>OX637578.1:7075625-7785625 GCA_951800085.1 Comarum palustre
GGGAGAAATCGGAGGAAGAACCGATTTGGGCCAAGGGTTGACTTTTGAAAACCAGGAGAGAGTGAGTGAATGGGGAAACTGTGACCATGGATAGAGAGAGGAGACAGAGGCGAGCTCGGCGGTGGGTGGCGCGGCCTGACGCGGCGACGACGGTGGCTGGACGACGCTACTGTCTCAGTCGCCCCTCTCGGCCTCTGCCTTTCTCTCTCTTCTCTCGACAGAATGAGAGAGAAAAGGGGAGATAAGTTTGTATATATGCTGATCCAATGGTCCAAAATGCTAGATGAGATAAAAGGCCAAGATTAAGAGTGGGGTTTTTAAAATCAGAAAATAGTAATTTAGAAATTACCATGGACTTGGGAAATTCGTAGAAAATAGACGGAATCTCCGAAAAATAATCTGAAAATACCGGGAGACTCGTGTCGACACGTACTATGACATCGAGTCATTAAATCAGGTATTCGGAGAACTTTGAAAAACTCGAAAAGAACGTGGTAATTAACTCGCGAAGTTACCGAACGCGACTTAAACCTCAGTAACTCGTCATTAACCACGGTTAAAACGTGCGGGGTCCCACACCAATCTGATGTAAGATTCCAGTTTCTCACACACCTTAGAGAAAAATGATCGACTCTGCAGATATCATGGTGGTTTTAAAATGCTGGAATAAGATCGACTCTTTGATGCTTGTAATTGTATTTAACAATTTTTATTACAACAATAAAATATGAACATAAAGCCCTTCGCTGAAGACTTGATAGAGAAGTTCAGAACCTCTGCATCAAGTCACCTCGAATATAATCTCAAAATTGTATTATGGGTATAATAATTGTGGTAAGCACCCTTTAGATCCATATAGATACTCTAACGAAAAACATCAAAGATAAAACAGAAAACACACAAAGAGCACAATAGAATTTTATAGTGGTTCAGCTATAAATAGCTTACGCCCACTTAGCGATCTCTCTTGAGAGATTCACCAAAACACTAAAGAAATAGGTTTACAAGATCTTGTTGCAGAACCCTCTCTCTTCCATGTCTAGGTCTTATCTCTCTATCACTCTTGATTATCTAAGATTTCTGTATCTAATAGAGAATTCCCTGCATCTCTCTTTTATAGAGGCTGCTGATACAATAATATCTTAAGTTTCCTAACCCTAACAAACAAATCTTTACAAAATCTAAAAAGATTACTTTCCTAGAACTTACAGAAATTTTTTTTCCTTTTCTGACTTATATTTGTCTGTAGAATCGTAACCGTTAGATTATATCAACGAGCCAAAACACAACAATAATTGCATGTATATCAAAGCCTTGTACATAATTCACTAGCTCAATTCGGATGGCCTAAGATTCTTTGAAGATCAAGAGCTCACCAAAGATGTGTAGCTTTTGCAACTTAAGTAACAAATCAATAGTTGTCCATACAGTTACACGCTGGTTATCTGCTTAACTTGTTTCACCTTCTCAAAATCTGGAGCATGGAAATTCTTTTCAACCTCCCATGCTAACTGCGCCATACAATTAAACATTGACTTTGCACCTTTTTCATCTGTTACACCTCTGGGGAAGGGAATGCGAACCTCGAAAATACCATTCTGAGGTGACCAGAGACGCATGTCAAGCCCTAGCCGATCAATCCAAACCAACTTTGCTTCAGATACCTGGAAAACAAACAGTGTGCCATGATCACATTGCAAGAGCAAAAGAGAAATGATTTCTACGCCAATCCTGAATAAATGATGATGAAGGTTGTTAGCATCTAGACAACCAAGGGTAAAATGTCTTCAACTTTCTTAAGGAAAATGGATTATTTGATTCATAGGAATCCTACAAGCAGACTTGAATGGCGGTATTCTTGCTTAAGGTCCAATATTGTTGAGCATGAAATTATGTTGATCATGGTGCGCAAAATAAAAAATGACATATGGTTATTAACTTAGAATGTAGATGGTTCCTCTTTTAGGCGTCAAATAGTTGTAACGATCCCTTTCCAAAGTCTGGAAAGGACACTAATCACCCTATACTTCATCATATCGTCATATCGCATAAACCTTGGAAGTTGGAACTCTCTTTTATATACTCTTGCGATGAGTGAGTATTTCACACACCAAGTGAAGACATAAATTACAATAAAAAAAGTGAGTTAGCACACACCTGGAAGTCCAAATCAGCATAAATGTTGCAGAAACGGTTAATATCTTCAATATTGTTGGTGTTTATATCATTCACTAGCTTTTCTGAAGAGTCTCGAAGAGGATCAGGTTGAGAATTTTTATAATCTGAAGACGTGACCCATGTACCACCCTGCAAGAGGATCAGATAAGTTTGAAATCTTTAATTTTAATACTCTATGTCAAACGTTTAACTATTTATGAAATAAAAAGAAACCTTTGGTAGGACGAGGCGACACCAATATAGACATTAACTATTTCAAATGACTAGTGATGCAATGAACAAATAATACAGCATTATACCTCTCCATAGTCCTCCATCTGAAGTACTCGGTCCACGTCAACAACATATAGAAGATCTTCATCAACTTCTTCATCAAACCTTTTTCTCCACACTGAATGAAGATACTGAAACAAATAACATTGACTACTCAGATGAGAATAATTATTATAACAGTATCAAACAAACAAATACAAACTTGCAGAAGTGACCACACATCACATAATCAACGAGTTTAATATGGATTACAAAGTCATCACTGAAGACAGAGTCCAGCAAATACATTCGACCACATAAAGCTGAAGCTAGAGCTCTTTTAAAACCGGACAGCCAATTAATTATGAGTTTATGAGCTATGTTTCCGGCCAATATATGGACACAGCCTGGTCTGAAAATAGAGCCATGACCACTTGCATAAACTGCATCACATTGCAGCAACCTAGTATTTTGCAAATCAATTCCTATATACATATATGTGTTTGCACTGCAATTTTGCTGCTCTACTATTAGGGAATCACTTTCCTTCTAATAAAGTCAACCCTTTTCTACAAGCAAAACTGAAGGAGACACACCAACTGATAATCACTGCATCTTCTTGCCTAGATCAAATTGTTTCAATGATGAGCTTCTAATAGAACTTCCTATAGGTGCACATCCTAGGAAGTCTTTCTTAGGTTTATTCTTTCTATATCCATTTTTCAGCACTTATACCGACCTCACCTCACCTGATACTGAGCTAAAAACTGCTCACTGAAAATCGTAATGGAACACATATTACAACCTTTTAGAGGTTGTGCAACCTTTTAAAGCCATGACAGGACAAAACCACACTAATACATCTTTCCTAACACAATAAACTGTCATATTTAGCTGAGCACTATAGACTAATCTATCATAACAATTCTACATTCTAGTTCTAAACCCTGCAAGATACATGAGGATGCATTCGCAAGCATTAAAAGCAAGCTTGCAATTATGACTCTTGCAAGCACAATGACTAAACTTTTACCTTCAAAAAGGTCCTGTCTTCTGGCTTGTCAATGCTGCCCAATATAGTACACTGCGGCGTCCTCAACCCAAACTGCTCCAACTACACAACCACAAATAACAACAACCAAGTCATTCCAAACCCGAAAGCCCACATCAAAACTTGGGAAAAAAAAGGCACAGCTCACCTGAACATGAAGACTAGACCTCCTGTCAATAGAGAACTGTCTATTTGATTCATCCAAACACAAGACCGGAGTCCCTTGTTGGTCAACAGCAAAGCGAACCCCGATTCCCAAAGGCCAACGTTGTTGGGTCAAAGTGGAAAGGGTGCCAACAGAGACCAACTCCACAATGGTCCGTGAAACCTCGGCCGGGAAGGGCTTGGTGGTCGGGTTTTGGAGATGGGTCGAGTCGGAAACGGCGGAAAGGGAGCATCTTAGAGGCGTGCGAAGTGGGTTGGGTTTGAAGAAGTGGGTTTTGGAAATGGGTTTTGGAGGGAGGAGAGGGAAATGGGGAGTGAGGGATTGGGTTTGGAGAAGCATTGGTTTGGTTTGGAGATGAGAATGTGATGGCGGTCAATGAGGAAAAAGGGGAGGGGAGTTGAAATATTACTGTGACAATCATTTGTTACTAAAAATGATAGTTGACTATTCCGAACTGTCAGAGGGGTTAAGGTTAGAGCTCTTTATGGAATTCTTTACCATGCGGATGATCGAACCAGTGACCTCCTTACTACCAAGAGTATCACTGTGACATTCGCCCAACATGGTAGACCTAGCCCCGACCACTAGACCAAACCCACATGGGTATATTGTGACAATGATGATGATGATGATAAGTAGAGGAAATAATAGGCAGATTTACACCTGTAAATGGATCAGATCTGGAGCGGATTCAGCTAGATCCTGATCCGTAATAAAAAATTTAGATCCGGATCCGACTTGTTACCTGCCGGATCTTTAATAGCTCGATCCAAATTCGGATCCAACGAGTTAACGGATAATCGACTCGTTAATCCGATCTGTTTATAATAATAAATATTTCAAATGTTAATAATAATTTCATATTTATTATTAAACATTAATGAAATTTTATAAGAAAATAAAGGTTTACATCAAAAGTTAAATTACATGTCTAAAATATATACTCTTTAACGGTACACTAATATAATTAAAATATTTGACCTCCAATGTTTTTTAGCATATATACATAGACATAAACAACCTTCAACTTCATCAAATCATACTTTAGAGACAATTTAGATATGAATATTTAGATTATCTAGATAATTATCATATTATTTAATATTTATTATAATATTATTTAATTATTTTTAAACGGATCCGGGTTCTTAACAGATTTGATCAATCAAGATCCGAATCCGATCCGTTTAGTAAACGGGTTAACGGATTCGGGTCCTTAACAGATCAATGGGTCAAATTTTCGATCCAAACCCGTTTAAAAACCACGGATCTGAAACGGGTCTGAATAAAATCCGATCTATTTACAGCTCTAGACAGATTGCTACTCCGAAGTTGTAGGATGTAAGGCTTCAGCAGTGTGGCAAATGCAAGGTTATCTCGTTATTGTGACAGATGTTGTGTTACGAGTTGTAACCATTGAGAATGAATGACGAAATTAAGGTGAGCCCTTTACACAAATACTCAATTTGTACCCAAAAATTGATGATATTCCCCAAGAGCTGCGCTTGGTTGAGCCTAGGTAATCCATTCTTGCTATGTTTTTAATGTTATGATCCATTAGAATTCCCTTTTTCTTTTCTTTTCCTTTTTTTACTACTTGATATGTACAAGTAGTGCTGGTTTTGTTGCTGGAAGAACAAATTGCTCAATTAGTTTTGGTGAATTTGATTTTCAATTAGATTATAGAAAACCAGATAATGAACATTATAGTTATGTGGCTGCTTAGTAATCAAAACTAGTGATGCTAAAACAGGGAATATCACGAACGTTAAAATTACCTTCTGGGCCAAAAACTGCGCAGCAGCAATTCGTCGGCCAAGCTATATGAACTTTGTTGCAACGAACCAACACAATGATATCATTCCATCAAAGACCTGTATATTCATTCTTGATTTCTAATGTTACATCCATCTTTGCCTAAATTCTTAATGGCAGTTAGATAGCTCATTATGGTGATCATCATGAAGTTACTGGTATGGCTTCACACACCAACTGGTCCCAAATGAACTTTGGCATGAGAGATGTTAATTAATAATACAGTACTACTATATTCCGATCAGTTTTGAGTCGATTTTGTGTTTTGTTGAAAACCTTTAGAATTCTATCACATTACTACTTCTCATATAAGCATTGACACTAACCCTGAATTGAAAATAGTAAACCCTTAGTAATGCCCGTTTTCAAATATGATCATAAATAAGCTTCAGCTGAAATGGCAAGAATGAAGGGGAATGATCAAGCGAGGGGTGGATCATCATGATTCAAATCTTCTTGTGCCCAAATAGCAATTGAGAATGCTTTGCGATGATGATCAAAGAGGCCAAATCTGCACCTTCTGTCATATCATAGAGAAGCTAATTTTGCTGTTGATAGAGCTCTATGAGACTTGGGGCATTTCTGTTTCTTCCCCTTTCAAGGTCCCAAGTGTTCCATTTGTATAGGTTGAGCGGAGTTAGTCATGGTTTTGTTTTGTAGGTACGTTGTTTGTTTTAGTAATCGAAAAGAAAATAGGCCAAATCGGGGTTGTGAGGAAAACATCCAAAAGACATGTATCGTGCTACTAGGGCAGAAGCCTCTAAGGCAGTAGGGCACCCAGAATTTTCTCCTTAACAATATGTACATGCTATAATGCAAATGACATTATTGCTTCAGAAGATATAGTCAGAAAACAAAGGACCCAATTTTACTTGGCTGTTTATGGGAGAAAGAGATGGGTGAGACTGTGAGTTTTCTAAGAAGGAATACAGGAATTTCATGCCTGCAAATTGAGGAAGCAGCAGGGGTTTGTTTTTCTGAACTAATATTGCTGCCAATCCCAAAGTCATAAAGCCAATGATGCTAGGTGGTACTAGTCTTGTCAAATGATCAAAGGGGTTACATTCACTTCCCATGCTCAGATGGTAGAGTTTACAGTTGCAGCAGTGTCAGGAAGAACCAAAGAAGTAGATTCATTTATTTTCAGTATCTATCTGGAAGAGTACTCTTACATTAAGGGTGCTGGTCTCAACAGTAGAAAGAAAAAAATAATATGAATGAGGGTTTTGGTTTGCTCATTTATGTCGGAAAAGGAGGCTCAGTGCTTATTGGAAATGACCTTATGTCATGCATCTTCAACTCTTGGTCTACAACTCAAACCCGCTTGACTGTAAAGTATGCAATAGAATGCCAACAATCTGGAAAACTATGCAATGGTTATGGTGACTGCAACTCTCTTATTCATATATTGACATTTTAGGTTCTAATTAACTTACATGATAGTGCTATAAACTAATGAAATTGATAAGAGAAATGATCATGGTGACAACCCATTAAGCTAGTTAGATTCTACATTTCATTCTTCTTTCCTTGGGAACTTTATTTCTTGCTTGCGCCTTAGTCAGATGTATGGTCTGCTTTTCCAAACCACCATGATGTAACATATTGTAACACATAAAGCTTGGAAATTTAGTCTTTTCTTTAGGTGCCACGGTCATTTTTAACATAGCAAACATTATATCTAATGTAGTAGTCCAAAATTGAAAAGTTTGTAGGCTTTGCTTCAAGTGTTCAAAAGTAGAAAACGAATGCTTTGAAGGGGTTGAGGTTGTTTTGTATCTACTAGCATTGATACCTCTTCTAGAATTAGAGGTTGGCAATTTGGCATACACCGAGAAGCCATTAGTAGCTCTAGTGGTAGCAAAATAATGTGAAAGAGTAAAATGGGAGGATTAACTTCCAGTTTGGCATCGGCGTATGGGTCATCCGTCATTTGGTGCTATGAAAAAGTCCATGTCTTCTCTGTTTTATGGGATAAGTGATTCTAGCCTACACTGTGAAACTTGTGCCCTTGCTAAGAGTCATCGATCTAGTTATCCTTTGAGTTCTCATTCAAGTTCACGATCTTTTGAGTTAATTCATTCGGATTTATGGAGACATTCCAAAAATTCTACCATATCAGGTATGAATTACTTCGTTCTGTTCATTGATAACTTCACAAGATTAACTTCGGTTTTTTTGTTTAAGAAGAAAGATGCTTGCACAGTTTTCTATGTCTTCACAGCTTTCCATAGTTTTGTCCGTACCTAATATGATGCTTGTACTAAGATGTTTCGGTCTGATAATGGAGGAGAATTTGTTAACTATTTGTTTCGTGATTATTTCCAATCTCATGGGATTATTCATCAAACCACTTGTCCTCAAACACCAGAACAGAATGGGGTCTCTGAAAGAAAAAATCATCACCTGTTAGACATGGCCCGTGCTCTCTTGCTTAGTGCCAATATGCCCAAGTATCTTTGAGGGGAGGCCGTGTTGTGTTCCTCTTATCTTATTAATCGTCTCCAATCATCTTCTCTTAAAGGTCGTATTTCGTTTGAAGTGTTATCTAGTTATGTCTCAATTTCATCTCTTAATACGCTTCCTACCCGTGCTTTTGGTTGTGTAGTCTATGTCCATCTTTATAAAAACCAAAGATCAAAGTTAGATGCTAGAGCTCTCAAGTGTGTCTTTGTTGGGTATGAGACTCAACAGAAAGGGTACAAGTCTTATCATCCTCCTTCCCAACATTTTTATGTCACCATGGATGTTACTTTCACTGAGGATACATGTTATTTTTCACCATCTGCTACTCCTAGTTAGGGGGAGAGTGTTTACTTTGAGGATCAGTATAACCCTGTGACCGAAACAAGTCTTGGAATTATTCATTCATCTCAAAGACTTTCTGTTGAACCACTGCAACAAACGGTTCCTGAAGCCCTTGACCAGCTGTTTGGGTCTGTTCGACCGATAGAAAATGACTTCTATCAATCAAAGGGGGAGCAACCCATAGACAGTACATCATCAGAGGAAAATATTTTACAAGGTGGACAACCTACTACTGCTAGTCCAATCTCTCCCTCTCCATCAATGGTTTCTTATGTTCAAGAATCGCCTGAGGTATGTACTAATTCTCTCCTTCATTTGGTAGTATTGATAATCCTTCTGTGTCTAGTGTTGTTGCTCCTTTATGTGGCTCTACACAAGGTCAAACTAAAATTTTACTAGATCGATTAACCCGTGGTCAACCCCTAAAGAAGTATGAACCAAGTTTAAGTGCTAAGGTAGATACACTGTTGCTAATTATTTGTCGACCCATAGGTTATCTAAATCATATGTAGCCTTTGTGAATCAATTATCTTCTGTGTCTCTTTCTAGTAAAGTGTAGGATGTCATGAAAGATGTGAAATGGATGAAAGCAATGACAGTTGAGATGGATGCTCTTGAGAAAAATTATACGTGGGAGTTAGTGTTATTTCCACCGGGAAAGAAGACAGTTGGTTGTAGGTGGGTGTACACAGTAAAACATAATCCTGATGGTTCGGTAGATAGGTACAAGGCAAGGTTAATAGCTAAAGGCTACACTTAGAAGTACGAGGTGGATTATGACAAGACATTTGCACCAGTGGCCAAAATTAATACAATACGTGTACTTCTTTCGTTAGCTGCTAACCTTGATTGGCCTTTACAACAATTTGACGCCAAGAATGCTTTCTTGCATTGTGATTTGCATGAGAAAGTCTATATAGATTTGCCTCCTAGTTATGGTACTTCAACTGGGGAGCCGATGGTGTGCAAGCTGAAAAAATCTCTCTATGGTCTAAAACAATCATCAAGAGCGTGGTTCGGACGTTTCTCCATATTTATGAAAAGAAGATTGGATATCGACAGAGTAACTCAGATCACACATTGTTTATTAAGCAACGTTGTGGTAAGGTGACAACTTTAATTATTTATGTTGATGATATGGTTGTGACAGGTGATGATAGTGAGGAAATTCAAAAGTTACAAGATCAATTATCTTCTGAATTTAAGATGAAAGATTTGGGTAGTTTGAAGTATTTTTAGGAATCGAAGTTGCTCGTGTTAAGAATTGTATTGTGTTGAGCCAAAGGAAATATGTTTTAGACTTGCTTGCAGAAACAGGTATGATTGATTGTAAACCTGCTGATACTCCAATTGAACAGAATCATCGGTTGGCAGAATATTTGGATCAGGTGCCTGCAAATAAGGCGCAGTATCAGAGGTTAGTTAGGCGACTGATTTATTTGTCTCACACCAGACCAGATTTAGCCTATGTAGTTAGTGTTGTGAGTCAATTTATGCATAATCCCAGTGAGACTCATATGGAAGCTGTATTTCGTATTTTGTGATATTTGAAGTCTGCTCTAGGAAAAAGGATTAATCTTTTCAAAACACAAACACTTGGATGTTTTCGGGTACACAGACACAAACTGGGCAAGTAATATTACAAATCACAGGTCTACGTCTGGCTACTTCACTTTCGTAGGTGGTAATTTGGTTACTTGGAAAAGTAAGAAGCAAAAAGTGGTAGCTCGCTCTAGTGCTGAAGCAGAGTATCGTGGAATGACTTTTGGAGTATGTGAGATGTTATGGTTGAGATACTTGTTGAGAGATTTGGGATTCAAGCAAAATAAGATGATGTTCTTGTATTGTAATAATAAAGCTGCTGTTGAAATTGCTCATAACCCGGTTCAGCATGACATAACGAAACATATGGAGGTCGATAGACATTTCATTAAGGAGAAGTTGGATCAGCAGATTATTGCATTCTCATATGTACCTACTGAGGAGCAGTTAGCAGACATTTTTACGAAAGCAATCTCTAGTAAGACATTTTATGACTCACTGGACAAGTTGGGTATTTGTGATCTGTATGCGCCAACTTGAGGGGGAGTGTTGGTGTGAGTCAATCCATATACTATTAGGATTATGTATTGTTAGGAATATGTAGTATAATTAGTTTCCTATTAGGATTGATATATGTAATCTTGTATATATACTCCATTATTGGATGGTGTTAATATATTGCAGAATTCATAATCTCTTTAATTCTTCTTGACTTGTTGTCATTGTCTAAGCCCTAACTAGCCTCAAGCTTTTATATATGTTACCCAACAAGCTACGTTTGGTTTAGCTGGTAAGGGTGTGCTTGTGGTGGAAACTTTGTCTAAGTTTGATACTCGTTGCAAGCATGTCTCGTTTTGTTCACGATCTGTAAATTTTCATGTGGAAATCCATACCGGTGTGAGCGGTACGTGTCCATCTTAAGTCCTTAAGAATTAAGGTTGCGGGTTTGCCCTGATGATGTTGGTGTAGCCTAACCAAGCTCTCACCTAAACTTTTGTAACAAAAACAAATACAATGAAGAAAATAGAGGTCTAGTGTGGTTACCTAACTGGGCGGGTGATGAAGGCATTAACAAGTTAGTAGATGAACACGTCCTACATCATCCGTGTGAGACAAGTTGTTGTGCTTATGTGCAAAGTCAGCTCTTTACAATGAGACACGTTTTGAGGATGTAACCTCATGAACAAAATCATGAGGGGGGGTGGGCCCAAAATGAAAAATATCTCAACTGTATGGACCGAGGTTGTTAGTGATGGTATCAGTCTGCCCCAACCGGAAATGTGACGATTGCTCCCGATCAGAAGTGTGCAAACTGTCCCTGGTCGGAAGTGTGCCAACGAGGACATCAGGGACCTGGGGGTGGTGGATTTTGGTGACCTAACTAGGCCAGTGTTAAACACACTAACAAGCTAGCAGGTGCATGTGTCTCATATCGCCAAAAGGAGTCAAGTTGATGTTTATATGTGCAAAGCTTGGAAATGAGATGTGTTTATATGTGCAACCTCAAAAACAAAACCATAAGGGTGTGTTCCAAATGGACAATATCTCAACTGTGGATTGCGTTTATCTCGAGGATGTTACATCGATGATTTATCTCGGCCGCTTCATCCTCTACGGCGGTTCTTTTGTTCTTCATCAAATCAACATGGTTGATGCAGCCTCCGCTATCTCTGGCCATAATAGAGAATGACCGGACTACTTTTGGTTCGGTGAGAGAAGCAACAATCTCTTTCATGGCCGAACCTTCACTTGACATTATTTTTATTCGTTACTTAATCACCATATATATATATACACTTTAATATATATCATACATATATTTGTGTACCTACAACTAATTAATCTATACTAGTATGTTGAATAACTTGAGAATTTGGGTTTACTTATGATCACTAATAAACAAATTATGTTTCTTCTTCATTGACCATCCATAGATATCCAATTGGGGTTTTCTGTTATAGTGTCCCCAACCCCATAAGATATAAATTTATTTCTATTAGCTTAAGCCTTAAACTTAACCTAGCAGAAGAAAAATAGATTTGCATGGTGATCCCGATATGTAATTTCTAAGAACATCTCCAACAGCTTCTTTATTTATTCAATTTTGTCAAATTTGGAGAATATTGAGTGTTTTTTAGATCCAGCAGCTTCCCCAGCCCATTCCCTAAAATGGGGATGGAGAACAAAAATGAGCATTGTTTTCCTAAATTTGTAGCAAAGCTTTCATTCTCCAAAATTTAATTTTTCATGGGCTCCAACAATTATTTTTTACAAAATAGAATATTTTATTAATTATTTTGTTGTTATAATAAAATATATAATCTCTTTTGATCATAATTAATTATGATGTACCATATTTTGTTGTTCTAATAAATGTCAAATCTTCAAAATAGAGAAGCTGCTGGAATTGGAGCATAATATTTTTGGAGAATTTGGTTTTTACTTTTCTATTTTAAAGAAATTTTAAGAAAGCTGCTGGAGATGCTGTAAGGGAAGCCACCGCCCCCAAAGGTAACAAAATCTCTAAAGCTAGGAAAATGCTTGAAATCTCCAATATTATGCAAGCATTTGAGATGTGTCCTATATGGTGTTGATTACAAGTTTACAACTTACCGGACCAGACCAACTGAAACTTGGGCTAAAATTATAGACCATGATCCTTGGCTCCAATCCGAATTAATCGGCCCGGCCCAGTCAACAACCCAATTCTAACCCGGGAATCAACGGACCTCTATAGCCGAGGCAAATCATGACCGTCCACGTCCTCACCCCCAGCGCAAACAAATACTAGAAAACCCTAAAGTTGGACTCGCACTCTCTTCTTCGTAGTAAAGCCCTGCATCCTCCAAGCGCCGCAGTGACATCAGCTCGGTGAGTACCTCTCAGATATTGCTCGCATTTCGATTACGCACCGGTCAATCTGTACTTGTTCAACTTACTTGGATCTGTTTATGGCTTTCTATGCTTGATTGTGTTTTGAATTCGGATCGGATTACGTGTTTTATAGCTTAACAGTGTTTGTTCATATACGAAAGATTTCATTTTGGTCGATTAGAGCTTGATTTTGATTCGTGTATTTGAACACTTTGGGCAGAAAGATGGTTTCTTAGGCCTGTGAGGGTTTATAGGGTTTTTCGGTGAAGATTGTTATGAATTTAGTACTTTTTTGATGTGTGTGATACAATGTTGTCGAAAGTATTGTGTTGAAAGTTGGTTGATTTAACTGGTATCGATGTTTGTAGAGATGGGTGAGGCAGTGAAGGTTGTGGTTCCGGAGTCTGTCCTCAAGAAGAGGAAGAGAGAGGACGAGTGGGCCTTGGCCAAGAAGCAGTCCCTTGAAGCCGCCAAGAAGAATTGTGCTGCCAACCGGAAGCTTATCTACAACAAAGCCAAGCAGTACACTAAGGAATACGCTGACAAGGTACGGTTTGTTTGATTCATTATATCAGTTTGCACTGCTTGTTCTTGATGTTAACTGTGTTCTTCTGTATGTTGCGTAGGACAATGAGTTGGTCTGTTTGAAGCGTGAGGCTAGGTTGAAGGGAGGATTCTATGTTGAGCCAGAATCTAAGCTCTTGTTTATCATTCGTATCCGTGGGTAGGTCTTGATTATTAATACCTGTTGAGATCTTTTTGGAGTTCTGGTCCTATTTTTTATACTTTCAATGTCTTGAATTTTCAGTATCAATGCCATTGACCCAAAGACAAAGAAGATTCTGCAACTCTTGCGTCTGAGACAGGTAACACTTTGAAACCTTAGAATTAGTGATGTTTAGCCCAACAGCTTGTTCTTTTTGTTGGGTATTTGCACTTCTAGAAGTATGAAAATGAGAATTTGTAATTGGTAGTGCAGTTGGGTTCAGTATGCATTTTAGGTTTTGAATAATAGAGAGTTTCTCATTTTCACACTAGGCATGTTTGATATATTTATGAGTTTTTTGTATTTATTAAATCATTATGTGTGCACTTGGCTACTTTAGGCCGGTAATTCTAAATGTACATGAAATTCTTGAAGGTGGTTTGTAGCAGTACCTTTATTGTTTATTGTGTTCTGAAACAGGTCTTCAATGGTGTGTTCCTGAAAGTGAACAAGGCCACTTTGAACATGCTTCATAGGGTTGAGCCCTATGTTACTTATGGGTGCGTACCTCTGAAATCCTTTGTTTTACCTGTATTTATTTATTAAAGTATGACTAATAGGAGTGACATGATTTCTGACATCTGTAAATTTGTTTATAGAAGTATGGCTAATAAGATTTGCATGATTTCAGATACCCCAACTTGAAGAGTGTTAAGGAATTGATTTACAAGAGGGGTTATGGCAAGCTGAACAAGCAGAGAATTGCTTTGACTGATAACTCTGTTGTTGAACAGGTTTGTTAAGCTTCTTGCTAGTGATTTTTGCTATTTAGAAATTATTTTATGCTGTCTAAACATGTTTGGTACTCGTTCAGGGTTTGGGCAAGCATGGAATTATCTGCACGGAAGATCTTATCCACGAGATCTTGACTGTCGGACCTCATTTCAAGGAGGCCAACAACTTCCTGTGGCCATTCAAGCTCAAGGCACCATTGGGTGGTCTTAAGAAGAAAAGGAACCATTATGTTGAAGGCGGAGATGCTGGAAATAGGGAGAACTACATCAATGAGCTTATTAGGAGAATGAACTAGGATGGGGCAGTTCTTAATCAGGGTTTTCTGGGTACTAGAAGAGTTGAGCAGTCCTTCCAAGTGTTTCAAGGGTTTTCTGGGTACTAGGTTGAGCACATTTATATCTTTGAAGTTGAAGACTTGTTTGGATGAAAATTTTATTCAGAAACCAATGCTACAGAGTTTTGTTTACTGGTTTTATAATTTGATTTTCACATCTAATATTTATTGTAGTGTGCGGTTGCCTTTCATCAGTTCATGTCTTTGTTCGTTTACCCCCTGAACTTAATGGAATTGTCTATTTCTTCTCAAACGTAGAATGTTGGTTTGTCAATCTATTTAGAAAGATATGATTGCGATTTGATTAGAAATTTAGTTTGGATTATATTATTTTTGGTAAAATTAGACAAGGTTTTTGAGTTTGTACAACAGATGTTGCTAAATTTAAGGCTGATAATAATTTGTTCTTCAAAACAAAAATCCCAGATGGCAATTGGGGTCAGCCATAAGCTTTGTACAATTAAAAATGTATGTATGCCTTTCATCAGTTCATGTCTTTGTTCGTTTACCCCCTGAACTTAATGGAATTGTCTATTTCTTCTCAAACGTAGAATGTTGGTTTGTCAATCTATTTAGAAAGATATGATTGGGATTTGATTAGAAATTTAGTTTGGATTATATTATTTTTGGTAAAATTAGACAAGGTTTTTGAGTTTGTACAACAGATGTTGCTAAATTTAAGGCTGATAATAATTTGTTCTTCAAAACAAAAATCCCAGATGGCAATTGGGGTCAGCCATAAGCTTTGTACAATTAAAAATGTATGTATCCATATGTAAGGCTTCTTAACATCTTGAGTACCTCTGGGCTCTGGTAACCAAGGTTTTCCTAAAATGCTTCTTCAAATTTACTGAGGTAACAGGTTGAGAGAGTGGAGGCAGGGTAGAGGTTTCACGGGTGCCCGCAAAGGTGAGCTCTACAGTAACTTTTTTGATAATAAAGGCTGTAGTTGCAGAGTTAGGGAGAGAGAGGAATAAACAAAAAATCTTTTTATTACAAACTTGAGTTAAGTTTAAGTTAAGTGTATATGTGGTAGCCTCTTATTTGGTGGTGGTATGACAATAAAAGTACGGTAGTGGGCAAGACTGAATCCCTTTTTTGGCTATTTAAAATCATTATGCACAAATAAACGTGTTTAGTTATAAAGAAACCAATTGTGGCCATGTCCAACTCTGTGTGTTAGTATGAAACGTTAAAGGTTGTATGAAACGTTAGGCGTTTATAGGGCGAACAGCATTCTTTAGGCGGACTTCTAGACGCCTTGTAGGCGGATTTGCGTTTCTCTAATTTTTATGTATTTTTATTACTTTCTATTTCATTATATTAGCTGGTGGTTATGCATTTGATACTTCGGTGGAACCTTGCACTAGTGCGGCAACATGAGAGTGGTGTGGAACTATGGAACTATATGCCTAGCTGCTAAAAGATTCCAATTTTGCTAGGCCCGGCACACTGATAGTTTAGTTTCTGGCCTTGATCTAGAAAGTGAGAGACAAAGTGGAAAAGAAAGCAAGGAGAAGGAAATCTGGACAAGGTTGAACATTGTTCTACTTTATGCGGTTCTAAATCTATCAGCATTATTACTGGCACTTGAAATGTTTTCACTTTCATCTTTCCTTGCTAAAAAATGCTTCAAATATTTGAGAAGCCTAAATCTATGTGTATAACTTGCCAAATGCTTCACCTCCAGTTGTTCTTTGAAGAGTACGCACTATTCGACTCCCGCTTGCCATCACAGCATCCCAATCACCCTACAAACTCACACATGAGGACTTGGGGAATCATGACCATGCCTTACTCCCGAACGGTCAGTACTTTCGGCACAAACTTGATGAACTCCCCACTTGAGAGTCCTCGTTGACTGGGAACTTGTTATCACAGGGTGAATATCCTCTTCTTGTGTCGAAAAAGTGACTCATTGCCCAGTCATCGGAGGTCATGGTGTCCCACACACTGCCTCCCACGACGACTCAGGTGCATAAACTGCTATAATCGGAACCAAACGTGCGAATCAAATTCTCTCCAGACCATTTTCCAACCCCTCAAATGGAGGTGCTAGGGAAGACCTCTCTGTCAGTCTCACATGGAGAAGGGAAGACGTGGTTCCCAAAGCACACCTATACAAGCCAGCAAAATGCTCCGAAAAAGGTAAGGTTCTTCTAGCTCAAACTCTGCCGAGTCACTTATCCACAATGACACTAATTTAGGCATCAAAGAGTTGAAGACTGGACCCACCTCAGTCCCGACTCTTGACGCTGCTATTACTTGTGCAACGTCTCAGATAGCAAGACCAGTGATATTCCTTCGTTCTGAATTCTCAAAATAGGAGTAACAATATGTGAGGTCGACACAAAAAGACTGTCTTGGTGGCAAAAGAACCTAGTATCCAACTACCAACAAGGAGGAATGGACAAGTTCTCAATCAATCATTATTGACTAGTTTCAGGAACACCATATGATGAGGGGGCAACCTCAGAGCATCAAAAAACCTGAATTGAAGACCGAAGCCAATAACTTAGAAAATGATTTAAACCTGCAAGCAATCGTAGTCTAAAACTGAAAAAAAAACTAATATAAAAATAAAAGAAACAAGGACGAGACCATGGCCTAAAATAACCGTAGCACAACTTCTGCTAAACTAGGGTTGAACATCTTCTATTCGGGTCGGTTTTAAGGCGAAACCAAAATCAATCCGAATGATTTGGTTTAATGTTTTTTTTCCAACTAAATATGGATTTAAAAACCTTGGACCCAGATATTCAGCAAATTTGAATTTTAGGGTCAATTTCAGTTTCGGTTTTGGCCCATACTTGATTTTTTTGCCCATCTAGTATCTCACGGTAAAGTTGAACCTCAAGTTTTTAACTTCAGTAACATGTTTTTTTTTTATAAACTCAAATTAGAACAAGTAATCCAATGCACATCTAATTTTTTCTACACCCATAGATTTCTTCAAAAAAAGAAAGAGTTGAATGAGAAATTGTATCTGTTTTCTAAGGTTATGATGTTTTTCTTTATTCAGAGAGGTTAAGTGTGGCACTTGGAGAGTACACTGTATGTAGAGATAAAATCTACCAATAATAATAGCGTTTTATGTATACAAACACACTCACACATTATATTATTCAGGTCAATTCGGTTATTTTCAGTCCGTATAAGAGATTGAACTAGATCCAATCCGATTTAAACTGGTTCGAATCGATTCATGACTTTATTTTGGCCATAATGTTTTGGTTCGGCTATGTCAATTTTTTGCACGCATTTACTTAAATGCCTGGCTTTATGCTAAACAAGAGCTCAAGCTTGAAACATCTGAACAGATGGTTTAAGCCCAATTTCGTGGCCTAAAACTCTGCCTCACCAACACCCCAGTGCCACCACCATATGGTAGGCTAGCAGCATCCATCGTTCATTATGTCTCCACCATCCAGCCAACGACACACACTGGCCAACAACCACTGACCATCACCTCTTGTTAGAACTAGAGAATTCGATCAGCACCCAAATCTCACTCTTCAAACTTGTATGAAAACTCTGATCAAATGAGCTGACCCAAATCGCCTAAATCCATGTTCCACCCATCACCATCGGCCCTGCATAGCCCTAACCAACCTCCAATCTACACCCATATCCTGGCTTGACATAACCGTCAACCGACAGAGAGAAGAAAGCCTTTCGAACTTTTTCCTAAACCCAGAGCTCTTCATAAGACTCGTCCAGCCGAGCACGACGTACGCCAACGAGGCTATAGGAATGTCACCGAAAACGAGGTGTAGCTAGACAGGCAGATCTAGACTCAGTGGTTTAAAGAGCAGCGACTTGTTGAGAAAAAAAATAATTAGGAACGTGTATACATTAAAGAAGAAGACTTGATGTGTTAGAACATGTCCGCAACCTTCAAACTAAAAAAAGAGCATGTCTAATAATTTTTTTAAAATTTCTCTAAAATAGAGAAGGAAAAGCCAAAATCTCTAATTTTTTTGTTTCAACTCCAATAACTTCTATATTTTGGAGATTTTGACATTTATTATAACAATAAAAAGCTATATCATTATTAATTATATCAAAAAGTTATATATATTTTTATATTCACAATAACAAACTTAATAAAATATTATATATTTGATAACTTTTTGTTAGAACATGTGAAACATTTAATTTTGGAGAATGAAAACTTTGTTGCAAATTTATGGAGTGTGTGCTTCTCTTTCTTCTCCATCCCTATTTTGGGTATTGATTTGATCCAAAAACAACTAAAAATTCCCCAAAATTAAGAATATCAATAAAATGGAAAAGTTGTTGGGCTTGCTCTTATGACTTAGGACTTATATTTAGAAGAATATACATGAGTATAATATCATTTAATTAACAATCTCAATCCTATTTGTATTCCACAAAGTAATCTTTAGCATGAATTTTAGTTTCTTTCCACACGGTAATGGATTGAAATTTTTAGTTCAAGACTTTGTTGTTACTTGTTTGTTTTTTGATCAAATACACAATTGTGCTACAATAGTGAGTCGAACTCACGACCTCTCACCTAGTAAGAAAAAACCATGCCGCTAGACCAATTGGTACGTACTGAGCCTTTGTCGTTACTTTTTAGGTTTATTTTCACACTCATCAATCACCGTAACAAAAAAAAAGTAATAATAATAATAATAAATATTCTGGTTTTGGTTTGGGTTGGGTCAAATTTTAACCGAAATGTCAGCCGACCCGACCCATTCATCAGCAATAAAGGGATTAAAGGCTGATCCCCGTTCTCTAGTCTAGGTCAGAAGCCGGAGAGCTCAAAGGAAGAAGCAGAGGATCAAATGTCGGCGAACGCAGCGGTACCGTTCTGGCGATCGGCCGGAATGACGTACATCACCTACTCCAACATCTGCGCCAATCTCGTCCGCAACTGCCTTAAGGAGCCTTACAAGACCGAGGCCCTCGCCCGCGAGAAGGTTCATTTCTCCGTCTCCAAGTGGACCGACGGAAAGCCCGAGAGACCCAGTAAGCCCCTTCCCCTTTCAGATCTAGGGTTTTTCTCCATTTCCTATTTCTGATGTGATTCCAGTATAAAGTTTGTGTTTTTGATTTTGTTACTGTTCTGGAATTGGGGGTTATTGGGATTAAGGGTAGTTTGGTTGAGATTAGATTATGCTAATTTGAATCAGATTGAGCTTAGAATTTGTTAAGAAACTTGAGATTGTGTAATGTTGGTGTCAGAGTGTGGTTTTGGGGTGAAATTCGATCGCTTCTTTTTTGTCGAAAAGGTTTGCGCTTTTGGTATGATATATTTAGAATCGGGTGACAGGAAGGAGATACATGATGTTTGTCATGGATTGGTGTTTATCAGTTTATAATGGTTTATGAAAACTAGAAGAGCTTTTGGGAATTAGGGGGAATTAGTTGGTGATCACAGTTTATGCTGTCAAGTTGATTGCATTTCTTCTCTATATGGCTGCGTTGTTGTGTTGCTTAGAGTTGGAGTCCAGGTTCTCGTTTTTGGGCTCACCTGCCTTCATGTAAGGTGGAGAACCCAGGTGTGCTCTTTTACAAGAGTGTGCCATGAATCGCAGTACAATTTGAGAGTGTAGTGTTTCTTGTATGTAGCATGATTTATAGTTTCCCTGCACTTTTGTCATAATGCATAGGAAAATTTGATCTATTCAAGGATCACCTTTCAAGAGAGTGAATCTATGCTCTTTATCTCAGATCTCATATTTACAATTTCCATTTAGAATCTATGGTAAAAATGAGCAAAAAACTTGCTACATATTTGTATGATGATTTTTGATAAAAGTTAAATGCAGACTTAGAGGAGTTACATCACCTTGCCAAATTTGTGGTCTAAAAGTGAATTGAAATTATGTCTTGTTGGTGATCTTTGCTTATATTAGAAAGCATATTGGTATTCTTCCTAGTTCTATCCTTGGCTGCCTTCAAGTAAAGAATTGAACCCTGGATAGCTCCCTCAATAGAACTCCTGCTGTTAAATTGGGGGGATTGTTTGCAAGAATAATGTTTCTTGGAAATAGCTTGAATATGATTTCTTGGAGAATTTGCCATGTTTTAGTAGGAGAGTTTTATTAAAGATATGGTTTCCATGTGCTGAAATGGGGAAGGTCATAACAAATAAAGCTATTAGAAACGTCTAGTTATGACTTATGCATTACATTACAGGCATCTTTTCCTACGGGTTTAAATTTTCCATGATCATGGAGGCAAGGGCGTAGCTAGGGAGGGGGCAAGGGGGTCAATTGTCCCCTCTCAATTTTTAAAAAATGTAATTACTCTTAATTTGTATCGGATATTAAAGGAAATAAATTATAAATTGACCATTCTCTTTTAAAATTTTTTTGATCTGTCTTTAATATTCTTCAATAATAATGAAATGAAATAAAAATTTATACTATTTTAAATACTTAATCCAATTAATACAAATCGTGTCAAGAGTTTTTTACCTTATTGCTCCCTACTAATATGTAATTTAATACTTTAAATTCCATTTATGATTTTATTTTTTATTTTTATAAATAAACTAAATGAAAACAACACATTGACGTACATTATGTCTCAAAAATAATATATTGAAAATCTGAAGTTGATTGGAGATGAATTAATAGTCTGTTCGAGAACGCGTTTTCATTTTGAATTGGTATAAAGAACATTGTTGAAATTAAGTTTGTGTCACTTTTTAAGCAAAATCGTGTTGTTGCTAAAGAGTAACCGAAAATCATTTAATTTTTTTCGTTAATCAAATTTGACCCTTCTAAGTGAGATGTCTGGCTACGCCACTGCATGGAGGCTTGTATTGTCATATCTCTTTGGATGGACTTGGTTTATGTTTACTTTCCAACAGTAATGTTCACTGTTTACATGAGTTGTAATGTTACATCTCATTGATATGGGCTATTAAGATGTGATTGTAATTTTTCGAGTATACAGAGTATTAATTATGATTTATGATGGGTAACATATGGATTTGGGTTTACTTGCTGGATACTGTAGACAAGTGGCTAGCAATGCGGTGGGAAGACAAGTGGTTTAATCAATTCTTTGTTATTGATGATGGGGTGGCATCTTAAGAATGTGATTCTATTCTTTCACTCTGTAATCTTTATGGTAACTGTGTAGATAGTTTATAATAAGTTGGGCCTGTTTTCTTACGTTTGTCATTTCTTAAACAGCTGTACGTACGGATCAACCAGAATGAGCTGGGAACAGCTGAAGTGGTCATGCCCTTCCCTTGGGTTAGACAGATGCTCTCTCCTTTTTATTCTGTCAGTTTGAGAGATGTGATTCATCAGGTTTTCATATACCTGAAACTTTCAGATGGGGACTGAATTCTGTGTTTTCAAGTGATCTTTCTCCTTAATAATGTAGTACACTAATTAAGTGCCTAAATTGCCCATCAATATATTGCTCCTTTCACAAATTAGAACAATGGTCTAACATATCCGTTTGTAGATTGCGATTGCTTTTAAATAGTTAGCTAAATAGGGGCTAGAAAGGGTTTAAACTCGTAGGCATGCAATAAAGTTCTACATTGGATTTCCATTCTTGGATCTCGATGGATCTGTATGGCCTAAACATTGATATATAATTTGGTATTATTCATCATGTTGAGGATATTATGCATGGTGGATAAACTCCACAAAGACAGATACTTGCCATTTTTGGAGATTACTGAGAACATAGAAAGTTAGAACTTAGAAACCAAGTGTTCAAACCATGTCAACGCAGAGTTTGTGAGATATGATCATCAAGCTGTAGTATTATTTGCGAACGGTAATAAACAAATGGTCATGGTAAGAGAAACCAAATTTGTTTGAGATCATATTGAATCACAAATAGTTTTTCAGTAAGTGGTTTTGGTGGAGCAACAAAGGAAGACTCCAATGCACATAGGTATCATTAAGGAAGAGGATCCATTGAAGATCTTATTGAGGATTAGTTGAAAATTTTACACTCATTTTTCAATCACATTTTTCTATCTCAACCATTTAGTTTATAGGTCTATATAAGTAGATAACTTCTATAAATTTTCATTCAAATTGGCAATCGTTAAGACATCGAAATAGATCAAATTAAAAGATAGTCTAAATATGTCAAACAAGAATCGTTCAAGTTTATAATCGGTGAATCACATTTATGAATGACGTAACGATTTTCAATTTGTATGAAAATTTGTAGAGATGATCTATATATATATATATAGATCATCTCTACAAATTTTCATACAAATTGAAAATCGTTACGTCATTTATAAATGTGATTCACCGATTATAAACTTGAACGATTCTTGTTTGACATATATATATATATATATCTACAAACTATACGGTCGAGATGTGAATATGCGATCAATAAGGTGAAACGAAAAAGTCTTCAACAAAAAGATTCTTAATAAAATCCCTACGGTATCACTAAATCTAAATCTTTCCCATTTTTACTGGGAATAACATACCACTTGAACAAACTAAATTTTTCACCAATTTCTATATTTCTAGGTTGTCGTACAAAGCTAAAATAAGATCCTCCGAAATCGGAGGCTAGGCATAATTAAACTTTGAAGGTAATCCTCTATGATCCTCTACTATCTGGATTGATCAATTTTTGATCCATTCTCCTTCGATTTCTTTTGGTTTTCTTCCATTCCTGGTGGCTTCTTCGTCGTTCATCTTCTCCGCCCTTCCTCTTGGAAGTGGCGGAGACTCTGTCTCGATGTCAAACCAATGCAAACGTTCAAAAAATGGTGGAGATATTAAATTGGATCTGGAGTCTCTCCGAGTTGAAGATCTGGACAATTATGTGCAGTCCTCTCCCTTCCTCAAACCTCCAATGTCCTATGCCAGTAAGCTTTTGAACTCTACTGATCGTTTGAAGCAAACCATGACGGAGACTTTTGAATTTACTGATGAAGATTATTCCTACTCTGTGGGTAAACATGGCCAGAATGTCTCCTTCTCGGAGAAGGTCCACAATAAGCTCGACTTTGAGTGGAGGTGTGCAGTGGTTGTGCAGCTCATGGGTAAACCTAATTCTACTAATACCTTTGATTTCATGTTGAAAGGATTGCACAGGAAATGGCAAGTGAATGGTGGCTGGAAACTGATTGATCTCCCTAATGACTATTTCCTTGTGAAATTTAGCCTGGAAGAGGATATGCATCATGCTCTTTGCGGTGGTCCATGGATTCTTGCTGGCCAAACTTTGGTTGTAAGGCAGTGACGTCCTGATTTTGATGCTAAAACTGAGGTTATTGGAAACATGGCCTTGTGGGTAAGAATCTTTGATCTCCCAGTTAAGTTTTTCAAAGAGTTTACTATGGCTAAAATTGGTAAGGTCTTGAGAGATGTTGTTAGGGTTGACCCTGTAACTATTGGTCAGGCTAGGGATAAATTTGCTCGGGTTTGGATTGAAGTTGATTTAAGTAAACCTTTGCCTCCTTTTGTGGAGGTGGAAGGGATTGCTTATCAGGTGGTGTACGAGGGTATTTCCATGATCTACTTTGATTGTGGTTGTTTTAGACATTCCAAAGATAAATGTCCCTTTCTTGTGAAAGTGTCTGATATTACTCCTCAGCCCCATGATCATTCTGAGCCTTAACCAACTGGTGATGCCAATTTGACTGAGAATATTTCTAATAGTCCTTCTGAGAGTTCTCAAATGATAGACTCTAGTTCTGTTAGTGATATAATTAAAGAAGATATGAGTCCTTGGATGCTAATGAGCTATAGAAATAAGAAGAAAAATAGCGACTCTATTGGTGCTAAAAAGAGTGTTGTTTCTGGTTCTAGATTTTCTGTTATGCAACATGACAATGAGATTGCTAAGGATTCTGTTGATGAGCCTAAAAAGACCATTGATGCTACTCCTAACGTTGTCAAATTATGGACCAGTTTTGAGGATAAAAATAGGAAGCCTCAGGTTGCTCAAAAGTCTAAGAACTCTTCTAGTTCTACTGCTGCTCAGAAACAATGTACTCTTGTTGGTAATTCTCCAATCCGAAATTCTACTTCTCCTTTTTTGAGTACTAATGATGTTGCTAGAGTTCCTATGAAAGATCCTTCAAATTTGAACAGTAAGAGTGGCCTTAAAATTGATCTTCACTGTAGGAGAAAAGACAAAAGTTCTAGTAGTTCTATATCTAAGAATGGTTCTCAAATTTTTAAAAAGCTTCCTTTTGAAAATATGAGTGGCAATGTTCTTGGAGATGAAATTTCTGTTACTTTTGGCCACTGCCCTCCTGAGGAGATTTTCAACATTATAGGTGCTAGTTCGTATTCTCTTGATGATTCCATAAAATTTGTTGATGAGACTTTCTCTGCTAATAGCATGATGACCTGTGAAACTGACCTACATTCTCATGATGAAGAAGGTATGATTGATGTTTAACCTCAAGTATTTTTACTCTTTCCTCCCTCATTTATCAATGTTAAAAGCTATGTTTTGGAATTCTAGAGGTGCAGGAAGTGATGATTTCAGATCTGCTATTACTGATTTGGTATAGATGAATTCTATTGATGTTCTTGCTATATGTGAACCTCTTGTTCAATTCTATCAAGCAAAAAGTACTCTTTTGAAGCTTGACTTCACTGATTTTAAAGTGGTTGAGGCTCATGGTTTTTCTGGTGGCTTATGGCTGTTGTGGGATAAAGATAAAGTTAATTGGATTATGTTCATATCTTCTCAGTCCATCTCTATGAAGGTTCAGTTGCCTGGTAAGCCTATTTGGTTACTTAATGTTCTCTATGCCAGTCCCACTCATTCCATTCGAGCTACTTTATGGCCATATTTTGATAGGATTTTGTCTAATGTTGGTCTCCCTAGCATGTTCATTGGGGACTTTAATGAATTGGTTTCCAGTATTGATAAAAATTGTGGCCCATTTATTGGTAGATTGGTGGTTTGAGAGATTGGGTTAATAGAAATGCTTTGATTGATATGAGATTTGTTGGCTCATGATTTACTTGGAGTAATAATAGAATCAAAGAGAGATTGGACAGAGGGTTTTGTACTTGTTCTTAGAGAGCTGCTTTTCCTGAAGCCTTTATTCAACACTTGCCTAAAACCAAGTCTGATCATTGCCCTATTTGATTGCAGCTGCATTCCAATAATTCTGTTAACAGCAAGTCTGCCCCATTTCGTTTTCAAGCTATGTGGATCTCTCATGATCAATATTATGATTTTGTTGATACTACTTGGAAAAATCTAACAGGTGACTTCTCTTCTAGAATGAAAGATTTTTCTTCTGCTCTTTCTAGGTGGAACAAAGATGTGTTTGGTCATTTATTCCATAAAAAGAAGAGGTTGTTGACTAGAATTGGTGGCATTCAAAAAGCAAGGGATAGGCATGAAAATCCTTTTTAGAAAAATCTAGAGGCTGATCTTATTTCTCAGTATGAGGCTATTAGGGACCAAGAAAATATGTTTTGGAGACAGAAATCTAGAGATGATTGGTTGCAGGGTGGAGACAGAAACACTAGGTTCTTTCATCTCACAACTCTTATGAGAAGAAGAAGAAGAAGAAGAAATAAAATTGAAGGGCTTTATGACTCTAGTGGAAATTGGTGTCCTGATTCTGAAGTAATGAAGACAATTGCAGTAAACTTTTTTACTGATATGTTCTCTCAGCCCCCTCTTGATGATATTCGAATTACTATTCCATGGCTCTTCCCTGACATTGACCAGGTGAGTTTGTATGATCTATGCAAACCTGTTTCTTTACTTGAAGTTAAAAATTCTTTTTTTGCTATTGGAGGCCTTAAAGCTCTTGGTCATGATGGCTTTCCTACCATTTTCTTTCAAAACCCTTGGAGTATGTATTCTTCTGAGATTTTTAAGGTGGTCTGTGAAGCTTTTGTTACTAGTATTATTCCTCCTGGTCTTAATCACACCGTAATTGTCCTTGTTCCTAAAATTGATGGTCCTCAGCATATGGTGAACTTTTGACCTATCAGCTTGTGTACCACCATTTATAAAGTCACTTCAAAAATAATTGTGGCTAGAATCAGACCTTTGATGCAGAGCCTTGTTAGCCCCAATCAGGTGAGTTATGTTCCTGGGAAGAACATTTCTGATAATGTTATGATAGCTCAAAAAATGTTGTTCAAATTTAAAAAGTCAAGTAGAAAGCAGGGATTTTTTGCTTGGAAGATTGACTTGTCTAAAGCTTATGATAGACTCAGCTGGAATTTCATTGAAATGGTCTTGCATGAAGTTAAATTTCCTAGAGCTCTTGTTAAACTCATCATGCACTGTATTACCTCCACCAGCTTTCAGATATGTTTCAATGGAGAATTAACCAGTTCTTTTAAGGCTCAAAGAGGTATCAGGCAAGGTGATCATCTCTCACCTTACATATTTGTCCTTTGTATGAAAAAATTGTCTCATTTGATTCAGTCTGCTGTTGATTATGGGCATTGGAAGTCGATCAAAGCATCTCAATCTGGTCCCAAGATATTCCTTCTTTTTTTTGCTGATGACCTTATGCTGTTTGCTGCAGCTACTGATCATCAAGCTTCTGTCCTTAAGACTTGCCTTGATAACTTTTGTGCTCTCTCTGATCAAGCTGTGAGCTTTGAAAAGTCTTTAATTTATTGCTCCCCAAACACTCCTAAGACAATTGCTGCTCATATCAGTGCCAAGTGTGGTTCTCCTCTTACCAATGACTTAGATAAGTATCTTGGTATGCCTCTTATTCACTCTAGAGTCAATAAACTTACTTATAATACTGTTTTTGATAAAGTCCAAAGTAGATTGACTAGTTGGAAAAGCAAGACTCTAAGCATGGCAGGTAGACTAACTTTGATTCAGTCTGTCACTTCATCTATTCCTAATTATGCTATGCAAACTATAAAGTTTCATGCAAGTCTGTGTGAAAGATTGGACAAGTTAAATATAGAATTTCTATGAGGAGATACGGATGATAAGAAAAAGGTTCATTTGGTAAATTAGGATACTGTTTGTCAGCCTAAACAACTTGGAGGTTTAGGAATCAAAAAGACTGCTAATATGAACCAAGCAATGCTTGCAAAGATTAGTTGGAGGATGTTTCAGCATGATAAGGGTTTATGGGCCACTATGTTTTCTGAAAAGTATCCTAAGAGTTGCAGTATTTTGATGATCTGTATGTTCCCCCTCGTGCTTGTTCTAGTACATGGAAAAGTATTGTTCATGGAGCTGAGCTCGTCAAGAAGAATCTAAAATGGCGTGTTGGAGATGGTACTTCTATTAAATTCTGGTATGATCACTGGTTAATTTCTGATGCCTCATAGATTATGCTATCCCCTATGCTAGTGTTGATAGAAATGCTATCGTTTGTGATTTTTGGAATGATGATAGTTGGGACATTTCTCTGTTGAATGCTGTTGTTCCTGCTGATATTGTTAATCAAATTATGAATGTACCTACTGGTTTTAAGGACTGTGGGGCTGATACTTTGATTTGGGGAGCTACTGCCAATGGTTGTTTCTTTGTGAAGTCTGCTTACAATTCTTCCTTTGATTTTTCCAATTCTAATGGATCTCAATGGCAGCTGATTTGGAAATTAGATATCCCTCCCAAGCTCAAGACTTTTCTATGGACTATGCTTCACAGGAAACTTCTGACTAATGTTCAAAGGGTCACAAGGAATTTTTCTAATGATGCTTCATGCCCCATTTGTCACTCTGCAGATGAAACTCTCCTACACTTGTTCAGAGATTGCTCTAGATCTGCTCATATTTGGAATGCTTTCTCTAAGCCTGGTTCTATTTCAAATTCTTTCTCTCTAGATTGGATGGATTAATGCTCAAATTCACTGTCATTCTTTTGTTAGGGATGGTATCAAATGACACAACGTTATTATCTTTGTTTGTTGGTATATTTGGAAGTGGAGAAACAAGTAGGTCTTTGATTCTAGCTTTTATCATGCCTACCTGCTTTGTGAGCGTCATTTGGGATTATGTTGTTGAATGAAAGAAAGCGCATTATAGAGATAGAGCTGAAACTATGTATAGTTACTCTATGCTATCATGGAAAATGCCCCTGAGGGTTTTTATAAACTCAACATCGATGATACTCGTGTTTCTTCTACTGGAATAATTGGTGCAGGTGGAGTTATCAGAGACCACTATGGTGCTTGGATTGGTGGTTTTCAGATTAACCTAGGAATTGGTGATATTCTTGATGCTGAGGCCTGAGGATTTTTACATGTCTCAAATTTGGAGTTTGAGTCTGATTCTGCCATTTTGGTCAATTTGATGCAAAGTTCCAATCTAGCTCTTCATCCTTTAGGTTCTTTGCTTGATGGTTGCTACAGGATCATGTCTAACATGGAGAATGCGAAACTCAGTCATATCTTTAGAGAGTCTAATATGACATGCTTTAGCAAAGAACAATATTTCCCATGATCGGGATCTTATTACCTTCGAAGATCTCCCGTGCATGCTGCTCAAATCTTTCTTAATGATTTAAGTTCTACTATTAAAGCTAGAAAAAATACCTTTTGCTTTCATACTTAGCCTTTTGCTTGAGCATGAGCTATTTTGAGCTCCGTTTGTAACCAAAAAAATGCTCCGACACCGGTCAGAGAAAGAAAGACCTGAAAATATTCCCACTTTCCACAATTAATAACAGAAAAAAGAAACCATTACAGTCGAACCAAACCAAACCAAACCATCCCCTCCCTCTATTCCTCTTCCTTCGTCTTCTCTCTCTCTCTTCTTCGCTTAGCTCAAAAGCTCAACTGCCATGGCCCTATAGCTTTTACCGACTCAGAAAAGCACCTTCCGGTTTTCCAGTTTTGCCCTCGGTTGATCTGATCTGGTAGGCGGCGATGGCGGCTCGGTCGAGAGGCACGCCGGTCAAGGAGAACGGCGTCAAGCTCGAGGAAGGCCTCAATGTGTTCAAGAGTGACAGGTTCGACGCTCAGAGCTATCTTCAGTCTCGCTGCTCCCTCAACGAGAAGGTTTTGCTTCTCAAGTCTCTTGCTTTTTACATTTTTGAGCTTGATAGATTAGATGCTTCGGATTGGATTTGCATTGCTTATTTGTGTCTGTGTGGAATTGCAAAATGGAGAGGAAATTGAATTGTGCATTGGCTTTGTTTTGCAGGAGTTGAGGCAGTTGTGCGCTAATCTTTTCGATTTGAACAAGGCAGCTGCGGAGGAGATGCGCACAAGTGTCTATGCTAATTACTCGGCCTTCATACAGTCAGTTTTCGTTTGAAGGCTGTGATTCAGTAATGTGATTTTTGCAATTTGTATGCTTATGTTTTTGAGGTGCTTCTCCATATAATGGTGTCTTAGCCTGACTTGTTGGACTGGACTAAATTTTGGATGGCGACATTATTAAGACTAGATTGTAATATGTAAACCGCTCTCCTCACTACCGCCTCTGTAGTACATGTTAAAGAGTGCACCTTTTATTCTGGTAAATCATTTCTCACACAATGTAGGATGCAATTATTGAAGGGATTGCATGGCTGCTCTTGTTTTCTTTGTCAAGTAGTATGAAATTTTGTTGCTTTGTTTTAGTTTGTTCCTACTTTTGGAGTTTTAGCTTTTCAGAGTTCATAACTCGTTGAGTTGAGATCAATAGTTTTACTTTTACTTAGTGAAAGACATTCTAATCTACTTTGTTTAAGTCATGGTTGATATGCAAGGTCATATAGTGTCACTACAGTAAAAGCTGTGGACTTTGTAAGATCACACCTGGTTTTGGTCATTGTATTTACACCTCTACTTGTTTGGATATCCTCTTGCACATTCAGCTCTGTTTCTCCTTTGAGCTTACTTTGATCTATCTAGATAACTTTAATTACAATTGTACAATTACCTCAGAAGGTTATGCTAGTCTATTCTTTAGGTGTGAAGTGCTCTTTTTCATACAACATTATAGTCTAGTGTAATTTGATTTATGTGAACTGTTTTACTTATTACAGAACTTCAAAGGAGATATCAGATTTGGAAGGGCAGCTTTCCTCTATCAGAAACCTGCTATCCACTCTAGCTACTGTAAATCATGATCTAGCTGAGGGGACAAAGATTGATCTATCAAAATCAGTGGAAGGGTCTACTGAGAATGGTTCATTGACTTTTGAAGATAGAGAGCCTTCAGACTTGGAGAAATGGTTGGTAGAATTTCCTGATCTCTTGGATGTATTGTTAGCTGAGAAGAGAGTGGATGAAGCTTTAGCAGCCCTGGAGGAAGGTGAACATGTAGCTTCTGAAGCAAAACAACTAAAGATGTTGGATCCAGCTTTACTCGTGTCTCTACAGAATTCTATTACTGAACGCAGGCAAAAGTTAGCTGATCAGCTTGCAGAGGCTGCTAACCAGCCTTCCACTCATGGTGGTGAACTCCGTTCAGCTATATCAGCACTTAAGAAACTTGGTGATGGCCCTCGTGCACACAGTCTTCTTCTGCATGCACATTACCAGAGATATCAGTATAATATGCAAAGCCTTCTTCCGTCAAGTACCTCATATGGGGGAGCATATACTGCAGCTCTTTCACAGTTAGTGTTCTCTGCTATTGCTCAAGCTGCCACTGATTCCGCGGCTATATTTGAGAATGAACCAGATTATACTTCAGAGCTTGTCATGTGGGCCATAAAGCAAACCGAGGCTTTTGCTTGTCTCATTAAAAGACATGCTTTAGCTTCATCAGCAGCTGCTGGAGGTTTAAGAGCTGCTGCAGAGTGTGTTCAAATTGCATTAGGTCATTGTTCTTTGTTAGAGGCTCGTGGCTTGACCCTCTGTCCAGTGCTTTTGAAACTTTTTAGGCCTAGTGTTGAACAAGCATTAGAGGCTAACGTAAAACGAATTGAAGAAAGTACTGCTGCCTTAACTGCAGCTGATGACTGGGTACTTACAACTGCTCCAACGACAACACATCAACCTGGCAGGCCCTCAAGCACATTCCTCGGTAATTCAACAGTGTTTCAACATAAACTCACAAGCAGTGCTCATCGGTTCAATTTGATGGTCCAGGTAACCACACTTTCCACAAAACTCAAGTAATTAAAATGTGTGCTTGTTGCATCTACTTGCACACTTCATGAACATTTGTCCCTCTTCCTCTCATGTATGTGGGATGCATTCTACTCTGTGGAAAGCATAGTCTTTGTGCTGCAGAACTCGTTTTACTTCACCATATCCCTGAACTGTTTGTCAGAGTAATTTTGTAGATTTTCTATCCCTGAACTCATTTTTTTTCAATGTTTTCCTGCTTAAACATTGTATGTTGGAATAAATTGTATCCAACTTCATTATAAATTGTAGCAATGAGTATTACTTTGACTCACTAGTGTGTGCTTTTATGTATTTAGAAAAGCTTCTCATTGGGAAACATACTTGACACAATGCTTGTACCAGCTATCTACCGTTCACTTCTATCATCATTAACATGCATTACTTGATCCTTTTTTAATTGTTCCCACACAGGATTGCTTTGAAGATGTAGGACCGTTGTTGAGTATGCAGTTGGGAGGTCAAACACTAGAAGGTTTATTCCAAGTGTTTAACTCATATGTGAACATGCTAATCAAAGCATTACCGGGTTCAATGGATGAAGATGCAAACTATGAAGGTTCTGGGAATAAAATTGTTCGCATGGCTGGGGATGAAGCCCAACAGATGGCATTGCTGGCAAATGCATCATTGTTAGCAGATGAACTACTTCCACGTGAAGCCATGAAGCTGGCTCCCATAACTCTGGCTGGTTTAAAGGACGATCTTCGTAGAAGATCATCAGATAGGCAAAATCGTCATCCCGTGCAAAGAGAATGGAAGAGACGGCTTGCCAGCTCAGTTGATAGACTAAAAGATAGTTTTTGTCGTCAGCATGCTCTAGATCTCATTTTTACAGAGGAGGGTGACAGTCATCTTACTGCTGATATGTACATAAACATAGATGGGAATGTGGATGAATTTGAGTGGTTTCCATCCCTAATATTCCAGGTTTGTTGTAATGATTTCCTCTACTTTGATCTTTTTGCATTCAGCTTTTGTCCCTGTCATGTTATTACTAGTGAGTTTTAGAGAAACTTCTGTCATTGGTGATAAATACATTGGTATTCACATATGGTTCATAAGTTTATCACGTTGACTTCCTTCATCTGATAATGTTGAAGCTGCTATTAGAAGTAGAAATAGTATTATATAAAACTGATTGTTGTCTGTCGGTCCCCTCTTTGTTTTGTAGAATAAACACTCGCTACTTCCCTTCTCATGTGTATCCCATTATTATATTGTACTTATTGTTAGATTTAGTGTCTTCTTATCAGTACTTGAATTATTTATTTATTTTTTGAAGTAAAATGAATGGAGAGTTTTCTAATTCCAATTTTCCTTTCTTAATTGTCCTATCACAGGAACTTTTTGTAAAGCTAAGCAGAGTGACTAGTATAGCTGCCGATATGTTCGTTGGCAGGGAGAGATTTATGATATTGCTATTTATGAGACTAACAGAAACTGTCATCTTGTGGCTTTCTGAAGATCAAGGCTTCTGGGATGACATTGAGGACGGGCCAAGGCCTTTGGGCCCCCTTGGTTTACAACAGGCAAGTAATTTCTGGTCATATGAATAATTTTATCCAAATATGTTACCTTACTTTTTTCCGATTATCTAAAATTGTGATTCCAGTATTCCAACTGAGACATTGCTTGTACAAGGATTGAAAGAACATAGACGTCTTCATTTGAAATTTGTTTCTTAATTAGGCTTTATGAGAAGGAAAGTAGAAATTGTATCATATAAAGAAGAACGAAAGTAAATCTAGATCTAACTTGCAGAGTAACAATTGAAGATTATAGGGATACTTTAGATGCTCATTGAGTCCGTGAGCCCGTGGCAGCACTAGCTATTAGCTTTTTAAGGATATCTACTACTACGTAGCATCCTAACAGCATCCTGCCTTTATCAGCTATATTATTACCTGCCCTTTTATATTGCTTCTCAGTTTACTAAATGCTTATTTGACAACTTCACCTTGCTACGAACCCTTGAACACCTATTGGTCGTATGTCAGAAATGTAAGGTTTGTATAGTTATCACTTATCAGTACAGATTAGGATTGGTGGTCAAACAACTTTTTCCCTCTTCACTCATTCTGAACCCATGAAACAATATCCTTTAATGTCAATTTAACTAACCAATGCCTTAAGCGAGCTATGGGCCTAGCATGGCTCACATCCCTCACGACATAAAATTGAATTATCTAAACTTCTAAAAGGTTACAGTAACCAGGAATTATATTCAATGCAGTGTTTCAGAGTCTTAAATGCAAGTTGCATATTGAATGTCTTTGGTTGCTGTCATTCTACTTAATGTGTTTAAATTGACTCTTATTTTCATATTTAATTTTGTATGTGCTTGCAGTTCTATCTAGACATGAAGTTCGTCATATGCTTTGCTTCACAAGGGCGTTTCCTATCTCGAAACTTGCAACGCGTTATCAATGAGATAATATCTAAAGCAATGACAGCATTTTCTGCTACAGGCATGGATCCATATAGGTATGCTACTTGTTTTAGGTTTCACATATCATGAATATACATGATATACACGATTATGTATAGAGACGGGGGACTTGACGATATACATTCTCCACATGGAGACAGCCATATACATTCTCTATACATGAAACACAACGATGTAATTCAAATACTCTGCATAGTAGCTTGTAATTGAGTTTTACTGTAGTTTCTTAAGCCTGCATGATTAAGAACTGCCAGCTTTTAGTATATGCAGAGCACATTTTATGTTGGGAAAATGTCTTGAGCTAAAAATTCAAGCCATAGATAAGTATAATTTTGAAGTTTTATCAAGTTCTTGTATATCAGGAATCAGCTACTGTTTGTCTGTAACCAACACATAGTACACCTGGTTATCCTTGTAGCTTGGTAATAGCTGGTGTACCTTATACTAAATTTTAACTGTTTCAGTGAGCTACCGGAAGATGAGTGGTTTGATGACATCTGCCATGAAGCAATGGAAAGATTGAGTGGAAAACCGAAAACCATCAATGGAGAGCGGGAGCTTAATAGCCCAACGGCCTCTGTTTCAGCACAATCAATCTCATCAGTTAGATCTCATGGGAGTTCTTGAGGCCTGCAGCCAGTTTCATATTTGTAAAGTAAATAGGAAACAGAATCTGTCATGGATTTTATCCTTTGCCTTCAAAGTAGTTTATTTCCCCGTATCATTTTTGTTTCCCTTCTCTAGTTTCTTTTCAATTCATTTTATTTTGTAGCAGCATAAGGTTTTACAGTTCTGTATGGCCTGTATTTGCTATCATAAGGTTTGAAATTCCTTTCGGAATAATTGAGTTTGTAAAGTGTTGACTGCATTGTTTCTCTGAATACATATTTGTCCAATTCTTTGAAACTAGTGTGGATACTAATGTTATCTTGAATTCACCAAATACAATGATCGTGCATCCGAGTCTTTAATTACATAATAATCAGCTCATGGATTACAAAACTGCAATGTATAACTTCACTGCTTCATACCAGGTTTGTGGGATATTGAGGCATGCATTACGTGCAGTCATATACACACAGCGAGCATGGGAATGTGCAATCATGATGAAAGTCGGGGTTTTTTTTTTGTAATTTATAAGAGATTTCACGGTGAGTAAACTAGATTGAGGGGACTTTTGCCATATAATTGCAGTTTGTATGTATCGGTTCTGGAATAGTTATGTATCAAATATTGGAGGAAATTAATGGTGATTTACATAATATGTATCAACAAACTTATTTGATAATCCATACCTCCCATTTCCATACGATATGCTTTGCCAAACATTTCCATAGGATATGTACCGCACTTATTTGATAAGCAAAATTTCCAGTCAGATGTTTTAGTCTATCTTTGTAATTCTTGAAAATCTTTAACTCTTTGCTTGGTGTTTAACGAGGAGAGAGAAAGCGCTGGACACTAGCGGTGTTCTTGTTTTGGTTTTTCTCCTGGTTGGTCATGGAAATAACAACACCCCGTCGAGAAGGTCACTGCAGAGCACGATATTGTGGGGGTGAAGGGGTGAAGAATGAAGATAGTGAATACATCCAACACCATTGTTTTGGATAATGGCCGGTCCGACTGTCCACAATAAGCCAACTAATAGAGGGTGTTGGGATTTGATATGGACGATTTGGTATTAACCATTTCAGGGAGGATTGAGTCTCTTAAGCGTGGAATTGTACGTTTCAAATCCCAGTATCCTAATGTAAGCTGACACACGCGGACGTTCTTGTTTTACGACGTTACAAGCGTAGGCGACTCGGTGTTTCATCAAAAATTGAGTATAACTAAGAGATATTCGAGTAAAGTATCTAATTATTATCAGAATATCAATTACGTAATTATTTAATGTATTAGTTGGAAATGTAAGAGCCATCCTATGTGAACTGGTTGAGTTTAAGTATGATACCTTTTTGAGTACCACTCGTATAATAACATGATCTGTGAGTTGTGTGTGTGTGTGTGTGTATATATATATATATATATATATATATATATATATATAGTGCGGATCAGGAGCGGAGGTCCGTTCCTAAGCTTAGGAACGAACCTCCGCTCCTGATCCGGACTGTATATATATATAGCAGGGTTCGTGTGGAACATCATTACTATTGTGTTATATATATATATATATATAACACAATAGTAATGATGTTCCACACGAACCCTGCTTCATAGCTTAGGTGTTTAGCTCTCTCAAAATCCAACACTGCCTGCCTCAGAGCTTTCAATGAATTGTTGGAAATTTGCCATATGTTAGCGTGAGTCAGAATATGAATGTAAATATATTGTAGTTATGTAGCAGATTAATTTTCATTATTCTATAGTTAATAGTTACCATTTATATTCCTTGTAAACTCCTATATAAACCTCCATGGTCAGATGAATAACATGTCTGAAAGTTTATTCTCTCAATATCGTTATATTTGAGTTGGTATCAGAGCAAAGATCTGAAAGAACTTTGTCTCTTTATCTTTTGTCTTCTTTCATTCTTCATTTTTATTTGAAGATTGATATAATTTAACCCTTTTGTTAGGGTTTGTTTTGCTTTCGTTGTTATTGCTCTGATTGGTCTCTACTCCTTTAGAGAGAGAGACTGTTTTCCATCTTTTTCAGATCTGGTTCAAGTAGTCCGGTTTTAGAACCCAGATGACCCTCTGTCTTCCAAGTCCAGCGCTGCCCTCTTTTCTTCAAAGCCCAGACTGAATCTTTCCTGGAGTCCACACCAGCGTTTCTCCTTTGCCGACGTTCAAGCCCGTCGTCTCTTTTTCCGTTCGAATCCAGTTGGACCTGAGTTCAACTAGATCCAAGAACAAAGAGACTTGGGTTCGGTGTCTACCTCTTTTCAACCGTTGTCGGCCTCATCCGCTTCAATCTTTGATTCTGATGAGTCCCCAGACGATGTCCGGCGTCCTCGTAGTGCCCAGACTAAATCCGAAGCCCAAACATAAAGTTTTTTCCACCTTGCTGGTGTCATTCTTATACGGGCATCTACAGACCCACAGGTGAGCCTCACGCCCTGACCACCAACGACGAGATCTGCGTTTCCGGTGTCCCTCACGCCCAGATTCGATAGATTCGACCCGCACACAGTAAAATAGACCCGCCCGATAGATCCGACCCGACTGTAGTTTTTTTCTTTTTCCTTGGTTTATTTTATCTAGTTTGGGCTCGTGTCCAAAACTAGATCTGACCCAGCAACCACAGACCTGGTCCACTACATCCAATTCAGTGTATCTTCACCTAAGTGCATTTTTCACTTTAGTGGAAGTCCACCTAAGTGTAGGTACACCTAAAACAGATTTATTTTACACTTTCAATCGTTTCAATGATGGGTGATGATCAAAATGAGCTGGTTACCAAGACCAACAAAGTTCAGAAAGTTGAAGTCTCGGTTTGAAGCTCAGATGGTGGTACATTTGGGGGTACCAAACTCAACGGTACCAATTACCGGACTTGAAAAAAGCTGATGTCGTTTCATCTTCTTGGCATGCACAAGATGAGACATGTAACCGGAACTACCAAAGCTCCGAGTGAAAATGATGAAGATGCATTTGCCAAATGGGAGGATGATGATGGAGCTATGATGGGAACCTTGTTCAAGGCCATGAATGATGATGTAGTATAGTTGGTGGAGGAGTGTGAAACTGCTGAGACGATATGGAAGACCTTAGCAGATCTTTATACAAATGAAGCTGACTTTATTCAGGTTCATGAGTTGATGTGAAAAGTGGCTGGAATGCAACAAAATGGACAACCAGTATCGATGTATTTCACCAAGCTGAAGAAGGTATGGGCTGAAATAGATCAAAAACGTCCGTACAAGATCAAAAACCCTAAGGATATTACTTGGTTCCAAAAGGAGAAGGAACTCGAAAGGGTTCACATGTTTTTGAGAGGACTTGATGCGAAACATCTAAAAGAGAGTTGCTACGAATGTCAGATCCTCCCAGCTTGACTGCGGCTTTTACATTCATTCGAAAGGATGAGTCTCAGTAGGATTGCCTCAACCAAGCACAAGTTGAAGTGTCTAGCCTGGTTGTTCAAACAAAACCACCAAATCCTCCCTTTCAGCAACAGAGTCCAGTTTCACTTTATCAACAAGGACCTCCACCTGACTTCGGTTATTGCCCTCATCACTGTTTTTATTGTGGTGGTAGACATATATGAGAATATTGTTGGAAGCTATACCCACACCTCAAACCTAAATCTCTTGGTTCTCGCCCTAAAGCTAAAGCAGCTGCAGTTTAATTGATTCAAGAACCAGATTTCTATACAGTGACTGGACAAGATCATCATTTCACTGGTGTAGCTACTCCCACAGCCTCTATAGCTGGTCGTGGTGGATCAGACGTATGCGAGGGAGAAACTAGGAGCACAGTCCCGCGTTGCTTTGACTTTAAATTCTTATAGACTGAGTGAAGTTTGGTTGTGGCACCGCCGCTTAGGGTATCCATCCTTTAGTCTTATGAAAAGAACCATTTCTACTCTGTTCATTGGTGTGGATGAGTCTATTTTACGTTGTGAAACTTGTGTCTTGGCCAAGAGTCATCGTGTTACTTATTCTCCTAGTGTTTCTAATAAAAGTGTTTTTCCTTTTGAGTTAATTCACTCTGATGTTTAGGGACCTTCTAGAGAACCCACTGTGTTTGGTATGCGATATTTTGTGTTGTTTATTGGTGATTATACTCGATTGTCATGGGTTGTTCTTCTACAGACCAAAGTTGAAGTCTTCCCAGCCTTTCAAGCTTTTCGTACTCTTATTCAAACACAATACAATAGCACCATCAAAGTCATTCATTCTGACAATGGGGGGGGGGAGAGTATGTTAATCATGTTTTCCAAGATTTTTTCCAGACACATGGGATAGTTCATCAAACTACATGTCCACATACACCAGAACAAAATAGTGTTTCCGAACGGAAGAATCGTCACCTACTTGATATGGCTCGTGCTATTCTTTTTAGTGCTCATATGAAAAAGTATCTTTAGGGAGATGTTGTACATGCTTCCGCTCATCTTATCAATCGTCTTCCATCTAGTGTCCTTCAAGGAAAAATTCCTTTTGAGGTTCTTGCCTCTCATGTCTCTATTCCCTCATTCCATAATCTCCCTGCCCGTGTCTTTGGTTGTGTTGTTTTTGTTCATGTCTCTAAAAAGCAAAGGTCCAAACATGATGCTCGAGCAATTAAGTGTGTATTTGTTGGCTATAGGGGATATCAGAAAGGGTACAAGTGTTATCATTCACCTATCAGAAATTAAGTACTATTTCATAATGAATGTTACCTTCTTTGAGGATATGAGCTATTATTCCTCCTCTGATATATCTCTTCAGGGGGAGAGTTCCTATTTCAAAGAGATGTATCATGGTGAGGGGGAGGAATTGGAAAAACAAGAAGAAGGCTTAGATACTTTTGCGGCTCTAATGGAGATCGCTGTTTCCCATAATCCAGATGTAGAGACTCACCTGGAACCTGAATCACTACCAATTCCAATGCCTAAATATGGAGCTGAAGACACAACTGTCCCTTCTGCTATTACTTCTACCCCCGACCCATAACTCTCTGATACAGAAGATCACTCACCTGAGGTATGTTTACAACCTATTGGTACAAGTAATAGTAAGTCTAGTGTTAGACAATATGTGTTGCAAATAGGTCTACTAGGGGTCAACCAGCAAAAAGGTATGAACTCACTGTTTATGCTAAATCAAAGTACCCAGTAGCCAATTACATGTCGACAAGAAGATTATCTAAGTCATATGGGTCATTTGTGAATCAAATATCCGCTGTATCATTACCTAACAAAGTGCAAGATGCGTTGGGGGATCCAAAATGGAGGAAGAGATGGAAGTGTTGCAGAAGAATGATACATGACAACTTATACATCCACCACAAGGCAAGAAGGTTGCAGGCTGTCGTTGGGTGTTCAGATCAACTGTTATTCGGATCAACCGGAAACCGGATCGGGTTGGATCGATTTCGGATTTAACCCGAATTTAAAACAATAAGATGAGACATTTTTAAAAATATTATTTTGTCTTTCTTCCCTATAAAAATTAAAACGTATATAATTTTAGGTTTTTCTCTCAATTATTATTTTTTCACGAATTTACAATCATGCTTAAATTATATGTCAAAGTATATATATATATATATATATATTTAATAGTAAACTTGTTCAAGAATGTGAGTTCATATGAGTATGTGTAAATACATATAATTTGATAAATAAATTTTGTCTTCCTAAGGTGACACATAATAAGAAATATATTGACTAATAATAAAGTAACACGTATTAAAAAATATATAACACCAATATAAAATATTCGGTTAATTCGGACCTGTTTTTAGGCTAAACCGGAACCAATCCGATTCAAACCGGTTCAGACTGGTTTACGTTATTTTTTGACCCGTTTTAATAGGTTCGGTTAGCTGGCCCAGTTTTTCGGATGGTTTTTTCGGTTTTCGGTTGAAAACAGGATATTTGCTCACCCCTAATATTTGGATCTGAAATTCTTAGATTGACAAACAAAGAGAAAATACAAAATAACTATTGAATAATGAATTGTAGACTAGAACTAAGTAATTGAATTGGAATTGCAGTATATATTGTGAGAATAATCATGGTCGCTGATGAATGATTGTAAGATTGTTGATATATAAGCTGGGTTGAAGACAAATGATTTTCTTCTTCGTCTATTAAGAAGTGCATTAGATGGATCTGGTATTTATGAAAATAATTGATATTATTTGTCTTTTTATATAAGTTGACAAAGTCAAATTTTTCTGTAAAAATTGTGGAAGTATACATAGCAAATTTGAAGGTGCAACCTGAATCCTCTAAGGGTTCACCTTTTTAATAAAAAGAAAAGAAAAAAAGGATGAAACAAAAAAAGATGCTTCAAGGCCGCAGGGGGTCTCAAAAGTGAAACCTAATAGGAAAAGAAGGTCTTCAAGCCCACTACCACAGTAGAAATTAGGAACAAAGAAAGGTGGCCTTGAAAGTTGAAACCCAATAGAAAAAGGTTTCCAAGCCCACTAGCCCAGTAGGAAATAGAGAAAAAGAAAGGGAGCCTCGAAAGTTGAAAGCCAATAAAAAAAAGAAGCAGTCTCTAAGCCCACTAGCCCAGTAGGAAGTAGGAAAAAAGAAAGAAAAAAACACAACAAGGGGCCTCGAAGACGCACCCTCCTTGCTGTCTAGTAGATAACGAGCCCAATGCCAACTCGACCAACCAAATTGTTTGTATCTTTTCAACATATTTTAATTAATATAAAATTGTTTTTTCACTTAACATAAAAATGGTGCCCTTGCCGGCCAAGGGGGCCTTGTGCGGCGACGCCATCTTGATCGCCTCAGGGCCGGCTGTGGCTTCTCCGCTGCAACTGCTAGCTAGCAATTCCATGCATGGTAACATAAGTTTTGAAGCCTAGCTACTAGCTTGTTGGGGTAGCGAGCAATGCCCACAAACTATTGCAACTAGCTAGCAATTCTACTTCTTGTTGCACTTCTATGAAGGCAGACTTCCTCTTAAACTAACGCATACAGATCACAAATTTTCAACTTGTCAAGTGAGTCATAAAATGTCTTACTAGAGTGTTTTTGTAAGAATGTCTCCTAGTTGCTCCTTAGTAGGTACATATGGGAAAATAATAATCTGCCGATCCAACATTTTCTTAATGAAATGCCTATCGGCATCCACATGTTTCATTCTGTCATGCTCAACTGGATTATGAATAATTTCAACAGCAGCTTTGTTATCACAATATAAAAATATTGTCTTCTTTTGTATGAATCCCAAATCTGTTAGAAAATGTCTCAATCACAACATCTCATGTACTCTAGAGCCATTCGACAATACTCTGCTTCAGCACTAGAGCTAGCTACCACTTTTTGCTTCTTACTTTTAGCTACCAACTGGACCTATGACTCTTAGCTAGAGCACAAGTTTCACAGTGCAAGGTAGACTCAATAATTCCCAGAATGAACTCATGGACCACTTCATAACTCCAAAATATGGGTGACCCAACCGTATGTGCCATAACCATAGCTCACTTAATTGATCATAATTCTATGTCAGGGCCAAATGTTGCTCTAGTGCTTGTACCGGTTCGGCGTACATTCAATCCAGGTGAAACAGTCTCCCTCCTCAGGCCTTCCTTGCCAATGATCACTTTGGAACACAAATTTTGAAACACAACATACATTTGGTAAAAAGTTAAGGAGCACTTACTTTGTGAACTCAATTGGGAGACAAACTAAACCTCGAATGTCCAATTTAACACATTAAAAATTGAACCCAACTCAACCATTCCACTTGCCAACGACAGAAATGATGCAGCAGAACTAGATAGTTGTTGGAATCCACCAACAATATACTTGAATCCACAAGCCTAATTTCTAAATCCACAAGAGGTTCTCAAATCTACGAGAGAATTTAGTTGAACTCAAAGATTTTTTTATTGATAAAAAGGAATGACTGCTACAATTAATAAAATGTCTTTATAAAGAAGCAAACAAACTTTAGGAAAACTAACAACTAAACATAAAGGCCCAAAGATTAAACAAAATTCACATCCAAAACAAACTATGAAAAATAAATATTCAAAATATAAAATCTGCCTTTTGAAGCCCTAAATGGACCCGCATGGTCGTTCTGTCTCCGAAAATGTATCACATTAGTGAATCAGACACCAAACGCCAAATTTGTAGCATACCGGGTTGAGATTTACCATGATCAATTTGCTCTTCAATCTCCATTACCATATATTCTACATCAAGAAATAAAGATCGATCGATCTAGCATCCACTAAACTTGAGAAATTGGAAAATCTTGCACTCGCTTGTATTTAGTCATTTAGTGTATTTCGGTACAATCACGAATTCTAGCATGTTTAATTCCTTAGTTGAGCAATTTTAGCCATAGAGCACATCATCGTAAGCAGGTTTTGAAATAAAGTTTCTGAGAATTTATGAAGTTACTTTTAAACACGTTTATGAAAGAGTAAATTTTAGTGTAGGTACCCAAACTTACAAAACTTTCAATGTGGTCCCCAAACTTCATTTTTGATACCAACGAAAGACCTATTTTTTTCACGACACCGTTTGTTTGATGATGTGTCTCTTATGAGACCCGTCAAAAATATTTTTTGTTAGTAGATAACCACATCAGTAGTACCTGAAGTCTTTTAGAATTATCAATGTGATACTCAGAATGAAAACCTAAGTTTTTTATGCTCAAACTAGGAGGAAAAGTGGATCCGCAAGATTTAATTTTGGAGATTTTGGAAGAAAATGATATCTAGGACAGACTAAAGGTTATTTTCGTCGAGAGTTCAGAGTTTAGAGACTTTTTGTCGATGGTTTAGTGTTTAGGGTTTAAATATCATTATGGGTATCACATTGATCATTTTAAAAGAGTTCGAAGACTACTGATGTAGTTATCTACTGACAAGAAATATTTTTGGTGGGTCACATACGAGACACGCTATCAAACAAACGACGCTCTGACAGAAAATGGTCTCAGACTTTTCGTTGGTATCAAAATGAAGTTTGGGTACCAAATTTGTAGTTTTGTACGTTTGGGAATCACTTTGACAGTAACACAAGAGTTTAGATATCTGCAATGATAAAAACTCTTTATGAAATTGGATGATTTTAGATTTGAAATTTTTGCGTCATTTATTAATTAGTTCGTCATTTATTTATTTTTTCTATTTTAAATTGTTGAGACTGTTACATTTTCAGTTAATTGAAACAGTTTTGACTTAAGAGTACGCGGCGATGGGGGCCTCTAGGGTAATATATGATGCACCTCACCGCTCGCCCTACTCTAGAGTACTGCAAAGATAAGGTGCATATCGCCCATGCTTGTGCAAGTTGTCTCTTCTTCAACATGTACAGGTTGTTCTGTCTCTTGTTCCATCACCATCGACCACCCACTTCAATGCTTCACAACCTACCTACCTAAATAAGCTAAGCTCTTTTGCATGCCTTCACAGAGACGTCGTTCACTTTCCTATGCAGCTTCCTCGGCATATTTGTTGAGATATATATCCCACATCGAAAATATGAGACCTTATCTGTAAGTTTATAAGAGTTTGGGCTACTCTCTCTACTGTCAATTGGTTTTGGAGTTGAATCCCAGACTACTTTATCATGATATCAGAGCCAGGTTGAGATATATATCCCACATCAGGAATATGAGACCTTACATGTGATTTATAAGGGTTTGAGACACTCTCTTTATTACCAATTTGTTTTGAAATTAAACCTTAAACTAATTTATCAATATTAGCCTAAATTTGCCAACCAGTGTCCAGCTCTAAAACGAGTTGGACTTTCCAATCCAGTCAATATATTCCTGGGTATACTTGCACCACCTCACCCAGATAAAGCCATCTCCACTTCATTCTTTGTTCTGTTTTGCAAACCTGTCGCCAGTTTTCAACTTTATTCAATCAAATACTGCTACCTACGTCTCTATAATAATCTAATTCAACGCGTCTCACCACTTGCTTTTGGTCCATATATAAAGGCCTCCAGAGCTCAAACTAAACCATCAAACACAACAGCCTCATCTTCTCACCCACTACTCATCATCTCATTGCGCTCTTGCTCAACTTTCTATTCAAGAATGTCTTGTAACATCTCCAGAATGCTGCTTCTTTCTTTATTCATCACCTCTCTTCTAGCCATGACTGCCTCAGCTGGTAATTTCTTTCAAGACTTCGACATTACATTCGGCGATCAACGCGCTAAGATACTCGAAGGAGGACAGTTTCTCACGCTCAACCTCGACAAGTATTCCGGGTCTGGATTCAAATCCAAGAAAGAGTACTTGTTCGGAAGGATCGACATGCAAATAAAGCTCGTGCCTGGCAACTCAGCTGGCACTGTCACTACATATTATGTAAGTAGTACACTAGCTTCCATAGTGATCGATAACTATGTTCTTCATTTGATTTTATAGATACAGCTGAATATGTACATTGGTTATTAACTTTGTAAACACATGGATATGTGTAGTTATCTTCTGAAGGTCCAACTCATGATGAAATCGACTTCGAGTTTTTGGGCAACTCTTCTGGAAATCCATACACTCTCCACACCAATGTGTTCAGTCAGGGCAAAGGGGACAGAGAACAGCAATTCCGTCTTTGGTTTGATCCCACAACGGCCTTCCACACCTACTCATTTGTCTGGAACTCCCAACGCATTATGTGAGTGACCATTAACACTAGCTCGATAATCTTTAGTTACCTATTTTCTTGCACCACATTAGCCGAGCTACTATATTTTTTTTGAAATTTTGAAAACTTATTCTGATGCCAATTCATTTCCAATTGTTCTATAGATTCTTGGTCGACAACATTCCAATCAGAGTGTTCAGCAACATGGAATCATTTGGTGTTCCTTTCCCCAAAAACCAACCAATGAGGGTTTACTCGAGTCTGTGGAATGCCGATGACTGGGCTACACAAGGCGGGCGTGTGAAGACTGATTGGACTCAAGCTCCTTTCACCGCTTCATACCGAAACTTTAAGGCCGATGCTTGTGTTGTTGGATCATCCTCCTCCTGCGGTGTCGCCACCACTTCATCGACTGACTCAACGCAGCAGAATGCATGGCAGACTCAAACGCTTGATGCTGCAGGGCGAAACAGGCTTCGATGGGTTCAACAAAAGTTCATGGTGTACAACTACTGCTCTGACCTCAAAAGATTCCCCCAAGGCCTTCCAGTCGAATGCAAGCGATCAAGGTTCTAGAGAACAGACGATCACAAAACATGAATACCTTTGTTCTTTTCATATGATCAAGATTTTTTCATTCTTTGTGCAGTTTGTAACATCAAATTAATCCGTCCCACAATTTATTTGTTCCTTCTATTGTGTAAGCTGATTCGAGATTGAGAATCAAACAATTCATTAATTCATACTTATTCCTTAATTAGAGTGTGTACGTTCATATGAAATCAATAATTGTTTAACAACAATGTATATACACACAAGGCAGAGTGACAGGAGTAGAGTAGGCGTCTAGGTATATGTACGCGCTCCTCCTCTTATCATTTTACCTTCAAGTTTCAGCAGGCGGGCTCGAAAGGACGTTGTGTCTGGAGGAACATGGCTGAGGCGGAGCATAATGTTAGGATTAGCACCTATCTTTCCAGAATTGCACAAGAACAAAGAGAGAAAAGAATTGAAGAACAATGAGACAAATTAAATGCAATATTTTTCACTAAAAACCAAGAACACACAACTGCAACCACTATATAGATGGACCGCTTCATGAGAGCACATGGAATCCTGACACTAGTCTGAACACAGCTCAGAAAAAGCTAACAAGGACCAACTAAAACTCTGCGTTTCAGACAACTCTGATAGAGACCTCAAACGCTGAAAACAATTAAGGCAAGTTACTCCTAGTGACTCTAGGAAACCTAGAAACTACTGTCCTAACACTCGTGCCCCCTTTACAAGACACTTGACCACAAGTGTGCAGCTAAGCAGCTCCTGGAGCTGATGCAACAAAGTCAGGGAACCTCTCTTAGATGATATTAGCATCTTCCCAAGTAGATTCCTCAGGAGAAGTTTCAAACCAGTGCACAAGCCATTCAGTTCCAGCCGCTCCATTCTTCTTTCCAAAATAGCAACTGGCATCCAATTGGGGTTGTGGGGATCCACAATAGGAGGCAATTGTCCTGAAACATCAGTAGAATCACCAATCTTCTTCTTCAGTAAAGACACATGAAACACATTGTGGATTCTTGCTGTGGGAAGTAGCTTCAGCATATAAGCCACCTTACCAATTCTCTCAATCAATTCAAAGGGACCAAAATATCTGGGAGACAGCTTATGCCAAACCTGTTGATCCACTGTGTGTTGCTTATAATGTTGCAACTTCAAATACACCATGTCTCCTACCTTAAACTCTCTATCAGTGTGTCTTTTGTCATAGAAACCTTTCATCCTTGACTGTGCTAGCTGCAAGTTTCTTTTAATAATGGCAAGCAATTCATCTATGTTCTTCAACTCCTTGTCAACATGTGCCACTGCTATGGAACCAGATAGGTGGGGTACTACAGTAGGTAGTTGATAACCATAAAGAGCCTGAAATGGACTCATTTTCAATGTTGAATGAAATGCTGAATTGTATCATCACTCAGCCTAAGGTAAAGCAACAGCCCAAGTATAAGGCTTTTCACCAGCAACACGCCTCAGAAACTATTCTAATGTATTGTTCATGTTTTCAGTTTGACCATCAGTTTGTGGATGATATGCTGAAGACTTTGAAAGCTTAGTACCTTGTAACTTAAAGAAAGCATCCCAAAACAAACTTATTAAAAACAGTGGATCTCTATCAGAGATTATCTGCTCTGGCATTCCATGTAACCTGAAGATCTCCTTCACAAACAAATTAGCAACTAAAGCAGCAAAAATAAGGATGTGCTAAATGAATGAAGTGAGCAAACTTTGTGAATCTGTCAACCACTACCCAAATTACAGTCTTCCCTTCAGAAACTGGAAGTCCATTAATAAAATCCATGAATATGCTAGACCAAGCTTTATCAGGAATTTCATTTAGTTGTAATAACCCAGGTGATGAGATTGTTTCATAATGATAAAGTTGACAAGTGCGGCATTGAGCAATAACATGCTTGATGTCAGATAACATTCCAGGCCAAGCAAAACTCCCCTTAATCCTTTGATAAGTCATAAGCCTCCCTGCATGACCTCTAACTAGTCCCTCAGGAAATTCCTTGATTATTTTCTCTCTCCAAAGATCTGTTTTAGGCATAAACACCCTATTTTTGAAAAATAGTTGTTCTTCATGTACCGAATAATGTCTCCTAATATAAGTCTCTGCTGTAACTTCTTGCACGATTGTCAGTACTTCACTATCCTAGGTACAGGTTTTTTGGATGTAAGTAATAAAGTAGTGCACAAGTGTGGATACTCCCATTAGGTTGACCAACTCCATTTGTCTAGACAAAGCATCTGGTCCAGTATTGTTCTTCCCAGCCTTGTAGTGGATTGAGTAATCATATCCAATTAACTTCAACAACAATAGTGTATCCTTTGCTTTATAAATACTCAATGGTCATGTGATCATTATAAATCTGAAAATGATTACCTAACAGATAAGGATATGACCATGTCTCATAGCATTTGACATGTTATTTTAATGTCGTACAGCGTACCACCGTGGATGAGTATGAAGAAGGAATATAATATATATGCTCACATTGTTAATTCCAGGTCCTTATTCTTCAGGTAAGTGTCTAGATGTGTTCTTGAAACCATTAATTGAGGAGCTAATAAAATTATTTGTGCATGGAATCCCCACGCCACATTTGACATGCATAGTGGAACTTGGCCACTTTTGACATGCATAGTGGAACTACATTCAACATAAGAGCAGCGGTGATATGGACCATTAGCAACTTTCTTAGGGCTATGGTATGTTATCTTCTGTTTAGATTGATCAAGTATGAATTTATTTTTACCTTCTGTTTTGAAAGACGTAATATGTTATCTAACAAATAAGCATATAATTTGGGTAAGAATCGATTTAACCATGGTGTCATAGAATATGGATACACATCATAAAAGAGAAGTTGCAGTTTACAGTTACAAGGAGTGCCTAGCTAGTTCATACAGAATTATGGATCGACTTCATGCTAGCCATGAATATTTTACAAATTAACTGATTCTTACACATTTATAAATCACCAGACTTCCATGTAGCATTTCAACTGTATCCAAAGAAATCACAGTAAGATGCATGATCAAAGTCATCAAACCACATGGGTGTGTGAGTTTAGTAAGCTTCAGAATTAGAGTGTAAACAGTAGTTTCATTGGATATGTTGAATGTTATGAAATCTTACACAAGTTGGAAAGGTGTCTGGTTCTGTCCTTGGCGATTGTAATTGTGATTGGACTCAATGATTACAGGAAGAAAGCTCCTATCATATGATTGAGGAGGAGGCATTGATTGCTCATACGCGGACGATGTTCCTGGCAGCATATTTGCTTGCTGCTGTTGTGCCCTATCATTCTCAGCAATCTGTACCTTGCAATGAAACATTAACAATCATATTAGCAATGTAGTAAGACTTAATTAAATCAAGTTTTTAGGCTTAATTCTAGATGCAATCAAGTGAGACCTTTGCTCTCAGAAAATTGTTATGATTCTGCAGCTCGATCTCCTGCACAATGTGCACACAATGTCTTCAGTTAAGTTGGTTCATTAGTTAAAAAACTAAAGAGATGTCAATCTGAGAAAAGTAACATGAATATTAGTATATTAGAATCAAGTTGTTCCGAGTGAATTTTAGCACTTAAGCCAACTTCGATAGTCTAGAAATGCTGTCCATGCCTAGTGCAACTTGGTTGAATGAGCAGTCATGCTGCAAAGGGTTTAAAATGACAACCTACAAGTGTGTGAATGTGTGATCACCAGTACCACAGAGGTAAAAGCCCAGAAACTAGCTTGGAACAATTTGCGGTCATCAAATGCTGATTCGCGCCAAACAATTATTATCTAATGAATGTGAGTAAATATTCTTCTACAAACCTTTATCAACTTATGTTTTGAATACTACTAGGGAGATATATATATATATATATGCTAATAGGCACCAAACAGTTAGAACTCGATGAACCACTAAGAGTATTGTGTAAAGCTAGATTGAGATCAGGAAATGATAGAGGAATAAGAGAATAGTTACCCTCTTTTGCATATATTCGATTTCAGCAAACAGCATTTCATTCTGCAGGTGGCATATGTACATTGGGAAATGTCAGTTGAGATTATGAGTACATATCAATGAGATGTGACATTAAATAGATGTGTTTCAGTAACAAAAGGAAAGTTCACTCAGTACCTTCTTGGATCTTATTCTGCTGATTCCTTTCTCCAATCTTCCTTCAAGGTTCTTGAGTTCCTTGACGTTCAAAGTGCTAAGAGCTTCACCCAGTATATGCCTGCAGACACCAAATGTACATATCAGAATCATCTTACATATGCCTCCAGAGATATTAGATAGATAAATTCCTCAATGTAAAGTTGGTACTTTACCTGTTTGAATTCTGAATTTCTCTGATCTGTCTTCTTAGTTTGGATGCTTCTTGCTGATAAAACTGAGGCCACCATGTAGTTATAGCATTATTCAAACTCATTATTGGTGGATAGAGTGATCATAAAATAAATTATCTCAAGCCATTAGTTCCAACTTTCAAGCCTTTTCTGAAGTATCTGGACTTTGGAAAGGGAACTACTCGATCTATCAAATCATACTAAATGTAACACCTAGCAGACCTGTAAGTCTGTAACGGAGTAAATATTTTAGATCACTTTAAATTAATGAATCATCTGGAATTACAAGAACACAAGAGGTGTAATCGATCGCCACAACTTAGGTTTGACAGAAGAGTTATCAATGCAAACTTGGCAGATGACATGTTCTATGGAAGAATTCAATGGTCTCTAGCTACAAATATTAAAGGTATACTTTCAAGCCAACATAATCATAACTACTGCATTTTGTAAAACGAAAACATATAACTTGTAAATGCTAATTAAAAGGGCAAGCGGGTTGGGAGCCATAGGGTTTTTGTATATCAACAACAGACTATTCCAGCTATCCAACTTCTCAAATCTCACTCCTCTACTATGCTTCCATTTTATACTCCAAGTCCAGAACAAAGCAATCAATCAATAGAAATGTTCAAAATGAAGTTGAAAATTTTAGAAGATTCTAAAGCTGTTCATGTCTTGCAAAACAAGATGGCAGTACAGAGGTTTCATATGCAAATACATATATACTATCTAGCACTTTGTACAACTGCATAATGTGGAGTGAATCAACTGGACTATACATATTAAGCCTTTTCCATTTCTATATAGGGTTCCCAGGAACCAAAAATAATTTGCATACTACATATAACCACCACATGTGAACAGATAACATTAGACACATTGTGTATGCGCAACCTTTGCCTTGGTGATTTTTGGTTCAAGAGTCCAAAATGGATTCAATTTTAGGGATCTTAATTAATTATAGGAATAAGTTTCTATGGATCATCTGAACAGTAACCAAAAGATGTCAGATAACTAAGATTCTTAGGGTTTTCACTCCACATATATGAATTAAAGGTTTCCTTTTTTAGGTAAAAAGGGACATTCCCGATGATCATTGATCATCACGACCATAACGGTCAAAATAAGAAATTCGAAAACAACTCACATCAACAAGACAAACTTAAATCCAAAATGCAAAAGAAATTGAAAAATAATCATCAAAACTACGTCCAAAAAAGTGGACATACCAACTAGAAAGTAACATAACTTGATGAATCCTAGATCCAATCTCTCCCCACTACCAGAAAAACGAATTTAGCGGACGAAATGATCAAAAACAAAAACCACCATAACCAAAAACCACCACACACCACACCACACCACCACACACAAGAGAAGAGAGGAGATGAAGAGGAGAGATTTTGGAGAAGTAAAGAGAGGAGAGAGGAGAAGAGAAGATTTAAAGAAAAAAATTTTGATTTTTTTTTTAAATTCAGAAATTTAGCGCGGGGATTCAAAATTTTAAAATTTTTAGCTCTTAGCCGACGGAATTCAATAATTCTGTCGGCTATCTGTTTGAAAATTTTTCAAAATTTTGATCTAAAATTTTGCGCGGGTAAATTGTTCTGATTTTTTAACCCCTTAGCCGATGGAATTAATTAATTCCGTCGATTAAGCGATACCTAACGAGATTGAATTATTTAATTCCGTCGGCTAAGGTGTTAAAAATATTAAATTTTATTTATTTATTTAATTCTGACATAATCATTTTTTCTCATACACATATTTCAACATAATGATGATATATGACGGTCGGATTTTTTTTTGAATTTTGATGATCGGAATCACAACATTTCCTACGGGATTGACCGTAAGGATCAAGCCCTTAACGTTGTCGGATCAAGTTGAATTTTTTTCTATAGACATATTTCGACATAATGATCATATCAGACGGTTAGATTTTTGTATCTCAAGTTTGATCATCGGAATCACAACATGTCTACTAATGTTGTATAACTTGTTTACCAAATGTTCAGTTTATAAAACAAATTAAACTATACGTAGAAGCTTCAAACGAAAAAAGTTGTGAAATAAGATATGACCAGAATGGTGAAATACGTCTACATTAAAAAAATCACGTAATTTCGGTAAAGTCTCAGTGCCGATAGTTGCGATCAATGCAATTTTCCATTCTTTCTCTCTAGAGGTAGCTCTATCTCCAGTGGTTATTTTTCATAAAATTTTTATACCACTGGTTGAGTATCATCGATTTGAAACTATTTTCAGTTGAAGGTCTCGGAAAATACGTAATTTAGATGGTCAAATGACATTTTTTGTGCGTAAAGGTGTTTGATTTACGGGATTGACCGTAAGGATAAAGTCCTTAATGTTGTCGGATCAAGTTGAATTTTTTTCCAATAGATATATTTCGACATAATGATCATATCAGACGGTCGGATTTTTGTTTCTCAAGTTTGATCATCGGAATCACAACTGTCTACTAATGTTATATAACTTGTTTATTAAGTTTTAAGTAAATGTACCGTTTCAAAAACAAACTATACGTAGAAGCTTCAAACGAAAAAAAAGTCATGAAATAAGATATGACCGGGGAATGGTGAAATACGTCTAAGGTTGAAAAATCACGTTATTCCGGTAAAGTCTCGGTGCCGATAGTTGTGGTCAATGCAATTTAGGGGTTTGACTTAAGGGATTGATCGTCCGGATGAAGCCCTTAAATTTATCGGATCAAGTTGAATTTTTTACCAGACATATTTTAAGATATTGATCATATCTGACGGTTGTATTTTTATTTGTGAATTTTGATGACCAGAATCACAACATGCCTACTATTTACCATTATTTATCTATATGGAGAACCCTATCATCAAGGGGTAAATGTCTCAAAAATTTTAGATAGGCAGTTGCGCCTCATCATGGTGAGAGTTTGTTGTGTTGAAGATTTGACCAAAATACCTCATATAGATGTAGATATGGGTGTTTTCGTGTATTAAGTGTTTAGAAAAACTTCATTTTGAAGCCTTAAACAAACTCGGATAGCCTAAAAAGGCTATATATCATGACATTAGCGATAAGTTTGACTCGTACGTCCATTCCACTTCTAGATTAGTGTCACAATAGTCAATCGGACACCGAAATATCCGTAGTGCAATTTTGTAAGTAAATATTATTTTTAATCTTAGCCGACGGAATATAAACTTTTCCGTCGACTAAGAACTTTTTTAGCCGACGGAAATAGCCAGGATCACAGATCCGCCGTCTAAGAAGGGCTTAGTCGACAAAAATTTTCTACGAACGTATTCCGTCGGCTAAGAGGTTCTTAGTCGACGAACTTTTTCTCCTAGCCGACGGAAGTGTTTCTGTCGGCTAATAGTGCAAATCCACTAATGTTCTCCTCCTCCTTCACCTTCTCCTCCTCCTCTCTCCTCCTCCTCCTAGCCTCCTCTTCTTCTTCTTCTTCTTCTTCTTCTTCTCCTCCACCACCGGTGTAAAAACGAAAAAGAAGAAAAAAAAATTAATAAAAAAATACAAGAAATAAAAAAGAAAAAAATAAAATAACTAACTAAAGCCGATGAAATTTATAAAAAGTCATCGGTTAAAGTTAAATAAATAATTATAGCCGACGAATTTTAATAAAATTCGTTGGCTAAAGTTAACAAAATAAATAACTATAGCCGACGAATTTTATTAAAATTTGTCGGCTAAAGTTAAATAAATAAATAAAATAAATTACTATAGCCAATGAATTTTATAAAAATTTATCGGCTAAAGTTAAATAAATAAATTACTTTAGCCGACGAAAAGAAATAAAATTTCGTCGGCTAAGGTCCAAAAAATTCATCGGCTAAAGTCCAGATTTTAAGCGAAGAAAAATTTCTTCATCAGCTAAATAAATGATTTTAGCTGACGTTGAAAGTAATTTCGTCGGCTAAAGTAGTTGTTCTGGTAGTGCCCTCTTTGACTAGAGGTCTAAGACCCATTGGTGTACATTTCGCCAAATTGATTAGTTGAGAATAGTTCTAGGGTTCAATCAGAGATCTTTCCTAGTAACACTAGGAAATCACTCCTCCCCAGCCTTGGATACGAGGCCTGTCTCTCCTTTAGTGTTCACCAATGAGCTTGGTTCCATGGAGTCCGAAATTGTACCCTGCTGCAGGGTTTTTTTGTTCTTGCTACCTCTCAAATGCCTAGACCTTTCTTCTTCATTGCCTTTTCTAGAGACTTGCCGATCTTCCTAATCATCAGTTCACCTCCCATAGCAATAGTCAGCCACATCTCATCTGGAACCAGAGGTGAAGGCATCAGATCAAGAGCATGATAGGCTCGTTTGCCTTCAGTAGGTTCCTCCTCTCTTTCTCACTAGAAGCCAACAACTTTGGGTGGAGAGGGAAGTTCTGGGATCTCTCAGATCTACACAGTTCTCTTTTCCTTAGGGAATAGAGTAGTCAAGATCGGTGAAGCGGACACCTTTAAGGTTTGTGAAGAATTAGCTCAAAACACCATGGAGGAAACCACCGCAGCCGGAAAAGGCGCTGCTGCCGAACCTGTATTCTTTTCCCCCCTGTTAGGACATTCTACACCACCATGATTAATCATAGCACAAATACGACAATGCCCCAAGAGTCTTTCATACTTGTAGAAAACTTGAATTACGTCCACCTAAGAAACCCTAAGCAGTCGATCAAGACGAACCAGCTTATTCAAAGGAAGGGAGATGCAAACCCTAGCTACCCCATGTTGAAAACCTCTGCTTTAATTTCTACTTGCAGCATAGAGCCGATAGTCTTAGACACCACTCTCTCGTTGCCGGTGTGTTTAGGGCCGCTGGTAAACCTTGAATTTCAACCCAAATTCACACAAAATCAAGAGGCACAGTCATGATGTCAGTGAAACCATCATAGTCATTTAGGAGAATCATGACTCTCTGATAAATCCAGGGTCCTCCTCTCTTCACTCGATTGAGATCTCTTTCATTGGCAAAGGTGAACAAGAACATGTATCTCCTTGCCTGCACTTCAACCGGAACTGAAAGCCTCCACATGGATCCAACCACACTTCTAAAAAAGCATTGAAATTGACTGCTCTTGTTGTGTTTAGGCGGCCAACCAAATAAAACCTATGAGTTGTGACTTTTAGGGCACCGGATGTTACCTAGATCCACCAGTTCCTCTTCACTACGCAGAGAATTCTTCGAAATGAGGCTTGATGTGACAAAGGCAGTTGGGATTGCAGCCGTCATCATCATCATGGAGATCGCCGCCATAGAATGGTGGAGAATGTGCCGCACAGCATAAAAACCCTAACCCTAGGAGAGAGAGAGAGAGAGAGATAGCTAGATAGAGAGAGAGAGGGAGAGAGAAAGTTCCCTTTGTTAACATATATGCAACAAATATGAGCATATCTGAAACAAGCTAGTATGAGTGTACCTTTTTCTATATGTAATCGAAATAGGCTTACTTGAACATTAGTCTCAGTAACAGATCCAGAGTTGGAAGAATCACATGCTTTCATGTACCTTTCGATTGTTGCTCTAACACTGCAACACCAAAACCAAAAGTTCAAAACTTTGTAAATACTAGATGAAAGAGTTTACAAAGATTAGGTTTGTAAAATACAATATTAATTAGAATGATGTACAAACTAAGGTGACATTTCCAATTTGATTAACTTAGAATAATTCTTATTTAAGGCTTGTAAAGCTACACTAATAGAAATAAGCCCTTAAGCGACAGAACTATTCTGTCGCTTAAAACCGATTATCCGTCGTTTGAGGCTTAAGGGACGGAATCTCCGTTGTCTAAGGTTTGTCGTATTTTTTAATAGCGACGGAAATCCATAATTCCGTCGCTTAAGACATGTACCTATGCGACGACACATGCATCTATACGACGTAAAAATCAAAGTGATCAAAAGCTCTAAATATTTGTGAGACGTCTATACTCACAAGACAAGAGTATAATACACCCTGCGTACGTAAGGACTTTTTTAAAAAAAACTTTTCTTTATTAATAACTCACCCACATTACGTACATATGTCGTGAAATTTGAACCTGCGACCTCAAAGTTTTCAGTTAAACTTTTTAACTAACCAAGTCATGGTACACCAACAAATACATTAGGACTTGAATACTGGGAATACATTAGTAACCATATTGATTTTGACTTTTCAGTGTTCATTGTTCTACATATATAGGTAGGAAATATATATCCGAGAAGAAAGAAGGAAGAAAGAAAGGACCCTGGAAATGTAAAGGATATTGGAACTCGACGTATGTAACATGGAACAAAAAAACTGAATACAGATTCAAGTAGCTTTCTTTTGCAAATTTTATGTTTCCCTCGAAACAGAAAAACGAATCCCATACAATACATTGTGCTATTCGGCACTTACCATATATATTTTGAGAGTCAACTTTAATGCTTTATATGCTTTATAAATATTTTGTGACTCAAACCTCAGAGTCACAGTGTCTGTGGATCAGCATCTTCTAGTATATATTTTCAGAATAATTACTTGGTATAACTGCAAAACACCTGAGCTTATTGCCTATTACCTTTGATCGACATGGTGACATTTTTTTGTAGAAGTGAGATATCAACCCTATATAAGTATTAAAAACTTGTAATATTGTTAATGTACATAGCTGATTAGTCTAGTTAGTTAATTCACGTATAATTCTTGAATTATACGCGTATATATTGTTTTCAAATTATACACCCGTTTTCTGAATTATTTTAAAAATACAGATAAATTCACATATTTTTGAAACTAGCCGAATTATTCGCGTATACGTACATATTTTTTCCGTATTTTAAAATGAAAAAAAAAACCAAAATTAAAACAAAAAATTGTTCAATTTTTTTGGTCAAATATATTTTTCGTTCAACTATGAAAGTCAATTAATAAAAAAAGTGAATTGTGAATCCTTCACTATTATATATAGTACTATTTACATTTCTATTTATTACATATTTAACATGTATTGATGTTTTTATATAAAATCATGACTATTTATATTTTAGATGACATAAAAATACTTATAACTACTAGAAATGACAAATAGGTCAGGATCGGGGAACATCTTTTTTTACATAAATTTTGACACAAGTTTTCGACCTTTTAGATTTTAAAATTTTTAACGGTATAGATCAATTGTCAACATACACATAGTTGATGTGGCAAATGACATGACATTATATATATTTCTATATTTTTCATTACATATTATAATTATAAGACAAAAACTAAATCAAAAAATCAAACTCATTCCTTCTCTAACAGGATAAGTACACGATGAAAACTGAAGAAACGAGAGAAGAAGAAGAACGAGCAGAAGAAGACAGGAGCTAAAAGAAAAAAAACAAGAGCATAAGAACAAACACGAATTCGTCTTTCTTTAGATTCTCATATGTATCTTCTCATCTAACTACAGGTATCTATCAATTTTTTTCCTTCTGGTACTACAACATTTAGGGTTTAGGCATAGATCATTCACGATATACAGTAAGTCATGATCTCCTTTCTTCAATTAAGGGAGACAAGCACCGATCTTAATCGAACAAATTTTACTCTCTGCAAATGGAAACAGGTCGAGACCTATAATTAAATTGGTGAAAGCAGAAGGTGATCCACTGTTAGAAAATGCTTGTCATCTATCTGCGTTAAGGGATGGAAATAGAAATGCCCCTCTAAATTTCATGTTATCTATTAAATCAAAGAGATGTCAATGATTCCAACCATTGAGTTTTCATCTCGTTACTCTTGTGAGAAAGAAGGAAATATGTATATTTGAAAGGCCAACTTACGATAAGAACTAAGGATCTGGGAAACCAAGTTCTTTTGCAGTACTTAATTTTTTTTTTGAGGTTCTACTTTCTTTTGTTCTGTGTGTGTGTGTGTTTTTTTAAAGGGTTATAGGTTTTTTTTTCAATCCGGAAAGGTGTGTGTACCCAGATCTTAGTTAAGGAATGAGTTTGATTTTTTGATTTAGTTTTTGTCTTTATAATTATAATATGTAATGAAAAATATAGAAATATATAGAATGCCATGTCATTTGCCACATCAACTATGTGTATGTTGACAATTGATCTATACCGTTAAAAAATTTAAAATCTAAAGGTCGAAACTTGTGTCAAAATTTGTGTAAAAAAATGTCCCCCAATCTGGACCCATGACAAATATATATTCTTATATTTTTGTTCGTAATTTTTATTACATTCTGAATTAAACATGTACATATCGTATTTTTAAATTTTGCGTATATGTATTTTTTGTCCAAATTTTTAAATATATTTCATACATATAATTCAGGCTCCATATTTTACTAATTATGTTGATCAGGATATAAGCCCAAAGATAATTTCAAAATGTATCCTCAAAGAATAGTGTCACAACTCACAAGTCACAACATGAAAAAGTTATGAGGGTTTTTTTTAAAATTTTGTATTCCCTATCCATATATGCCCTAGACTTGGCTCCACAAAGTAGCATATTTGATGTTGTATCACATAGAACTAGAACCAAACAAAGCATATTTTTCCTTAAATTTCGCGAGGCAGTGATTGGTTATCTCTGCCATGCTGGCAGAAAACCCTAATCTATGATTGGCTGCCTTTTTCCAGTCTGTACATCATCGACACGTGTCAAGAACCCATTACACACAGTGTAATACACACCTCGATGGTCCAAAACCCTCGTAAAATCCTTTAAACATTTCCCAGCTCCCATTTTTTATTCAAAAGATTCTGAGAAGAATTTATTTCCATTTGTATAAGCAGCCATTTTTAGCTGTTTCTTCTCAGACTCACCCTCTCCTTTCACCAAAAAGAGCCTGAACGCAGCTCTCATTGGCTCGTACTAAATTGCCCATTCCTCAGTGCTTTCAACTTTAATCGAACTTTTCTTGGAGTATATGCAAGTTCTAATCAACCCATCAAAGTTTTTAGGTGAATTGTGCTCTAGGAAGCCTAAGATTAAAGCACAGGAAGGAGGGAGGTGAAGTTAAAAACAAATCATGACACCAGCTTCTTTTGTCCAGACTGAAGAACAGAAACATCATATCACCAGTGACGTGACCCAAAGATTCGTATGTTGCTCAAGAAAAGAAACAAGCACCACTTAGCTAGCTCACACAAGAAGTCTTAAGCACATGATTCTCACTCAGGGTTCAATAGGGGTAAGTTGGTAGCCTTACTATATTATTGGGTTTTCAAAACCCTAATTAAACAAAGATCTAAACTTTGGTGCTTGAAAACTAGACAGATTTGTGACAAGTTTTGAAGAATTCCCATATGAGTTTTGTGCTGGTACTCACCAAAATGGTAGTTCTTTTCTTATGATGTGTTGAAGAACTGAGTAATTTAGTAAAGACAAAACTTTGCCATCTATTTGGCTATGAACCTATGTCCCAGATCTGCATACATACTCATTGAAGAAGTTGTATGATTCTGGATGGTTTCTCAAGTACCTGGCTATTTGTTTGACTTTTGAAACCCTATCTAACAAGACCTAAAGCATCCTCCTCATGTCCTGAAAAGGGGCAAAAGGGAAGAATTTATAGACCCCCATAACCAATATTAAGGTTTTGAATTGAATTAGTTCTGGTTATGAACTTGATTAGTAGTAATGGGTCTGTATTAGTTTGCCTGTACTGTTTAGCTTAGCTGACATGTTCCTAAGGAAGCGTCAAGAGATGATAAGGGAGCTGGACAGCTTTATGCAGACTTGAGACTTTTGATTGACTGATACATGACTTGTGAAGGAGAGAGAGAGGGAGAGAAAGAGAGAGGAAAATGGCAAGTTTTGCAGCAATGGAGGAGATGCAAGCAAGCTAATCTAGCAGACGTGCAAATCTTTGGAAACCTAATCTGAGTTTCCTCTCAGACAGCTGCTGCTCCTATTACTAATACACAACACCCACTTCTCTTTCTCTTTCTTACCATCAGATCTGCAATCCCAGTCAAACAAGAACTAGAAGAGAAGAAACAGAATAAAGAAACCATAAACAAAAAAATACCCAAAAAGATCTAATCTTGATAGGTTGATAAGTGTAATAGACCTCAAAGCTCGTAAAGGACAGCAAAACAAAAAGAAGAAAATAGAGTCTTAGATATAAATTATTCTTAGGGCCACACCTCAGTTGTCAATCTTCATGACCCTATTACCCAGAATAAGCAAGACAATTGTACTCATAGTCTCACAGTTTTATGATCTTTATACTCTTAATAAATTTCAAAGAAACAAACTTTGGAGGGTAGTCTGAAATTTTAATTGGAGCAAAGCAAGAAAAGAAGAGGGATTGAAACAAAACAAAAGATCAAAAGACAAAAAAGCTTAAACCTGTTGTTAGCATATTCATAGAGACGCCCCCGGGTGGAGAACACAACAAGAGCAACTTCAGCATCACAAAGAACAGATAGTTCATAAGCTTTCTTAAGCAAACCGTTGCGGCGCTTGCAGAATGTGACTTGCCGATTAGTAGTGTTTTCGATCCTCTTGATCTCAATTTTCCCCCTTCCCAATTTCTTTTGAGAAGAGCTCTCTGGATCATCAGCTGGTGTGATTTGTTTTGGGATCTCCATGATAATTTGCGAAGATGATCAAAATGGTAAAAACTACCCCAATTTGATTATCCTTAGTTCATATCTGTTGGCAAAAGAAAAGGCCTCAATGTGATGATCACAACCATATAACAATAAAGGAAGAGAAAGATTTAAGCTGATCCTTTGCGTATGAGCTTTTTTTGAACCCACTAGCCAAAAGTAGGAGCTGGAATGAAATGTAGGAGGATGAAAGAAGGAATTACTTGTAGAGTTGAGTCTCTCTTTTGGTTCTTTGTTTTGGTGAGCAACAAGAACTAGAGTTTGCAGAAGTGGAAAGAGTTTGGTTCAGCAGATGGGTATTTATGGTTAGAAAATAGACCTCTCTCAAGCTAGGTTAGTAATGGGGAGGATTAGAGCTATATAGAAAGATTATGGAGCTCTCTATAGTTTGAGGAGGTCATTAATTTCATGCTCCATTAACCATCCATTTTTTCATGTATGGTAAAAAGGGATGGTGATATTAAAAAAAAGAGGGGCCTTTCAGAGAGTGACTTACTAAGATGATGGTTTCAATAAGAGTTTGAAATGGGACCCAAGTCAATTAGCAGCACAACTCATATTCTAGCGGAGGTTCTTCAGTCCACCAGGTGAAATTTCACCTGGCTGATGTGGCAACATTATAGCCACTTGTTTTAGTCAAACTCAAAAATCAAATTGAAATAAATGGTTATGATGTTGTCACGTCAGCTTAGTGAAATTGACTTAAGAATTTCCAATATTCTAGAGCTTCTATACAAAACGAAGAAAAGAAATTACAAAAATCACCAAATCATCAAAATGAGAGGGATCATGGTGACAATAGAAGAGAAAAAAACAAAATGAGCTAGAGGACCTATCCCATGTTAGTTGCTTGTTGGATTTTGGCTTGGCTTTTATTCTAGATTTGTTCCTGACCTCATCACAACTGCAGGTTTAATGTTTTCATCATCATTACATCTCTCTCTCACTCACTCTTGCATTATTACAAGTTTACAACAGATAGTTACTTGCTAGAGTATCGAGGCAAGAGTGAAGGAGGCTCCCATAGTTACTTCACAATCCCCTTGTTTTGGCTCATTTTGGGTAAGAATGGAATAAATCTTTTGCTTCATTGGGTTAAGTCTGTTTACCCTTCGTTTGATTAGGAACATTTCTAGTAAATCCCTCAACTCTGAGATAGATTTGATGTTCCCAAATCCTGCTTTTCATCACCGGACATCAATGAATTTAGTTAGCATTTCCATTGATGGTTTTTCAAGTGCACGTTTATTAGGATGTAGTTAAAAATGAGTGAGGATCGATTAGAGTACACAAGTAACATTATATATATAGTTATATACAGAGGCGGATCCAGAAATCGAAACCAGATGGGACTTAAACTTTTTAAAATTAAAAAAAATACTCGACGGTGCAAGAGCAATATATAGATTAAAATGAAAAATAGATATAGACACGAAAAAATGTAGTGAGTCTTACAGAGCAAAGTTCATAAAACTCAAATTTTTATAATGATATGATGTCAAATTCTAAAATTTAGCAATACTATAAGCATGTCTTGACTCAAGAAAAAATATCTCACCATTATCAAATCTTTAGGGTAAAACTCTCTAGTCATATATAACATAGAAAGCCAATAATAACATACTCTTTTATCCAAATTTGTCAACCAAATATCAAACCCTAATTTTTACTCCAAATCTCCAATTTCAATTTAGTTGAATATAATTAATCCTCAATTTGAAAGTACTAAATTTTTTTAAGAATGAATTTGTAAGTAATATTGTAATTTAGGTGTTAAGAAAATGAGATACTGAGATGGGTTGATTGGTTGAGATGGGAAGTGAAGAAGTGACATTCCTGTTTATACGTACTGAGATGGTCAGCATGGTTTGATTTGTTGAAATTGAGACTAAAATTTGCAGGCTGTAACCAACTAATTAACTAACTATATGCGGTTCTTTTTCCCACAAATTTAGTTGGGTGAGACTTGAGTCCCAGGCTGGTACATGTTAGATCCGCCCCTAGTTATATACAGTTAAGATCAGTATCTAAATTATCCAACGGATAGATTCCTAAAGAGAGACTACACACACAAACATTTTTTTAACTTTTTGTTAATAACTCACACACTCTACATATATCTGTGAGGTTTAAATCTGTGACCTCAAAGTTGTCAATTAAACATCTTAACCAACCAAGACGCACACACAAACATTTCTCGTAATGGAGAGTGTTGGAAACTTGGATCGCTTCCTGATAACGACTATTAGTTATTCATCGTAAGAGAGATAATGAGGGATAGGAAATTCAAAATCAAATTTTAACCATAAAAGTAAATGCTCTGAATCACTAACGACAGTAGAAGAACTCTCTCCTCATTGATGATCCATTCGTTTAGCAAAATGCGTAATAAACTTGTTGAATGTGTGTGTGTTCATGTCCACATACCTAACGGTTTAAAATCAGGTTGAAATGTCTCATCTCTGTTGTATAGCCTGCAAGACTATCCATCTCTAGTTCTCTACGATGCCGAATTTCATAGGATATCATGTCTTGTACAAATAGATGGACCTTATAGTCTTTAATCAGATCTGCTTTGATTTGATCTACAGATGAGTAGGCACTCCATATGATAACTGACATGAATTTGATGTCCCCCTTCTTGTAGCATTAACCCCCTAAAAAGAGAAGTGATATGTCAATACTTACATCGATCTCGTCCCATGATTTGATAGACCTATATATACATAACAAATCCTCTGTTCAGAGAATGAAATAAAAATACGAAAGGAAAATGCTCGTATATTATGGAATGCAATATGAAATTTGGTATGTTTGAGTTCAGCTCATGCATGAGACTTGATAAAATCTTACGACGACCAGTACGTCGATCAAACTTTTGCGAGTTTTTAAACACCGATCACAATATATGCTCGATGACTTTGCATTGATTCGGTACTAGTTAGAATAACTTGGTGAATCATTTTAAGAAATTTCTTCAAGACTTCGCATTACCTATTTTTGTGGTCTATCCAAAACTAGACAAGTCATATGTATAAAGACGAGGAATTGGTTAGGCAGCCCTAATTTTTCTAGATAAATGGCTATCGAACCCTAAAGTGTCTAGGATTATCCAGAGGAACCACGATTAGAGGAAATTTTACAAACGGTATTCCAACTAGAGTTCATTCATCATTTTGGTGCCTCAATTTTTAAAACTATAACAATTATGCCTCAACAATGACAATCGACGCAACATTGATACCTTCCATTAAAAATCATGTTAAACTATATATTTTTCAAGGGCAAACTCGTCTCTTTTGCCAATGACCTATCCGGAAACATTTTCCATTCTAGTAAATCTTCTATTCCTGCATTATATATATTCATAAGTTAATCACCACTGTCCTTGACAATTGTCGTCAAGTAAGAGAAACAGCTTAACATTATCTTTAATATGATATTCTTAGTCTTAATAGACATTCGTTAAAATAGAATATGCTAAACTGGAAAAAGTCAATTTGATAATTTAGTGAGACATATGATGATCATAAAGACCTTCACATTAATTGAATCAGAAGTAATAATAGGGTATGCATTATGGTTGATTGACTTGATTCCAATATAAAACAATCAAAAAAACCTCATAGAGTATGTATTCGGATAATCTCATAAGACAATGATGATTGGTTCTAATTATTAGAAGTTTAGAACATACAAAACTACACCCAACGTTGTTTCTATATTATGAGAAACAGAGAAAGAGGGTGTCCTTTATATTCTTCTAAATCTAGGATCTCCTTGTCGCTCTTTCTCTGTTGATAGCTTTGAAGCGAAAATGCTATTGCATATTTGCAGATAACTAAGTATGATGACGACTAACAGAAAATAATGGACTTATGGAGTGGTCATTGACTGAAGAGACGAGTTTGTCCATGAAAAATATATAGTTTAACAGGGTTTTTTTATAGAGAGTATCAATGTTGCGTCGATTGTCATTGTTGAGGCACCACTGTTATAGTTTTAAAAATTGAGGCACCAAAATGATGAATGAACTCTAGTTGGAATACTATTTGTAAAATTTCCTCCCACGATTAGGGAGACGTTTAACATATAGATTTCCTTTTACAATCTTTTTATTATTAATATTATTATTGTTTGGGAGATTTTATTTATATCTCCAAATTTGTTGTATGTATCTCTCAAGTTTATTTTTTCCATCAAACTTCCTGTTTCACCCTTACAGTCTGCTTGGGAAATATTTAGCCTTTGTTTCTTGATTTCAAGTTCATCTAATTGTTTGGAATTAGGGTTTTAGGTGGATTTGGGAAGTTGAGGTTTTAGTGTTGGAAAGGTTTCATCTTAGAACGGAAGAGTATTAACTGAGAGATCAAATTGTTTTAGACTCACCTCCACGCACGTTAGTCATCTCCTTGATCTCCATCCATGTATGAGCTATCTTATATCTACTCCAAATTTTAATCTCATGACTGCAACTTTTTAAATTTCTTTCATATATTGTTGGAATGAGAGATCTCATATTAAAAACATGATAAATAAAATATAACTTATATATGAGTGGATCATTCCTAATTGTACATATGTCTTTTTTGATTAAAACTCAACACCTTAAAGGTGGTTAAGGATGGATAGTATCGGTGCACGGATTATCCACGGGCCACGCTTGTCGTTGTTTAACTTGGTATCAGAGCGGGTCCCTCTCTAATTGTGTCTCATATGTACACATGCTAAACCCTTGAGTCAGGTTACACGTGAGGGTTAGTGTTTGAGTGGATTGTTACCAAATGTTCGATGTGGGCTGGGTTGGCTGTCGGATTGGTTTAGACAGTTGTACACATGCTAAACCCTTGAGTCTGGTTGCACGTGAGGGTTGATGTTTGTGTGGAGAGAGTGACATAGATTCACGTGCAGACCTTGTCAAGTTGCACATGAGGGGGCGTGTTGGAGAGAATATATCCCACATCAGAAACAAGACAAATCAAATATAACTTATATGTGAGTGGATATATCATATCCAATTGTTCCGAGACATTTTGTAGATAAAACCCAACACCGTAAAGGTGGTTAAGTTGGGACAGTATCAGTACACGGATGATCCGCGAGCCATGATTATCGTTGTTTAACTTATACCTTCTCAAATAATAAACCACAGAACAATTTTGATGAAGAAATTATCAATATTCATCTAGATTTAGCAGGTGAATATAAAAGCAAGAATAAATCATGTCATTCAAATTTTCAAGTTCTGTTGTGCACACAATAAATCTCTACTTTCTTTTGGGATAATAGAAAAACAAGAGGGAAGAGAAGAGACTATTCCTGTGTTTTTTGAAATAAAGGGTAAAAATGAGATTAAATTTTTACAAAAATTTTAAGAGGGACACACAGTAAATTTAAAGGTGTAACTAGAACATCCACTTATTGTTTTCTAATTGTGAGCACATATATCTTGTTCTCTTGAAAAAAAACTATTGTTTTCTAATTATGAGGACATATATCTTGTTTTCTTGAAAAAAAAACTATACATTTTTCATGGATCAATTTCTGCTATTCTGAAATTGACATTTAACAATAAGATCGAGCATATATCGTCAACACTATAAAATCTCCAAACCAGCCTCACTGCTATTCAAACTCAGAGGATCAATATTTGATCCTTCCGATACAAATCATGAAAGTGAGGCCAGTGATATTACATCTCTATGTTCAATTGTTCTTGTAAGTACCAATCTTGATTGTTTTCCGCGAAAGTATCAATTGAATAACTCTTCCTAAAAGTTCACTCTACGAGCCAAGCAAGTCTTTCATAATGTTCACTTTTGCGTAGAATATGCAAACATGACTACTTTTTACCTGAATCATTTATAGAGCTTAGAGAAAAACAAAAGCAATTACTGATTAAGTGCAAGATTTAAACACTAGCTATTTCCATTGAGAAACCAGTTACAAGATCTTGTATGTGTAATTGGTCAGCAATCTAGAAATGTGTGATGACCCAATTAGCAAGTTAAATGACAATGCCATGTATAAAGTATGAACCATGACACAATCAAATTACCAAATTGCAGAAGTTCTGACCTAGTCTTGAAGTCATAGTAACAATGTTCTTAATCTTCTTTCAAACTTAGTGGAACAAAGTTTGACAAAAAGGGTATGGAATATCAGAAAAGATGAAGCATCATCCATAGAAAAAATATGAAGAACATCACCCATGTCAATTTAGATGCAAGCTGAATAGGATGCATTGCTAAATAGTATGATGTTTTGCTTTCTTTTGGGATTAGAAAGAAAAAGAGGGAAGGAGACCCAATTTGAAGTACAATGCCATGACGCATATATTGCAAAAGTTAAAATGGTAGTAGTCACTGTGAACTGGTTTGAAGGACCACATCAATGATGTTGCATTTGAACTTGGGAATGATGGTGAAATAGGGATCTGTTGTCAATGCTATCACCTAATGCCATAAATGCCACATATCCTGTCACAATCCTAGAACATAATAATTACAAGGAATTGGAATGCTTGCAGTATAATCCAATATGTGACAACAAGAACTTGCAAGGACTCTTGTGATTTCTCTGTAGTTCTGATATGATATTTCCATTGGTGTAAATATTACAGGATATGTGATGCAACCTCAAATCTCATGAGTTGGGTTTGAATTTTGAATATCCTACAAGGTTAAGAACTTAAGCACGCTGCCTTAAGTAATAATAGGTAGAAAAACCAGCTGAAACATTGGTGATTATTGAGGTTTGTTTAAGAATTTAAGGAGATTATTCATATCTCAATTCTACTGAACTTTGAGTTTTTATCAAAGTGCTAGCTGGGTGTCTTCAGTCAAAGTTCAATTTACACCAGAAGCTTTTCTGGCTCGCAAATAATAATTCAAAGGGAAATGAGGAACAGAAGAGCTGGAAACTAATTAGAATTTCCTGATGAAAAAAGGGTTGAACAGTGTCTCCAGCTTTTAGTCCTATATGTAATCATTGGAATCTCCCTTAATATGTTCTGTGAACTATGCTTAATTTGATCTGTAGTGTTGGTTGAGTTGGATTTTCCTTTCTCTTATGGCTATAATTCAATCAGGAAATTTCCAACTCCTTTCTCTTATATACTTGAGTGAGGACCATCACATGTTTTATTTTTCCCCATCTGCATTATGCAGGTTGGTTTGTACTTTGAACCGCTTTTAAGGGTGTTTCAATTAATTTTGATTCAATAAATAATCCAGGCAAAACATTCCATTTTGCTCACTTTTCTCTTCTTCGGCTTATAATGAAAGCAAAGTAAGTTCCATACGTATGGTCAGGAATCAGAATGCTTTTCAAAATACCCCATTTCTTTAGCCAGAAGTTCAATTGTACAAAAAGTTTAAAAACTGGAAAAGAATTAGCAGAAACAATTGCACTAGGTTTATGCTCCCTCCCTTTGAATCACCAGCTTCTACTTCTCCTTAGGCCTTTGGGCCAAGTCTAACACAACCCTCCATGTCAGATGGGTCGAAAAGTCAAAACCCTAATGAATTCTCACAATACAATCAAAAACTGGATTGAAGACATAAAATTTGACTTCACAACTTTCACCCACATACGGGACTAATGTGGATTCTGGAAAATAAAAAAGAACGATACTACAACCGACACAAACAAAGAACCAATACTGAGCTAAATTAGCTTTCTAGTTCACTGCGTATCCAGTCTTGTGCACACATCAATGCTTGGATAGTAGCAGGTTTCAGTGAACTCCAATGACGATCAAGCACTCTTCCTCCGGTGTTAAATGCGGAATCTAATGAAGCTTTGGACATCTGCATTCCTAACACATTGCGTGCCATCATAGATAGAATAGGATACCTAGGAGTGTGAACTTTCCACCAGTTTAATACGTCAAATTCGGGGGCATTACTAGGAAAAAGAGGTTCCTCCAAATATTTGTCCAAATCTGACTTTGAGCCGTCACTTTGAGTAGTTTCCTGCAAATAAGTATCAAAGCCAGTCAGCCTATCCCTAGAGTCCCTTCCAGAGGTAGGCAAACGAGAACCACCGCCTACTTGCCAAGCCAACCCTTGATCCAAGGAAGCTAAGCTAATGGAATGTTCGTCATAGAGCTCTTTGACACAATCAAAAACATCAGTAACCCGGCCTGGGACACCACTTCCAAAAATTTGTGCATAATTAAATTCTACCAATCTCATCTTAAACCGGGGATCTAACACAGCCGCAACTGCTAAACCCAAGCTGCATCTGTGCCAATATTCTTCAAATTTCCTTCTCATCTTAAAAGCCAAAGAACAAATATAATCATCTGGATTCTTGCACCACTCTATCAGCTGCTCGTATAAACTACAGATCTCATGAAAATATAGATTTGCAGTTGGAGACTTGAATCTTGTAAAAGCATTTGTAACCTCAACAAAGTGCTTCAAGTAGCCAGTGATGACAGTGGCTCTATCCCATTCAATATCAGATGGGCACATTGTGTAGACAGGGTCATTCTCTTGCAACAGAGCAAATACAGCTCTGTACTCCAGCGCAATCTCAAGCATAGCATATGTGGAGTTAAATTGCAATGGATTATCTAGGCCTATGCACCTCTCAACCTGGATTCCAACTTCCTGAGCTATCTCACCAAATTTTGATTGTATTACTTGTGAACTTTTGACATACCTTATACTTCCTCGAATCTTAGCAGTCATCTCACCTAGAGCATCAAGAGTATCCTGAACCATCATACTGATAACATTTGCTGCACAGCGTACATCAAATAATTGGCCATTGCAATAAAGGAGCTTGTTTTGGGACTGCCTGTCTCTGATTCTCAAGGTTATGTTGTCATTGGTGGAAAAGCTATCAAATGTCATGGAGAACAACTTGCGATCGATATCCCAATCCATAAGAGATCTTATGATAAATTCTGAAAGCATGTCTTCTGTATGAGAAGAGTCAACCATAATGAAACTTAAAATCTTCTTATTCAACTGCCAAGATTCATCAATGTAGTGTGCAGTCAAACTCAAGAACTCAGAACCACCCAAAGAGGACCACACATCAGCAGTAAGGCTGATTTTACCATGCAATTTATCCAAAACTTCACTCACTTTCTGCTTCTCTTCGGCGTAGATCTCCATACAGTCAGCCTCCACCCCTTCAGAAGTCACAAGCTCGAAGAATGGCTGTAGATTTTCAACAAATACTCTGAATCTAACCTGCTCAACCATAGACAATGGATAGCCATGTATAATTATCATTCGAGCAAGATCAAATCTACTTCTTGTTTGATTAAAGTTATTACTCCCATAGTAACTGATGTCATCTTTTGAATGCCCTTGCTCAAACTTAATATTCTCAAGGTTAGTAATTTCATCTGTTTTCTGTTCTTGATCAAAATTTGCAATAGAATGAGCCCCTTCCTTCTTTTCTCTTGATGTATAGATTTGAGGTAGGTTAGCTCTTCTCTGACACCTTATCAAATGATTCCTCAAATGTGATGTCCCACTAGTACTTGATCCACTGAGTTTCTTTTTACAATGTCTACAAACAGCAATACACGAGTCACCATTTTTAATCCTATCAAAGTCATTCCATACAACAGATTTTAATCGGGTTGACTTGACAATCACAGCATCTGACATATCCATTGCATTGACCTAGTAATTAAACAGTTCCTGCACATAAAAAGCATGCACACACAATCAATAATAATGATCACGAACCCAAAAAAAAAGATAAAACAATGGGGCATGCACAATCAGGACACAAGGCCATGGCTGCCCTATATGGTTCACAACATAGAGAAACGAAAATAACAAGGATCTCACAGAGTTGAACACCAACCTTCCTGTTATCTATTCGGTTATACAACACAATCAAGTTTTTCTAATAAATCATGTAACTGCTAATCGAAAATATAGCTACTTTTCTTTAAGTAACTATAATTCAACACTGAATACTAACCATCCAAAACCCGTAAACTCACTCATGCAGACAGCTAGAGAAATAGGTATGCTGAACTCCATGAGAATCTAATCCAGATCCAGCAACTGGTTACATCAAGCCTACTCACTAACTGCTGGATTGCAGTGCAAACAGACATTATACTCAGACATGAAGCAACAAATTCTCAAAAACTAACAGCACTCGGTTAGCAAAACCACACGCAAACATGTGAACAGAAAGGGAACTTGACAGAATGGAGCAAGGCATAGTTAAACTAGTTCTTATGCGTATCAAACACGCAATTAACAGAAACACAGATTGCAAACACGGACAAACTCAATACTCTACAAGAATGCATAATGGGTTTTCTCACAAGATAAAGTATATAAACTCGAGCCCAGCAAAAAAACCAACAACAATTTGAAAGTGATAATCAGAGTTTCGATATGAAAAGATAAAATATTTACAGTAAAGATGGCAGCTTTATCATCTTGAATTCAAAAGAGAACAATAACAAACGAAAACGGCCCGGAAGATTCGACCCGAGAATTGAACCCGAGTCAGTCCAGGACAGCGAAAGAGGCGAAATTGATTTTAAAAAGAAGAGCACCACGAGCTCGCCGGATCACGGCAGGACCCGCCTGACCCAACTGACTCGGATCGGGTCGGAACCCACCGGGTCAAAGCAGCCCACTTGACGGTTCTCGGATCGGAATCGGAGCTTTTATAAATAAAAGCAAAACACAAAGGAACAGAGAGAGAGAGAGAGTAAAAGCCCCAACTACTATTCGGAGTTAGAGTCGGAGTCGGAGTCGGAGCACCGGCTAGGGTTTCAGACCCGCGATAAAATAATCCAATAAAACAAAATTAAACGAAATTGATTTAAAATTGAGAAATGAGAGAAGAAGGAGATAGGGTTTCGAGGCGTACGGTGGCCGGAGAAGGAGAGCCGGAGGCGAAGTTGCGAAGGTGGCGAAGAGATTGGGGCTAGGGTTTGAGGGGCATTTGAGAATTGAGAGAGAGAGGGAGTGGCAATCGGGGTAAATACGGAAAGGGAACCAATTTGGTAAGAAAGGCGCGCAAAAGAGGGTTGGTATCGTTTAATTACTAATTTACCCCTCTCCCCCAATACCAATTTTTTGGTTACAAGGATGATACCAATTTTTACTCCATACAATTTTATGTTTTCTGCTGAAAATAAGTACGGTCCACCTCAAAAGTAACTCTATGGAACAAACGACACTTTATTTTATAGTAAAGTATAATTTAGTTATTTACTAAATTATAATTTACAAACATAATAATTATACAATATCTTATAGTTTTAAGGATATAAATTAACAAATTAAGACAAATAGAAGTCCACATGTCATTTGTCACTATATATTTTACTAAATTACCCTTAATGACATTTTAGGACAAGTTGATGTCCACATGCTACTATGGAGCATGAAGGTGCTAATGCTTACTGTCGAGTATGAAGGTGTTACTGATGATATGAATGTGATACTGCCTACTGCTGAGTATGAAGGTGCTACTGCCTATTGCCGAGTATGAAAGTGTCAATGCCTACTGTCGATGTGGCACCCGAAAAATTTAGCCAACTTAATTAGAGGTCGTTTGATAAATAACTTATCAATCTCGATAGTATTGAAAAGAGCACAAGGAAGTTTCTAAAAATTTATAAAATGAGAAGTACTTAATGTAAGGATAATGTACTCGACACGACGTGTTCGTATGAATTTTCAAGAGATTTTCTGAATATCCAAGTTAATTTCTATAATTTTCTAGTTCCAGAAATTATAGAAATAAAAAAACAAATAGGGATTTGTATGGATCACTCCACCGCCTCATCGAGCCATTGATTAATAATAAAGAAGAGCATTGTTTTGGAATGCTCGAGAGAGATGGAGAGGAAAGTAACATATCTTCCACCGACTTAACCGGCGAAGACGACATGGCTCGATTTTAACACAGCTTGATTCCCTTCCTCAACGGCGACGTCTTCCCGGTATCAGACTTTCTTATCGGCGATCCGAAGCTTGAAAGCTTCGAGCTTTCCGACGAAGCTTCTGCAACTTCCGGCTACTCCGACCACTTCTTAGGTTGCATGTCGTATGGAATTTATTCCCCTCATCATCCTCTAACCAACTGTGTTATTGATTCTTGAATTCGATTTGGTAATAACAATATGGTTTCCGGGTTTTGGTCCTCATCAGAATTTCTTGACGACGGCGACGTCGTTCTAGACTACTCCAAACTTGGCTCCTGACTTGACGTCGGTTACAAATCAACTATTGAGAGGTCTGCTACGTTGTTGGCATTTTTCTCTCTAGTCTCTCATTTCAGCAGAGTTATATTCGCCGAGTTCCTTTAGAAAACGTTGGATCTTGAAAGGTGAGTTGAATGAATTGCAGCTTTGGTCGATTATACGAGTTTCAGATGTTGAGTTCGTTACTGTCTTGATTTCAGAATTGGTGAAGTTATGAATAGGAGAGAAGGACCATCAAGCTACTATGTTCTTGGTGCCAATAACAATTTTAGGAGTGAGCGGTGGTTTGATTGATTGTAAGGTTAGTTGGACTCCTGTTTGAGAAATTTGGTTGTTGACTTGTGTGTTAGCTTCTGAAAATTGGTTGGCTTGAATTCTGGAGATGTAGAAAGAAAAGTCTGTGGTGATTGATATATGCCTATTATGAAATGGTACAATTAAAGGTTGGTTATGATATTAAATTGATCTCTGGGTGGATTACGTTTCCTATATATATATATATAGAATGAAGGGTTGATAATTATCAAGGAACGAAAGTGTGATACAAGCATATGGCTCTTATATATATCTATTTGGTAAAGTGGTAGTTAATATATAAATGAGTCTTGGTGTTGATGTTGTGATCGAGTTCCTATTCTTGTGAAGATAGAAATGGTTTCTTTAGTGATTTGTGCTGACCTGTAGTGTGAAGGAAGAAAATGGAAATTTGGGCACACCTAGTACGAAATTGAACTTGTGTCGATGAGGTCACAATTACTCATGATTGGTCATGTAAATCAAAATTGGGAGAATGCGGTCGATTAAGTGTGGAATATTTTTGTAAGTCTTAAGGAAACTTATTAATGTTAGTCATGTCGGACGTTACGGACTCCAGTTACCCGAAGAGCGAAAGGATCGTTGTTTTTGGGAGTTAGCAAGGAAAACTACAAAATCCAGGTAGGAGACCCGGAACTTCTTTGATTAGTGATATTTGTTTTATTAAAATATTTATGCATATTTTGAGATTGCTCCGGTTATTCGATAAAAATATGATAACCGATGTTATGAGATTTTGATGGCCTGAGAGTGAAAGGAGCATAGCGATTACCTTGGGTTCGATCCTCTAAACCTCCGGAGGGGCCTTTATAGACGGAAGAGTATCTTACATCTCTTGTGGTGTGGCACTGCTTCTAGGTGATAGGGCGTTTGTGGACACTCTCGCTACACTTGTCTGTTGTACACACACAGAGATTGTGAGGTAAATGGATAGTTGGTCTAAAAGAGACCGGCCATAAGGTACAGTTTATGACGTTACATTTATTTGATATTGAAATTGTTCCTAAAGTTTGTCATTCCTTATGAAATTGGTTTTAAGCATGTTTTCATACTGGAACTCCATTTTATGTTTTCAAACCTAATCTTGGGTAGTTTTCTTGAGCAGCGAGGACGAAAGCTCACCCTTAAAACAGTTTTGAACGTATGTACTGCACACTAGGATGGGATAGTGGCGAGGAGTTGAGTGTGCATATTTATGATAGGTAATTTGGTTTCCATGTTGTTCCCTTTATTCGTGATTTTTATTTATTGAAGTTTTGGATTTGTTATCAGTTGGCCTTGTGGAATTCTTATTCAAATTATTCGAATTTCTCTTCATTGAAGTTTGCTAATTATTTGTGAATTCTTAAATTAAGTTGTGAGACGAATGAAAAAGTGTAATTCTATTATGAGTTTGCCTTGTTTTCATTGAATATGACCATCCCTTGTATCAGGTTTTTGGCGAATAAAAGTAGTTGAGTAAAAATAAAGATTTTACACCTCAAAATAATTTTACATCTTTGCTGTGTTTCTTTTTAATGTTTTCTTACACTAATTGCCTTGCGTTTCTCCTTTTGAGACTCACGGCACTGTAACGTGCCTAAACTGAGGAGGTGCAGTTTGGGGCGTTACAGCCGAGTATGAAGGTTCTACTGCTAGTGTGAATGTGTTACTGGCTACTGTCGAGTATGAAGGTGCTACTATCTACTGTCGATAATTTATTGCTAGTGTATATATATGAAGCTGCTATTGTCTCCAATTGAAATTTTACTTCTACTACCAAACGTAAATGTACAGTAACATGATTTTTACACATCCAAAACATGATTTTTTTATAGCAAAAGCAAAGCATGATTTGCAGCAGTAGCAGCACATAACACCACTCAGTAGCAACACGCAACAGTGGTAGCACCACGATACAGTACAAGCATGTTACACCACCGCGTAGTAGTAACACGTTGCAGGACGGTGTAATAGCACATAGAGGAATGACACAGTAGTAGGACGACGCAATAGCAACATCCAACGCGACAACAAAATAGCAACACGTTACATGCAACACAACGACATAGTAGCAGTAATAGAAGACCATGATCCATGACTAAATAACTTAATTGAACTTAATCATTGGATAATCAATTCAGCAAAGATAGATCGGGAAAATAGAAAACTATTCTCCATGTCAATTATGATCCATGGCGGAGCAGATATGGTCATGAATGAAGGAGAGGTGGAATGATGATAGAGGCGGACTATTTGAGTTGTATGGAGGCGTGGATGGTGATGGGAGAGGCAGTGGATTCATCGGAGAGAGAGAGAGAGAGAGATAGAGAGAGAGAACAGATATGGAGAGGCTGAAAAGTGGAGAAAGATTTTTTATGGTACTATTTAAAACAAATTACAGTTTATTTATCAGTCAAATTACAGTTTACAAATACATTATCTAGACAATATTTTACACTTTTCAGGACACAAATTAACAAATTAGAACAATGTAATGACCACATGTCATATGTCACTATATACTTTACCAAACTACCTTTCACTATATAAGTTAAAAGGTGTTACTACCCAGGTACTGCCAAAGACGAAACAGTAGCAGCAACAACAGTAGCAGTAGCAGACAACATCATAATAACAACACAGTAGCAGAAGTAGTAAAGTCGAAACAGGAGCAGTAGAAACAAAGACGAAACAGTAGCGGTGGTAGTGGTAGTAGCAGACAATATCATAATAACAACACAGTAGCAGAAACAACAAAGTCGAAATAGGAGCAGCAACAACAAACATAAAACAGTAGCAGTAGCAACAAAGACTAAACGGTAGCAGTAGCAGTGAAGCCAAAACAGTAATAACACAGCCGAAACAATGACAACATAATAACAATACAATAGCAGTAGCAGTAAATTCGAAACAGTAGCAGTAGCAGTAAAGTCAAACAAGTAATATCATAATAGGAACACAGTTCTGTATCAGTAAAGCAAAACAGTAGCAATAGCTGCAAAGCTGGAACAGTAGCAGCAAAGCTAAAATAGTAGTAGGAAGCCTTCCTCGAACTATTTGTGTGGCATATCAAACTTAGGTTATCGTTAATCTCAGTTCACAGGGAGATTGAGATCACTTGATTTGGTCCTGGATGGTCGGGTCGACCCGAAGTCGATAGTCGACGGGGCTATGATGTCGTTGACTGCGTGAGAGGCTAACAAGGTTGCGACGAGGCTGAGACGTGGGATTATGGGTCAACCACATCGACCGTGTGTCTATACCTGCATCTACAGAGAGAGAGAGAGAAAGAGAGGAAACGAGAAAGAAGAAGAAGAAGAATAGATCTGAAAAAAAAAAAACATAATTGAAATGATGAAAGTGAGAGAGAGTGAGAGAAGAGTTAGGGAGGAGAGGACATTATAGTAATTGAATATGTGAAATTTGGATCAGGTCTGATGTAATTAGTTTACGGTTTGGGCTGGTGTAGTAATTTGTATAACAAATTATGGAAATGGGTTTTTTTGTGTTTATAAATTTGGTTGATTTCTTAAATGTGATTCTCCCTAATATTTTTAGTTTTGTTGTATAGTTTGGATATTTTAGTCTATTAACAATGAAAGTCTAGTCGGGCCTGATAAATTAGATTATGGGTCTCAGAATGGTGTCATAAACTGTATAAGAATTATTGAAAGTGGGTTTTTATGTTTTTAAATTTAGTCTGTTAGATATATGTAATTTATCTTTAATTTTATCTCTCAACAAACGAAATTACAGAGTGATATAATGAATAGAAATTACATATTTTTTTAGAAGAACATTGGTTTTTATTGATAGAACGGGAATACAAAGTACAACCACAAGGGATAACGGTGGTGGACATAAATTTCTCACTCTCCACCCTACCTACTCGAAACAACAGCGATTACGGTGGACAAAAACCGATATCAATAGAGTTCAATTGTAACCTAACCTAGCTAATCCAGAAGTCACGATACATTTCTATAGTCAGCCTCAAGAAGAAACAACACTTTCAAACACTACATGCCAAACTTACCAGTATATATGCACAAATAACCTCCCTATTACATTGATAATAAGACTGAACCGACATCAAAATAATCTCTGAAAACGACACCATAATCATGACTCCACCAACGACACGACAACACCACCCTACCAAAACTCCGACCCTCGCCCAAAAGATGAGGGATGACCAACACCAACCAAACCACGAACACCCTCGCCCAAAAAGGGAGGGACAACAAACCCTAACTCTCACCCAAAAGAAAAGGAGGAGGGACAACAAAACCAACTAAAAAAATAAAAATAATAGCATGGGTAAAGAGCCCAGGAATCCCAGGCTCATACCCATACCCACATCACCAGACCCAAGCCCAAGTACATAGTTCCAGAAGCCATCACGTCGCCATCTCCTCGCCTGCCCCAATGCTCCGACGCCGACTCCACCACCTCCTTCCCGCCGGCAAGACTTTTCCTTCTCAAGACTTGAACTCTTCTGGCCAACCAGTATTAGATCGAAACCAAGAGAAAAGCCACTCAAGATTAGATCCACACTTGTCAGCCCAGATCGAGTCACCACCGCCATAGAACGACTCTGACCCTTCCAATACATATCGAATTCAAGTCTCTCTTCAGCATAGTCAAGATCGAAGCCCAGCCATGCCATCCTGCTGTCAAACCATCGGCGCTCACCACCTTTTCCCATTCCAGCCGCCTTTGACTGCGTCGTCGACCCCCAACAACCTATAGTTCGACTAGATCTTCCATCACCAACCACAAGGCTCTCTTTGGCCCGTCTGACGACAACGTCGGCAAGACGTGTCGCCGGACAGACTATTGTAATTGTATTCTCTCTCAGAGGCTACGGTTTTTTCTTAACAGACCTTAGCTTTGGGGATGAGAAGTTGATTTACCAGCTTAGTACTGAATAGAAAATCACAATTCACCCGTGTATGTACGTTTATTGGTCAGCTGGTGAAATATTATATCGGTCAGGCACATGTAGAGTTGTGCTACTACCATCATTTACTTCATTTGTTCATGTACGGCAACCAGGAAGGACAACATTTTCTGGAGTTGAAATCTCATCCTAGTTCGAGCCCTCACAGTCATTGATAGGTTGCTTACTCCAGAGACTTATACGATAATACTGGTAAAAAGTTTCAGCATCTAGACTATCTAGACCTGTCAGATGCATGCGAGCTTAATTACACTGAAAAAGACTGGCCCAACCGCAGGTGAATATAGAGTTGCAAACGCCCTTGGTTGGTCCCCTAAGTCCAAATAGTATTTATCACAATATGCAGTTTGTGTGTCAAATGCTACATGGGAATCAGATAATATAAAACCAAAAAATCTGATATGCACATGGAGCACATGCGCCCCATGTCATTTTTTAATTTAGTTTTTTATTTTATTTTTATTTGGTTAGGTTTTGTTATGCTTAATTTGAACTCCGTTTTCATTCCATGTCTTTTTTAAAACTTATAAGTTTGTTAAAATAACGGTGGATGATCCGTTGCATATCCACATATGCACCAGGTGCCCCCTAAACTCTCCCCTATACACGTACAGCTATGTTTAATTTGTATAGTATTACACACCAAACAAAAAGATATGACTGGATCCATACAGTAGGTTGTCTATTTTTTTGTGTCAGAGTAAGATATGTTAGCTTTAGCTAGCTTGACCCATAATTTTGAGTTCAATTCTTTGTTATTTGTAGGTTAGGGATGAATCCTTGTTATTTATGGGAGAATATAAACAAGCTCCCCACCAAACTAAAAGGCTGAAAATTTTTATTTAACTTTTTTCTTCTTTTCAATTCTAGACTGGTAGTTTTGTGTATATCTAATATGGTCAACAAATAAAAAAACACGATGTCTTTGTCTCGGCCACGCTCTAAGTCTAATATTGTAGGTGACGGTTGGGTAAAGCTAAATTACAAATAAAAGTAAAACAAGTTGTTGAAGTGTCACTGTACGGGTGCAGAATATAGAAATCTAAGTAAGGAGGGGTTATTCACCACCTGTGCTTCGCTTCAAGAAATTAGGGCTTCATGTGTCACCTTCGAATGAAATATTTACGAGTAGTTGCTACTCTGATCGATACTTACGTTAGATGAGCTGAGCTATCAAAGGGAAGAGAGCAGAACGTTACTCCAAAAAGCTTCGCACCTACGATGACTCCGAGGAGTCGGAAGAATTTGCTAAGGCGTAAGGTTTTAGTGTCTGAGTTTGTTAGACGAGGTCGAGTTGTTTGTTTTTTGTAGTCGTTGTTGATTGATTGTGTCTATGTGTTCTCTAATCCTCAAGCCGTCTTTATATAGTGGCTCGAATATGATAAGGATCAATCCAAGTAGGTTTCTAGCACTCTAGTTGTACAAGATTTCGTTGTGCTTGGCAACAAAGCAACTGGATGACGTGGTTCTAGCTACAAGTTAACTTCGTATAGGTATATAGTACTGACCCTTTGCTTGTCAAAAACTTCTTAGTTTCAGACATGGAGTCAACCACTCAAAGACTAGTGTTACTCACGAAACGACATTGTTCTACTAGGACTTGCCTCAAAACCCTTTGTCTTCTTTAGGCCGACCAACCAAAAAAGATTTATTTTTGGGTCACTGGTATTGACCCAAATTCTGCCCAAGATTTTAAATCGAATCAACCTCATACCCAAGGACCATGAAGCAGTGGTATAGACCAAACAAGCACCGAACTGTGGGGGTAACTTGTTTTGGCATCGTAACTTAGTCAAGGAGCGTGAGATAATTGTACCAAAGTCTCTTTTGGTAGAGCGGGGTGTGTTAGGTCGTGGGTGAACAACCGTAGTAGTAGGGGTAGTGCGCTTAGCTTTCTGCTTCAAATCAAGCCACTAAGGATCGAGAGAGCACCAACTTGATCACCATGTTCATCAAGAGTCACCTTGCAGACGAGGATTTATGGTAGTTCTTCCCCCACCAAATCAATACTCGCGTTATAGGAAATGACAAAGAGAAAGGAAGCAAATCTCCTGGGAATATAGGAAAGTAAAGGGTACGAAGCTCCCGAGAGCGTGAAGGGAAAAAAGAATAAAGCTCCAGAGAGCTGGAGAGGGAAAAGGGTGCTAAGGCTTGATACTTTAGCGTCGGAGTCGACTAGGTCGAGGGTTGTATTTGTATTTGTGTTTATAAAAGTTTTGCAGGTTTCTAGATTGATCCTTGAACCTTTATTTTATAGTTGTTCATGTAGAAGATAAGGATGCAATCTTCTCTGCTAGTTGGTTGAGTTACACATGGTTCCGTTTTCCTTGACAACACATAATTAGGTGATGCAGTTCCAATCACGGTTGAAGACTTATTTTGGAGCCACAAGAATTGGTCCAAATCGAGTCAAAGACTTGTAGAAGTCTCTAACAATAAGATATTGTAGGTGAACCAGATAGTTGCCCTTGATATAATTATGCTAGTTAGATAAGGCTAACGAACTTGTAGATATGTATCAACCTTTCACCACTGGTAATATAGCTAATCTAGAACACTTTTTGGAGCCTTGGACATGCACTACTAGATATATGTATAATCAAGGAATAGAATTCTCAACCACCACATACACTTGATCCTCAAATTAGAATAATTGATCCCTTAACCATGTAGTGGCATCCAACTAATCATCTTCACAAGAAGACCTTCTCGCATGCATATTCATCTCGCCCCGCAAGTAAACTCTGTAGGCAACCAAATAGTAGACCAAGTCAACATGGATAACTATTGTCTCCTACTTCATCCATGTGAAGTGTCCTCCTCGTGCATGAACTGTATCTAGCTCGCAGGGCCTTGCAGGCAAGTGACCCGTCACTAACCCAATATTATTCTAGCATGTGGTAACACATGACGTAGACAGCGGATTAAACACGTATTTACTCAAGACATTTACTGTTTTGTCCCGAATGTTAATTTGGGTTTAAACACAATATATTTGCATAGGGACCCATATTATGAACCACCGGCATCGTATGAGCCTTTGGTGAGAGATCAATGTTATCTGGACGATGAGGATGACATAGCAATAGTGGAGATAACCGGAAAACATGTAGCCAAGTCTCACAGTTTGAAGATTGTGAGGGTGCCGATCAAAATATTTGGGGCAGCTTACACTAAGCCTGAGTTTGATACCTACACGTACAATGCTCATAAGACTCATGAAATCTTAGAGTTGTTCACTCAAGATAGTATCCAACATGAATTTGGCACTTTACCCAAGCCAGAGCAATTGAAGGGAAATAAGTACTGCAAGTTTCACAATATGTGGAAGCACAATACTGTTGAATGTATAAAGCTTAAGGATCAAATACAGATATGGATCAATACGGGGAAGTTAGAGACTATAAATGAAAGAACAACGACATTGGTAGATGTAGACCCATGAAACAACAGAGGCTACAAAAGAGAAATTAGAAGTTACAGATGTAGTTCTGTGTTCCCGGTGCAGGTTAGAGTGTGGAATAAGGATGTCTTTCCAGGAGTTTAAAAGGGCGGTTAAGGAAGCAGAACCACCAAAAATTCGCTCCACACCAGATCACTATCAGCTCATGAGTCCTAAGAGCAGTAAGAGAGCAGGGGGAAGAAAAGAGCAGATCCAGGATTCCCATATCTTTTTAGGTCAAGGGAAGAACGGGTGGTACCAGCTATAGGCAATGAGACAGCAGTTAGGCCATATATTCCACCGGCCTCTAAGAACATTCTGAAAGAGAACACCTGGTATGTTAGAGCCAAGCGAGCCTTTGAAGCTTAGAACAGGGAGAAATTAGCCCAGACTTGCTAAATGATTCTCCTCATAACCTTCAGAAAACAATGGAAATGTTAGCAGTTAGGCCTTACGTCCCATTCTAGGGTATGTGCCTCGTGACGATATTAAGGTTGATACTACAGGGTCATCCGTTTATGTTGAGAATAGGGTCTAGGAACTGGTACATAGTCGACTGGGACCACGTCCAAGACTAGATATCGCTTCTTCCTTTGAGAGCAAGAGTAATGAGGGAAGGCAACCCGTACAAAAGTGGTTAGGACATAGCACATGTGTGCCAATGACGAAAGCCATCAGGGTTGAGATAAACGTCTCTGAGATTCAGTCTAAACGACAACAGATTGAAGTGGTATCTAATAACAAAGTACTAAAAGGGAAATATGTTTGGAAATCAAAGAATGTTTCACATGAGATCAAGAAACTAGGCTAGAGTTCCAAGGATGTGGAAACCGCAGATGTATTTACAGTCGACCAAGATCACGCAAAGGGGCAACCTGAAGACGTAGCCGTCATAATTAAGGAGGATGCAAATGAATTTAGTGACATAGATATGTAGGTCAATCACATTGATATAGAAGATGATAGACCATGTAATATGGTCTATATCTTACCAGCCAAGTATGCATTTGATACCCCAATGTCTTTCGAAGTGTTTTTGAATGCGCAGGATGAGGTAGTGCCTATTACTGAAGTTATTGAAGCTTCATCAACAAACACTGTAGTGGAAAATAGGTTGACCAAGAACCAGAGCTGAAGAAATTGTTTATGATGTTTTCCAAGCCAACAGTAGCCATGTCACAGCACTTGAAGCCGTTATATGTAACGCGGAGATGGAAGGAGTAAAAGTGGGGTTGTATTGAGCATTATGACAGTCCGAACCATGGAAGCACTCAAAGTGCCCAAAGAAAAGATTCTAAGCAGTACTCACAAGGTCAAGGGTTTTGCTGGGAATATTACTAAGACATTAGGTGTTTTAAACTGAAGATGAAATATGTCCTTCAAACATCTTCTAGTCCTTCTTTACCACATAATGTACAGCTCCTTACAGTATAATCTTAGGGAGAGATTGGATCCACAGTGCTTATTGCATTCATTCGTCCATGCATCAAGTGATGCTCATGTGGAATCCAGTTACAGAAGAGGATGAAGTGGTACCAACAGAGACAAGGCCTTACTCAGTGGCAACATGTACATTTGATGCTACTTATTATTATGATGACCTAAGACCTTTGGAGGATTGTGGAGTCAACAAGAAAGAACATCTGTACATGTGGAATCCGGTTACAGAAGAGGATGATGTGGTACCAGCAGAGACAAGGCCGTACTTAGTGGCAACAAGTAGAATAGTACGATTTGCGTGTGTGTGGACTATCGTAACTTGAACACGGCTACACCGAAAGATGTCTACCCTATGCCTATGGTGAATATATTGGTGGATGAAGTGGCTGGACATGAGATGTTGTCATTTATGGATGGTACTGCTGGTTATCATCAGATTCCAGTAGCTGAACAGGTTCGGCACAAAACCGTGTTTCGATGTCTCAGATTCACAGGAGCATTTGAATATATTGGGATGTCGTATAGGTTAAAACATACAGGGGCCACTTATCAAAGGGGCATGAACTTAATCTTGCATGACTTTCTCGGGAAAGGGTTGGAGGTTTATATTGACGATGTAGTGGTCAAGTCAAAACAGAAAGAAGACTTTGTTGATGATCTTAGGCTGGTCTTTATTCGCATGAGAAAGCATCGACTAAGTATGAACACAGCTAAATGCATTTTTGGGGTTCAACAAAGCAGGAGACTTTATGGTTTTCGTAATCTATCAGAGAGGTATTGAAGTATCTAGGGATAAAGCTAAGGTAGTTATGGAGGCGCCAGCGCCAAGAAACAAGAAAGAATTACAACGTTTGCTAGGAAAGATCAACTTTTTGAGGCATTTCATATCTAATTCTACTAGAAAAATCAAGTCCTTTTCTTCCTTGTTTAGATTGGAAAAGGAGCAGGAGTTTGTATGACAGCTAGAGCACCAAGAGGCCTTTAACAGAATTAAAGAGTACTTGGCTAGTACACCAATGTTATGACCACAACATCCAGGTATTCTACTTAAGTTGTATATTTCAGTTGTTGAGAGCTTCATCGCTGGTTTGCTTGCTCAAGATGAAGTCAATACAGAAGGTAAAACGGTTGAATATGAAGTTTATTACCTTAGTAGGAGTCTTCTTGATGCCGAGACGAGTTAATCTGTGATAGAGTAACTTTGCCTCACCTTATACTTCATCCGTTGCAAACTCTGGCATTACATGTTGTCCTTCACAACCATTATGGTGGTAGAAACAAATTTGGTCAAGTACATGTTAACCAGACCTATTCTCCGGGGTCAAGTAGGGGAAATTGATACTGACTTTGTCTGAGTTCTTTTTACAGTATACACCATTGAAAACAATGACCAGTCAAGCAGTTTCTAATTTTTTGCTTCACCATCCTGTAACAGAGGAGTGTGGGTACATGAATCTAGAGATCAACTTAGTCTACATTCATCCATGGACTTTGTACTTTGATGGCAGCAGTACAGATACCTTGTCCGGGTCAGTATTACATTGATCAGTCCTTCAGGGGTGCGGTATCAGCTTCACTTTGGCGCCTTTTTTGATTAAGCACTGAATCTGCTAGAGCAGTTTGATGAAGTGGTCATGGAATACATTCAACGGGAAAGGAACTTTGCTACTAATGAGTTAGCTCAAATTTCCAGTGGCATTAACATGGCTGATGGTATCCGCGAGGGTTTACTAAAAATAGAAAAACAGACATTATCATCTTTTATGGCTCGAAGGGAGTGTAAGGATGATTGGTATGTGGCTACATGAGATCTTATTGACATTGATTGGCGCCAACCCATCATTGTGTATCTTGCGGATCCATCCGCCTAGTGGAAAAGAAAATTAGGCACTTTGCTCTCAATTATATACTGAATGGGTGGAGAATTATTAAGATGAGCAGAAGAAGCTGTTGACTTAAGATGCATCTACGGACAAAAAAGCAAAGCGGATCATGAGAGAGGTGCATTTAGGGGTTTGCGCTTCTCATTAGGCAGGACCTAAGATGTGTTGGCTTATTCGTCGCCATGCTTTTTCTGGCCAACTATGCTCAAGAATTGTATAGCTTTGCTAAAGGCTGTTATGATTGCCAAGCACATGGCCCTGTACAACATGTGTCAAATATTCCTATGCAGCCTATCATCAAGCCTTGACCAGGCTGCAGTTGGGCCTTAGATTTTGTTAGCGTTATCCACCCACATTCTTCAGCTCAGCACAAGTTTATTCTGGTTGGAACAGACTTCTTTACTAAGTGGGTGGAAGTTGTGCCCTTGAAAGATTCCTCTTCTAAAACAGTATGTTAGTTTATATTTCAAAACATTATTTATAGATATGACATTTCAGAGTATTTTGTGGCAGAAAAAGGACAGTGTTAATGGCAAAGGAAACTCATGAGTTTATAGCAGGTTATGGGATTCAGTTCCTTCATTCTTTTCCATATTATGCACAGTCTAATGGATGAGTTGAAGCTAATAACAAGATCATCTTATCTATTCTTAAAATGATGCTTGCTGATAATCCTCAGGATTGACATAACCTCAATGGATCCCCTCCTATTTGTACAGTATCATCAGACTCGTCCAAAACAAAAAGATTAAGAGGCAGACAAAAGATTCAGCCGAGTAAGATAGCTAACTTTAGCTTAAACTGCTTGAACCACAAATTTGAGTTTCCCTTTGTTACTTCCAGGTTAGACCATAAGTTGACATCGTCATTCTTATAAGCACTAGTGAACCTTATCCGATGTAGACGGTAGTGTCCCTCAGACAGTTTCTAAAATTGAGCATATACCCTAATACGAGGACAATGTCTTTTTATAGGGAAACAATAAATAGAAGTTACTTACAATCTCTCTCTCCTCCATTATATAAACTAAAAGAGTATTTTAATTCTCACAACGTCAAAAAGAAGAAAAATCCACCTGAAACGAAGCAACCATGTCAACAATAGCCAAGCTTGTCCTAGCCCTTCTCATCTTTCAGCTCGCAACAACCGCCTACGCAAAGGCAAAGGAAGCTAAACCAGGTGACCAACCAAAACATAAGCAACCAGGCAAACCAGCCAATATAGCAAAACCAGATCATATCCCAACTCCTAGAGGCAAGAAGTACTGTGTAAAGGGTCCAGACAACTCTGGAAAATCCCAGGTAGGTATCGACGAAGATAATCAGGAAATGTACGACTCTTTATGTATTGAAAAAAATGTGGATTGCAATCCCACTTATAAAGGCGGAGTTTGCAACTCCTTGGGTTTTAATGACAAGATATCTTACGCAATGAATGCTTACTATGTGGCCAAAGGCCGAAAACCTTCATTCTGTAAAGGGAAACTCACCACCGTGAACCCAAGTAAGGGGAAATGCATATTCCATTGAAGAAGCCAAGAAAAAGATGATCCACTGGTTTTGAGATTGCAGTTATATATATATATAAACACACGCACACACTATCTCCATTGTTTTTTTCGAAGTTTTTTGGTGAAGTACATCGTTAATTTTTTATGATCTCATTGTTCTAGCGAATTATAGACAACAATACATCACGGGCTTATTATTGAAAGCACCTTGTTACTTTTTGTGATTTTGCTACTATATAAAAGATAAGAATTTTTGAGTTGACCCCACCCAATTTACAAGTCCAATTCTATGAATTGTCACCTAAAATAGTAATATAAACCCGAAAATTCTTGTACGCACCGATGTGCTAAGTGAACCAATAGGCTATAACACATTGATGCATATTATACATTAACACATTGCTGAGTTTTTTATAATTATTATTGATTATTATCCATAAATTAAGTTGAAGAATTGAAAAAGCGTCGTGGTCCTTCAATGGCAACATGCTACTCTTGGCTGAGTATGATAGTCTGAGCCTTGTCGAAGAGGTGCTCCTGAACCACTTGGAGGTTTGGATCTCTATCGCCGGACTCCGTTTTGTCATGAGAAACGAAAAAACTCTGAGTCGGGTTGGGAATGGAGTTGGAGTCTTTGTGAGAGCAAATCCGAAGCCAATTCGGAGGAAGGAGAAGATCCAGCGAGTTAGGGTATTTTTTGACGTACAACGTCGGATTCTGGCTAGTCAGATTTTTGATTATTCGTCGGAGTCATCAGTCAAGCTTGACTTTAAGGTTGAATGGGCTCATGAGATCTGCAAGGACTATGGTTTGTTTGGTCATGGAGGGAGCCTATGCGACAAGGGATTGTTATGTGGGCTACCAACGGCGGACGTTGTCAACACCGAATAAGATATCTACCTTTTTACTCGATTGCGTTACCCAGGAATTTGAGTTTCTTTGTTATTGCCTATCAAGACCCACCCCGAATTTTATCCTAAAGTCTAGAATAAAACATGCGGTGACCACCTTTAAAGAAGATTTTACCAAAAATTTGGCAACACCTCCTTGCAATTCACTTCTAAACACATAGTCCAACATTACAACTCCAGGAGCCTTCATGCTCCCCAATTTCACAACATCTCCCAATTCAAGTTAATAAAAGATAAACTATCAGTTATCTTTTATCCAATAATTTTTTGTCAGAGCAATTCTATTAACGCAGAATGAAAACTAAAATATATATGTTCAAATGAATAAAACTTACTACACTATCGACTATGCCTCAACTTCATGTACGTATGACCCTAGCTGCCTGCTGGACATTAGAAACTGAATGGCCCAGAGAAAAATATTTGAAAAATGTTAGAGTAAGTAGACAAATATAAAGTTATGAGAATAAGTAATTAAATTAAAACTTTATGCTTTTCCAATTTGTTAATCTTAGAAAATGAAATGCATGCTTAAATGATAAAGAGAACTCAGACTCTGGGTTAAAAGTCGATAACCATCTAAAACTAGCCTTGTCAGTTTATAGAAAATAATCAAATACACGACTAGCCTCGCTAGTTCAAAAATGAAAAGATCATATATTGAGTCTCTCAGACTCTAGTACATGATTACATAAGTATACACACCTAGGCTACTACGTTTGCGTCTAACGCTCACGTCACATCATAATAACGGCAGATACGGGCCACACCATTAAGGCAAAATATTCTCCTAGTAAGGATATAGTAAATATAATCATGATTATATATATATATATATATATATATATATATATATATATACTCATACAGGGCTACTACGCTCACGTCACGCTCATAATGGCGGCCGATAAATAATATAACATTATGACAGAATATACTCTATGTAAGAATATAATATATATATATATATATGTATATATATATATTATATTCAGACATCAAAATCTTATTTTTGATAACCACGTAGACTCTACTGAAAATCTCAATTTTGGTAATTTCTCAAATCAAGTAAAACTTCCAAATAATAATGGAAATATTAAATGTCCCAATAAAATGGAAACATAAATATTTCAATCAAAATGACTTCTCAATAAAATGTATGAAAGCGTGGCATTTAATTTAAAACAATCGTTCACCCAACGTTTTAGGCTTTAGCCCGACGAAATCTGTAATGAGGACTCTTTAAACCCTAAACCCTAATGGTACTCAGGCCCCGTTGAGGTTGGGGATATGTGATTATGTACGAGGGTTTGGTATTTGCTACAGACAAGGAGCAGGCCATGAGGTTCCAAGCTACCAACCAGGGCGAGCGCTCATCTTGTTCTCCGCTGTCCTTCAAGGAGCGCCACTTCATCTTGATCCGTTGATCGATTAAGTTAACATTTTGATTTCCACCGGCCAACAAGAGCGACAGAGGTGGCGACCTATTACTTGGGTAATCATCTGTAACATTACCTAGTTAAATTTCTGCACAATAAGAAGAGATTGTTTGAAATATTTGAAGCTAGCTGATCAAGAAGAACAACTGTTTGACTATTACACATACAGTATTTGTATCTTACGTGATTAGTGGTCGCATATTTTATCCCTATGAATACTACACTATTTGATATATTATTGGCCGAATATGAACTGATTATTACATATTATTTGATTTAATAGGCTTGACGGTTAATGATGAAGATTTTGTGATTAAAAGCCCATAAAGGTGCTGGAAGGTTAACAATTAGAATTGGAGTTGATATGTGACAGTCAAATTGGTGTTAAACCTATAATTAATAGAAAGAGAGGAGCCAAGCACCCACGTGCCATACACTCCATCCTCTTTTCTTTTCCTTCGAAGAACACTCCTCCTTGCCGAAAGGATATTGAATGCACAGGACAGAAGAAGGAAAGAAAACATGAACCCAATCTCCTCAAGTTCTATGAAGTCTTCAGGAAGGAAAGTCGAATCAAAATGGATTCTCTTCATGATTTGGAAGATTGACCTGCGTGAGAACTTGGAGATGTGTTCGGGATATTCACAGGGGTTTGCTCCAATATAAAAGGGGCTGCAGCAGATTGTACGAGGCCCTTACTCTTTTTGCTTTTCTCTCAGCCGCTGCTTCACCTTCTCTTCGGCACGAATCCTCTGTACTTTTATAAAAAACCCAATTTTTATTGTTTTTAATTTTATATACGGAGAACTAATCTTCTAGTTAAGGATAGGGAAGAAACCTTATTGCTTATGTGATATTTATTAATTCGATTTGATCAAGAATTTCAATGCAAATTCAGTTTTGATTATTCAATCTTAATTTCTGTTTTTACATCTAGTTTAATTGATCATGTTTTTTTTATCGTTTGGTAAAAATATCCATGCTTTTGAGACTATACTGTTGAGCAGGTTGATTGATAATTTCGATGAAATTGTATCTTAATAGGTTGTTGTCATAGGGTGCATGTTATGCTTAAGGAATTCCTATAAAATTATTTGGTTTGTGAATATGAACTATCTTGATTAAATTTATTTTTAAAGTCAATTTTTTTGAATAAGTTTCAATGAAAGAGTCGAATTAATATAATTTCATAATTGATTTAAGGTGAAACCCCGAACCTTAGTGTTTCTCATAATTGAATTCCTCTAAAATTAAAATCACTCATTTGTTCTCTGTTTCAGTACTTATAATTCTGTATACTTTGCATTGCTCTCGACGAAAACGACACTCATACTTCGAGTCTATACTACTACATGACTCCTGCACTTGGGATTAGCAAGCAGTTTTTGGCGCCGTTGTCGAGAAGCATTTGACGAAGCATGTAGAATTTGTTTTCTCTATTCGGTACATTCGTTCCATTTTTATTTTCTGTTGGTTAGTTAGTGTTTGTTTACTTTAGTTTATTTTTATTTTCTGTTCTTTTATTTTCTTTTATGCGACATAGAGACAATCTAGGTAGATTTGCTAAGAAATTTGAGTTTGAACAGAAGCCTAAGTGTGAAACTTTATTTGATAACTTTTTTGAGTCTTCTAGTTCGTCTACCTCATCAGAAAAAATGGGTGATAACAATGAAGAAAATAACTTTCTGAATAACAATGTTCTGAACAATAATGTGCTGAATAACAATGTTCTAAACAACAATGTTAACAATAATTTGCTTCAACCACATCCTGTTAGGACTTTGCATAATTACTTGCATCCTGCATGTATTGCTCAGCCGTCTTGCATCATGTTACCACCTAGCATGCCTAATGTTGATTTTAGACCTGGTATTGTTCAACTCATTCCTGTGTTTCATGGTTTGGAAAATGAAAATCCATATGTAATTTTGAAAAATTCAAAATTAGCTGACGAATTTTAATATATTTTGTCGGCTATAGTTATTTATTTATTTAACTTTAGCCGATGAATTACCCTAATTTCGTATGCTAAAACCCTAAACCCTAAACCCTATACGTAGAAGTTTCAGACGAAAAAAAGTCGTGCAATAAGATATGACCGGAATGGTAAAATACGTCTACGGTTGAAAAATCATGTAATTCCTATAAAGTCTCGGTGCTGATAGTTGCAGTCAATGAAATTTTCCATTTTTTTCCCTAGAAGTAGCCTTATCTCCGGTGGTTAAGTTTCATAAAATTTTTATACCACTGGTTGCGTCTCATCGATTTGAAACTATTTTCAGTTGAAGGTCCGAGAAAAATACGTAATTTAGACGGTCAAATGACCGTTTTCGTGAGTTAAGGGGTTTGACTTACGGGATTGACCGTAAGGATCGAGCCCTTAACCTTGTCGGATCAAGTTGAATTTTTTCCTATAGACATATTTTGACATAACGATCATATCTGACGGTCGGATTTTTGTTTCTCAAGTTTGATCATCGGAATCACAACATCTCTACTAATGTTATATAAGTTGTTTACTAAGTTTTAAGTAAATGTTCCGTTTCAAAAAAAATTCTTTATAGAAACTTCAAATGCAAAAAAAAATCGTGAAATAAGATATGATCGGAATAGTGAAATACGTCTACGGTTGAAATATCACGTAATTCCGGTAAAGTCTCGGTGCTGATAGTTGTGGTCAATACAATTTAGGGGTTTGACTTACGAGATTGACCGTCCGAATGAAGCCCTTAAATTTATCGGATCAAGTTGAATTTTTTACCATAGACATATTTCAACATATTGATGATATCGTCGTATTTTTGTTTGTGAATTTTGATGACAAAAATCACAACATGCCAACTATTTACCATTATTTATCCATATGGGGAGCCCTATCATCGATGGGTAAATGTCTCAAAATTTTTAGATGGGCAGTTGCGTCTCATCATGGTGACAGTTGGTTGTGTTGAAGGTTCGACCAAAATACCTCATATAGATCCAGATATATGCATTTTCATATGTTAAGTGGTTAGAAAAATTACATTTTGAACCCTTAAACAAACTCAGATGACTAAAAAAGTCCATATGTCATGGCATTAGCTATGTGTTTAACTCGTACGACTGTTACATTTTCAGATTGGTATCACAATAATCAATCGGACACTGAAATATCCTTAGTGCAATTTTATAAGTAAAATATACTTTAGCGGACGAAATACCCAAATTTCGTCGGCTAAACATTTCAAATTTCGTCGGGTAAAGTTCACATACTATAGCCGATGAAATTTTTTTTCGTCGGCTAAATTTCACTTTAGCTGACAAAAATATAACTTAGCCGACGAAAAATTATTTTGTCGGCCTGTTTTTTCTTATTTCGTCGGCTAAAGTCTTTTTTCTGGTAGTGTTGTCTACAATAATAACAGTGTTAACTATATTTAAAAAAAAATAAACAGAACTAATCAGTGATGAAATGCCTACTTGATGGGATTTTTAAGCCATTGCGCCTAGTCAAAGCATCACGTAAAACTCTAAAATCTGCTGCAGATCCTTCCCAACCAAGTAAGACATAGATGAACTTCATATTAGCATCACAAACACCTAAGACATTTGTACTTATGTCACCCTTCCTATTGCGATATCTTGATTTATCTTCAGTCGGAACTGTTAGATCAACAAATGTCCCATCAAGTGCTCCAAGTGCGCCGTAAAATACATAATATATGTCATGAAACTTGTTCTATAAACTGATTTCATAAGTAAAATATATATCACCATATTTTTAATACTTGAAACCATCTCTGCTTGCTAATCCCAAGTGCATGATTCGCGTAGTAGTATAGACTCGAAGTACGAGTGTCGTTTCCGTCGAGAGCAATGAAAAGTACACAGACTTATAAGTACTAAAATGGAAAACAATTGAGAGAGTTTAGTTGAAATATACTCAATTATGAGAAACACTAAGGTTCATGGTTCCACCTTAAATCATTTATGTAATTATATTAATTCGACTCTTTCCATTGAAACTTATTCAAGCAATTTGACTCCAAAGATATATTCAATCAAGGTAGTTCATATTCAAAAACCAAATATTTTCATAGAAATTTCTCAAACATAACCTGTATCTATGACAACAACCTATCAAGATATACTTCCACTAAAATTATTAGTCAACCTGCTCAATAGTATAGTCTAAAAAACATGGATATTTTTACCAAACAATAGGATAAACATGACTGGATCTATGAAATAGATTAGGATTAAACAAACTACAGATAAAAACAGAACTTAGGATTAAACAACCAAAAAATGAATTTGAATTAAAGGTCTTATCAAACTAATAAAAATTACATAAACAAATCAAGGTTTCTCCTCTATCCTTATCTAGAAGATTAGTTCTTCGTAACAGAATTTAAAAAGCAATAATATTCGAGTTTTGAGAGTGTACGAATGAAATTAAGCAGAAGAGAAAAGTGATAGGAGAAAGAGAAGAATCCAATGACCAGAAACCTTCTACGTCGTTGTTGAGCACTCATGACTAACGTCAAGAATCCAATGACCAGTACAACATGTAATATTTTTTTTCTTACATAGCTTATCTCTATCCCTTTCATCTATATTCTGAACCATCATGTCTCTCGCACCATTATTCATAATGCTACAAACAAACAATATATACATTTATATATGAGCACTAAACATGGTGATTAAAAAAGAGTAAATACAAGCATGTATTATAAGATGAAACGAAATCAATTTCATCGAAACAACAACAAGAACGTGATCATGATCCAGTTTGATTGATAAAAAAACATCAAGAACTTTGATCAAACACCCAGAAAAGAAGAAAGAGATGAGCCACGAATTCATGAATTCAAAGAAGAAAGACAAACCAGCTTCACAAAATCTTGGTGCTAATCGAGCCCTGCGTATGCGATCTGTTAGGAAACTGCTTGGAGAGAGAGCGAGATCTGATTTTGTGAGATGGCGTGGATGAGATTTGAAATAACTAGGGTACCCTAGTTATTTCAAATCCGGGCATTTTGTTTACCAAAATCGGTGGGCTGATTTCATTAAATCCAAATCTCTCATAAAAAATATTCCCAAACGGCCTGATTTGTAATTAGGCTTTTGAAATCCAAATTTTACACTTGAAATCCATATATCCAAAAAGGTCCTAAGAGTATATAAGGCCAGTCAGAATTTTAGATTTTTATTTTGTTAGTGAGAAAAAAAATCTCTAAAATTAGGATGGAAGAGAATTTTTTCCAGTAATTTGCAAGTATGCATGGATTTTAATTAATGAAAGTACGTAGTCCGTAGCCATATGCTAATTGGAGAATTGGGTGCAAGATTCCAATACGGCCATGTATGAAGTTCTGCATCTGGCCATGCAAAGCATCAGTGACTGATAGAAACTTCATTCCAAACTGGCACCCCCTTAGATCCACCCTTGCATTAATAATTTAATACTAATTAACAAAATGAGTCTACTTAATTGAGGTGTAAAATGGATCATGCCTAAGTGCCTAACACGAACTCCTTTCGTGCTACAACCAGAACGGTAACAACACACTCATCTTTTTCGAATGTTTAATCTCCCAGTAGAAACTTGAAGTTTGAAAAGATATATATATATAAAATAAGCCTCAGTATATGATTAAAGACAACATCCCAACATTATTACAGTGCCAAATTTTACAGATGTCACATAAAAGATACGTGATTACAGATGCATGCTAAAATCCCAAAGTTTTTCAGCAGTTAACTGGAAAGTATTGGAGTAGGCAGTCAAGTGGGAAAACCTGTTAAATTTTCAAAATGTGATATATGTTCGTTAAAAAAAGGTAACAGTTAAAATGAAGAAAGTAAGCAAAAGTAGTTTTGGTTGATTGGGCTTACTCTTAGATGTTAGAACTTGTAAATCTTTGTTGATCTCTTCTGAGGTTCTGGTCCTGTATAACCATTTGTTACTGCAACAAAAGGGATAGTTGAATGAACTGGCCGGCAGTTATCTTGCTCCACATTCGGAGTAGGTTTTATGATATGTTTTGCTCCTGCAGATAATTTAATGGGACCAGATCTTCCTGCTACATCATCCACTTTGGAAGTTTCGATGCGGAAACTTTCACATCCATCTTGTTTCCGACTTGATTTAAGGTCAAGCGCTCTGAAATTTGACTGCATTTCATCAATGAAGTCCCCATTTGACGACAATCCTGCCACAACACTTGACTTTTCTTGCACTTCTAAGTCGATTATGTTAGTAGGGTTTGTTGAATCAACTGCTGATTTCTTGGTCCTCTTGCAGGGATAAAGTTCTTTGATACCAATATTTTTTGGCTTCATTCTGTCTTTGAGATCCATTCTGTTCCTATAGCTCATGTCTGTCATGGCAGAACTGAGATTTTCTTCTGGAATGACTTGAACACCTTGAGGTTGAACCACATTCTGAGGAACCGGTGACCTCTTCACTTGTGAATGAGATATTGCAGATGAATAATGCATGGATGGGGCATTAAAAATGTTCTTTCTGGGAATGATATGATGAAGGTGTTTGCTAGCAGTATTTGGAAAAACCTGAGGAGCTGTAATTGGCCTGTTTCGCTCTAGCGTTGCGTGCAACAACCAAGGGGGGAGGCCGGCCTTAGAGGAGTTCTGAAACCATGATGGTTGGACATTTTCTTGACATTCTGGATTTAGGAAAGGGAAGTCAAATGCTGATTTTCTAAAATGAGGTTGATGCTGCTTGTAACTGGTTTCAGGCGGTCTTAAAATCCCAGGCTCGTAAATAACTTGTGGGGTAGATAATACAGGTATCTGAGAACCAAACAGTTGAGATTGTAGAGATTCTGTTCTAGATATGAAAGGTGCACGAAAATTGTGTTCCCCATTGAACATTGCAGGTGAAGGTGACTGAGGAAAATGAAGCGAACTAGAACTTGGACTCTTGGAGGAGGTATGGCTGCCATGCTCAAACCCCAAGCTACTTTGCCAGTTCTGGCAAGGGTGAGGAAAGCTAAACTCTGGAGCATTCGTCCGTAAATTTGATTGTGCAGCCTGTTCACTGAAAATTCCAAAGGACTTCGAAACAGTTTCTTTCAACTTTACTGATGTTGTGTGTGAATTCAGTAAGGCATTACGTGAAGGACAATGCTCAGCTATGATTTGTTTATCCATCCAAACCCTTCCATCATCAAACCCATGAATCTGTCTGCTACTATAACCAATTGCAACATCTTTTCCCATTAACCGTATTGTCGATTGATTCATATTCAGCGGCATGGGACATGAAGTTTCTTGAGGAACCAGTCTTCCTATGTTTTCATTCTGTACCGGGTCAAACTGCCTGGATCTACTGCTAGAGATACTGAATGAGTCCAGGTCTGAAAGTGGACGAAATAAAGAGTGCCTGCTTCTGCTATCAAAATCAAGCTGGTGCATATCTGGTCTTTGAGCACTTCCAGAGTAAGTAATACCTAATCTATCTGGAAAATGTGAACTGCAATTCTCTCTCACATAATTCTGCAATGGAAACAAATTCAACTGATTACTTGGAAGTTCTCTCTCGACAAAATGCTGGCTGTATGCAGGTAAGCAACTGGAGGATCCGGATACGGTATTCAACTTCCCCAGCTGGTCAAATCCACCTTTTGAACTATACTGTATTAGCTCACCATGTGAATTGAGAGGCAAACCATACAACTTATCATCCAAAAGCCTTTCCGTAAAGGTAACTGGTCTTTGTTTCCACTGTGGAAATGGATATGAGCCACCTAGTATGTCAATAGGAGGACGTATGGATTGGTAGTACAGACCATGATCACTAATTCTATCTCCTTCAGATTGTGACAGAAACTGAACCCTTTGTGCATTCTCATTTGAAATGAAATTACGTATAGAAGGTTCGAAAAATGCACCTGTGTTTTCCTCTAAAATCATTGTAGAAACTCCATGGTTAGGACACACAAAATGATCAATCATGTTGCTACTGGAACCAAATGCTCTGGAAGCGGTAACTCCTTGAGTATTTACATAGGAATCTTCTACAGCAGTTATCAGCCTGGGGATGCCAGCATATGCAGGTTCCCGTCCAGTGTTCGCGTAGCCTTGATTGAGCATGCGCAAATTATTATCTGGAATTGCAGCAACTTTACTTGAGGGTATTGACTTCTCAGCCAAATGCTTTGCTTTTTGTTGATGAGTAATATGCGGCCTAAGAAAACTTGGCATACCTACGTGATCAAGAAGTTTAGGATATTCCTTCCTTCCGGTTTTACCGCAAGCTTCAATTCCATTATCAGTTCCAACAGAAACATCGTTTTCTCTCCTGTGTACCTCAACTGGGGATGCATCTATATCACTCTCAGAAGACTGATCCTTCTCTGTCGAACTGGCTAGTGTATCAGAAAATAAGTTACGCTCACATGAAGATGATTTTTCATTCTCTCCTGGACCAAGTATGGCATCCTTTTCAGAAAACCTGACATGCCTTCTTGAATGTTGAAAACCACAAGTATTTTCTTGACGATCACCTTCAGTTCTGTAAAATGTAGAGTTCTGCCTACAAAGAACATGATTCTTGTGAATGATGCCAGTGGGAGTCACTGTTTTTTTCTGCTTAGGAATGAATTTGGATGTTTGAACTCCTTTTCTCTTCTGTGTAGATAAATATTTCACATTTGGTGTCCTTGCACGGCCACTTACAGCTTCAGAATCATCTATTGCAACCTTCTTATGCAGATTTTTGGCAAAATTGACTGGATTTTGCTGTTTGAGCTTGCAAGAATATTTATTGGACTCCATTCAACCAGTAAGTTCTGATTCATCTCTGGGATGCATATTATCCATTGATTTGTCGCATGGAATGATAGATATATGGGTCAAGGAATCTAAAACTATGTGACTGTGACTATGTCTAATACCATCTATGCCATCATCATCCTTATCCCAAAAGCTCAGGATATTCGAAGCTGATCCATCGAGCTCATAGTGTAGTTCATAGACAATTGTAAGATGTTTTTTCTTGAGTATTGTGTGGTTGTGCACTGTGACTCTCCGCTTATGCATCTTTTCTAGCTGTGTACCGCTGTATAAACTGTTTCAGTAATGTTGCCATACATTCCAGGGTAGATGTGGTGTTTGACACATATGTGGTTCATACAGTTTTATGATTGAAGTAATGATTTAAGCAAAAAATTGTTGAGAAAGAAGGTAGTTATAGAAAATTAACTGTAAGAGTGCAAGTTTCCTTTTCCCTGCAATGATAAGTTGTTTCATACAGGTACTTGTTTTATCTGGTCATGATCATGATCATGATCAGTGTGACGTCGTTCACAAGTCAAAATATGAGCCTGTGAAAGAGGTAAGCACCCAATGATTTGCTATCTAACTCTTATCAGGGCATTTGATATATCATTGAAAATGATTTTTCAGCACACTGTGGGTACAATAAGCTGGCAGCAGGGAAATGTGTATCCGTCTATCATGTTATTGTCTGCTTGTGATTTTGTACATTCAAATACATCCAGTTCTGAAGATTCAGTCTTAACTCAGCTGTGCTTTCTTCCTGTGCAACTACACATTTATATATGGTAACTCTCCATAGACAAGTTATACAATTAAGGTTGGTTAGCTCTTGTGACTTCCTTCTTCCTACTTATCTTTTCGGAAATTGTCAGGTATCTCTCACTATTTGTCTTGACCCTTCTTGCCCTCCTGCTTTGGCCAACTGGTGGTGTGAGTTTTTGGCATAATTTTAGTGATCTGATAGTGTGTGGCAAACAACTAATAAGTAGCATTACAAGGAGACCAAAAGAGAAAGATGAAGATCTGAACTGTGAGTATGAGATGATGTGGGATGCAGAAGGATCAATGCATCTTGTTAAGAAATCCTTAAACGTTGCTGTTACAAGCAAAAGTGAGAAAATTTCAGTTGAAAGGTTTGCTTCTGTGCTACATGACTACATTTGCCTATCCACATGTATTTTAGCAAGCGGCTATGCAAGTCTATATAGAATTGTGCACCAGTTGTTTTGAGGTCGATGGGAGTTGGATGTGTTATGTCTAGTCAATTTTCTTATATTAAAGCCATTGCTTACTTTCTTTGTTTTTATTCCTTCTTTTCAAAGGTAGTACTATGATGTGACTGACAGCTAAAAAGAATATTTCTCAGGAGCTAGAGGTTTCTGTGAATGCCGATGTGTTTGATCCTATGGTAAAGACACTTCCTAGAGCAAGTAAGTTCTTGGACAAAGTTGGTGATCTAGAGATTGGTCCGAACATTCTGGATGGTCACAATCATCGATGCGGTAAATGTGCCCCTTTATATGTTGTTACTTTTCAAGGATTGGATCGACTAATGACATCCATTTTGAAGATTCTGTGGATTATGGCGAAGTTTTCATTCATCACAGGATTTCAGGTGAATGAACCCTATGACTTTGTACCATAGCATTTCCACATTCTTGTTTTTTTTTTCTTTTTAGGAAAATTTCCACGTTCTTGTGTTTCTATAGAGAATGTTGAATATTGTAACCTGTAACAGCTGAAAGTGTTTCATAAAAGCCATGTAAATGTCAATAATTTGACTGTATTTCTATAGAGAATGTTGAATACTGTAACCTGTAACAGCTGAAAGTGTTTCATAAAAGCCATGTAAATGTCAATAATTTGACTGTATTTTGTAATACTACATTTTTTATTCTACTAGCATGATCGTTCTTAGGCTTTCAGCAAACTTCTATTTAACCAAATTTCTGAGCAATCTCTTAGAAAATCTAGCAACAGCAGGCCTGTAGATCCAACTGGCAGAAAATGAAGATAGGAAATTTTTGTAGATTATTGCTATGAATGAGGTCAAATTAACAGATCAACTACACTGGGTTTGAGTTTGACATATGGTTGAAGATGCAAGTCCAATTCAACTTCACAGGTACTAAAGATCAAATGAGAAAACAGAAAATCCTTCTTTAGATTCCCTTCATATATTGTCAGTCAGTTTAAAGCGCAGACATTATTTTAGTGCAATTGGAACGACATATTCATATACTGATTAAGATATACCTAGCTAAGATTGGTCTCTGCTGGTCAGCAAATCTTTCAGCATCTTATTTTGAGTTTGCTGTCCCAACTTTCTTAAAGCTCATCCATAATGGTGGCTACTGGCTAGGCAGCTCTGTTCGGAATAAATTCTGCACAATATTATCATTCCGGATTACTGTACCGGATTCGTCTCTGAACATTAGATGTTGAACTGGTTGTATAACTTAAACTGGATTTTGCATATGGGGCGTAGTGCACCTAGCAGACACAGAAACCTCATTTGAAACAAACAATCCCATATTTTATTGATGCCAATTATTGTACAACTAATGTTACAAATTCCCTTTTGGCCACTAGACATTATTACATAGAAAATTACTTGCCTCTACTAGTAGTACTACATTGGCGTTACAATTTTCATATACCCCACATTGACTAGGGTGAAAACATTTTATCCCTTACACTTGAAAGAGGTGAGGGGAAAAGGAAAAACGGGCAAGAAAAACAACGAAGATCAAATCATACACAGCAACAGTGGTAGTGCTATTTGAGCCTTGAAGCAGCAAAGCTGCAAAAGCCTAGCCTTTCAGATACAGAGACTTCTCCATATATATGAAGCTAGATATATAAGTGTCCTTGCTTGAAGATCCCAGCTGGTTATAAAGTCAGAGTGTTGGCATAAACCTCTCTTGTCCCAAAAACCTATGGGGGTTTGCCCCATATTAGGTCAAAAAATAGAGTAGCAGTACTACTCCAGAGGATCAAGTAGAAGATAACCCACACATCAAAATCAACCAGCCAGACGAGCAGAAACAGGCGTACGTCCTCCATGAAGTAGTAGTGTAGTGTAGTTATAAGGAAAAGAGTCAAAAGAAGAGAGACTAATATAGTGATGATCGATGAACATTTAGGGTTTCTAGTCTTCTCCTTGAATGTACCAGCAGAGAAGCATGGTGGCGCAGCGGCGGAGGATGTAAATGCGGGCACGTTGCTCCTTCACTAGGGCAGCACATTTGCCGCTGAAGCCACGCTTGCTGCTTCTCTTTGTCTTGTTGCAGTGTTGATGAACTAGAACGACATCCATGGTGAATAGCTAGAAGTGATCGATGTTAGAGGAAGATATAACCAAAAGAATGGAAAAAAGGGATAGAATGATGCTGCCTGAGGAAGAGTGGGACGAGGGAGTCAGGGAGGTGAAGTATTTAAACAATTTGTGAGAGGTAAAGGGTATCTGAGTTTTGAAGGAAGGGAGTGAACATGGTCAGGTTCGGAAACTGAGGGATTCGCAGCCTCATCAGCAGCTCAGCATAGTTTTCTAATTTCTATGCAGGAAAGGGGAGTGAACGTGGGGATAGTCTAAGTACTATAATACTGCGTGCTACATGGAAACTACCCATTTAATTTACCAATGTGTAGCGTAAGATTTGTGGGAATTTGGAGTCGAAATAAAGGAAACCGTTTAATGTACAAATAAATAAATAATACGACAATAATGAGAATTTCGACTAATTTGTAGATAAGAAGAAGAAATGAGAACAAAAAATACATCAAGGCTAAAGGCTTTCATATACTAGCTAGTCTTTATTTGAGGACATTATGGACACTTTTATTATTAACTTTGAATGAAAAATATAATGAATTGATATCGACTTGAATCGTTATGATGGGAATATTTCATTTTCATTCAATTGTTTACTTTTTATAAGAAATCACTATAGAAATCGGTATTACAAATAATTTGATTACTAAAATACCACTACAAAAAGTGAAGTTATAATATTAACAATTTTATTGTTATTCTTTTTTATTAATGATGTTCACATCAATATTAGCAATCTGCAGACAATGATGATCGTATATCATAGTTGATATATCTAATGTTGATTACATTATATATATATATTGATATATATCTACTAGAATTTAACACTTAGGCGACAAAATTATTTTCGTATGCTAAGTGTCACTTTCGTCTGCAAAGTAATTTTAGGCGATGGAATATCTGTCGATTAAGGTTTGTCTGCTAAGAGAGTTTAGTCAACGAAAGACAAAATTTTGTCTCTTAAGTACTTCTTAGCCGAAGGACTAGTTATGTCTCCTAAACTCTTAGCCAACAAACATGTTCTGAAATAAAAAAAATTAATAATCCTCTTACTCGACGGATCTAACTATGTTTTGTACATAAAAATTTAGGTAAGAGGGAGACTTCCCTACACTACTAAGGCCAGGACAAACCCCGTGACCTAGGCTCGGAGGCTTTTAGATTTCTGATTGGGGGGAATTTCACCCACGTTTAAAGAGAGGTAGCACCATTCTTGAAGGCCCGGAGGCATGCTCCCCACACCCTCACCCAGCAGCCCACCAAGAGGCAGACCCAACGACATTTTACGGATTACCCACCAATGAGGGATTGTTGGTAGCGAGGATCGAACCTGTGTACGTTCACACCTTAAATCCGCTCTTTGTCAACTGAACCAACCCCATTGGCGACAGATCCTCTTCAGCTGGACTTGTGTGTTCACGATCGCCGCCACCGATCTCGTCGTCGCTATCCGAAAAAGTTGGCGGAGAGGAAGAGTGAGGTCTAGCTAGTTGATGGTGAGAGAAGAGATGGTTGAGGGCACTAGGTCGATTGAGGGAGAGGACAAATACAGTGGGGATCAGAGAGTGAAAGAAAGAGAGATAAGAAGAAAGCTGGGGATTAAAAATAAAACTGAAATTTTTAAATTTTGGTTTGAAGTTTCATCAAAATTTAGACAGAAAAATTATGGTTTTATGAACTTAACAGACGGATTAATATATTGGTCGACTATGTGAATGTATTAATTATTTATTTATTTCTTTTTTTTTTTTTTTATAAATAATGGTTATGTTGATTAAGTGAATATTTCTATCGGTTAAATTATTACTTAGGCAACAAATTAATTTTTTGTCTAAGTTATTATAAATAATTATTTATATTTATATATACAAATTCCTTTAGGTAGGTAAACTAATCTGTCATCTAAGATATTCTTAGCTGACGAAATATTATTTCGTCGCCTATGTGATAACTTAAGCTGCAAAAGTTTATTCCGTCTCCTAAGTATATCTTAGACGGCGAAAATGTTATTATTCCTTCGACTAAGTGTTTTTTTTCTACTAGTGTATTTTTAGGGTTGAGTAATTGAGAAATATTAAAATTATGTGAGGCTATTTTGAGAAGAAATTTAAAGTTTATTCTATGGGTTTGATTCGATATCCACCTCTCTTCTTGGATATCAAATTAGAGGTGTTATCAGGAATCAATTTCTGATGAGCATGTGTGACCCACATCCATTCTAATACCTTAATTAATACACTAGTAAATGCTGAAATTCCCTTATATGCCTCATTCTCTTAATAAGCTTATTCTGTAGTACATCATATGTCTCTTTCATTATGAAATGGTCTCAATTATTCTGATAACCATTCTATTCTGTTTTCATCTCATTTAAAAAGTCTATTATGTTTGCACTTCTTTTTCTATGGTGAAATATCTTGTACTCCTATGTATATTTTCTTACGGTTAGATAGAGCTTCCGAAGTAGTATTGATTGTTCGCCAAAAAAAAGTAGTATTGATTGTGAACCTTTTACTTAAGCTAAGCTGATTATCATTGTCGTGTTCTCTCTCGTTCTCTCTCTCTCAAAAAAAACTCAATTACTATAGTTGTGAGTTATAACTTAATGGTTGAGCATTAGATAAGGAATCTACAAACTTGTGATTTTAATTCGCGAAGTTGTGAAAGTGGTTAGACGATATGTTACATGTAGTTGAAACATTTCACTTGCGTCAAGATATTAAGTTAAAGATCGTATGTATCATTTTTAAGATAATACATCATATACAGTTTTTCCTTCTTCAAGTTATTAACAGACAACCCAGTAAATTGACAAGTTGAGTATAGTCATACACCGCATTTTCAGTTCATATACTTGAATGACTCAAATTCTTGACCCAGCTAGCTCAACTCTATGCAAATTCCCCGCACTTCCTTGGCACTTGATGACCTAACCGTAGCTATAACAGCTTCGCAGTAAGTAGAAAGGAGTAGAAAGCTGGCAAAGGTGGGCATGAGAACTAGAAAGGAGGAGGCTTGCTCAATCAAGACAAGGCACAAGTATTTGGTATATGGGAACACTTACCCGGCAATCTGACCTCAATTCTGAGGCAACTCGTTGGTTTTGTTGGATCTCCTAGCTCACCATCACACATCCCAATCCTAAATTTCCAATAAACTAGAAATCGATTCCAATTAGTTTACTCCAATTGCTTAAGACATCTAAATGTAATTTATACTAAGCTAAATGCATGTAATGTGCCACAATGCGAACTGTTAATGAAGGAAATCTTATGTGAGATTGTTCACTGGTATGTGCAAACAGCGTTGCCACTTGCCAGTTTGCATTCCTCTATATAAAATGTGAATCTGTGACTACTGACTAGTCATACATTCATATGGAGCTACCGGCTAAGATTCTATATGGATTGGAGGCTTCATGGAGCCATGGTCATATTTATTTTAGAGATCGACTCCAATTATTTGTGAATCAAATCACATTTACAATCACTTCAGTTGAAGTGGCAAATTAAATCTTACCTGTAGGGATGTTCTTTGGTGTTGGAAATCCGAATCTGTATCTCTTGAAGTATCATAATGAGCTATATATGACTATCTGGTCAATGAGGACAACTCCTATCACTATAGATTCTATGGTTTTTCAATGATCTGTTTGTGATAATTTAAGTCTCAAGTTTCCTTTTTTTCATTGATTAACTTCCAAGTGGTATTGCCTGCACAGGTAATCCAAAGTCCCGGCCTTTGATTTGGCTCAAAGGAGCTCGTAGGATTTCGATTTACCTTAGGGCCAAACCGATTTTTCAGCTCATCACCACAATGTAGGGACCAAGATACAAATCACTTTTTTATAATTGATACGTACCTTGATGACTTGATCTTACATTACATGCATATCATTCTTAATTTGTCATGCATATAATAAGTAACGTACTTATCCGTGAACCGTGATCTAAAATTGGTTGGTACCTATCTGATAATACGAGGGTCATGAGTTCAAACTTTAGATCTCTTAATTCACTTTAGGTATATGGAAACGAGTGCGCAAAATTAATGGATAATACCACAAATTACATAATAGATCGATCTAAACAAGTTTCTAATTAACGATTAGCTTTAGAGCATGCAAAAAAAATCCATCTTTAGATTCAAAGTGAAACATCCCTCAATTCTCCTTTGATCCCAACCTAAGGAACTTAGTTTTGATCGAGATGTAAACCCGCACAAGATCTTAAGAGATATTTTCGCGTGTATATTAACATGGAACAATCATATGAGTTCCCACAAAGATGGAGACAAGCTAGATTAAGCAGCAAGTTATATGAATGCAAGGTATGAGTTAGAAGATCCAAAGAGCTAGGCTCGACGTTGTCTTCGAAGAACATGCCTTCGTAACTTCAGTAGTGGTCGATTCTCCATGGATATATATCATATATCGATCCTTATGCAATGCATATCATAAAGCTGCACTATGTATACTACGTACAAGCTTCCATCTTCCCCAGCCTGCATGTATAAATCTTGTACGAGGACCCGTACACATCCTTAACAAATACTTAATGATTATGTACACTAATTAAATAAAACCGTCATTGATCACTCTAAGATAATTATCAAAAAAATCGTTAATTGATGTTTTCATTTGTATTCTGATCATTTGACTAGGTTTTAGCTTGCAAGCCGTCTTTCAGAAAAAAGAAGATAGTACGTAGATGGTTAAGAAAGTAAAAATGCATATATATGGTAGAGAGGTTTAAAGTTTTATGCATAAAATTGGTACCCAATGTAATGATACACATGATTTTGATACAAACTTTCCAAGAATATGTTTTAGACTTTCAGAAAATTTGCTTGGATGTATTTTTTTTGATAAGCGTAGTAGGACTAAATCATCTTCCCTTATAAAAATTTATTTATAGATAAAAAACATAATACAAAGATGACTGGAGAACTTGACCAAAATCAGCCAAATAACAACGAACACTATTACAAGAATGAAATGTACCTAATAAAAAAACCAAATAACAAGAAGTAACCAAACAATTAGCTGATAGAACGAAACAAATAAATTGTGTATAAACAAAACAATCTGCACCTGCAACAAATGATTATGAAGCTAACAGCCATGATAAACACATCTAGAAGAGGCATAAAAACTAAGATACTTTCACATCTTGGTGCTAATTATTAGAAGCTAAGTAATTGGTTCAAGAAATAAGACTGCAATAAGACTTTTTTGTGTGTGTAATACATCAATAAAACTTCGGATATTGATAGTGTTAAATCAAGCGCATTTGGTCGGTCAAGTGAAGTTCTATGATATGTCCAAACGGAGTTTTGAGGAGTTTTGCATGTTTCGTCCGAGGGATTTGTCTTTACTAGCTGGTAAAATCCAAGCTCACAGTCATGGATGGGACATTGAAAAAACCAGTCATTGATGGGAAAAACGTACGTGATGGTGTCCCGTAGGTGGTGTTATCCTTAAACTTTCTCATTTAGGGCTTCTGCATGGGTGACAAATACAATATGGAACTCGATGTGAGAATTAATAGCATCTGTTTGAGACCTGGCTTGCACGTATACGCAGATGGTCATATAGTTGAACATCACATGTAAGCGCACAGGTACTGTTTCGATATATATGCACAGGGTGAAAATGAATTTTCTTGAAAAACCAAGTTTGAGACGTGCCAGTAATTATGGGTCAGATATAACCTTGATCTTCGACACTTGTTCGTCTTCTGACTTCTCTTCAAACGACTGTCGTACATGCGTTGGTCATGCCTATACTTAGGTTCTACAGACCTAGCTGAAGAACAACTAGGATTTTTCTCCTCTCCTGGCAAAGTGGACTTTTCTTACTCGGATCGGTGTGGTTGAACAGAACTATAATCAAGAATTGCAGGGCGTTAGCGAAAGAGTTCATTGACAAACTAAGGATATTTGCTAAGGTTATTCATCCTAACAATGGTTTTGCGGGTATTCACCAACGGATCGGTCTTTATGAAGCGGTGGTGGACTGTTAGCTCATAGATGAGGCTTGGTGAGTAGCAGCGGGTTATGCCTACTGATAAGGCTTTGGTGGACAAAAAAACTTAGGGAATCTTTCCGGTAGAGGTGCTCTAAGGGAGGCTTGTTTTGCAGTGTGCAAAAGTTATGTTTGATTGATTGGAGAAGTCCCTTCTTCTTTACTTTGACCCCTTTATATAATGAACACTAGGGTTTGTTCTTACTTGTGAATCAAGGCATATCAAATCTTATTTGGATCATTGGAGGATTCCTTAAGCAACTGTAAATCTTTGCCAAGCATGATCTTAAACAAAAAGGAAAAACATTAATAATAATGTAGATCACAAGAATCGGTCCAATGGGTTCTCCTGCAAAGCATTAGTCGAAGATATTATTTTGGCACAAACATTGCCCCCAGGCCTTGAGATTGAACCCAACCCATTTGTAAAATCGATAACAGCTAGAAACCCGGCCTAGTTTCTTTAAAATAATAGAAACGCTGCATCGTTCCCTCTTTGCCGTCGTCCACCTTCAGCAAACAACGCTTCGTTTAAGAGATACCTGTTCGATTCCTCTAAATACCCTGATGCTAAATCTCATCTCATCTTTTCTCTACACCATGACTGACATTCCAACCTAAGAAATAGCTATTGATGGCAAGAAAATCTCTAAAAATCTTAGAGCTATCGCCTACCCAACTCACTCCCATTTGAAATTGACCACCAGAGCCACCGTTGGACTTGGTCCATTCATGAAAAAGTTCCCAGAAGTTCAACACTACTATCATGAATCCAAAATTCCAATCTTCCTCTTTCAGAATTTTTCTGTAGATGTTACTTCATGGCAGAAACAAAGCAACTGTCTAGCCCGAATTGGAGCTTGGCCATTCCCGAGTGATCAAATGATGCAGTGGTACTAGAATCGCAGAGCTCTTGATCTGGATCGACGAAGGCTGGTCAGAATCGTGGATGCCATTGATCTAAGCTTTAACTTGAACAATCGCGGCGCAAATCGACCCCTGATGATGGCTGCTGCCTGCTTTCGAAATTCCTTCAGCAATACCTTTGATTTCAGGTTTGGTCAAATGGGCATCACTCTATTGGATATTTATGCCATTGCTGGTTTCCCAGTTACTGAAGAAGTATATCAAGAACACCTCTTTAAAGTTGCAAATATCTTTCACACTACTGACCCAGCAGACTATCCAACACACCTATTTTACAAAAGATGGGTTGGGCATTTCTATGCTCGCGTAGCTGAGCAGTGGAATTGCATTTTTCGACTTCTGGCTCCACAAATTTGTAGCCTGCACAACAACTCAAAAGTTAACCAAGACCTGTGCACGCACTGCAACTTTTCTCTTCAATGGACATCGTCTCAGCCTAGGTCAACTAGCATTGGGATTCCCATATCGAGCGCTGCACAAACTGTCACTCCATCAACTGAATTACAGTGATGTATCAGGTCCTCTTTGGATTTTAGACCTCTGGTTGCAGATCTACTTTGTTTAGTTCAGAGATGAACAAGTTACTGACTTCCCAGAGAACCAAGTGTTAGGAAGAGCGTTCGCCAATGCTTCTTCGCCTTCATCAATTGGATATGCTCGGTCTCTAGAGTATCTGTTCAACTTGGATGCCACAACCCTAGACTCTGGTCTCCTTGTTCTCAATCATAAATACCCTGAAGCTTTGGCCAATGGGTTTATGTGGTCCATATCACAAACTCTTGAAGGGTGAACGCTGTTCAACTAGTCTATTTCCCTTACGAATATTTCTCTGTCCAAGCTGGCCGGCTTTGAGCTCTATGCACCCAACCACTTCTGTCGTCAGCTCGGCCTACATCAGCGTGTGCCTTTCCCTCTTACTGATAGTATCAACTGCTACAGCTCTTGGCGAATAGACAAAGCACCAAGGCAAAAAGTTGGGATCCTCGCTTCCAATCAAGATTAACTCCCACAAAAGTCAGGGTACACAGCTTTGAAATGTTATTTCCTACCAATGGTGTTTCCCAAGAATATACACAATGGTGGAGCTCCCTTCATGCCCTTCATGATCATCATTGACTTGCAGATATCAACACTTTCTTCATAATGACCTTCAAACAAGCCAGATCATTCTTCTCCGCAGAAGAAAAATCAGTTCTTGATGGAGCTGTTGTCCCAAGGAAGTTCGCATAAGTTGAAAGTTCAACAACGAATCAACAAGTAACTGCACTTCCAATTGATTCTTACTCTTTCTAGTTAGCAAACCACTAACTGATAGTTTAACTATGCAGAGTGACGTTCCAAGTGCACTTCCAGCCTAAGTATCATCTTCACAACCCAAAAAAAGAGACAGGAAAACAATCATAGAAGATTCTAATGAAGATATCAAACCTCATCCGGTATGTTTTTAAAGATATTTAGTACCCTCCACTGATGTTCATCTCATTGAGAACTATCCACTGATATCTAAACCTGCTGCAGTTAACTCGTAGACGAAGAACTACTACAATAGATACTTCCTCATCTCAGCAAGCTTCAATCCCAAAAACTCCCCCTCGAGACTAGGAAGCGGAAAGGCGATTAGTAGTGGACGCTGTGCTGTGTAGTCTATTGCCTCCATCTAATGTTGTCCCTCTCCAAATGGTGCGTCATTCAGAGGTTGAAGCTTCCTCAAATCCTAACCCCACTGCTGAAACTGAAGCTGAAAGCTCCCTACCAGAAAATTCCAGTGAGTCTAATGAGAACAACAAAATGATCATCCTAGCAGGAGTTGCTCATGATGCAGTGAACAGTTTAATTCCTACTACTTCTGAATCTCCAGAGATAATTTCTGATGTGAGACCACTAGATACTCGTACTTCACAAGTAAGATGATTATCATGTTGCTTATTTCAATTATTAGTTTTTCTCAGAAAAACTCATCATCATGTTTCTTTGACATCTTTAAACAGGAATTAGTTCTGGAAGAAGCCGCGAATGCGTCCTTAACTGCTCAGACCTCACCAGGTGAAACACAAATCCTATCTGGAACAACTGCAAAAGAAGATGCAGAACCCTCCAAAACACCAACTGTCCAGGTATAATAGTTTCATTCCTCTTGAAGTACTCATTTCATTCTACAAAACTCACACTTAGTTTTATTTCCAGGAATCAACTCCTTTTCTAGCCGCAAATGTGCCTCAAGTTGATAATCCTGAATCCTCGAATGCATCTGTGACTTCCGAGAAGCATGATGATATTCCTCCTTCAACCTCTATTAATCCACAAGAGGTTCCTTCTACTGCTGAGGTTAATAGACTTCCCATATTTCAATATATCAAGAACTGTATCCATACTTGAAACCTAACTGCTCACGTCTTTCATTTTCAGATCTTAATGGCTGGACAAGAACATACTCCTAAGACTGGTGGATCCTTATAAGAAAGCCTACTGGCCCTTTTTGAAATCATTACCATTAATCCTGGAGTAGCTGCAGCTAAAGAATTTCTGGCAAATCTCGATACTGTTGATATCACCTTGGAGGAGAATGAAAATAAAATTCTTGAAGCCATTTAATCCCTCAGAGGTCATGTAAATGCTGAAAAACTAGAGCTCCTTGAAAGTTGTATGCAACATCTGCCCTCACAAATTGACGACTGGGAGTCTGATGAAAATGATGTCAAAGCTGTCAGCGAACAGAAAGGTCAGCCACTGAAATCCTTTACTGAAGCATCCAATCAACTCCAATCTGAATATCAAGAAGCTACTGTGGTTGCGGACAAGCGCATAGCAGAACTGAAAGTTTTACTGAAGCAAGCACGTGAGGAAAAACAAGCCAAACTCTCCGCCATCCAAGAGCGAATCCTAGAAGTAAAGAACCTAAAGGACTAGCTCACACAAGCAGATGACTCCGAGAAAAAAACCAAGGAAAAGACTATTATCAAAGGCTGATCTTGAGAGGATCCTAATAGATATTAGGTTCGCTGGCAAACTTCTATAAACAGCCCATTGGGTTTGAAATCTCCTAATCCCTCTGTAAAAGGCCCAGATCTCATTTCATTAATTAAAAATTAACTACTTTGACTCTCTTTCAAATACATTACCTCAGAAAATCACAACGCCTGATTCATAATTAATGTTGAGGCCCTAAAAAAATGTGAAACGCAACCACTTTGACCAAAATAAATCAAAACAGTTTCCCAAAGATTCCAAGATTTATCCATTTTCCACTATAAATTGAGGAACTCAGAACAATTTCTCTCAATCCTCACAACATCTTCTCAATGACTCTTTTCTCTCATCTTCTTATTCTCAAGAAGTTCTTTCCACAAGATATCATACACCCTGAGCTCCTATCCTAAGTTTAACGGTCTGTCCTCATATGATACATAAGTTTAATGGCATGTCCTCATGTCCTTCCTCAAAGTGTGATTTCTGTTGTAGGATCTGTGCGAACGTGCAGCATCCTCACAACTTAGTCCATAGAAGAATAATGGGAACTGCCAACTTGTACCAACCCATTCTGGCTTGTGTTTGTTCCTTGATCAACACAAGTTATGCCAGATGGTATATATGACTCCCTAATTCTCCAGCTGATTCTCTTATCTTGTACTTCTTACGCTAAATAGCGAATAACAGTAGGATTTGTATTATGGTATCAGAGCCACTTTCTGGCTCCTTCATATTGTAAATGTTCTTTGGCCACAAAGCCAAATATGAATAGAAACATTTGACTGTTTTTCTTGTCTTTGTTTGTACTGGAACAAAAATGGTTTCCCAATTTTAAACCACAGGTGTTGGTTCAATTGATATAAATGAAACTGAAACTCAAATAATTACAGGTTGAATAAAACTCTCAAAGTTCCAAAAAGTATCGAAAAAATTTCGCAAAAGTGGGGTATCAAAACTCGTCCACATGATATAGTGTTGCCCCCCCAGTTTGATTTGGTTGCCGCTAACGAACTCCAGAGAAAGATAAACTAAGCAAACTTGTTGTTTGTACCATGCCCCCCTCGTGGGAAGTTTAAAGAAAGAACAAAGTCTTGTCTGGAGGCTGAACAACCGATGGAGGATCTTCATACTCTCAGATACAAGGAAGATATTTCTTTAAATAACGGCCATTGATAAGATTAGCATGAATCTCACCGTCTAACTCTATGAGATAATAAGCACATTTACCAACAAGACGATCAATAACAAAAGGCCTATCCCAAGTTGGGGGCCACTTTCCACGTCCGCGAACGTGTTCTCCAAAGGGCAAAATGGCTTTTCAAACCAAGTCTCCAACTCTAAAACTGCGTCCTTTAGTGAGTTAATCATATGCTCGAGCAACTCTTTTCTTCTCCATGATGAGACTATCCAAAGCTTCCATTCGCTTCAAGTCTAAGTCTTCATGTTCCTGATACATGGCCTAGACATAATCCTCACCAATCAACTGATACTGTTCGCGAACGCGTAGGGAATGAACATTAATTTTCATAGGAAGAACTGCATCATGGCTAAACATCAAAGCATATGAAGTGGTACCAGTATGAGTTCTCTTGGAAGTTCTATATGCCCATAAAGTATTGTCTAACTCATTATGTCAATCACTGGGGTTATCTGCCAACATCTTTCGTAAAATACTCAGGATAATCTTGTTGCTGGCTTCTGCATGTCCATTGGTGATAAGTGCGTTTTACGCTATGTTTTTAATGTGTTTTTACCCTCATTTGTACCTTGTTTATTCCTTAGTAATGTTGTTTTTACTTATATTGAGTCAAAAGGGTTTTTCTGTAGAGCAATGGCTAAAACATGTATTTATACAGAAATTTGTGCTTAAGTGTTGTAAAAACCGATTTTGGATAAGACTTGGTTATTTCTCTTATGATTCACCGTACCTTTACATTGTCATTTTTGATAAATTTGATTTAATGTGTAGATGACATGTAAATGAGCATATGTGAACAAGAATCATGAAGATTGGATTCATGGAAGACAACAAAAGAAGCCATGGAAAAGAAGAAACTCCGAAACATAAGACTTTGATCCGAGCAGAAATTTACAGAAACCTTACATCAACTTCGGAAAATCATATCTAAAGATCCAGGAGGAATCTGAGGACGAGCCATATATCATTGGAAAGCTACGGAAGTCTAGTTTTCAGATCTTCTTGAATCGTAGTATTTGGAGTTCCGATGAAGGAGTTATGATCAAAACAATGGACGGAGGTCAAGCTGCAAAACTGGACAGTTTCTGCCAGTTTGTCCTTGCCGAGTTTGTCCATGATTTCGGCTGCCTATGAGCCCAAGAACTTGTGTATAAGGCCTACATGGATCCAATAACATGTAGAGAAGTCCAAGAAATCAGAAATCCAAGGTCCAAGTCGAAATCTTTGTCCAAAGATAAAAGGAGGAAACCAAGCTCAACAAGGAAGGTGTCTCCTTGAAGCTCCTGAATTCTCTAGGGTTTCTCTTCGAAATTTTCTGTATAAATAGGACCTATGTACATCAAATTTCGTGTCTTTCAATTGCTCTAAGCCTTAGTATAGCCAAACTCTACTTAAAAACCCTCCCTACACAGAAACACCATAGCCTTGCCGCCGCCAACCCCTTGCTGCCGATTGCATAGCTTTGCCGCCACCAATCCATTCTTCAATCCTTGCCAACTCTTAGGGTAGGTTTAGGTATGAATACAATCAAGGTTTATGTGTGTATCTACTGTATGGATGATGGTTATTTATATAAATGTTTGTATTGGTTTTTGGTTTTACGTTATAAACATGTTTACTTGTTCTTCTTTGTGATTTTCATGTGATTGTGTTTATAATTGTAACGATTTAGATTGCATGTTAGGATTTTGATTTAGTTTAAGTTGTTTATGTTTGTGTTTAGTAGATGTTGAATTGATTTATTACTTACCTGATCATGTAATCGAACCTGAAGATAGTCTAGGCCTGGATGTTTCTAAGGGGGGAGTTTAATCTGCCGTAGTATTCTAGGTTGAGTTCACCGGGTCGGGTTCTCAATTTTAGTTGCTGCATAGGGTGGTAGGGTAAGTGATTTACATGCTAATAGGATGAGTGACGACATACCTAGGATCATGTCTCCAATGACTCATGAACGGTAAGTGTATTTTGTGTTAATGTGATGCGGGTCGTAAGCATTAAACAGGATGACACATAAACTTAGGATGATGCGTGTCGTAAGTTCTAAGTTACATGAGAAGTCTAAATAGTTGGAATTAATTTGCATCTATGATAACATAAACGTAATAACTTGATCTGTCATAAAACTTATATGTTCTCTAATCGGTGTTTGCTATATCTTGTGCTTGAGTATTGATTGACCAATGTATGTAAATATTTCTGTTTTATTTTCTTTAAATTTCAAACCAACTCATATAAATTCCCCATAATATTTTGTATATATGTTTATACTTGTATAGTTGTGACAGAATTGTACTTGTATGTTTATATTATATTTGTGAATGTTACTAACGATTTGTTTTGCAGATATAATCCTTCCCTAGTGTCCCCGGCTAGAACGATCCCTACTTACAGTTACTACAATGATAGGGTTTTTTAAATTGCATGTCATGTTATGACAGGTCAATTTTTGGCGCCGTTGCCGGGGATGCTAAAAAGGATTTTTGTTTTGTGTATATATATGTTTGTGAATTAACCTTGTTTTCTTGTAGGTGCCGAAGCATGTGTGCCAAAACACATATGTTTTGAATGTATATTGTGTATTGCCAATTTGTACATTGTATATTTGTGTATGTGCCGAACTTGTATGTATCATATTTTCATGCCATATGTGTTGTAATTATTGTAACTTAGTAAATATTTAGGAGGTTTATTGTTTCATATGTGTTTGAATTTTATTGTGGTTTTTAAAGTGTAACATGTAGGGAGAAGCCGCATTTGTTAATCTTAGCCTAAACCCTTCATGTTATTTGCGGATTTCATGAGGTTGAGGGCGGCTTTGATTAACACTTGTCGAGTGGTCTAGTGACCCGAGTTTGTTCCTAGCTGAGTAAGGGGCCGTTCTGTCATAGATATGGAATTCAGGTTTGTCCAATTGGATCTCAAGATCATGACTGACCACTCTTCTCGGTGAAGGGGTCGATAGGGGTCCGCCTCCTTGATCACAAAACGAGTCCTGCCTGGTTCTTGTAGGGGGTTCGCCCCCCGTGACATTGACACTTGCCTTCTGAAACCACGGAATCCGCTAGAACTAGCCAAATGCTTGGGCCGAAGCATCACCACACTTTAAACGCTAGAATTTACTTAGACATGTATGACGCCATGAACTTCAAATTAACTTGGCTTTAATTTTTGAGGTATATCGGACGAAGCATAACACTACCTTGGGCTGTATCAGTCCATTGCACAATGGTCTTCCCTGCTCCACGTACCTTGAAAATTAGGGGTAAATAAAATCAACTAGAAACATTATAGGTTGTCGACACTCTATGCTTTTATGTGATGAATGCCGAACCTTGTGGTGATGAATGTCGAACGTATGTGTTTGTTGTGTGATTGATGAATGCCATGCCATGTCGAATCCTATGTATGTCACTAACACTTTTCGTTTTGCAGGTTAACTTCAACTTTATGTCGACATTTATTCTTGCATTACATGTTTTGTTTGCATCATGCCATATTGCATCTTTGTTTCATACTAACATGTCTGTGTCTGCAGCACATTCATGTTGCATTCATTTTTGCATTCATACTTGTGTTGCATTTCATATTGCATTTTGCATTTTTTTTTTTCATTCTTGCCGAAGCCTTATCATATTTCTTAGTTTAGTTTCATTTTTGTTTTTGTTTTTGTTTATGACAATGCTCACTTGATCTTTGTTCAATTGTGTCAAATTGGTTTTGCAGGTTTTCATGAATGACCAGTTCTGACGAGAAGGTGTTTGGTGACGTTGGACGCAAGGTAGCCAAACCTGGTCATGATGTCGAGCACAATGTTAAACAAAGTGAAGCAGAGCACGTTTCATGGAAAAAAGGGAGCTGAGCCAAGCAAGGGAGACTTGAAAGCAACGATGAAAAGGGACTTAGAAAAAGACCCTGTTACATCCAAGAAGGAGAATGTGCCTAATTCTGAGGCACAAAAAGGTAACAACTCTAACACAAGTGAATTAGTTTCGACTAATCAATCTTCTTGTCTACCTTTTCCTTCTAGGTTCACAAAGAACAGAAAGGATAAATCCGACGAAGAAGTGTTGGACGTTTTTAGGAAGGTGAACGTGAACCTTCCCTTGTTGGAGTGCATTCGACAAATACCTAAGTATGCAAAGTTCTTGATGGAGCTTTGCATATCAAGGAGACACACAAGGGAGACACAAGTGGTCAAAATGAGTGAGACGGTCTCTGCCATCATTCAACGAAAATTGCCGCCAAAAATGAAGGATCCAGGGAGTTTTTCTATCCCATATGTTATTGGTTCTACTCATTTTGAGAATGTCATGCTAGATCTAGGAGCTTCAATTAATGTTATGTCACTTAATCTTTATAAGTCTCTAGATCTAGGACCTCTTAAAACTGATAATGTTGTGATCCAATTGGCGGATCATTCTAACAAGTACCCCGAGGGGTATGTTGAAGATGTTCTTGTGCAGGTCAACCAGCTTATATTCCCTGCTGACTTTTATGTGCTGGAAATGAAGGCAACAATTTCTGAGTCGACACAGTTATTGTTGGGAAGACCCTTTATGAGAACTGCAAGAACTAATATCGACGTTTCTGGAGGCAATTTGACTATGGAGTTCGATGGTGAGGCGATCAAGTTCAACATTTTTTGACGCCATGAGACATCCAAGTGCCGAAATGGAAGAAACAAGCAGAAATGCCGAGCTATGTCAAGAAGGGGTTGCCGAAACTTCATGGAGATATGGTGGCGTTGCACCGTGTGCAATGACCATCCACCAAGCATAGCAATTAGCCATGAGCGAGGGGTCGGATTTGACAAGTTTGAAGAACGGGATGAGGAGGCTTTGAATGATTTGGAGCCGTCCATACTTGAAGTTGTGAAGGAGCTTGAGTCACAACCAATCTATGAAAGGTATTCTCATTTGTCAATTCCAATTTCTACTAATAAGTTGTTACCATATGTGAAACAGGCCCCTAAGTTAGAGCTAAAAGCTTCTCCCCCACATTTGAAGTACGTTTTTCATGGAGAAGATGACACTCTACCAGTTATTGTGTCATCAACGTTGACAAAGCAACAAGAAGAAGAAAAAAAAAGAAGAGTCTAGGCTGATAGACTATAAACATTAAGCGCTGCATGAGAGGCAACTCATTTCAACCGTAGCTGTGGAGGAGCCGTCTACGAGAGTTTGAATTTTCCTAACCCTTCACTTTTATGGTTGATTTATTATGTGACTTAGACACATACTTAGGAAATTATGACATTATTTTTGTTTTACATTGAGGACAATGTAATTTTCTAAGTGTGGGGTAGAGGTTACATAGTAGTGTTTATTTTATTTTTTCGAAAATTTTTAAATTTTTTGTCGAAATTTTTATGTTTTTCCGTATTTTCAAAAAAAAAAAAAAATTGTTTCGAAATTTAATTTAATTTTTGTTTTTGTTTTTATGTTTTATTTATTTTTTGAGTCTTAGGATATACCCTTAAAAGTCTATGATGAACTATATCTGTGAATGCATGATTGATAGTTTGACATTTATCTTAAGAAATTTCGAGTTTCATGGATATTGTGAATTAGTATGAATATTTGAGACTTGATTGATAATGAAGTATGCATGTTTGATTAAATAGTTCCAAATAACCTATGTGAGCTTTTGAGCCCAAAAACTTTCTTTCATGAGTGAATTATGTGCCGAATTTTGCTTAAATTTTTTTTGAAATTTTCACTAAATTTTCACTATCTTTCGAAACCTCATCATTCTTTGCAAATTCAATGACTATGTGCTATAGCTTTTAATGGACTCTAGAATTTACTAGAACTTGCTTATGTGATTTTCGAAGCTTTATAATCATAACATGTCTTGATTTTGAATATGATTGAATTAAATCTCATTAGGATCACCACCATTGCCAAATAAAACTTATGCCTATTTTGTGCCCGTCGTGGGACTCCTTAGTTAACCCCTTTGAGCCTACATTAAGCCTTTTATTTCATCACCTTTAAACAGAATTCCTTTGCTTAGAATAGCTAAACCTTTACCTTGTTATCAAGACTTGGCAAAGTACTTCTGATGGAGCTGTAATGCGTGATGCTGAAGAGCAAGTGTGGGGTGAACAATGCAATAAAGAGCAAGTGTGGGGTAAAACACCATATTGTTATAAATGTATGTGCCATGTATGAACAAAAAAAAATGTCTGAAAAAAAAACAAAGAAAGAAAAGAAAAAAATTCGGATAGAATTAAAGTTCAAGGCACAAATTCTTTCATGGTGTGTTGTAATGTTTTGTGAATTTGGAGTTAGTGATTATTTGAAGGTCTAAAAGTGTTTATATGACCTTTGTCCTGTTCACAATATGGGGAGAAGTCAAGAATGACGTATGGGTCCAACATGAAGAAATTCGACCCTTGAAGTGAAGACATGAGGAGGAGCGAGATTTGCTAAGTCTTGGTGACGTCTTAAAATCACCATTTATCCCAAAAATTCCTACCTTATGAAACCAAGCCCCATTACAACCAATAATGAGATTAATTCATGATTTTTAAGAGAGCTAACTTTGATTTGTGGAGATTTTCTCATAAGTCAAGCATATGGTTTTGGTCCATTATTGCACATAGTTGTTATATGAGGTTTTTCCATGAATTTCTATTCACAAAGAGCTTTTATTTGTTGAAATATGCAAGTTATTTGTTATCTTATCATCTTTTCCCTTGCATATACGATTGAGTGAATACCATGGATGAGTGAAAAGAAGAGATTATGCCATTGTGAGGTGGAACGGTTATCATACATGTTTGTGCTATATGATCTCATATCTTAATTGTTCATCCTATGATACATGCTTATGAAGCTTTGCAATTATGCTTTTCATTCAAAAGTTCAAACTTGAAAGTTATGCATGCTAAAGAATCTGAGACAAATTATTTAAGGGTATTAGTTGTTTAAGTATTAGAAGTTTTTGAGTCGTTTTGTTTTTGTTTTAGAGTCAGTTTGCTAAGGGACTAGCAAAGGGTAAGTGTGGGGTAGTTTGATAAGTGCGTTTTACGCTATGTTTTTAATGTGTTTTTACCCTCATTTGTACCTTGTTTATTCCTTAGTAATGTTGTTTTTACTTATATTGAGTCAAAAGGGTTTTTCTGTAGAGCAATGGCTAAAACATGTATTTATACAGAAATTTGTGCTTAAGTGTTGTAAAAACCGATTTTGGATAAGACTTGGTTATTTCTCTTATGATTCACCGTACCTTTACATTGTCATTTTTGATAAATTTGATTTAATGTGTAGATGACATGTAAATGAGCATATGTGAACAAGAATCATGAAGATTGGATTCATGGAAGACAACAAAAGAAGCCATGGAAAAGAAGAAACTCCGAAACATAAGACTTTGATCCGAGCAGAAATTTACAGAAACCTTACATCAACTTCGGAAAATCATATCTAAAGATCCAGGAGGAATCTGAGGACGAGCCATATATCATTGGAAAGCTACGGAAGTCTAGTTTTCAGATCTTCTTGAATCGTAGTATTTGGAGTTCCGATGAAGGAGTTATGATCAAAACAATGGACGGAGGTCAAGCTGCAAAACTGGACAGTTTCTGCCAGTTTGTCCTTGCCGAGTTTGTCCATGATTTCGGCTGCCTATGAGCCCAAGAACTTGTGTATAAGGCCTACATGGATCCAATAACATGTAGAGAAGTCCAAGAAATCAGAAATCCAAGGTCCAAGTCGAAATCTTTGTCCAAAGATAAAAGGAGGAAACCAAGCTCAACAAGGAAGGTGTCTCCTTGAAGCTCCTGAATTCTCTAGGGTTTCTCTTCGAAATTTTCTGTATAAATAGGACCTATGTACATCAAATTTCGTGTCTTTCAATTGCTCTAAGCCTTAGTATAGCCAAACTCTACTTAAAAACCCTCCCTACACAGAAACACCATAGCCTTGCCGCCGCCAACCCCTTGCTGCCGATTGCATAGCTTTGCCGCCACCAATCCATTCTTCAATCCTTGCCAACTCTTAGGGTAGGTTTAGGTATGAATACAATCAAGGTTTATGTGTGTATCTACTGTATGGATGATGGTTATTTATATAAATGTTTGTATTGGTTTTTGGTTTTACGTTATAAACATGTTTACTTGTTCTTCTTTGTGATTTTCATGTGATTGTGTTTATAATTGTAACGATTTAGATTGCATGTTAGGATTTTGATTTAGTTTAAGTTGTTTATGTTTGTGTTTAGTAGATGTTGAATTGATTTATTACTTACCTGATCATGTAATCGAACCTGAAGATAGTCTAGGCCTGGATGTTTCTAAGGGGGGAGTTTAATCTGCCGTAGTATTCTAGGTTGAGTTCACCGGGTCGGGTTCTCAATTTTAGTTGCTGCATAGGGTGGTAGGGTAAGTGATTTACATGCTAATAGGATGAGTGACGACATACCTAGGATCATGTCTCCAATGACTCATGAACGGTAAGTGTATTTTGTGTTAATGTGATGCGGGTCGTAAGCATTAAACAGGATGACACATAAACTTAGGATGATGCGTGTCGTAAGTTCTAAGTTACATGAGAAGTCTAAATAGTTGGAATTAATTTGCATCTATGATAACATAAACGTAATAACTTGATCTGTCATAAAACTTATATGTTCTCTAATCGGTGTTTGCTATATCTTGTGCTTGAGTATTGATTGACCAATGTATGTAAATATTTCTGTTTTATTTTCTTTAAATTTCAAACCAACTCATATAAATTCCCCATAATATTTTGTATATATGTTTATACTTGTATAGTTGTGACAGAATTGTACTTGTATGTTTATATTATATTTGTGAATGTTACTAACGATTTGTTTTGCAGATATAATCCTTCCCTAGTGTCCCCGGCTAGAACGATCCCTACTTACAGTTACTACAATGATAGGGTTTTTTAAATTGCATGTCATGTTATGACAGGTCAATTGGACTGAGCATAATAAGGTGTAGAGTGCAGAAACTTAATTCCATATCCTTCAAGAAACTCTTGAGTTTCTTTGGTCATAAAGCTGCCCCCCGGTCTGCTACCAAGCATTCTGGTATTAATCCTCCGCCTAGGCGCTAGATAGTGCTTTACCGTTTTGGTTGAAACTGATTAATCCTTGCCATATAATCGATTAATCCCCGTCTAAAACCGATTAATCGGTTAATCGCCCGATTAACACGATTGTCCGCCCGACTAGCGTCTAGCGTTTTTTAGAACATTATCTATAAATAATATACTAAAACACAAACCGGCAAACTGTTGTAACAGAAGCATCTTTCCCTGAGATTGCCTCTACCCACTTAGTAAAGAAATCTGTCCCCACCAAAATGAACTTATGCTGTTCAGAGGAATATGGATGAATGACCCCAACAAAGTCTAACGTCCAGCCTCTGCTAGGCCAAGGCTTAATAATAGGTTGCATGGAAATATCTGGTACATGCTGGACTAGTCCATGAGCTTGACACTCGAAACAACCCTTAACAAAGCTTATTCAGTCTTTAAGAATAGATGGCCAGAAGAAGCCATATCGGCAAATGAGCCACCTCATCTTGGGTCCAGCCTGATGAGATCCACAGACTCCTAAATGTCAGATATTGTATTATAAGTTGTCGTCAATCAACATCAATAGGATCCAGTGCTGCCACTAACCACTCATCATTAATTTCCAATGAGCCATGAAAGAAGGTAAAGTACGTTTCTCCACTTTAAGAATACGTTCGCCAACGCCATCTGCCAAGTTGACACTAGTAGCAATTTGTGCTAACTCGTTCATTGCAAAATTCTTCTCTCTAGGTATGTAATCAAGCATAATGTCTATAAATTCGTCCAATAATTCCATTGCTCTTTTCCAGAAAGGGATTAGCCCAAAAACAATACACTTGTACACACCTTTAAGTTGGTTAATCACCAAAAGTGAATCGCCCAACACTTAGACTTCTTTAATTCCCATCTCCAGAAGCATTTCCAAGCCAATTATTACCGCTTCATACTCTGCTTGATTATTAGTAAATTTCCACTCCATCTAGAAAGAATAAAAGAACATGTCCCATGTTGGATTAACCAATGAAATGTCGGCTCTTGATAGAGAATCTATACAGCTACCATCAAAGTATAAGACTCGTGGCTATGTATAAACCAAGTCAACTTCTTCATCTTGACATTCCACTTGTTCTTGAACAGGATGATGCAAAAGGAAGTCTGAAACTACCTATCCAGTTTGTGCTTTGAGAGGGGCATACTAAAGCGACAATTCAGACAAAGCTAGCATCCATTTGCCAACCCTACCTCTTAAGAAAGACCTAGTCAGCATATACTTCACTAAGTCATTCTGTGCTATTACCAATGTACTGAATGACAGCATGTAATGTCGTAACTTGCATCCAGCAAAATATAAATCCAAACAGAGCTTCTCAATTGACGAATATCTAGTTTCTGCATCCAACAATGTCCTGCTAAGGTAGTACAACGCATATTCGATGATCTTACCATCTTCCTTGATCTCATCTTGGGCTAATAATTCTGCAATAGAGTAAGAAGATACTGATATGTATAATTTCAAAGGAATTCCTGGCCGTGGTGGTCATAGCTTAGGAGGACTTGCCAAATACTCCTTGATTCTCTCGAAGGCTTCCTGATGTACTGATTCCCAAATAAACTTCTCTTCCGCATGCAACTTAAGGAGGGGAGAAAAATGAGCAATTTTTCCTGCAGAATTAGAAATGAATCTTCGCAAGAAATTAATCTTGCCTATCAGACTCTGTAATTCTTTCTTGTTCCTTGGAGCTGGAGCTTCTATTACTGCTTCAGCCTCTATGCGACGCTGATGCACCACAAAACCCAAAAAATTTCCTGCACGAACCCAAAAAATACATTTGGCTGGATTCATGCAAAGCATGTGCCTTCTCGTCCGTTCAAACATCATTCGCAGGTGTTCATTGTGATATTCTTTCTATTTTGACTTGACTACCACATCATTAATGTAAACTTCTATCTTGGTGCTGAGGATGTCATGAAAAATAAGATTCATGGCTCGCTGGTAGGTAACCCCTGCATTCTTAAGACCAAAATGCATACATATATACTCGAAAGCCCTTGTAAAGCCTGGGCACCGAAAAACTGTCTTATGTATATCTTCTTTATGTACAGGTATTGATGATATCCAGCTGTTCCATCCATGAAGGATAAAATCTCATGTCCTGCTACAGCGTCTACCAGCATGTCTGCCATGGGCATAGGGTACACATCTTTAGGTGTTGCTATATTTAAGTTCCGGTAATCGACGCACACACGTATCTTCCCATTCTTCTTTCAGACCGGAACAATGTTGGATAACCACTGTGTATACTTTGCTAGCCTGATTATCCCTGTTTTGACCATGTTTTGCACCTTTATTTTGACAACCTCCGTAGTTTCAGCATTCATTCATCGTTGTTCTTGCTGAACTGACTTATAACCAAACATTATAGATAACTTATGACAAACTAGCTCAGGTGCTAGACCAGACATGTCTTCATATTTCTCAGCAAAACAGTCTTTAAATTCCTGTAACAACTAAATCAGTTTTTGTCTCTGCTGTGGCTCTAAATACTGACTAATACCAACCTACATTGGTTCCTCAGAAGAACCTAAGTTAACTTTCTCAACTGGATCTTTTACTTTAGGTGGAGTATCATCTAAGGCTGCAGGAGCTGGTTGGATAATCTCCTACTCATCATATTCGTCATTGATTAACTCATCTTCAATACACTCCACCAAGGCTATGTCATTACAGGCCTCCTGTTCCTGCTTAAAGATAGACAACATCTGATGTAGGAATGCATAAGCCTCTACTTCTTCCTTGCTGAAACTTGCTATCATTTATGATTGTTGGAGTTTGGTATGATGAAGCTAGGCCTGCTGGTATCAGCGCGAGCTTGGACTAGACTCCATCGCGAAAGTCCTGAAGAGGTGACCCCGTACGGATTACCTTTGCTATCTACCATAAGAGGGCACATGTCTCTATAGTAATACTCAGAATCTAGCATACATGCAGCCACTGAATATGGTCGCTCGTCAGCCTTAACTAGTTCTAGTTGATCTGTTACTGGATTCCACATGAGTAACTCCTGGTGCATAAAAGATGGAACACAATATGCTCGGTGAATCCAATCCTTACCAAGTATAATGCTATAGGGAGCAGTACAATCAGTAAGAAAGAATGATTGGAAGAAGTCAGATGGTCCTAACTTTATCTTGATCAGCAAAATCCCAGAGGTTTTGGTCACATTGCCCGCAAAGATTTTGACTTTCAAGTTGCTATTGAAGATCTTCTCTTTCAGAATCTTCAATGTTTCCATTATTCGTACTGTAATGATGCTAACAGCAACACCATTATCAATTAAGATCCTGTTCACTTTCATATCTTCCATCTCAACTGTCATGTATAAGGGTTTGAGATGCTGAGTCATGATTATGGTTGGCTTGGAAAACATCATAAACAACTTTTTGAACTCGGATTCCTCATTCGCGACCTCGGGCCTCCTAACCTGGACTTTCTGTAGATCCGAAGACAACTGCTCTATCTTTTCTATGATTGGAAACTCTTTTTTGTTATCGTTATCTGAATTTAAGAAGACATGAGATGATATGAGTCTTGAGAAAGCATACTTCTTGGAAAGAGTATATGCCATGTTACACTCCAACTCTGTGGACATTGGTGATTTAAGGTTTGCTCCCCATGTCAGATGTAGCATGTCACACTCTAAGCTTTCTCCTAGCTCCTCTGCTTCTAGCCCTTCCATGTTGTCATCCTCACTAAGATCCAAGACTGCTTTGTCTTCTACCTGCTGCTCAAGGCCAGACGTCGCCACTGCAACCTGCATAATTATTTCATCGATGATAGGGACCTCAGGAATAGACTCCCTTTTTAAAATAACATCAGATGTAGGCTTATAAGTAACCTGCAAACAAGTTACTTCCTTACTCTCTTGAGAAACCACTTTTGGTCTCCATTCAAATCTTTGGTGACGAACCACTCTATTCGGAGCAGTATCCACCCTAGCTTTCTTGCTTCTAGCCTCCTCAGATGCAGTTTCTTTGGCAAACGAAAATCTGTCCAGGACTGAAGCCTTTGCTCTTGTTTTTCATCCACTGGTCATTGTGACAACCTGTTGAAGACACACTCTTTCTTCTGAGGTATATCATTCACCGTTCGTTTCATTTGGTTCCATGGCGAACATGCACATAAGGCCTGACCTTCAAATTCTCAAACACCCTTCGCAGTTGCTTCGGCGTTCGCCGTATCTGGTCGGGCTGAATTTCGCATTTCTCCAAAGCTTCTAGTGTTCGCTTTGCATGACCATACTTCTTCTGATCATTTCTAGTCTGAGTTGGTGTCGCCTCTACCACTCTCCCTCATTCTCATACGTACCACTGATTCTCCTTGATAACTGTCTTTGAGGCTAGCGGGATGTATGGTTTTGTTAAAATATCTGGTAGAGCATTTTCCTGAGTCCCAACTCTATAACTGGTGCTGGTGGAAGCTTGGAACTGCTTAACTGCCTTGGACTCCTGAAGGATCTGGTTCTCCTGTCCTGATGTCTTCGCGTTTTGTGGGCTAGAAGATGCATAATGGTTTGGTGGCAAATGCAAGGTTATGCCCTAAGATGTCTTAACATTCTTCGCAAACTCCTCGTAACTCATCTTTAATCCACACTCTAACTTGCATCTAGAGCACAACACCACTGTAGAACCCTCCATAGCGGGTTTCACTTTCTTGATTACCACTGGTTGGTTTGAACACTTTTCTTTGTGCAGATCCAACGTTAACTTCCGTGTTTCTTTCTGGTTGAATGTAACATCAACCATAGACACATTTGCTTCTGGCTTGTCTCCAAAACTCAGGTGCCCTTTATTCAATCATTGCTGGATCTGGTCCTTAAGCTGTATACAAGTTGCAGTATGATGAGTCTAAATATTATGAAATTTACAGTATGTTTTACCTGCAATAACATCTGTAGTTGGAACTGACCCCCAAGGAAACTCCATTATTCCTTCTGCAATCAATGTATCTAGAATGATATGGGTCAAATTAGCATCGTATGCGTAATCTGAGAATCGAGGGTTGATATTTTTTTACAAAGGAGTTATCACTGGCTTGATGTCAACCATGGAGACTGTAGGGAATGGATCAACATCGACCCAAGCTGCTGTCTTAGTACTTCTTTACCCTGATTTGTTCTGGATTTGGACATACTTCGAAGTCATGCCACACCTTTCCTTGAGCGAATAGCTTGTCAAGGATCTCTGGAGCCTTGTGAGCATTATATGTGTAGGACTCATATTCTGGCTTGGCGAGCACTTCAGTTGTTACCCTTAATGGGTTCTTTTCCATACGCAAAGCTCATAGACTTGACCACTTGCCTCCCAGCTAACTCCACTGTTGCCATGTCCTCTTAATCATCTTGCTCAACATATCCATGTGGCTGCGCATAATGATGTTGTGGACTATAAAAAGGATTCATATGTGAGTACACCGTGGACACCATCTTGCCCCTGTTAGGACCATATATGGGTTTCAAGGTTTCTGGAATATAAGATGTCGGTTGACCCTATGATGCCCTAGGACCTCCATCCAGTTCATCTAAAAAGTTTTGGTAGCTGGCTACCTTGCTCATTAGATCTGTCATGCTTGTAAAGTGAACGTCATGATATTTGGTCCTCTGACGACGTTCTAAGCCCTTTATAGCTATGCGAATGGCATCCTACTCTAAATTGGAGTCTTGCACTTAGTCTGCTGAATTTTAAACCTCTTTAAATACTCCACAGGGGACTCTATTGGTTGTTGATACATGGAAGTCAATGAAAATAGGTCAACCTCGGGCTCCACCGTGTCAAAAGTTGTTCAGAACATAGCTTCCATGGTTGGCCAATTAGGGACTGATCTAGGAGTCAACCTAGTATACCAAGTTAATGCATACCCTGTAAGAAAAGACCCAAAGTTTAAAAATATCGTTGGGCCCATAAGGACCACATTCGTTCTGGAAGCGAGAAATATGGGTGACGACATCTTCTGATCCTTCTCCAGAAAAAAGTTGTAAATCGAAGCTGTCTATAATGCTCAGGCCATGGCATCAAACCTGTCTATAATGCTCAGGCCATGACATGTACGTCACTTCATTTAGATATGGATTAAAGTAATTCAAATTGACAGCTGACTGACCCTACATTGTCCTCACAGTTTTTTGGATCATCTGCATCACCTGATCTGGTGTGCATACCTGGCCATTTGTCACCCCATTAGGAATTTTCATCCTTGGTTCAAGACCTCTGGGTAGATCCTGATTCCTTTGGCGCCTCATAGTCATCTCATGTCTGGCAGACGTTCCGGCTACTGGCTCTCTTGTATCTGTTCGAACCAATGTGAATGGTCCAGTAGACTTAATAGTCATAGTCTTGGCAGATGACGATGGATTTGTTACCTCTTCTAAACTCTGCTGCTCCAGCTCTTCCTCGAGCTTTCCTTTTGCCCTAGCAATTCGTTGGGCCTCACGGCTTCTCTCTATTCCCAAGACTTTCTCCACCTCTCGAAGGCGTTCAAACTGCCTGTCAATCTTGTCATCAGTCTCAGCGTCGTCCTAGATAGTAGAATTCTGCAGCTTCTATACTTTGGCTTGTTGCCTTAATCTTCTGGTCATGCTGCATTTGAGTCCGCTTAAACTGCTGCATAGTTATCTCAACTCGCTTCATCTTCTCGGATAGAATTGCTATATTGGCAGCAAGATCTGCTATTAATCGTTTTGATTCTTCGTCCATGATAGCTCTTCTGCAACTGATGGACTCTGTTGCTTTTCCTGGTAATAAACCGAAACGCAAGATCGTTTCCTCAACAGATAAACCTCTGCAGTTCGCTGAATTTTGTGGATTAACCCGCGAATGCTGTGGTTTATTACACGATGGGTACAACTTCGAGTATTCGTTGACCCCCGTAATCTTTAACACGTAGATTCCACCTGGCGTGCCAAATGTTCGGTGTGAAAATGGATTTTCTCGAACAACCAAGCTTGAGGCGTGCCAGTACCTATGGGTCAGGTACAACCTTGATCTTTGACATTTGTTCGCCTTCTGACTTCTCTTCAAACGATTGTCGTACATGCGTTGGCCAAGCCTGCACTTAGGTTCTACAGACCTAGCTGAAGAACAACTTGGATTTTTCTCCTCTCCTCGCGAAGCAGACGTTTCTTACTCAGACTGGTGTGGTTGAGCAGAGCTGTAATCAAGGATTGCAGGGCGTTCGCTAAAGAGTTCCTTGACAAACCGAGAATATTTGCTAAGGTTATTCACCCTAACATTGGTTTTGTGGGTATTCGCCGACGGATCGGTTTTTATGAAACGTTGGTGGACTATTCGCTCAAGGATGAGGCTTGATGAGTAACAGCGAGTAATGCCTACGTATAGGACTTTGGTGGACAAAAAGACTCAGGGAATCTTTCTGATAGAGGTGCTCCGTAGGAAGCTTGTTTTGCAGTGTGCAAAAGTCGTGTTTGATTGATTGAAGATGTCCCTTCTTCTTGTACCTTGACCCCTTTATATAGTGAACACTAGGGTTTGTTCTTACTTACGGATCAAGGCATATTAAATCTTATTCGGATCATTGGAGGAATCCTTAAGCAACTGCAAATCTTTGTCAAGCATGACCTCAAACAGAAAGGAAAAACATTAATAATAACGTAGATCGTAAGAATCGGTCCAATAGGCTCTCCTGCAAAGCATTCGTCGAAAGATATTATTTTGGCCCAAACAAGAGCACAAATTTTTCTATCCTTTCTCTTTTGCTCCGTCTAGGTTCTACCTCTTCAGGCTTTACCTCTTTAGGATTTATTTGTGCATGATTTCTATGAGTATTTGACGCAATTCTAGAAGAACTTGATTCTTCCTCAGATTTCCGTCTAGGTTCTACCTCTTCAGGATTTATTTATGCCTGATTTCTTTGAGTATTTGACTCAATTCTAGAAGAACTTGATTCTTCCTCAGATTTTCATGGAAATATATTTTCGAAAATGAAGCATTTCTTGATTCTATGATCGTGTTCTTGTGTATATCCTAAATTTCAGATTTTTTCACAATGAACCGATACGTATTGTATATCCAATGAACGCATAGTCAACCGTTTTGGCCCATTTTTATTGCCTTAGATGGAGGGATAGCTACCCTAGCCATACATCCCCACAGTTGCAAATAACCGTATAATGGTTTACTCATTTTCACAGTGCATAAAGAGTATTTTCTGCTTTCCTTTTGGGAACCTTATTTAAAAGGTAATTAGCCATGAGAATGACATTTTCCCACATGTTAAGTGGCAGCCCAATACTTAGTTGCATTGCATTCATCATTTCCTTTAAGGTATGATTTTTTCCTTTCAGCGACACCATTTGATTGTGGTGAATAAGGCTCAGTTCTTTGATGTATAATATCATTCTGAGCACATATTTTGTCCATCTGGAATATCCTCCATGAATCAGCATAGCAATTCTTCCTCTTCTCCACATTTATCTAGTGCAACAAACTCAGCTTCATCATGAATCTGGTTATGATTTTCTGTGTAGAGGATTTCCAGGATACTGTTGCACCTCCCAATGTAAGCATATATAACCATATATTAGTGGATTTTGATCCTTTCGTATGAAATCCAATTTGCATCACTGTATCTTTTTAGGATAACTGGATAATTGGTATAGTGCAGCTCATAACCCCGAGAGTATATTAAGTTCTTGAGTACTCTTGCAATTGTTTGCCAATGTATAGCTTACTCATGTACTACATAACTTGCTCTCAGCATAATAAGTTATGTCAGGTCTTGTACAACACGTTGAGTACATCAAACTTTCAATGACTCTAGACAGTTGAAATATTACTACTCAATCCTTTTGGTAATTCCAATCAAACACGACCAGGTAAGATGGTGAGGTTTTAGTGGAGCGTGGCTCGCTTAAGCACATTGCCTCGATGACTCTTGCCTAGACATCGTGTCCAATTGAGTAAGTCTAGTTGGAACGATTCATAACATTCGTTTTCATACTTCATATGAAGTTTCTTTTATCCCCTCTTGAGTACCTTATTTAAAAAAGGTCACTAGCCATAAAATTGGCATCTCCCCACATTTTGGGTGCCACATTTTTTGAGTTGATTTTCAACCTCGTTACTATAGAGAACCAATTTCTCTATTCCCTCAAATTTGCTTTCTAACAAATACTCGCAATAATATTTTATTGTTATCAACAAAGATGATAAAGTATTTATTATCACTTCTTGTTTGCGTTGATCTCAAATCACATATATCACTATGGATAAATTTCAACGTATTTCTTAGAAAGATGAACTGATTAGTTTTGTCCCAAACCGAGTTTTTACACTGTTTGATAAGTGATCCATGTTAATTAGTCTTTGCAAAGCAACGTAATTAACATATCCTAGTCTTCCATGCCATAAAATGAAAAACTCAAGCATATGGGTGAAAAAGCTAGCTTTATTTATTTTCTTGACAATTGTCATATAAATAATCCACCACCCATTGAACTATTTTATTTTGGACAAAACTAAATTGTCATCATTGATAGTTTCTCATATCAAAGTGTGTAGCTCAAATGAATGACCTCACAACACCTCAACAAAGTACATAGGTGCTTTATCAACATTCAAAATCATGTCCTACTTGCAACCAAGGGACTCGATGCGCTTTCTTTCAAGCACATGTGGTGCCTCAACACCTCTTATCACTATTTTAGTGACATCTTGAATGCCATATTCATTCTTCAAGTGAAGCTCATTGAACATCTCAAATTTTCCTCTATATAAGGCTGAAACCAGTACAATAGCATTCATATGCATGGTCGGCACTGAGGTCGACTCCTTGGTTCAGATTTTCAATAACCACTTTAGGTTGTCATTTCTGAAACACATCTATAAATGTTAATTGCATAACCACTTATTTCTCAAGGCAACACATTGCTAACTACAAATTTTGTAAGTCAACATAATTTGTGTTGGCAACAATTTGATTTTAGGCAACCATCAATATATGTGTTCGCCAATATATGCAATACATGTAATTTGTCTTAAGATTGTAACACAAAAAGGAGGGGTTAGATATATATATATATATATTCACATAAATCCAATTTATAATTAATCAATAATCATAAATAATGAAATGATGAACTTGAAAATAATTATTATGAACGACATTGGTTACCACACTTGATTCAAAGAGAAATGAAACTTGTGAAAACTGAATCACGTGTCTTGGAACACTTAGTATCCAGAACACCCAGTGTTCTAAAAAAAGGCGTCTAGGGCCGCCTAGGCACTGGGCAGCAGGGCACCATTCCGATTTTTTCTGAATCGGCCGAGCTGGACGCTGACGTGAAAATGGGCCCCTAGGCGGGCTGGGCGGCTCCTAAGCGGCCCAATTAGTTTTTTTAATTATGAAATACATAAAAGCCTATCTAAAAATGAGTAAAATCAAACACAAAAAACACAATATTATACTCTAAAGTCTAAACAAAGGATACACTATTGTATTTTTATTATTTCTAAGAATATTTTTGTTTTATTATGTATATTTTTGAAGTATTTTTGCTATTTTGGAACATAGAAGTGTTTTTTTATAAATTTTATTTATATAATTATATTTATTAAATAAATAATAGTAGGTAAAATATAAAACCGCCTAGGAGGCTTGGGCGCTAGGCGCTGGTTGTCCGCCCTAGTAGCGTCTAGCGTTTTTTAGAACCTTGAGAACACCAAAACATGTTATGACTCCAAACTCAAACGAATGATACAAGAAAAGTGATGAAGTCGAGTCATGTGTTTCACACACTTTCCTTAAGACAAATTATGCCTCTTCTACCGGTGCAAAATGCTTGATAACACTTGTCTCCTAGGATACAATGACTACTAGTGCTTTAGAGCTGCACTGCTGCCAAGAACACCCGACAAACTTGTAGTACCTTTAATCTATCACCGGAATGCTATAAACTAGAGAAAAAATAACTTTTTGAGAGGAGGAGATGATGATGTTTTCGATTGTGTTTAGAACAAAGTGTCACATATTTATACATGGGGGAAACCATCCACTACTTGAATTGCCATGAATTCTGGTTGATATGTTACAACCCTTAGCATTACTTCCAACCTTTATCATCCTATAGTTACAACCTTTCACATAAATGTGTGGTTACAACATTTCGCATTAGTGAGATTACGTCCTTACACATTATGTGAGGTTATAACTCATAGAATTCAATTAGTCAATAGACTATATAAAGTCAATAACCCATGGTTTCAAGTAATTATTCATCTTTAGGTGACTATTTCTTATTCACCCTATAACGCATTTAAATTTTCTCATTTAAATTGGTTAAATAAAATGGTTATTTTCACCATTTTTCCAACAAGTTCTTTATCTATGAATGAATGTGTTTGAGAGCAAATTTACCTATCCTGAAATGGAAGGGTTTTGAACCTGCTTGGCGGTTCGTCACAGATGTGATTGAGCATATTGGGAGATATCCGTGATCAGGGCAGTATAAGGTCTGTCTTAGAGGTCAAACTATTTTGAGGCAAATCCGGGTAATTCTTTATTTACTTTTAATTGTCGATCATTTTGGGGATTGAAGGTAGATTGTTGCCGAGATGGAGGAGATATTGAAGATCATGTGAAGAAGAAGATTACAGATGTATACCATGCTATGCAAGAAAGGTTTAATCCTTTTGTAGCTAAGGTATAAGTGACGTGCACTTGAAGTCATAGTGTTATGAAGATTCATTCCTTATTGGTCATGCATAAGAAGATATACACGTCCAGAGATTATACTGCAAGGTTATATCATCAAGATCTCCAACATTCAATTAGAAGGGATATCTGCTACCTTGATCCGTAAGGATATGTGAACCTAGCTCTCTCTATATATAAGAGGTTCTGAAGGATGAGAATGGAGATGGCTAACTTACAAACACAACCATTTACAAATACAATTGTAAACACTACGTACGTCTCTCCGGAATGCATCTACCACCAAAAAGACTCCGGTGTCTTTTGACAGGACCACTCCGTTGGTATCCTACTGATCCGTGACCCGTCAGTGAAATCCTGCCTCCATCTTAAGACTTAATCCGTCAGAGAACCTTCCGTCATTGACATTGTTGAGGTTTACTCCAACAAATATATTTTAATCTTCGTTGTTTAAGCACTCTAAGAGAAATCTTTGGTTTGGTAAAAGAATCCATCTAGTTGCTTGGAGCAAAGGTCAAGAAGAAAGAGTGCAGCATCAAGACAAGACGGTTACGCTGAACTCAGAAACGTTGGCACGCCAACACTCGAAAAATCACGCTCAAACAGAATGAAATCTTTCGTTCAAAAAAAATCTTAGTCTTTCTTCCAGCAATGTTTTCTTCCTATCCTTTCGAACTCGAATCCTCCCAATAACGTAAGAAAGATTATAGAAATAGGACGGACATGACCCAGAATGTGGATCTCACATGTTTGTGCCATCACCTGCACTTGATAAACTTTTCCAATGAGGATAGAACAGTCACATGTTACAAATGCAATTTCAGCTGGAATAATTGTGATAGACAGAATACCTATAAATATATTAGAGATTATTAGCTAAAAACAATATATAGTGAGATTTGATTGTTGGTTATTAAACAACACAAATGAGATTGAAAATAATGGCACCCTGCTTGATCTGATAAGCAACAAATAGTCAGAAAGCTGGATCAGAGAGGCTTTTTTTTACAATGACGAAAAATGTCGCTTATAAACAAAACCTAACTGCCACCATCAACGGCATACAAATCTTACCAAGAAATAGTTTGAGCAAAATTTAGAACTAATCATACAGGTGTGGTCAATGATCATACTTAATTAGATTTCATTACAATTATATGATCTTGTTATATGTCATGTAGAGAGCTATGTAGGTAGTTTTGGTAGGTATGGAGAAAGCTAGTAGGTATACAAACTGCAAAGAAATTAGCTCTCTTGTCTATTTTGGATTGAAAAGGATGTTCAAATCTTCCTTATACTACGTAGATATTGGGGACCCAAAACATAAGAAGGTTTGGAGGACAGTTAGAATGGTGTGCTGGGTTTCTTTGGTATTTGTTTTTTGAGAATGTATGAGCAAAGAGAATAGTGGATGCTTTGCTTTGCTTTGCTTTGCTTTGGTGGGTGTGGGGGTAAGGGTAACTATCAATACCAGAAAAATTAAGTACAACAAAAGGATTCAACAATGTTTCCATCTATCCATCCAACTTGAAATTTATCAAGTGTTTTTGTTCCAATTTTATCATTAGAAGCGTGTTTGTTCCTTGATTTTGCTTTGGTGTATATGATCTAAGGGAAAGAAGAAAAGTCAAAGAGTGAAATATAAGGTTGACTATTATGCCTACATAAAATAAATTTAAAGAGAATTTCGTAAATTTCATAATGAGATTGATTCCTTATCATACTATTACTCGATTACCATGGGTTGTAAATTTTCAAAAAGCACAAACAAGTAATCAAAGATACTCAAACGAACACATTTTCGAGTCTGGCAATTGCTACTTGAATTTTGCTCAAACGAACGTATTTTCTGTCGGCTAAATAAATCTTAACCGATGAAAATATTATAATTTCATTGGTTAAGTTTTTTTTTCTCCTATTCCAATCAAACTCGAATGCTCTAGGATTGAAAATATGTCCCAATTTATTGGGGTGTCCAAAATCTAAGTGAGGCACGTCATCTGGTGTCTGTATCACAATCTCATCTAATGACTTGGACTAATATATAACTGGTACGCACGTTAACAACATTTTGGAGGGAGCGAACGTTAGCTTCAGTTTTTGAAAGGTAGCTGAACCTAACGGTCTCTTCTCCTCTCCCTCCCTTCCTTCTCTAACTCTAAGCCTTCCGAGTCCTTCACCTACTCGCGATCAGATAATCAATCAAGAAATACAAGAATGGCTCGACCCATATTAACACACCAATGTGGATCATTAGCAGCACCAGCTTTTTCACCCAACCATCGGTCAACCCATTCGATTAGATGTTGTTCTAATTACCCACCTTTTATACAGCCTCATAATCCTACTTCCCCTCACTCTTCTCTCTGTAAACCTAGAAGAGAAGCAGGAGGAGGAGAAAGGAAGGAGCTTCAGTCCCTCTTTCGCTTCCCACAAAGAATCTTGGATACTTGTGAGTTGATTTATTCTACACATTTGTATGTATAATTCCCATACTGGGTAGAATTTGTGTGTTGAGTATGTTAGGTCAGTGTGGAACTGTGAATGCTTGAAGTGAGAGTAGGCTAAGTGGGATGCACACTAAGTGTTTGTGAAATGCCTGACCCAAATGACCTTGGGTTTTATATCGAAGATGTGAATTCTTAAGTGAAAGTTGAGTTTTTAGGGGATTTAATCACTAGTTAGAGCTAGTTGGGAAGTGGGTATGGGGAATGCGGTGATTTTTATTTATCGTTTTTCTTGCATGGTGAGATTGGAAGTTGAGGAAAACTGAGATGGGATGGTTCAGTGGATTTAGGAATGCTAAGCTGGATTTAGTGATGTGAAATTTTCTAATGTCGAGGTTTTTTTTGTTTTTTTAATTGTAGTGTCGACTCTCTACTTACTTCAACTGTGGAACTGATGCTTGCATTGTGTTAATGAGGAGCATTTGATTGGTTTTTTATTTTTTTTACTACAGGGATTTGAAGGTTGAATCATGTCGGAAGATCTGGACAAGCCATTGTTGGATCCCGAGAATTTCAATAGAGATGGCATTGATTTGGTACCTTTTTATGAGCTGCATTGCAGCAGCCACCTTTATAAATTCATTCCCTTGCAGCATTTTGAATCTACTTTGTGTGTTGCAGGAACGCTTGCCCCTGGAAGAAGTTTTTGAACAACTGAGAACATCAGCTGGAGGACTTTCTTCTGATGATGCTGAAGCCAGATTGCACATTTTCGGCTACAATAAGCTTGAAGAGAAGACAGTAAGAACCTCAGTTCTGATATATGCTTTCTAAACATTCATTTCCAGTGTCTGAAGAAAGTAGAAAATTCAATTGCAGCTTAAACTTAGTTGACCGAGCTAAGCAGCTTCATTATTGAGTATACTAGTTTAGACATGAAAGCGGGAGGATGTGCTGAAAATTTAGGGCAGATGGGTGGACTCCAAGGTGGGGATGTAGCATTATTTTAGACTAGCAGTAATTCAGAACCAAGAATATACAGATAAAATGAAAAAAGTCAAAGACAAGGTTCCTGATGAATTTTCTCATCAGAGATTCTTTCGAGGAGTTCATTTGGAAAATCTCGCCTTCATCTCCACTTATTTTCAAGGTTGTGTGGTGCAAGGTGGGGCTGCAAGTATATGCATTACTTTTCAGCATTTTCCACATCTCAAGGTGCAGAATAGGCTACCTGTTCTGAGAAGCAATTAGGTTGACATACAAATGCTTTCTAATTTCCTAATCCTTTAGGCTTTTGGGTTTCAGTGGTACTCTAACGGGCTAACATTCAAATGCTGATTTTATTATAGGACCTAGTTTATTTACCCATCTCAATACCGGCTTAAGTACTACCATTATGATTAAACAACGCTTGACAAGAATATGAAAATTCACACTAGCTCTCTACAGAAATAGTGCTTCCAATAGGTTAAACAGATTTTGGGTTCTTTCTGAATTGATACTGAATTCATCATGAAATTCCTATGGTACAATATGCAAACAAACGTGCTGTTTTAGCATTCATGTCGATTGGTCATTAAGTTTATACAACTAAAGTGTATACCTAACATTATTAAAATCCTGTACTATTTTGCAGGAGAACAAATTATTGAAGTTCCTTAGTTTTATGTGGAACCCCTTGTCATGGGTTATGGAAGCTGCAGCAGTTATGGCACTCGTCCTTGCTAATGGGGGAGTAAGTAGTCTTACAATAGGTATTTATTTTCAATTCAGATCAACTTATATATGATTTGTAATTTATTCTGGGCTGAAATGATTTTCCAGGGTGAGGGTCCTGACTGGCAAGACTTTGTTGGGATTATTGTCCTATTAATAATCAATTCAACAATTAGTTTTATCGAGGAGAACAATGCCGGAAATGCTGCATCAGCTCTTATGGATCGTTTAGCTCCAAAGACAAGGGTATGTCTCTTTGATTGATGCCTTCCACTCACAGAATATCACCTGTTGCACACAAATGGCTCATCACTCACACTCTTTTGATGCAGGTTCTCAGAGATGGGCAGTGGCAAGAGCAAGATGCAGGTATATTAGTGCCAGGAGACATAATTAGCATAAAGCTCGGGGATATAGTTCCAGCTGATGCTCGTCTACTTGAAGGAGACCCTCTGAAAATTGACCAGGTATCTGCTAAAAAACTAAACTGCAATTTGTTCTTTTAACAACGGGCAGTTACCTAGCTTTCTCTTTTTCTTGATTGACCATTTATTGGCTTAGAAATGTACTAAAAGAGATACTTGTAAATTATTCTGCTTCAAGTTAATATGATCATAGTATAAACTATGAAGTAATATTGTTGGATTTGTTTTTTGCAGTCGGCTCTTACAGGAGAGTCTCTACCTGTCACCAAGCGGACAGGTGATGAAGTATTTTCTGGTTCAACATGTAAGCATGGAGAAATTGAGGCTGTAGTGATAGCAACCGGAGTTCACTCCTTTTTTGGAAAAGCAGCACATTTAGTTGACTCCACTGAAGTTATAGGACATTTCCAGCAGGTGATTAGGGATTCTGAATATATAGCCTAATTGGCTAATACATTTTCCTTGATAATAAATTCTCTTATGATGCAATTCATGAGTGTTATAATCACTTCACAATCTTAAATGTGTTATTGTGACATCATAAACATGATTTCATGCAGGTCCTTACTGCCATTGGGAATTTCTGTATTTGCTCTATAGCCGTGGGAATGGTTCTTGAAATCATTGTCATGTTCCCCATACAGCAACGTTCTTACAGGGATGGAATCAACAACCTTCTTGTGCTCCTAATTGGAGGAATTCCAATTGCTATGCCAACAGTGTTATCTGTGACACTTGCAATTGGTTCTCATCGACTATCTCAACAGGTACATCTCTCTATAATTATGACCTCATATTATTCTGGAATAGTAATTGCGTTTTATGTTCAAAGAGTTTATGTACGTTTTTATAAACTGGAGACCAAATTGTGATTATAATGCTATAAGTGATGCCTAAGAAATATATGTACTTACAAGAGTTGTCTGAATATGTATAGAGAGAGAGAGAGAGGAAAAAGTGTTATCCTTTTTTCATTAACCAATATAGCATGAATCCCAGATATTCATAGTGATATTTTGTCCTTAACGTTTTTTGTTTATATCTGTTGATTAGGGTGCCATTACAAAAAGGATGACAGCAATCGAAGAAATGGCGGGAATGGATGTCCTTTGTAGTGACAAAACTGGAACTCTTACCCTGAATCGCCTCACTGTTGATAGAAACCTGGTTGAGGTATGAAAGCTGACCCCAGTAGAATTTCTTATATTAAGTGTCCTTGACATGGCAATTTTTAGGCATATTGCTTTGTTAACAACTTAACATATGCAAATATATACACTTTGGCAGGTTTTTAACAGTAATATAGACAGAGACCATGTGATCTTATTTGCAGCCAGAGCAGCAAGAATGGAGAATCAAGACGCAATTGATGCAGCTATCACCAATATGCTTGCTGATCCAAAGGAGGTGGGGATAAAAAGTGCAGTTATATACTTGTACTGTTGTTTTTCTATTATATTCTGGTTATAAATGCATAACATACCCTTTCATATATAGGCACGAGCAAATATTACAGAAGTGCATTTTCTGCCCTTCAATCCAGTGGACAAGCGTACTGCCATTACATACATCGACTCTGATGGTAATTGGTATAGGGCCAGCAAAGGAGCTCCGGAACAGGTACTGATATGTTGAAATGGATTCCTTTGGACATGATAATGGTATATGATATACATTTGTTGATTTGAAAGTTTTAGCACTTCGAAATCCTGAGGTCTATTTGTTTCTTTTCCTAATGTCATCATCAATATCAGATTCTAGATCTTTGCCCCGAGAAAAATGAGATTGCTGGAAGAGTACATAGCACCATTGACAAATTTGCTGAAAGAGGATTGCGGTCTCTTGGAGTAGCTTATCAGGTATGCCATATGGGCTATGTTCCTGCTCCTTTCAATACCCTACTTCTTGATTAGGTCTTGGAAAACCGAGATGATTTTATGTCATTTCTGACACATTTTGCCTCCCATATTGCTACTTCCAGGAAGTTCCAGAAAAAACTAAAGAAAGTCCTGGGGGTCCATGGACATTTTGTGGGTTGTTGCCCTTGTTTGATCCTCCAAGGCATGACAGTGCTGAAACCATTCGTAGAGCGCTTAACCTTGGAGTCGATGTGAAGATGATTACAGGTAACCTATCATGACACAAGGAGCACATACAAACACAGAAAAATTCAAGCAGTGTAGTTTACCCAAGATACTTTACTCATGCTTGCTTCTTCTGTAATATTCATCACTGATTAGTAAAGACCTTTGATTATCATGCGTTTCTGTTAAAATTGTAAATGACCACCAATTTTTATCCTTGAATTCTATTTCTCACATTAGGCGACCAGTTGGCTATTGCAAAGGAGACAGGGAGACGACTTGGTATGGGAACAAACATGTATCCTTCCTCTTCATTATTGGGCCGCCACAAAGAAGAAGAACACGAAGCCCTGCCATTGCATGAGTTGATTGAGAAGGCAGATGGCTTTGCTGGTGTCTTCCCAGGTATGTATAATTGAGTAACTTATTGCTCATTACAGAAGTATATAAAGATAAAGGTCTCCAATGATGAGGCCGTTTGCTTAACTTTCTGGAGTCATGATAAGTATGAAATTAGGCCAATTCTAGATCCACATCTAAGAAGGAGACAGCTACTGGAGGGGGGGTTGTGTTGTTTCCATGTCAATGTGCGACATTCTTACACATATTGTTCCATATGTGGATCACTCTTGTCTCATCGCTTATCACTGCTTTCTAATTTTCAGAACATAAGTATGAAATCGTAAAGATCTTACAAGAAAAAAAGCATGTTGTTGGAATGACTGGAGACGGTGTTAACGACGCACCTGCTTTAAAGAAAGCAGACATTGGTATAGCAGTGGCAGATTCCACAGATGCTGCAAGAAGTGCTTCTGATATAGTCTTAACTGAACCTGGCTTAAGTGTCATTGTCAGTGCTGTTCTGACCAGTCGAGCTATATTCCAGAGAATGAAGAATTATACGGTAAGTTTGGTTGGAATTTTTTTCTTTTTCCTTATTTGTTCCATTTTCATGACTTGTACATTTGGTTTCTGCATCCTTAGATGGTAATGTATAACTAATTAGGCTCCATGAATTTGCAGATTTATGCTGTTTCCATTACCATAAGGATTGTGGTAAGTATCTCAATTTGAAATTAACTTATTACACTCAACGCTAGTCTGATTTTGTTTCAGCTCTCCATAACATTTTAAACCCAATTGTGCTACAGCTTGGTTTCGTGCTTCTTGCATTGATATGGGAGTATGACTTCCCACCTTTCATGGTTCTGATTATAGCAATACTGAATGATGGTATGTTTTCAATCTATGGTATCTGTATGTATTCTCCTTACTTGAATAGTAATGAGCATCATGAACTTCAAACCTTTTCTCTTACTATTTACTGGAAGCTGTAGTCAAGGAAACACAATGTTTGCGCAATGTTTGATTTCCAGCACATATATCAAAAGCAAAGATATTCAATCCATCTATTACTTCAGTATAAAAAAATTCATGTATTCATTTAGCTTTATATATACTTCTTATTATTGACAGCGTCAGAAGTTATTGACATTGTTAAAAATTATGACTGTATGTCAGAGATATATCAGAAATATATGACAGAGGAATAATAATAATAATTTTCAAGTCATTTGCTCTTAAAATTTTGAGCTAAATCAGTACACTGACTATATATTCAAATCTAGGGACCATCATGACAATTTCCCAAGATCGGGTAAAGCCCTCTCCACATCCTGACAGTTGGAAGTTGAATGAGATATTTGCAACTGGGATTGTCATCGGTACATATCTAGCTTTAGTTACTGTGTTATTCTACTGGATTGTAATCGAGACAACCTTCTTTGAGGTATGAAGCAGAGAAATGCTACTTCTTGACTTAGTTTATTGAGATTCTATGTGAAATAAACATCAAGAGACATATTTGCTTGGATTACTTTTTCGCTGCTTATTAATTACCTTCTGCTGCAGGACACCTTCGGCTTAAAGTCTATATCCGACAACAGTGAGGAAGTTTCATCTGCTGTATATCTGCAAGTTAGTATCATAAGTCAAGCTCTCATCTTTGTTACAAGAAGTCAAGGATGGTCATTTCTTGAAAGACCTGGAGCTCTCTTGATGATTGCATTTGTTGTGGCACAACTGGTATGGCTTAAGAAAGAACATGTTCTATTTTATAATCCATTTACACATTTAACTTCCAGGAATGGATATAAGAGAATTCGGTTCCAAACAATATTTACATATATGCATCAAGCTTGATTATAAATTTCACAGAACTCAGCAGTGTTATATTTTTTTATCCTTAGGTGGCTACTGTGATTGCCGTCTATGCAGAAATCAGCTTTGCCTACATTAGCGGCATTGGATGGGGATGGGCTGGAGTCATATGGTTGTATAGTTTGATTTTCTACTTTCCCTTGGACATCATCAAATTCGCAGTTCGCTATGGCTTGAGTGGAGAGGCCTGGAATCTATTGTTTGATAGAAAGGTATTGCAGTCTACCACTAGTGTCTTTTATTACCAGCTTTGGAATGAAATGACTGTTTCTAATTACTATTTACTTTTGTTTCTAAACAGACAGCTTTTACTTCTAAGAAAGATTATGGGAAGGAAGACAGGGCAGCTAAGTGGGCACTTTCTCAGAGAAGTTTACAAGGATTGCATGACTTGGAGTTCAAGGCAAGTAGCAGTAGCCCCAGAAACACTAGTTGGATAGCTGAACAGGCCAGACGGCGCGCTGAAATAGCCAGGTAAGACAATCCGGCATGTCTTGAGATGTATTGGAGTGTGATTGCTGGTTTCATCCTTTCAACCTAGTATGCACTTGGTTAAATGGCCCTTGAATTTCACAGGTTGGGAGAGCTACACACTATGAGAGGACATGTAGAATCTGTAATGAGGCTCAAAAATTTGGACCCGAACGTTATTTCCGCCCATACAGTTTGAAGCCAAACATGGAGACAGTAGTATTCAGTTTTCTGGTGAAAGAAAACTCTGGGGCATTTGCCCACATAATTGATGTTGGGTATTGCAAAAGAAATTGACATATGGAGACCAGATTTTTTTTGGGACGGCATAGGTGAACTCTCACTGTAACGTTGTCAATTCTTTGGGTGCTAAAGGGTAAGGAGTACATTTTCCTAGTATTAATTTGTTGCAATCTTTAATGTATACAAGGGGACCTTCTGTTTTTGTGTAATAAGTAGGCTACTTGAAACTAATAAACCCACATGATAGAGTGGAATTTTCTGTATTATTTTTCAAGATTAATTGTCCAACATTAGCCAAAATTGTTGCAATACCTGGTGCAAGCAAAGCCAAATGCACCCTCATTACTTGATGGTGGTAATCTAGCATCAATAATTCGATGAGTTTAACAAGTTGACTATGGCGATTGAACATATTGGATCAAAAAGTTCCTACTCTTGAGGCAATCTTCACTATTCACGTTTAAAAGGAACCGTCGAGCAATAGAATATAGGGAGAGCTTCTAATGAGGACCTTATAATGAGGACTTTCAAATGAACGATTGGATCAAGGTTTTCACTTTTAATTGATATTTTCTAATTCTCATGTGCATATCATCCAACCGTTCATTTGAAAGTCCTCACTTGGTCCTCATTATAAAGTCCTCATTAGAACTTCTCCCATAGAACATATATCGATTGTTAAAAGAAAAAAAATCATATAAGAAAACATGATGAGCAAGTCTATATTCAGATACTTTCATGATTAGCATCTTAAAAATCATTACATAACAAATAATTTATGGCTTAACAAGAATCTTTATAAATTAAATTAAATTTTAATATTCATCAATAATTAACAACAGTTAGATGTAAGACGTTAGCAGCTGGTCATATGCAATCTTTAGAATCATAACACTCTCGTTGTTGAGAAAAGGATCCAAACATCAAAACGTCTTTTTGACTTCCGATATCCCTAATAGGGACCCACCAAGAAATAAGAACGTTGGAAGCAAGAAAAAGCTCTGTATATTCGACCGTTGCAATTGTTAAACTTTTAATTGCAAAGCGAATCGGAGAGAGATCAAAGCCCAAATTTACAAGAAGCTTCAAAAGGATCTGCACTACCCTTTATTAGATCTCCAACCAAAGTAAACGCTTTCAGTTCAGCAACAACAACAAGTAGAAGAAGAGAGAAATGTCAGAGACTATGCATCAACAAAGCTCCGCCGTAATGGGTGGCGCAGCTCTTGAATATCTCCTGCTCCTCTCCCACAACCCGGTTCCGCAATCCGAACCCGAGTACATGGAGCGAGGCCCCAGATACAATGCCTATGCTGAACTCAGAGAATCCAAGCTAAGAAGCAAGTATCTATATCCACTCCAGCAACCGACTCCGGTTAAGAAACAGGTCAAGTTTCAGGTTGCTGCTCCGATTAATAATGTGCCCCGGAAAAAGGGTTCTGCTTATTCATCTTCGTCTTGTGCTGTGGCTCAATCTGTGCCGGATTTCTCGGCGGTGCTGAGGAGGGAGAAAGAGAACCGTAAGCCGGCGAGCAGGCTTGAGATGACTCCGCCGTGGAAAGGGAACCACGGCGGGGTTTTGTCGAGTTCAAGAGGGAGTAAGTCGGCGAGTGCTGTGGAGAAGAACAAGGTGATGTCGAGGAAGAGCCATGCAAGTCTTGAAGAGCTTAAGGGTTTGTCTTCGATTGCTGCTAGTGCTATTAATGGTGGTGGTGAGAACAGGGCAGTTGGAGCAACGGCCAAGAATGTTTTGGGTTACAGACACTTTTGATTTTGTTCCTTCTTTACTGAGTTGAGGGTTTGTTTGGGACTTTTGGTTGATTCATTTTTTTAAAAAAAAGGCTATGCATACATTTGTAACTACTATATGAGTTTGATATGAATTTGTATATGTTCAAACGAAGAGGCTTTGATGATTTCATTTGGCATTGTAACTACCATATTGGAATTTCATATGAATTGCTTCTATTGTAGCAATACTCTATGATGGAAAGATGTTGTAGCTTTAGTATTTCTTCTCCTTTAGTTCAATAGCCTCAAACATTATAAACTAGAAGTCTAACAAACCTTTCCATTGTGCATCTACTTGACCCTAGTAATCTGCATCAATCTCTTGACTCTGGTAATCTGGCATTATTCTCTTAGGAAGAGGGACACTCGAATGATGCGCTCCTTCCCAATCCTCACTGAATTGATGTAATCCGAAAGTAAATGTGCCAACATGCGAGGAAACACAAGTCTCTTCGTCCTTGCCAAAACGGAGAGCCACCCTTCTATACAGGCTAGCTGGTCCGTATATGTACCCCATTGTGAAACTTCTCATTAGCTCCCAAGCAGCATTCAGAATATGTGCCATCAGAAACTAAATGCTGGGAAGACATACTTGTTCAATATATAGACTGTCATAATAAAAGTCACACCCCAAAATGCTTATAGAAGCAGTTTCTTTCATCACAAGGCAGGCTGGGCAGAAAATCATTGCAGTAGACAACCCTGAAGTACTTTGGGACCAGATAATTCAAATGTGGCTCGATGTACCTTCCCAGCTGGTAATCTCCTATCCTTGGTTGCGCAAATGTGTAGACACCAAACAGTCTTTGTATCACATTCATCACCCCATGCAATACCAGCACCGAAGTGAACAATGACGCAAGAGCACCACCTAGGCTATGGCCTGTAACTGCAAACTTTGCATTTTTATGATCCTCTAGTAAGTTCTTGAGCTTTGTTCTTACAGTTAGTATGCACTCACTGCTATCGTTGTTGTTGCAAAATTTTCGTTTGGAGCAGTAATAGTCAACTCAGAATTAGAAGATAATGCTATGGTTCCTTCTAAAGGCCTTTTGTATCGATCTCCTTTCTGAAGATGACTGTGGAAGGTTCAGGAGTAGTTCTGTTTCTCAATCCTAAGGCTTCTAAGAATCCTATGTTTAGTCTACCAAATTTGGAATTTTCATACCAAAAGTAATCAATGTCAGTGCTCCAATCATCAACATAAAGTGGATCTCTGCCCCTGAAGCTGATTAGGATCAAGTTTGCATCTTTGTGCTTGTCACAAAGTATGAACACTTGGGTCGTCATCTTCTTTCGGAAATCTATCAAATCATCATCGAATAAGGAGAGGAAACATAATTTGGCATATAAAACTTCTGACTTCTACAATGTTTTTAAATCATGTTCAAAACAAGGCCGGTCCTGAGAGATTTAAGACCCAGTGCAAAATTTTTTTTTGGGCCCTTTATATAATTTTTTTATTCAAAAATATTTATTTGAAAATTAAAGCTTATTAGAGAAAAGATGTGAAATTAAGAGAGAACGGAAAATTTAGATGAGTGTGCTCAATTCATTGAGAAAATATTGAATTTCTTTAATTGTAGGGAAGATCAATCGGTCTTCTTTGTTGCTGCAACAAATCTCTCTACAATTGATGCAACAAGTATACGAGGTTAAGAAAATTTTAAAAGATCGAAAAGGAAGATCAACCGATAATGTTGTAAAATACTAAAAAATTGAACCAATAATGTTGTAAAAGACTAAAAAATGTGCACTTGTCTTGTTTTTTTTATTTTTTTTATCATAATCTACCATAATATTAATAATTTTTAATTATAAATGTTAATTCAATCGGCCTAGAAGGGTTAGCCATTGTAGAACTCTTGAATTTGAATTTACATAACTAGGTATTTAATGATTTACATGTATAAAAACAAAGACCACTCTTATCCACTCTGTTTTTATCAGAGAATGAAAGATGGCCCAAATTTTGATGAGGTCAAAAAGGAGAAAGGAAATCAAGGCACCATGCATGGTTTATGATGAGCAAAATAGAGCAAGTGAGCAACCAATGAATATCAAGGGACTGAAGTTAACCAATCCAATATATTCAAATATGCTTCCCGAGCAAAACCAAATTGTTCCCGCGTGTTCTGTCTCCTTTGCCATGGGCCCTGTGCGGTCGCACGGCCTGCACTGTGCCATGGCCAGCCTTGGTTCAAAATGTACAGGCTAGGAGTACCATTCCAGCATTAGTAGAAGTCCACAAAATGCATTTGCTTTCATTAAAAGTTCAAAACAAGAATGTCAAACTGATCAAAAAAATCGTTAATGAATGAACTAATAAGTACTATTTATTGTAAAGATGTAAAATGGAGAAACAGAACAAGAGTAGAATAGCTTGCCTCCCAATCATCATTAACGACTCTTCTGATGAGTTCAGCATTCTCATAAGCTAACTTGGCAGCCATAATGGTGAGCTCCATAAGAGCAGGGTTTCTCAATTGTGATTGCATTCTTGTTTATTCAGAATTAGCAGAAGCAATGTTAACTATGTCTTCTACTATGCGTTCACCCTTCTTGGACAGGTCTACCCGCCCATCTACATGACCAGCTATACTTACAAAATTTGAGGTACCCCTCTTCGGCACTACCACTTCCTGCTTACTCATTAGCATGAATGAATGCATATGTAAGTAGACACAACTTAATAGAATGTATAAAGTATAAACAAAGAACTCCAAAACCGTTAAAGTTGCTCTTATGAGTTATGCCTTTTTTTTGAAAAAGGACCGGTGCCCTCAAGTCTCGATTAATGAAACAGTTGAATTCAAGAGAGGTGGGACATAAACCCTGAACCCTATACTTCTCTTAAAAGTACTCAAATATCTCCATTCTATGTTAGAAGTGGTGAATCCAACCGTAAATTCATTGGAAACAAATGAAGAGAATCAAATAACTGGAAAGGAAATTCTTTACATGTTCCAATCAGAAAGTTGGTTTTACAAGCTGTGGTCTATGTAATTTGGCGCTAGAGAAATAAGCACAGGTTTAGTAATGAAAGTCTTCCTCATGTTGTTGTGTTCAAAGGAATTGTGGAGTCAATTTGCCTCTGCTTGATGTCTTGGAAGATCCCTCATACTCCTAAGGCTTACATTTTTCATGAATGGAGTCTACCTTTTTAATTTTCGGTGTTGTCTTTAGGAGGTGTTATTTCTCCTAGTTTTCTTCTCTTGTTGAGGGTGTTTCTTCGTTAGTTTTAGCTTTGTCGCTTCTGTTCTTGTTGTTTACTTTGACCTGTTTTTTGTCTGGGTTCCTTCTATATATTCATTCATTTACCAAAAAAATATCATAGATTATGAGTTAAGTCCCCAACGCATATAACATTTTTCTGTTTATCTTCAATGCTCATGCTTAGCAGTGAAGCACAACCAAAACGAAAGTGAAATTTTCTAAGCCTAAAATAGACTTATAAAATAACCCTACAATCAAAATTGAGTTGTCAAAAGTAGTATAAAAAAGTAGGGATCTCCATTCACATAAACCTTAAACCCTAAACAAAAACTAGTTGGGAACTACTTCTCACCACTAGACAATGATTACACCTATGATATGTTTACAAACATGTTCAATTCATTCGGAAATCCTTATTCAAGTTAAACCAATGATGTGTTGAACTCAATCTACGAATCCTTCGTACTTTGTATGTTAAGAGAATGATATTTTCTACTTAACTTAACATCAATAATGGGGCCTAGAGTGATTTTCTCATATTACTCTCACCTAGAAGTCATTAGGTCTAAAAGATTATGAATAAGGCTAGCCAATATTGGTACTGATGTTGTCCTAATCTATCTAGATATTGGTTTATGTGAATGGAGCTTAAATAATTCACACGCTACTCTAGAATGCAGGTAGACATGATGATCATACAAAACATTCATAGCTTTACAACCAAATATGCATATCAATGTTACGCACCATCAATAAACATATTCAATTGATCAATGAGAAACAATAAATATCTGAACACATGAAACAATCAATTAAACACCAACATCGTAGTTACATCATGTCTAGGGCTTGAAAGCAGCCCCCAACTAAAGGAAAATTAGCTACTCATAATCTTTGAAAACATACAGAAGTAATTCATTGAGTTTAAGAAGAAACCGAATTATGAAAGATGAAGAACATGAGAAGAATCAATCTTCTGATTTGAGGGAGCGATTTTCTAGGTTGAGAACTTCACTTCCTCTCCTCTGATAGCTTGGCGGCCTCTTCTCTTTTCTGATGCGTCTCCCTCTATGTTTCACGTGTAATTAGGGTTAAAAAACCTTAAAACTCGTCCATGGGGTTGTCAATGTGGTATGGTCCTCAAAATAGAAGTTTTGTTCTAAATCGGAAATTTAGATAGACTGACATTCGACAACTAAAATGGTCATAACTTCCTCATAAAAATAGGTATTGACGATCTGTAAAAAGTTCTGGAAAGTAAACTCTTGTAGCTTTCCGTTGATATATGGCATATCTTCTAGATAATTATGGAATGATCACAATCTGACGAAGTTGACTAATGATTTCTGACATATTTTATACTTATGTGTCCAAGTCCTAGCTCCTCTATTTTTCTTCTTGGTCCTCGTCTATTTTCTCCATCTTTAATTGAGCTTCAAGGGTCAGGAAATCCTTGTTTCATCAAGAATTCACAATGCATTAGAATTTTTCGCACTTTCTTTATTTTAGTCTTCTCTCCCTGGTTTGCTTTAGACAACCTAATTTACAAAAATAAATAAATTATCTAAGAATAACACAAAATAACAAAGAAAAGTATAGGGTTAAATAATAATAATAACGTAGCATAAAAATACTGCTATCAAATTTTCTCACACTTAGACTTTGCTAGTCCCTAGCAAACAGAAGAAACTAACTAAACTAAAGACCTTAAAAGACACACAAGAATACACCTAGTACTTCTAATAATTTATCTCATAAACTCCTTACACACATTACATCAAGATTAACACAAAAGTCAAAACTCAATCCGACCAAATTCTGAAGTTAATAAGAGTATAACCATCATATATACATGTGGGATACATGGGCTATCATGGTGAATATAATCTATACATGATTAGAAAAATTTCAATTCACAAGCTCACATGATATCTACTCTTTCTTCTCTCTGATTTTCTGGCTAAGTACAAAAATATATTTCACTCGAAGGATTTGCAAGAGAGACGAAAACTTGCATTTATAAGAACGAAAGCTCATTAATAATAAAATAAACCTCATGAAAGAATATAATAACATACTCAAATGAACTAACCATACACTATTTTTTATGAAAGACCACAAATCATAGGCTATCATCTCAATGATCTAGAAAAAACTTATCAATGTTGTAATGAAGTTAGGCTAGAAGTATGAATTTATGGGTAAGTGAGTTTTAAATCTCATTAGGACCTAGCAGAGCATTCTTCAATTGCATCTTATGTCTCCAATATTATCATGTTGGACCCATCATTATTCCAACCTTCTTACAACATTGTGAAAAAGAACAAATGTCATATATTCAAGTTTCGGGTCTTTAAACATTTATAAAACTCAAAATTCATAAACAAGGGACTTAATCTTTTTTTTTCTTTTTTTTTCTTTTTTGTTGCCGTTTCGTTTGATTTTTTTTAATGACCTTTTTCTTCTTCTTTTGGACAAGTCATCTTCTCCCACACTTGTTTCTCATCATCATTCCACATAATATATCACAACATCATACTCTACTAGACCTAAAGAACAAAGGTAAAGATATTACTACACTAAGCTTGAAGTATGTATTTCATGAGTGATGAAAGAAAAGACTTAATGTAGGCTTAAAGGGGTTTAACTAAGGGGTGTGTCGCGCACACAAATTGAAACACATGGCAATTTGGCAATGATGTTCATCATAAAAAGTTCCTCATTTTCATTTACAAGATCAGGACATATAATGACTAAAAGTTTTGAAATTTACAAGGAATGAGTTCCAGTTTCTGTAGTCATTTAAAAGCCGTTGTATGTATTTCATCAATAAGAAAGAATAATGAGGTTTTCTAAAATTTCATAGCAAAAAAACGATTCAAAATGTTTCAATGATCACTCGGAAAGAATTACACAAGGCTCAAACACTCACTAAAAGTCAAATGTGAATCAAAACTAATCAAATCATTCACTTCTGTGTACCATGTAAGCAAAGCCAAAGAATAAAGTAAAACACAAATATATGACATTTATACATCCTTATTAACCAAAGAATAAAGTAAGAAATTATTTCAACCTCCATGATCCTCTTAAGCCATGATTTCAAAAATTACCTTCATCATCGATGTTGGAAGAAACTCTAAGACTCGATAGAACATAAACATAAAGGCTAGATTCTATTTTTATTTTAATGTTTTTTTTAATATTTTTTACACCTAATTGACTCTAAAAAACAAAACAAGAACATAATGTTCACTCCCCCACACTTATTCTTAACATTGCCCTCAATGTTGCACAAATTCTCAGCATGCAATGTAGAGAATAAAAATGAAAGTAAAGAAACAAACATAAAACACACCAACACAAAGCAAAACAATGAAAAAGAAACTAAGGATGATTGGTAAAAGAGAGCAACGCTTGGTTTAACGTCATCAGCCTGACGGTAACAATGTTTAACCAATGCCGAAAAAGCCTCCATTTGAGGACTTTGTAAAGAAATTTTTTGTGTTCCTCATATATGATCTCTTATGTTCAGGTGGGTGCAGAGAAACATCACTTGAAGTCCTCCATATAAGGAGCTCAGTGTAGCATCTTGTAATAGATGGTGCTTTAGTAGGAAGAAAGCTCATACTCCGCTTAGAACTCTCTTGGGTGACCTATCAACAAAAAGAGCAGTTTCTACATTAGTAAATGAGACATTAATATCACAAGGTTCAAACTTACCTTAATGGCATGACAATGTTTCATGAGCAACCATGATCTCAATAGTGTTATGAGTAACCCTAAATTTATTGCTCAGTGAAGGTTGAATAGTAGTTGACATAGCTTTTACTTCAGAATCTTTAAGATCACATGCCTTCATCTCGGGTGTTGTCCAAGTTCTAAGAAATTTTACTTCTTGTTAGACAAATTCATCACCATCAAATCACTCTTGTGCATCCGAGAATTGCTTACCAGGTTCGAACACCTTGAATTCTACCGTTTCTCCAAAAACTATCATGCTCAGCATCTTTTTGAAAACATCAATATTAGTGTGAGCTGTAGTCATGAAAAGGGACGTCCTAAAATCAATAGTAATTTCCTCAGTCCAAATATAGCTAATTAACAAATAAATCATCATAAAAAGGGACAATATCATAGTAAAGAAGCATAACTTAATTTGGTAATTTAGAGAATCTTATTTGAAAACGATATCTTAGAACTGAGTAGTATAAATTTTTCGTCTAATGATACTATACCTTTTCAATAGGCTCCGTTGTGGTAGATGCAATCAACAAACAAGTGAGCATGTATCATAATATTACCTTGTGTCAAAAACATACTTCTATTTTTTGTACGAGGTTAGTCTAAATACAAATTATTGTCGGAAGATGACTTCTCCCTAGCTCTGCTAGGGTTTTACTCGACGACAGTCTCCGTGATCGACAAAATTCCCAAACCGGCAGGCAACAGTGAAACCCAATCCAAGGGAAAGGTTATGTATTCTCCTATCTTGTCTTCTCAGACCACTGGAGGTGATGGGGCTTCCCTCCATGTCTCTTGTGGGTGGCGGAGGACGTCACATTCACCTGACTCAAACAGGCCAGATTCAGATTGCGATGGCAAGTTTAAAGACTTGATGGAATTCAAGACCGGTGGGGCTGGTTTTGATGGTCGAGATGTGAAGAACAATTGGGTGGCGGCGCTCGAGACTTGGTGGATGCGATGGTGATTTGAGGCTGGGATCCGGCTGGCAAGGATGCTGTGATAGTTGGAAAGTTCAATCCATCTATTTAAGATGGTGTTTATGCTAATGTTGATTGCTTTGCTCTGTTGTGGATTGCGGAGAATGATCAGTATTCTAATGAGGTACGGTTGTGAGGGGTGGTGTTTTGAACGTCGAAATTGCTGCTTAGATGCTGATGGGAGGCTTTGAGTCGGCGGAGTGTTATGGTGATTCCTAATAATCGGCCTGGCTGGTTTGGGCATATTAGGGTTTCTCTAGTTGGGTTGTTAGCTCAATTTTTTCGTGCTCTTCCGTTTATGGGCTTGGTTGAACTAGTCTTTATGGCCCAAGTTCTTATGACTGAAAGATCCATGCTGCTATGGATGGAGAGGTGGAGATGACTTCAGTAGAGGCACCTCCTCAGGAACTCGCGTCTCTGACAGGTACGGGGAAGAATGAGGCCTTTAAGGTCGAGGCTATGAAGCCTGTGGTGGAGGATGGGGACCCTGTGAGACCCCGAAATCTTAATTTAATTTTCCGACACATTTAGGGTTTAATTCCGATTACTTTTCAGTACGTCGTCATTTCGTCTAACGTTTTTACGTTAAGACACGCGTCGCCACATGCGTGAAAGTATTTACGGAATATTTTCCGGCACTTCACGTATTTTTCGTACAACTTTTACGTTTAAATTTGACGTTTGGTTATTTGAAATTTTCGAAAATGGTTTTGGTTTTGAAATTATTTTGGGATGGGGATCGAATCGTGGCCGTTGATTCGATCGACGAATCGTGGCCACTCGTTTTTCTTTTTATACCCTATCTCCTTTCCCTTCTCCCTCACCTCTCTTTTTTCTTTCCTTATCTTTCTCTTTCTTCTTTCTCCCCTTTTCGTTTCGGTCTTCGTCCGAAAACAGGAAGTTCTCTCTCTCTACTGCTCTCGACCCAGCCACCACCAGGCACACCGCCCCGGCGCGCGTCTCCACTCACCGCCGCCCTCATTGGCTTCGCACAGCCCCGGCGACCTTTCCTAGACCACCAGTGAAGCCAGCGCCGCCGCCAGCGCCGCCCAGCCGAGGAGGAGAGTTCAAGAACACTGTGTAACCCAGATCGAGGCTCATCAGCACTTTTGGAGAGCTAGGACACTCCCAGGCGCCACCAGGAGCAAGGAGGAGGAAGGAGAGGACCAGCGGAGCTCCGCCGGAGGTGTTTCGTTGGAGAAACAGTGGAGGAGACTTCTAGGTATAAAACTCGATCTTTTCCTTCGATTGTGGTGTTGTTGGTTAGCCTAGGATGTTTAGAAGGTGTTAGGACAGGCCTAGAGGCTCGGTTTGGCCGGAAAAACCTTGAAATCCGGCGAGGAAACCGGTCGGGAACCGGCACGGTAAAAACTCTGGTTTTTACCGTGTCAGTTTACTTTTACTATTTACCCAGGGGCAGAGTTACCAATTTGCCCCTGACTGTTTGAGTTAATTACAGTTACAGTTTTTACTATTTACAGTTACTGTTTACTTTTACTGTTACAGTTTTACTTTTACTGTTGACTTTGACCGGTTGACTATTTGACTTTGACTTTTTGACTTTGACCGGTTAACTTTTTGACCGTTGACTTTTTGACCGTTGACCGTTGACTTTAATGTTGACCGTTGACTTTTACTATTCCAAAGTTGACTTTTAACTTATGCCGTAGAACACCTATTTTACGTTTTCGAACACTACGGTTAAACGTTTTAAAGACTTTTAGTTTGTAAATGTGGCAAAATGACGTAAGTACTGAATAAGAAATAATCCCGACTTCTCGCTGGTTCGAGAATCGGAGTGTCAAACAAGTCAAACCCTAATGTCAGAAAGATAAACAAAGAGTGTTTATCAAGTCTTAGTCGTAGGTAGTAGATCCTCGAATTACTTATACCTGACTATCACTGTTGTCTCACCCACAGACTCAGGAGCTCGTCTACACAGACTTCAGGAGGACCAGGAGTTGGAGCGCAGCCAGCTGTACCATCACACCAGGTAGGGGGAGCACGCCCAATGGGTGAGCCGAAACCCTCTTGGGTCGGCGGCTCTTTCACTTTATATTTATTAAATAATGATGCATTGTTTTAAAGCTTGACCACATGCTTCTTATAGCACTTGGTGTGTGTGTGTGAGTTTTGGATCGAAAAGTAGTACCGTCGTCCTGATTTCCGGTGCTTGGCCTGAGAGCGACGGGACCTAGTATTCTAGTACTCCTACGGTGTCGATGACCGTTAACCTCCGGAGGGGCTATGCCCTGTTTATTTCATTCATTTATCCCGCTTACGCTCGTCTCGTACAGAGTAAAACGTGACGTAAGTGTGGCCTGCTATTTGTTGGGCGTTAGCTGGAAATGGACGCTCTCGCTATTCTGCGCACTCGGGCGCTTAGATAGTTGGCCCCGGTTTACAGTGAAGACAAACCCGGGATTCGGCCGCTCAGATCCAGAGAGTTCTTTCATATGTGGTCACATGTTTTACCGAACTTTGTGTGCGTGGCGTGCATTTACATTTTCACATGCTCTTTCGTACTTACGAGTACATATACATATATACGAAATGTTTTCTCATGGGTTTTAAACCCCGACTTGGATGGCTTTGGCCCCATTTGGGTTAGCGAGGACGAGTTGCTCACCTCTACATCTTTTCAGGTCTACAGCACCCGTCACTGGAGGAGCTGGACTAGATCGCGGAGCGTCGGTTATCGTGCACTTCACTTTTCGAGGACTCCCATTCTGGTGTGGTTTTCATGTTTCTTGATTTCCGTATCTTTGTTGTTGTTATCTGTTGGATACTCTGAGACATTATTCGGGCCCAGTGTTTCGAGACTTTTTCATGTATTATTTCAGTCTCGGGTATTTTTCTAATATCTTCCGCTTGTAAAACATTTGTATGCTACTCTGATCATTTGTCATTCAGTATTTGACATCCATATTATCATTCATGTATTGTTTATTTCATTTATAGCCTTGTGGTTTCGGTCCGGTGGGTCATCAATACGTCGAAAGACGTATTGATTACTCGCTAGATCGGGGTTACGGCGGTTACCGTCGTGTTCCAGGACCGAGAATAGTCCCCGGGATGCGACAGTAATTACTTGGTATCAGAGCATCGTTTTGGTACCTTCCATGTCATTGGTGTACGACCAGTTCGTTTTCTTCGAGTCGTATACTTCGAGTTATTTGTGTGCGATGCTGACGTCATTGCATGATCTCATGATGTATTCCTTCATACGGAAATCAAAAGTTCATTCATGTTCCAGTAGTTGCCATTCTCATTATCTTTATTCACTGGACATTGTTTCGATGACTAATCCTTGTTTCTTTTCAGTCAGTCACGATGCCGCCACGCCGTGAGGTGGATGAGGTCACTCGTGCGTTCCGAGCCATGGGGAACGTTCCACCTCCTACTCCGCAGGACTTGGAGTTGGAGAGGAGGTCCAACTGCTTGGCGACCTTCCTGAAAGTTAGGCCACCTAACTTCACCGGTCTTACAGAGGCCGTAGATGCTGAGGTCTGGCTCAAGCATATCAAGAAGCTGCAGGGGACAGTTAACACCCCTATTGAGTACCGAGTAGCTTTTGCAGTTCACTACCTCACAGGAGAGGCTGATAGTTGGTGGGACACCGTTGCAGACCGCCATGATCCCGACCAGATGACTTGGGATCAGTTTGAGGAGTTGTTCTACGAGCAGTACTTTCCCCCGGTCTTGAGGGACCAGAAGATAGGTGAGTTCTTCGGCCTTACACAGGGGAGCATGACAGTCCACGAGTATGTGGTGCGGTTTACTTCTCTGCAGAAGTATGTCCCAGGCCTCCCCGAGAAGGTGAAGGCCCAGAGGTTTGAGTTTGGGCTTCGGGATTCAGTTCGCCGCGAGTTGCTCTCTAATACCACTCGCACTTACCGGGAGATTGTGAGCGCAGCTTACAAGATTGAGGCTGACCAGGCGACCTTTCCTCAGGGCAGAGATGAGTATGGCAGTAGGTCCCACTCCCGGAGCAGAGACAGGAAGATGACCAAGAGGAACAACAGGAGACCTTTTGGCGGAAACGTCAGTGCTGGCAGTAGTGGCAGTGGGTCCTCAGGAGGCCGGTCAGGGCCCTATACCTGTTATGAGTGCGGTCAGGTGGGATACACCCGTTGGCGTTGCCCCAACAGAGACCTGGGTACGGCTTCAGCTTCAGGTTCTTCCAGCCGTATCCAGCCTCAGGGTCAGCAGCAGTCTTACTCCCAGGTTCCTCAGCAGCAGCAGTACCAGCAGGGCTATGCACAGCCGTCGTACCCTCAGGCACCTCAGCAGCAGCCTGCCCCGAGTCAGGGCAGTCAGGCTAGTCAGAGTTCACGTACTAGAGGCCGGAGTGGACGCAGTGCTAGGGGACGTGGACAGGTCTATGCTTTTGCAGGAGGTCAGCTAGCTCTCGATGCCTCGACAGCTTTAGATGGTACGATCATTGTTTCTAATTCAGAGGCTAGAGTTTTGTTTGACACAGGAGCTTCTCATTCTTTTATTGCCACGTGGTTTGCGGATGCTTTGGGATTAGAGTCTGAGTCCACGGGTAGCACGTATTGTTTCAGTTCTGCCCTTGGAATGGGGGCAGCCACAGACAGGATCTTTCGCAAGTGTCAGCTGCTGGTCAACGAAGGGAAGTTACTAGCAGATCTTTACCCGTTAGACATTGATGGGTATGATTTGATACTTGGGATGGATTGGTTGGAGAAGTACCGAGCTCTCATAGACTGTGAGAAGAGGACAGTCACAGTGAGGACTCCAGGCAAGGACAAAGTGATGGTAATCAGAATGGATGAGCGACTCACACAGCCGAGTCCACTCTTGCGACCATGTTTTCGTGGGAGGAGGACTTTGACTTGCTACAGCATTGTGAGATCGTCAAAGGAGACAGATGGATCTAGTGGGGACAGATACATTCCGGTAGTTGATGAGCATCCCGGAGTATTTCCTGAAGATTTACCAGGATTACAGCCACATCGGGAGGTAGAGTTTCAGATCGAGTTGGTTCCAGGAGCCACGCCGATTTCGATTCCACCTTACCGTATGGCACCAGCTGAGTTGCAAGAGTTGAAGCTTCAGTTGGAAGATCTTATGAGCAAGGGTTTTATCAGGTATAGTTCATCACCGTGGGGAGCACCGGTGTTGTTTGCCAGAAAACATGATGGGACCCTTCGACTCTGTATAGATTATCGGAAGTTGAACAGTGTCACTGTGAAGAATAAGTACCCACTTCCCAGGATTGATGATTTGTTTGATCAGCTTACAGGAGCTCAGTTCTTTTCTAAGATAGACCTGAGGTCCGGTTATCATCAGCTTCGGGTACGGGATAGTGACATAGAGAAGACAGCCTTCCGTACACGCTACGGGCACTTCGAGTTCCTCGTCATGTCGTTCGGGTTGACGAATGCTCCCGCAGCTTTCATGGATCTCATGAACAGAGTCTTCCGACCTTATCTAGATCAGTTTGTGATCGTGTTCATCGACGACATCTTAGTCTACTCCAAGACCCAAGCAGAGCATGAGTATCATCTTCGCACCATTCTCCAGACTTTGTGGAATCACCAGCTTTTCGCCAAGAAGTCAAAGTGCGAGTTTTGGCTTTCAGAGGTGCAGTTTCTAGGGCATGTAGTCTCAGGTGCAGGCTTGTCAGTGGATCCTTCAAAGATCGAGACAGTTTTAGATTGGGAACATCCTCGGAATGTTACAGAAGTGAGGAGTTTCCTTGGTCTAGCTGGATACTACCGTCGGTTTGTGCAGGACTTCTCAAAGATTGCCACGCCACTGACCAACTTGACAAAGAAAGGAGTCAAGTTTGAGTGGAGTGACGCATGTGAAGAGGCTTTTGCAGAGTTGAAGAACCGGTTGACCACAGCCCCAGTCCTCGTTCTCCCCAATGGTGTAGATCCGTACCAAGTGTATACGGACGCTTCAGGGACTGGTTTAGGTTGTGTGCTGATGCAAAATGGTGGGGTAGTTTGTTATGGCTCTAGACAGTTGAAGCCACATGAGAAGAACTATCCTACACATGATTTGGAGTTGGCAGCAGTTGTACATGCTCTGAAGATCTGGAGGTGTTATCTCTACGGAGCCACCTTTGAGATCTACACTGATCACAAGAGCCTACAGTACATCTTCACCCAGCGTGATCTTAATCTACGGCAACGGAGATGGATGGAGTATCTTACGGATTATGAGTTCACCCTACGATACCATCCAGGCAAAGCAAATGTTGTTGCCGATGCCTTGAGCAGGAAGCCGAGGTATGAGCTTGCGAGTATTTTCCTCTCTCGCATGGAGGCTCTGGAGACATTGGAGGATTATGATTTGGACGTACGGTTTGGGGATTCTCACGGATTCTTGGCCAGTGTGTCACTCAGGCCCCACATCCTACAGCAGGTGGGGGAGTATCAGTGGAATGACCCAGAGAGCCACTTGGTTCGGGCCCAGGTCTATTCAGGTGAAGCCGACAACAAGTGGAGTGTCAGTGATGATGGACTTATCAGGTACAAGGGACGTGCCTTTGTCCCTAGTGATGATTACATCCGGAAACTAGTGTTGGAGGAGTCACACCGGACTAGTTTCACCATGCATCCAGGAGCCACAAAGATGTATCAGGATATGAAGCGCCAGTTTTGGTGGAAGGGCATGAAGCAGAGCATTGGAGAGTATGTATCTAGATGTGATGTGTGCAGGCAAGTAAAGGCAGAGAACAGACATCCAGCAGAACTTCTTGAGCCTTTGGCAGTTCCACAGTGGAAGTGGGACCATATCACCATGGATTTCGTCACCGGCCTACCCCGTTCACGGGAAGGTCATGATGGGATTTGGGTGATAGTTGACAGGTTGACGAAATCTGCACACTTTCTACCTGTCAAGATGAGCTCACGTACACAGTACTTTGCAGATCTGTACATTAGTGAGGTGATCAGACTTCATGGGATACCTAAGAGCATCATCTCAGACCGTGACCCACGTTTTACTTCCAAGCTCTGGAAGTCATTGCAGAAAGAGTTGGGTACCGAGTTGCACTTGAGTTCAGCTTATCATCCTCAGACAGATGGACAGTCCGAGCGTACGATCCGTACCTTGGAGGACATGCTTCGATCCTGCATAGTTGATTTTGGTGAAAAGTGGCATGAGTGCCTGTCTCTTGCAGAGTTTGCCTACAACAATAGCTACCACCGCAGCATTGGTATGGCTCCATTCGAGGCACTGTATGGTCGACCATGTAGATCCCCTACATGTTGGTTGGACAGAGAGGACCGGGTTCTACTTGGTCCAGATGTGATACAGGAGACTTCAGAGAAACTTCAGATTGTCCAGGAGAGGCTTAGAGCAGCCCAGAGCAGGAGCAAATCGTATGCAGACACACGTCGGACACCCCTTGAGTTTGCAGTGGGAGACTTTGTGTACTTGAAAGTCAGTCCCCGCAAGGGAGTTAGACGATTTGGGGTTAAGGGGAAGTTGGCCCCAAGGTTTGTAGGGCCCTTCCAGATAGCCCAGAGAGTTGGATCCGTTGCTTACCGGATTCACCTGCCACCACGACTGCAGCATATACATGACGTGTTCCACGTCTCACAGTTACGGAAGAGCCCACCGGGTGCCCCACAGAATGTTATTTGGACTGATGTACAGCTGCGCAGCGATGCTTCTTACGAGGAGAGACCGTACCGCATCTTGGACCGTGATGTAAGGAAGCTCAGGAACCGTGAGGTTCCAGTGGTGAAAGTTCAGTGGGATCACCATAGTGAGGAAGAGGCTACTTGGGAGCTTGAGTCAGTCATGCGGCAGGCTCACCCACACCTCTTCTGATGTCAGGTAAATTTCGAGGACGAAATTCAATTTAAGGGGGGTAGAGTGTGAGACCCCGAAATCTTAATTTAATTTTCCGACACATTTAGGGTTTAATTCCGATTACTTTTCAGTATGTCGTCATTTCGTCTAACGTTTTTACGTTAAGACACGCGTCGCCACATGCGTGAAAGTATTTACGGAATATTTTCCGGCACTTCACGTATTTTTCGTACAACTTTTACGTTTAAATTTGACGTTTGGTTATTTGAAATGAATTTGCGAAAATGGTTTTGGTTTTGAAATTATTTTGGGATGGGGATCGAATCGTGGCCGTTGATTCGATCGACGAATCGTGGCCACTCGTTTTTCTTTTTATACCCTATCTCCTTTCCCTTCTCCCTCACCTCTCCTTTTTCTTTCCTTATCTTTCTCTTTCTTCTTTCTCCCCTTTCCGTTTCGGTCTTCGTCCGAAAACAGGAAGTTCTCTCTCTCTCTACTGCTCTCGACCCAGCCACCACCAGGCACACCGCCCCGGCGCGCGTCTCCACTCACCGCCGCCCTCATTGGCTTCGCACAGCCCCGGCGACCTTTCCTAGACCACCAGTGAAGCCAGCGCCGCCGCCAGCGCCGCCCAGCCGAGGAGGAGAGTTCAAGAACACTGTGTAACCCAGATCGAGGCTCATCAGCACTTTTGGAGAGCTAGGACACTCCCAGGCGCCACCAGGAGCCGCCCAGGAGCAAGGAGGAGGAAGGAGAGGACCAGCGGAGCTCCGCCGAAGGTGTTTCGTTGGAGAAACAGTGGAGGAGACTTCTAGGTATAAAACTCGATCTTTTCCTTCGATTGTGGTGTTGTTGGTTAGCCTAGGATGTTTAGAAGGTGTTAGGACAGGCCTAGAGGCTCGGTTTGGCCGGAAAAACCTTGAAATCCGGCGAGGAAACCGGTCGGGAACCGGCACGGTAAAAACTCTGGTTTTTACCGTGTCAGTTTACTTTTACTATTTACCCAGGGGCAGAGTTACCAATTTGCCCCTGACTGTTTGAGTTAATTACAGTTACAGTTTTTACTATTTACAGTTACTGTTTACTTTTACTGTTACAGTTTTACTTTTACTGTTGACTTTGACCGGTTGACTATTTGACTTTGACTTTTTGACTTTGACCGGTTAACTTTTTGACTGTTGACTTTTTGACCGTTGACCGTTGACTTTAATGTTGACCGTTGACTTTTACTATTCCAAAGTTGACTTTTAACTTATGCCGTAGAACACCTATTTTACGTTTTCGAACACTACGGTTAAACGTTTTAAAGACTTTTAGTTTGTAAATGTGGCAAAATGACGTAAGTACTGAATAAGAAATAATCCCGACTTCTCGCTGGTTCGAGAATCGGAGTGTCAAACAAGTCAAACCCTAATGTCAGAAAGATAAACAAAGAGTGTTTATCAAGTCTTAGTCGTAGGTAGTAGATCCTCGAATTACTTATACCTGACTATCACTGTTGTCTCACCCACAGACTCAGGAGCTCGTCTACACAGACTTCAGGAGGACCAGGAGTTGGAGCGTAGCCAGCTGTACCATCACACCAGGTAGGGGGAGCACGCCCAATGGGTGAGCCGAAACCCTCTTGGGTCGGCGGCTCTTTCACTTTATATTTATTAAATAATGATGCATTGTTTTAAAGCTTGACCACATGCTTCTTATAGCACTTGGTGTGTGTGTGTGAGTTTTGGATCGAAAAGTAGTACCGTCGTCCTGATTTCCGGTGCTTGGCCTGAGAGCGACGGGACCTAGTATTCTAGTACTCCTACGGTGTCGATGACCGTTAACCTCCGGAGGGGCTATGCCCTGTTTATTTCATTCATTTATCCCGCTTACGCTCGTCTCGTACAGAGTAAAACGTGACGTAAGTGTGGCCTGCTATTTGTTGGGTGTTAGCTGGAAATGGACGCTCTCGCTATTCTGCGCACTCGGGCGCTTAGATAGTTGGCCCCGGTTTGCGGTGAAGACAAACCCGGGATTCGGCCGCTCAGATCCAGAGAGTTCTTTCATATGTGGTCACATGTTTTACCGAGCTTTGTGTGCGTGGCGTGCATTTACATTTCCACATGCTCTTTCGTACTTACGAGTACATATACATATATACGAAATGTTTTCTCATGGGTTTTAAACCCCGACTTGGATGGCTTTGGCCCCATTTGGGTTAGCGAGGACGAGTTGCTCACCTCTACATCTTTTCAGGTCTACAGCACCCGTCACTGGAGGAGCTGGACTAGATCGCGGAGCGTCGGTTATCGTGCACTTCACTTTTCGAGGACTCCCATTCTGGTGTGGTTTTCATGTTTCTTGATTTCCGTATCTTTGTTGTTGTTATCTGTTGGATACTCTGAGACATTATTCGGGCCCAGTGTTTCGAGACTTTTTCATGTATTATTTCAGTCTCGGGTATTTTTCTAATATCTTCCGCTTGTAAAACATTTGTATGCTACTCTGATCATTTGTCATTCAGTATTTGACATCCATATTATCATTCATGTATTGTTTATTTCATTTATAGCCTTGTGGTTTCGGTCCGGTGGGTCATCAATACGTCGAAAGACGTATTGATTACTCGCTAGATCGGGGTTACGGCGGTTACCGTCGTGTTCCAGGACCGAGAATAGTCCCCGGGATGCGACAGTAATTACTTGGTATCAGAGCATCGTTTTGGTACCTTCCATGTCATTGGTGTACGACCAGTTCGTTTTCTTCGAGTCGTATACTTCGAGTTATTTGTGTGCGATGCTGACGTCATTGCATGATCTCATGATGTATTCCTTCATACGGAAATCAAAAGTTCATTCATGTTCCAGTAGTTGCCATTCTCATTATCTTTATTCACTGGACATTGTTTCGATGACTAATCCTTGTTTCTTTTCAGTCAGTCACGATGCCGCCACGCCGTGAGGTGGATGAGGTCACTCGTGCGTTCCGAGCCATGGGGAACGTTCCACCTCCTACTCCGCAGGACTTGGAGTTGGAGAGGAGGTCCAACTGCTTGGCGACCTTCCTGAAAGTTAGGCCACCTAACTTCACCGGTCTTACAGAGGCCGTAGATGCTGAGGTCTGGCTCAAGCATATCAAGAAGCTGCAGGGGACAGTTAACACCCCTATTGAGTACCGAGTAGCTTTTGCAGTTCACTACCTCACAGGAGAGGCTGATAGTTGGTGGGACACCGTTGCAGACCGCCATGATCCCGACCAGATGACTTGGGATCAGTTTGAGGAGTTGTTCTACGAGCAGTACTTTCCCCCGGTCTTGAGGGACCAGAAGATAGGTGAGTTCTTCGGCCTTACACAGGGGAGCATGACAGTCCACGAGTATGTGGTGCGGTTTACTTCTCTGCAGAAGTATGTCCCAGGCCTCCCCGAGAAGGTGAAGGCCCAGAGGTTTGAGTTTGGGCTTCGGGATTCAGTTCGCCGCGAGTTGCTCTCTAATACCACTCGCACTTACCGGGAGATTGTGAGCGCAGCTTACAAGATTGAGGCTGACCAGGCGACCTTTCCTCAGGGCAGAGATGAGTATGGCAGTAGGTCCCACTCCCGGAGCAGAGACAGGAAGATGACCAAGAGGAACAACAGGAGACCTTTTGGCGGAAACGTCAGTGCTGGCAGTAGTGGCAGTGGGTCCTCAGGAGGCCGGTCAGGGCCCTATACCTGTTATGAGTGCGGTCAGGTGGGATACACCCGTTGGCGTTGCCCCAACAGAGACCTGGGTACGGCTTCAGCTTCAGGTTCTTCCAGCCGTATCCAGCCTCAGGGTCAGCAGCAGTCTTACTCCCAGGTTCCTCAGCAGCAGCAGTACCAGCAGGGCTATGCACAGCCGTCGTACCCTCAGGCACCTCAGCAGCAGCCTGCCCCGAGTCAGGGCAGTCAGGCTAGTCAGAGTTCACGTACTAGAGGCCGGAGTGGACGCAGTGCTAGGGGACGTGGACAGGTCTATGCTTTTGCAGGAGGTCAGCTAGCTCTCGATGCCTCGACAGCTTTAGATGGTACGATCATTGTTTCTAATTCAGAGGCTAGAGTTTTGTTTGACACAGGAGCTTCTCATTCTTTTATTGCCACGTGGTTTGCGGATGCTTTGGGATTAGAGTCTGAGTCCACGGGTAGCACGTATTGTTTCAGTTCTGCCCTTGGAATGGGGGCAGCCACAGACAGGATCTTTCGCAAGTGTCAGCTGCTGGTCAACGAAGGGAAGTTACTAGCAGATCTTTACCCGTTAGACATTGATGGGTATGATTTGATACTTGGGATGGATTGGTTGGAGAAGTACCGAGCTCTCATAGACTGTGAGAAGAGGACAGTCACAGTGAGGACTCCAGGCAAGGACAAAGTGATGGTAATCAGAATGGATGAGCGACTCACACAGCCGAGTCCACTCTTGCGACCATGTTTTCGTGGGAGGAGGACTTTGACTTGCTACAGCATTGTGAGATCGTCAAAGGAGACAGATGGATCTAGTGGGGACAGATACATTCCGGTAGTTGATGAGCATCCCGGAGTATTTCCTGAAGATTTACCAGGATTACAGCCACATCGGGAGGTAGAGTTTCAGATCGAGTTGGTTCCAGGAGCCACGCCGATTTCGATTCCACCTTACCGTATGGCACCAGCTGAGTTGCAAGAGTTGAAGCTTCAGTTGGAAGATCTTATGAGCAAGGGTTTTATCAGGTATAGTTCATCACCGTGGGGAGCACCGGTGTTGTTTGCCAGAAAACATGATGGGACCCTTCGACTCTGTATAGATTATCGGAAGTTGAACAGTGTCACTGTGAAGAATAAGTACCCACTTCCCAGGATTGATGATTTGTTTGATCAGCTTACAGGAGCTCAGTTCTTTTCTAAGATAGACCTGAGGTCCGGTTATCATCAGCTTCGGGTACGGGATAGTGACATAGAGAAGACAGCCTTCCGTACACGCTACGGGCACTTCGAGTTCCTCGTCATGTCGTTCGGGTTGACGAATGCTCCCGCAGCTTTCATGGATCTCATGAACAGAGTCTTCCGACCTTATCTAGATCAGTTTGTGATCGTGTTCATCGACGACATCTTAGTCTACTCCAAGACCCAAGCAGAGCATGAGTATCATCTTCGCACCATTCTCCAGACTTTGTGGAATCACCAGCTTTTCGCCAAGAAGTCAAAGTGCGAGTTTTGGCTTTCAGAGGTGCAGTTTCTAGGGCATGTAGTCTCAGGTGCAGGCTTGTCAGTGGATCCTTCAAAGATCGAGACAGTTTTAGATTGGGAACATCCTCGGAATGTTACAGAAGTGAGGAGTTTCCTTGGTCTAGCTGGATACTACCGTCGGTTTGTGCAGGACTTCTCAAAGATTGCCACGCCACTGACCAACTTGACAAAGAAAGGAGTCAAGTTTGAGTGGAGTGACGCATGTGAAGAGGCTTTTGCAGAGTTGAAGAACCGGTTGACCACAGCCCCAGTCCTCGTTCTCCCCAATGGTGTAGATCCGTACCAAGTGTATACGGACGCTTCAGGGACTGGTTTAGGTTGTGTGCTGATGCAAAATGGTGGGGTAGTTTGTTATGGCTCTAGACAGTTGAAGCCACATGAGAAGAACTATCCTACACATGATTTGGAGTTGGCAGCAGTTGTACATGCTCTGAAGATCTGGAGGTGTTATCTCTACGGAGCCACCTTTGAGATCTACACTGATCACAAGAGCCTACAGTACATCTTCACCCAGCGTGATCTTAATCTACGGCAACGGAGATGGATGGAGTATCTTACGGATTATGAGTTCACCCTACGATACCATCCAGGCAAAGCAAATGTTGTTGCCGATGCCTTGAGCAGGAAGCCGAGGTATGAGCTTGCGAGTATTTTCCTCTCTCGCATGGAGGCTCTGGAGACATTGGAGGATTATGATTTGGACGTACGGTTTGGGGATTCTCACGGATTCTTGGCCAGTGTGTCACTCAGGCCCCACATCCTACAGCAGGTGGGGGAGTATCAGTGGAATGACCCAGAGAGCCACTTGGTTCGGGCCCAGGTCTATTCAGGTGAAGCCGACAACAAGTGGAGTGTCAGTGATGATGGACTTATCAGGTACAAGGGACGTGCCTTTGTCCCTAGTGATGATTACATCCGGAAACTAGTGTTGGAGGAGTCACACCGGACTAGTTTCACCATGCATCCAGGAGCCACAAAGATGTATCAGGATATGAAGCGCCAGTTTTGGTGGAAGGGCATGAAGCAGAGCATTGGAGAGTATGTATCTAGATGTGATGTGTGCAGGCAAGTAAAGGCAGAGAACAGACATCCAGCAGAACTTCTTGAGCCTTTGGCAGTTCCACAGTGGAAGTGGGACCATATCACCATGGATTTCGTCACCGGCCTACCCCGTTCACGGGAAGGTCATGATGGGATTTGGGTGATAGTTGACAGGTTGACGAAATCTGCACACTTTCTACCTGTCAAGATGAGCTCACGTACACAGTACTTTGCAGATCTGTACATTAGTGAGGTGATCAGACTTCATGGGATACCTAAGAGCATCATCTCAGACTGTGACCCACGTTTTACTTCCAAGCTCTGGAAGTCATTGCAGAAAGAGTTGGGTACCGAGTTGCACTTGAGTTCAGCTTATCATCCTCAGACAGATGGACAGTCCGAGCGTACGATCCGTACCTTGGAGGACATGCTTCGATCCTGCATAGTTGATTTTGGTGAAAAGTGGCATGAGTGCCTGTCTCTTGCAGAGTTTGCCTACAACAATAGCTACCACCGCAGCATTGGTATGGCTCCATTCGAGGCACTGTATGGTCGACCATGTAGATCCCCTACATGTTGGTTGGACAGAGAGGACCGGGTTCTACTTGGTCCAGATGTGATACAGGAGACTTCAGAGAAACTTCAGATTGTCCAGGAGAGGCTTAGAGCAGCCCAGAGCAGGAGCAAATCGTATGCAGACACACGTCGGACACCCCTTGAGTTTGCAGTGGGAGACTTTGTGTACTTGAAAGTCAGTCCCCGCAAGGGAGTTAGACGATTTGGGGTTAAGGGGAAGTTGGCCCCAAGGTTTGTAGGGCCCTTCCAGATAGCCCAGAGAGTTGGATCCGTTGCTTACCGGATTCACCTGCCACCACGACTGCAGCATATACATGACGTGTTCCACGTCTCACAGTTACGGAAGAGCCCACCGGGTGCCCCACAGAATGTTATTTGGACTGATGTACAGCTGCGTAGCGATGCTTCTTACGAGGAGAGACCGTACCGCATCTTGGACCGTGATGTAAGGAAGCTCAGGAACCGTGAGGTTCCAGTGGTGAAAGTTCAGTGGGATCACCATAGTGAGGAAAAGGCTACTTGGGAGCTTGAGTCAGTCATGCGGCAGGCTCACCCACACCTCTTCTGATGTCAGGTAAATTTCGAGGACGAAATTCAATTTAAGGGGGGTAGAGTGTGAGACCCCGAAATCTTAATTTAATTTTCCGACACATTTAGGGTTTAATTCCGATTACTTTTCAGTATGTCGTCATTTCGTCTAACGTTTTTACGTTAAGACACGCGTCGCCACATGCGTGAAAGTATTTACGGAATATTTTCCGGCACTTCACGTATTTTTCGTACAACTTTTACGTTTAAATTTGACGTTTGGTTATTTGAAATGAATTTTCGAAAATGGTTTTGGTTTTGAAATTATTTTGGGATGGGGATCGAATCGTGGCCGTTGATTCGATCGACGAATCGTGGCCACTCGTTTTTCTTTTTATACCCTATCTCCTTTCCATTCTCCCTCACCTCTCCTTTTTCTTTCCTTATCTTTCTCTTTCTTCTTTCTCCCCTTTCCGTTTCGGTCTTCGTCCGAAAACAGGAAGTTCTCTCTCTCTCTACTGCTCTCGACCCAGCCACCACCAGGCACACCGCCCCGGCGCGCGTCTCCACTCACCGCCGCCCTCATTGGCTTCGCACAGCCCCGGCGACCTTTCCTAGACCACCAGTGAAGCCAGCGCCGCCGCCAGCGCCGCCCAGCCGAGGAGGAGAGTTCAAGAACACTGTGTAACCCAGATCGAGGCTCATCAGCACTTTTGGAGAGCTAGGACACTCCCAGGCGCCACCAGGAGCAAGGAGGAGGAAGGAGAGGACCAGCGGAGCTCCGCCGGAGGTGTTTCGTTGGAGAAACAGTGGAGGAGACTTCTAGGTATAAAACTCGATCTTTTCCTTCGATTGTGGTGTTGTTGGTTAGCCTAGGATGTTTAGAAGGTGTTAGGACAGGCCTAGAGGCTCGGTTTGGCCGGAAAAACCTTGAAATCCGGCGAGGAAACCGGTCGGGAACCGGCACGGTAAAAACTCTGGTTTTTACCGTGTCAGTTTACTTTTACTATTTACCCAGGGGCAGAGTTACCAATTTGCCCCTGACTGTTTGAGTTAATTACAGTTACAGTTTTTACTATTTACAGTTACTGTTTTACTGTTTACTTTTACTGTTTCACTGTTACTGTTTACTTTTTACTGTTGACTTTGACCGGTTGACTTTTTGACTGTTGACTTTTTGACCGTTGACCGTTGACTTTAATGTTGACCGTTGACTTTTACTATTCCAAAGTTGACTTATAACTTATGCCGTAGAACACCTATTTTACGTTTTCGAACACTACGGTTAAACGTTTTAAAGACTTTTAGTTTGTAAATGTGGCAAAATGACGTAAGTACTGAATAAGAAATAATCCCGACTTCTCGCTGGTTCGAGAATCGGAGTGTCAAACAAGTCAAACCCTAATGTCAGAAAGATAAACAAAGAGTGTTTATCAAGTCTTAGTCGTAGGTAGTAGATCCTCGAATTACTTATACCTGACTATCACTGTTGTCTCACCCACAGACTCAGGAGCTCGTCTACACAGACTTCAGGAGGACCAGGAGTTGGAGCGCAGCCAGCTGTACCATCACACCAGGTAGGGGGAGCACGCCCAATGGGTGAGCCGAAACCCTCTTGGGTCGGCGGCTCTTTCACTTTATATTTATTAAATAATGATGCATTGTTTTAAAGCTTGACCACATGCTTCTTATAGCACTTGGTGTGTGTGTGTGAGTTTTGGATCGAAAAGTAGTACCGTCGTCCTGATTTCCGGTGCTTGGCCTGAGAGCGACGGGACCTAGTATTCTAGTACTCCTACGGTGTCGATGACCGTTAACCTCCGGAGGGGCTATGCCCTGTTTATTTCATTCATTTATCCCGCTTACGCTCGTCTCGTACAGAGTAAAACGTGACGTAAGTGTGGCCTGCTATTTGTTGGGCGTTAGCTGGAAATGGACGCTCTCGCTATTCTGCGCACTCGGGCGCTTAGATAGTTGGCCCCGGTTTACGGTGAAGACAAACCCGGGATTCGGCCGCTCAGATCCAGAGAGTTCTTTCATATGTGGTCACATGTTTTACCGAACTTTGTGTGCGTGGCGTGCATTTACATTTTCACATGCTCTTTCGTACTTACGAGTACATATACATATATACGAAATGTTTTCTCATGGGTTTTAAACCCCGACTTGGATGGCTTTGGCCCCATTTGGGTTAGCGAGGACGAGTTGCTCACCTCTACATCTTTTCAGGTCTACAGCACCCGTCACTAGAGGAGCTGGACTAGATCGCGGAGCGTCGGTTATCGTGCACTTCACTTTTCGAGGACTCCCATTCTGGTGTGGTTTTCATGTTTCTTGATTTCCGTATCTTTGTTGTTGTTATCTGTTGGATACTCTGAGACATTATTCGGGCCCAGTGTTTCGAGACTTTTTCATGTATTATTTCAGTCTCGGGTATTTTTCTATTATCTTCCGCTTGTAAAACATTTGTATGCTACTCTGATCATTTGTCATTCAGTATTTGACATCCATATTATCATTCATGTATTGTTTATTTCATTTATAGCCTTGTGGTTTCGGTCCGGTGGGTCATCAATACGTCGAAAGACGTATTGATTACTCGCTAGATCGGGGTTACGGCGGTTACCGTCGTGTTCCAGGACCGAAAATAGTCACCGGGATGCGACAGACCCTGCAGGTGTATCATTGGTTTAATTGAATCAGGTCACATATTTTGTTATGGTGTGGTTTTTACAATTTAATCTCGCTTCTACGTCTGACATAACCTGTCAAATAAAAGTTCTATAAACAGATGTTTAAAAGGTTGGTGTATGCTGGTTTGTAAGTCTAGTTTTAAAGAGATCATTTTCGTGTTGTCGAACCTCATGAGTGAGTTATCTTGATACTACTTGCTGAATAATATAATTGGTTAACATTCGATTAAAAAAAGAATAATCATCATTTTGATAAAATTTGTCATTTCTAATACGGTATCACATTAGATATCTTTTCATTAGGGAAAACACAATTTTTTTTGATTACGGTGCAATCAAGCGAAACGCGTACATATGCATTATATATAAGACAACAATGTCCATTTGGTACATTGCATTGATGTGAAAAAACATCTCTCTAATTAAGACGTAACAAATAATTATCATTCATTTAGCCGCTAATTTTACATGTAATCATCGTCGCCATAATCAACGACAAAACTCATGTAATTAGCCAATTACAGGCTAACCTTGAGCTAACCAGACATATGCATGTCCCTTGCATAAGTGGTTATACACAATTAAGATGATATTTTCCGCCCTAACATACGTAGAAATGATCAAGTGTAGAATCGTAGATTAAAAGCACAGAGAAATAAAAAGTGAAGTAAAAGAGAGGCACAAACACGGGTGTGACGTTGACTAATTCACCCACACAAACTTGCCACCGTTTCCTCTTTTGATTGCGACACCTACGTTCAAATCAAATCCAGAGACCAAATCCAACAGTAAAATACTTTTTTTTTACCAAAAGAACTCACGGACACACCTGAAACATTACCAAAAGAAAAGATCATTTCTTTACGTGAATCCCGTGATTCTGAAGTTGAGAAAGTTAACCATTTTTGGTAACAAAATATCTCTCCATGGATTATTCTATTTACTTTAAGGGGTAGCAACAAACACAGCCATGATCACTCATTGACTGTACACAAATCCTCAAAAGCGTGTGAAGCTGTTGAAAGATGTATCCTTCCTGTTCAATATTTTGAGATTGGATTTCAGGAGAATATTGAAAATTTAGTCCCAGTATTATTATGTATATAGAGATGAGTTGGGTATGTATTGATTGATGTAATACACACCAACCAAGTATATGTATCTAGAAAGAGAGGAGAGACAAGGAAATCAGGAGAGAGATATATAAAAACAATAGCTTTTTTTCTGTGGCTTTGGATTCTTCTGCCACATCGTGCCTGCCAGCTTTACTTGGCAAGGTGGCTACTTAGGGTACAATATAATCTATTCTGTTTGGGAAACAAAACCAATTTCCACCAAAAAAGGCTCAAGCTTTGATTAGATGATTGGGTAGAGTTGAGAAGAGGCAGAGAGTGAGGTTTGAGAGAGCAAAGAGAGAGATGGTGGGGAGCTGGAAGTGGGTTTTGGTTGTGGTGAGTTTGTCCATTTGGGGATGGAGTCCCAGTTCAGTTAATGCTGATACAGATCCATTAGACGGTTAGTGCTTTACCCAACTCCTTCTAGTCTCTGTTTGTTGCTGTTTCTTTGAATTAAGATATGTTTTTGTGTTTTCTGATGAGTTAATCTATGGCTCATCTGCATTTTTTCTTTATGTTTTTATGGTTAGTTTGGTTTTTCTCATACCTGTGCATTGTGGATTTGGCCTTCTTCTGTGTTGTTGAAGTGGGTTTTGACCTGTTTCTGGGGAGCAGATTTGTGTTCATATTATTGGGTTTGAGTTGTTTCTATGACTGGAGAGGGGCATTAATCAGAGTAACTGGTTTTGTGCATCTGGTTTGCTATCAAAGTTGCTGCCTTGACATATTTTATTGTTTAAAAATAAATTCTGGGTTTTGATGATGCTGCTCTTGAGCATTCATGTAATTCTCGCTTCAGGAAAAGGAGTGTTGATTCTTCTGCTTTAGTAAAGCCATAATTAGCTGTCCCTATACGATTATCATTAGCACTTCATTGAAAAGCCATTGCAATTGCTACTTTTTGATCATTAGAAATTTGTGCTTTGGTTCAATTCGGTAACTGAAACTACCAAGGAATTTCAAAAGGATGAGATGTGAATACTCAAACATGAGTCTACGTCCAGGATTTGATGTCTCTGTATGTCTTGATAACATATTCAGCATGTTTTAAACGTGATTGTACAGTTTCTAATTTTCACTTGAGATTCATCAATTTGTAAACATGACACTTTGGTCTACTCAGCAATGGCGTGAGTGACAAAACTTGTCATGACAAACTACTTATTGCAACATGAATATGAGATTAAAGTCTGTTTCTTTTGAGGGAGAAGCCTCCTTGTGAATCATCATACAACTCTTCGGCATTTATGTTTTGTTTAGATTTGGGAATGCAGGAGCTTTAGTGTAGTCTTCATATATACTCTTCTAGAGAGCACGCTATACAACCTGCTGATGACAAGAAGTTTTGCGACCCAGTAGTGTTACATAAAAAAGAACAAGTTATCACACGATTCTGTAGGTCTACAGTGCTGAGTTACTGACTAACATGTGTGCATTTGAGAAAGATTGACATGATAATTTGTAGCAGGTTTGTGTTGACCTAATTGGTTGAATACTGTACTTGTGCTCAACAAAAAAGAGCTCCAGATGCCAATCCAAATTGCCGATTTTGATTAAATCTCTCAGTTGCTATCAATGGGTTGGCATGTTCATATCATTGACTTTGACTAGTTCAATCTTGTTAGCATTTTGGCTGTATGTTTTTTTGTTAGCTAGCTCCAGATGCTTAGGAGATTTGATAAAGTTCATCTTCTCTGATTTGCTACATATTCAGCCTGCATCCTGATTGTGCAACTGGTTCTATTCAAGTTTCATTCTTCATTGCTTCTACTAATTGCTTCTGTTGCATGTAATCTGTACAGTTTCTGCTCTGACGGTGATGTATAGTAGCTTAAATTCTCCATCTCAGCTAACCGGATGGAGTGTAAGTAGTGGCGATCCATGTGGTCAGTCTTGGAAGGGTGTTAAATGTGCAAACTCGCGAGTAACAGAGATGTAAATATATACTTGATCATTTGCATGAATATTCCTGTCTCCCTTGCATGGAGTGCTGATTTCTGATACCAATTCCGTCATTTCTTTTTACCTTCAGTGATTTATCAGGTCTTGGAATTTCTGGATCATTTGGGTATAACCTTCAAAGCTTGACGGCATTAACCAACCTGTAAGATCAGTTTTCACATATATCTAGTTGATCAATTCTTACTGTGTAATTTTGATCTCTTCATCTGAACACTTGGCATTTTTTTGTAGAGACATGAGCAATAATAATCTTGTCGGCGGTATACCTTATAGTCTTCCTCCAAACCTGACACGATTGTATGTTTCCTCAATCCAATAGTCTTTCGTTCTCTATTGTTTGCTATCGATTTTACATATTTTTTTAGTATTTTTTAACAAAGTTTTTTCTTTTGTATGCAGAGACCTTGGCGGTAATCAATTCACACAAGGAATCCCTTATTCCGTCTCTCTGATGACTTCTCTTAAATACTTGTAAGAATTTGGTTATTTAGTTGTATACAATTTCTCTTTCACAACTTATCAGAAAAGCTTAAGGTCAACCATTTTCATTTTCTTTTGGGACTGCAGAAACATCAGTCACAATCAGCTTCAGAATACACTGGATGATGTGTTTGGAAAGCTCTCTTCCCTTACCATATTGTGAGATCTCGTTCCACCCTTGTTCTGAATAAGCTGTAGCTTATATTGCAATCCATTTCCTTCAAGTTTGCAATGTAGTCATTATCTTTTCCCAAAAACGGATACATAGAAAAGAAAAGATATGATATTAGTGAATTCCATATTCTGAAAGAAAAAAAAGCAATACTTTGATAGTTTGCAAAGTACTCATTATCTTTTTCTCAAAAAGGGGTAAAAAGAAAAGGAAATATATGATATTATTAGTGATTCCATATTCTAAAAGAAAAAATTAATACTTTGAAAGTTTTATTCGAAATTCTAGTATTAGGTTTGGCTAAAGAATCTTTCTGCAGATGTCAATCATCGCCTCAGATGGTGGGTGCTATAATGCTCATAAAATAAATTAGTAATCAAAATAGTGATGGTGAGTTCTATTCTTTGCTTCAGGGATCTCTCTTTCAATAATATGCCAGGCAACCTCCCCGAGAGTTTTAGCTCCCTTTCAAGTCTAAAGACATTGTGAGTAATGTAATTTTTTCCTTATGGTATTATTTTATAGTTTATAGACTGACTCTTTCCTGGAATAATTTTTTTCTTCCAGGGATTTGCAGAACAACCAGTTAACAGGGACTATTGATGTCCTAGCCAATCTCCCCCTTGAAAATCTGTGAGATATACATCCTATTTAGCAGGATTTTCATTGTGTCCTCCTGTCTATTCCCCGAAGTATCCTGTCTTTACAGTCATTTTAACCTGTTTATTAGGAATATCGAAAATAATCATTTCACTGGCTGGGTTCCAGAACCGTTGAAAAACATCAACTTGAAGTAAGCATTTTATTCGTAGCTACTGTTTCTTTGATTCTTCAGAGAATTTGTTTACAAATATTATCCTCCAAAATCTCATGACAGGAAAGACGGAAACACATGGAACTCAGGTCCTGCACCCCCTCCACCACCTGGTACCCCTCCAGCCAAGAACAACGGAAATGGCACACCAACGAAAAATGGTGCCGGTGAAGGTGGTAAAAAATCTGGAATAGGGGCTGGTGGCATAGCAGGAATAGTGATATCTATTTTTGTTGTTACGGGGATTATAGCATTCTTTCTCATAAAAAAGAGAAGATCAAAGAAGTCATCTTCCGATATAGAAAAGATTGATACTCAGCCCTTTGCGCCCCTTCCTTCAAACGAGGTGAAAGGTACCCATATTGTTTCCTTGACATTGAAATTTTATCATTAGAAATTACCTAAATTTCATTTGATTTGCTCTTCATGTTGTTACCTTTGATTTCTCTATGATCACATACTAGTTTTACTTACCTTTGTGGGACTTGGCTTTCATTATTTTGATTGTTTTGATGCTATAGATTCTGCTTATTCAAACTGTTTTAAATTGAGTTTGATAGTGAAATTTTTCCATTGGCTATACATAATCTATTTTTCAAGTACCCTTGATGAGACTAACTCTTAATTGTTTTGATGATACTGATGTTAAAGTGGTGTTAAAAGTTTAGAAACACTCAACTATGTCTTCTCAGATTTCTTTATTAAATAAATTTTCACATGTATTTACTGCTTTCTCTATCTCTAATGCAGAAATGAAGTCTGTACAACCCTCTGCCACAGTGGATTTGAAGACCTTTGATGCACCTGCCACAATAAATCTTAGACCCCCACCTGTTGATCGTCATAAGTCATTTGATAACAAGGAATTCTCAAAGAAGCCCATTTTTGTTAAGAAAACCATCGCAGCTCCTATAAATGTGACCTCCTATTCAATAGCAGATCTGCAGATGGCTACTGGAAGCTTTAGTGTTGATAACCTTCTTGGCGAAGGGTCTTTTGGACGTGTTTACCGGGCTCAATTGGATGATGGGAAGGTATACTTCTTACCCATAGATATATCTCCTGCTATATGAGGCTGCAGAATTACATTTTGTCTTTAGTTAATTAGTTCTATGTTTCGTGACCCTGTCCCTTGAAAGTGGTACGCTGCGGTAACAAGCTTACAACATAGACATGCTTTCTCATTTTTCTGTTTGGTGAAATTGGGTTGCTTGCTGATCAGTAAGCTTTGCCAACTGGAAAAGAGTAGGAGGCAGTTTGTTATTTACTTTTTTAATACATCTTTTCACTAAATGTAAATAAAATAAAATAAATAAGAATCCTTCCATCTCGTGTAGTTTGTCAATGAACTACATGCCTATATGGTTGGATTATTATTATTATTATTTAGTTAAATCCCCCAGTTGTTCTAGACATAAATGACGTTAGTTTTGTTTAAACTATATTGCAGGTTCTTGCTGTTAAGAAAATAGATTCATCTATCCTTCCAAGTGAATCGTCTGAGGGTTTTGCGGAGGTTGTTTCAAATATCTCTCATTTACATCATGCAAATGTAACGGAGCTGGTGGGTTACTGTTCGGAGCATGGACAGCACTTGTTAGTCTATGAGTTCCATAAAAATGGTTCGTTGCATGATTTCTTGCATCTTTCAGATGAATACACCAAGCCATTGACATGGAATTCCCGTGTTAAGATTGCTTTGGGGACTGCACGAGCACTAGAGTAAGATTTGTTTTCTCATGAATTGAGTTGATTAATAATGAATTTAGTTGTTTTCTCATGAATTGAATTGAGTTGATTAATAAATGGGAGAATCTGGAACCTTCGGCATGAAACTTTGTATTTTCCTTTATTAATTTCTATAGTGTTTAAACCTGAAGTCATATTACGGATTAAGACCCTCTTGTTTCTGTAAATTTTTTTAGTCATTCTATGATATAATGGTACTCTGAATGAGGTTTAACTAGGCGGATATAAGAAACATCACTGGGGCCCTAGTCTTTACATAAAATGTTTTGCAAATGTTCTATTTAGTTCTCACACTGGTATTTGTAGGTACTTGCATGAAGTTTGCTCACCATCAATTATTCACCAAAACATAAAGTCAAGCAACATATTGCTGGATGTGGAGCTCAACCCTCATCTTTCAGACTCTGGCCTTGCAAGCTATATCCCCAATGCTGATCAGGTAATTGAGTTCTTTTCTTTACTTAAATATGATACAAGCGCTATATCATTTTGCTGCTGGAGGCGTTGTATAGTTAGTAATTATCAGCATCTGGCAGCACTAAGCCAACCACCAGTGTCAGAAATCAGGGGTTATATAGTTGAACTAGAATGATCTAAAGTACTATATTTGTCTGATTTCGTTATTTTGCAGATAAGTTGGTTTTCCTATGTTTTTGTGGTACATTCATATGTAGAACTCCATATTTAGAAGGACCATTATTTGATTTTCAGAACACACATCATAGCTCTAATAAATGATGTGCCAGACATTGTGAATCTGCTGCTGATAGTAGATTGTGTAAATTGCTAATATTTTGAATTTGAAACATGCAGGCATTGGAGCACAATGCAGGATCTGGGTACAGTGCACCTGAAGTTGCGATGTCTGGTCAATATACCCTAAAGAGTGATGTCTACAGTTTTGGAGTGGTTATGTTGGAGCTTATTAGTGGGCGCAAACCATTTGATAGGTAAAGTATTCACATGCTGGAGCTTATTATTGAGCTTATTGTGGCTAGTGGCTACTTCGGTGATACTAATTGTCATCTGAAATTCTGTAACAGCTCAAAGTCTAGATCTGAACAATCTTTGGTTAGATGGGCAACACCCCAACTCCATGATATCGATGCTCTTTCAAAAATGGTAGACCCAGCACTCAAGGGGCTCTATCCAGTTAAATCTTTGTCACGGTTTGCTGATGTGATTGCCCTCTGTGTCCAGGTAATGTAACAGTTGGATTGTGAAGTAAACATGAAATACTTGTGTGAAAATCTGATCCTTAACTTCCACCCTTTGTGCAGCCTGAGTCTGAGTTCCGACCACCAATGTCTGAAGTTGTTCAAGCATTGGTTCGGTTAGTGCAGCGAGCCAACATGAGCAGGAGAACAGTTGGAAATGATCAAGGTGGATCACAAAGAGGCGACAGCACTGATGCACAGGACGACATGTCTTAAAAGTTGAAGGGACAACACATGCACAATGATGCCATGCCTGAAGCGAAGAGTACATTTTGAGTTTATTCACCTTGGCTAAACCGTATGCTAACGGGTCTGCATACATGGTATACCTGGTAGGATATGTTTTGTTAATATTTACCTAGTTTTTTTTTATCAAACCAAATTTCATTCAATAAAACTACAATTACAAAGCAATCACAGTACTTGACAAGGGATTACAACTACTTGCTTCAAATTACATATCCTTTTCCTGAAAGTGAGATTGACTTGTCAATAAATTCATAGAGCGTCGAATGGGCATCTGATTGATTTAGCTTGACCAATATAAGAAGAAATTACTAGGACATGTACGTTGTCTCAGGATCTCCTCGCAATCTCAACACAAGCTAATAATATGCTCGAACAATAGCCGATAGTATTCTGAGCTTTTGTAACAACGAATCAGCTACCTAAAATCAACATTCTATCAGAATTTATGACATACTTTCAATAAACTCGAAAGAGCAAGGGCTTATTTGAAATCTAAAAATCAGACACGAAAACTAAACTTGTAAAATAAAAAATAAGGCACACAAGGCTCCAAACCCACTGACCACTAGACCTACAATAGGCTCACTCTCGAAATTGGACCACAAATTTTCACTCCTCAGACCCGGTCCACCATAGATGACCCACCCGAAGCCCCACCATCTCATCCGCTCTCCTCAGTTCGTCGTGCTGTCTCCATCTTCGAATCTCCTCCGCCATCGAGAAACAATCGTCGGTCAAACTCCAGCCAATCGCCTTGCCCACCACAACAACATCACTCCCCGACATCCATACCGAGAGAGACAACCCGTAACCCTCGTTGCTGCCATCTTCTACGGGAACCGAAGTCGAGATCCACCCAATCTTCGTTGGGTTTGCTGCTAGATTCACGCAATTCCAACCGCAAAGAAACGATCTAGATTGGGGAGGGGGGAGGAGGAAGCACGACCACACCACCGATCAACACCGGATATCCTAAAACCACCATTTGTGCCACCTCCCCAGTCTGCCAAGAACGAAGGAAAATCAACCCACACAACCTCAATCTTCGAGCAACTCCACCACCTTCCTGTCCAGCAACAATCGAAACACACCAGCGAGGCCAAAAGCCAGCGTGGCAATCCGTCACAGCCAGACATGAGACTTTTCTTTCTTATTTCTATTAGGTTTCATACTCTCGACGGCATTTCATGTAGGTCGTAATTTAAGGTTTAATATTTACATAGTTGAGGTAGTTCTTACATTTTTTTCCGCTTTCCAAAAATGAATTGGGTGCTGTTTAAAGCAGCTTGGAATTTGTTCTGTGAATTTCAAATTTTCCTTTCCTGTTATGTATAAACCAGTGGTCCAGTGCCCTTCCCAGTTTGTAAGGAAAGCTAAATACATATTCAGCTTTCAGTTCATCTGCCTTGGACCCTTTGGTGCTCAACATATGTTTTTGTAGGTGTACGATATTCAAGTAAATTATAATTTGAATTGTTAATGTGTTCCTCACGTTGAAAATCATGTCAGCTTATTTATTAGAAATAAACCCTCCAACACACGAGATCACTCAAATATAATAAGAATGAATTGATTGATATATTATTTATCTTATCAAGTAGGTTATATAGGAGTTTACAAGAAATACAAATAATAAGTACTAATTATAGTAAATTAGAAATTACTCTACGACATAACTACAATATATTTACATTCATATTCTGACTCATGCTAACACTTCCTCTCAAGTTGACGCATATATATCAACCATGTCCAACTTGCCTAATGAGTCATAAAACGGCTTTCTATATACTCATTTGGTGAGCATATCTACAAACTGCTCTTCAGTAGGAACACAAGGAACGCTAATAATTTTGCAATCTAGCTCTTTTTTATGAAGTGTCGATCAACCTCCATATGTTTAGTACGATCATATTGTACTAGGTTTTGTGATATATCAATTGATGCATTGTTATCACAATACAACTGGATAACACTTTTGGGTTTGACACCCAAATCACGTAATAGATTTCTCAGCCATAGCAACTCACATAATCCATGAGTCATACCTCTATACTCAGCCTCAATACTAGATCACGCAACAACTTCTTGTTTCTTATTCTTTCATGTAACCAAATTACTGCCCACATGTAAAATAACCTGATATTGACCACCTATCAGTAATATTACCAGCCCAATCTGCATCTGTGAACCCACAAACATTAAGAATCACTACCAACATAAACATTATAGCCGACGAAAAAAAACAGGCCGACGAAATTTTTTTCGTCGGCTAAAGTCTACTTTAATCGATGGAAAAAAAATCGTCGGCTAAGTTAAATTTTCGTCTGCTAAAGTGGACTTTTAGCCGATGAAATATTTTTTCGTCGGCTATAGTCTGTAAACTATAGCCGACGAAATTTTTAAAGTTTAGCTGACGAAATATATAATTTCGTCAGCTAAAAGTCCTTATATTTACAGATGTAGACAACAGCTCATTTAAAAAAAACAGGAGAAAAAGTTTGGGTGTTGTCGAAATTGTTGGGTGTCGTCGAAATTTGTCCAAAATTAGTTTGTGGAACTATATATAGGTACGCATATGCGTATATATCTTGATTTTGAGTTGATTTAAAATTTTTATTTGAGTTATATATATATATATATATATATTGATTTTAAGTTTTAATTTGAGTTGAATTATTGGATTTTGAGTGTGATTGAGTTGATCGATTTTGATTTGATAATATATATGAAGTTGTTATTAATAAGTAGTAGATATATATATATATATATATTAATTTAATTATAATATTGTGTTGATGCATAGTATGAATTAATTAATATGTTCATTATGATTGATATTAATTGATATAATATTATTATATAATTAGTAATTAATGTATATATATATATATGTGTGTGTTAATTATTAATTTGTTATTAATTAATTGTTGTAGATAGAATACTAAATGATTTGAAAATTTAATTAATTAATTAGCCTTTATACATATATTTTTTTGTTATCTTTTCAGGATATGGATAAGAGTTGGATTTCGTTTCCAAAATGAGACAAAAGATACGGTAAAGGATTTATTAGTTTTATTGAATATGTGATGACTAATGCTAACGGGAATACAATTTTCTATTGCCCGTGCACTAAATATCAGTGTCCCAGCGATATGCATTGATTTGCGATTGACAAAGTTTGACAGTATCTGAAGAGTAACGGGTTTTGGGAGAAGTACACATGTTGGATATATCACGGTGAAACATCATCAGGAGTCCCGCATGATCATGGAAAATTTTCTAAGACGGGCAGTACATCCAACGATCCAACAACGGCCTTCATCAACGATATGTTTCCTTACGAGAGCGGTGTATGCTCTCAAGGACAGTATATGCCTGAGCTGGTGCAGTCTTTCCCTAGAGCTGTCAACACTGCTGTTCTTGACAAGTACAACAAACTACTGGCTTTCCAACAGACCCCTATGGACCCCGGTTGTCAGAAGACGGTTTTTGAAAGTGTGATGCACGTTATAAAGATTAAAGTTGAGACAAAATCGACCGTGAAGGCTGTTGATGATTATCTACAGTACACTGCTTCGATGCTGCCCCACGGTCATCGCCTTTCTACCACTCATCATAAGGTACGATGTATCTTGAAAGTTCTTGGGCTTTCCTACATCAAGATCAATGCATGCAGATATGACTGTATTCTCTTCTGGGGTAAAAATCCAGAAATGAATGACATTGGTGGCCTTGACGCATGTCTGGTATGTCAGAGTGACAAGTATAAGCTGACTCCTACAGAGAATAGAAAACCTGTGAAAGTACTTCGGTATTTCCCATTGAGTTATAGGCTGAAGTGGTTGTACATGTCATCACACACGGCCAAAGTTATGAGATGACATGCTGATAGGGAATTGCATGACGAAGATACCCTTATACACTCTGCTGAAGGGGAGGCTTGGAAGCATATATACATGGAGTTTCCTCATTTTACGTCAGAGGTTCGAAATGTGAGGTTCGGGCTCTCATCCAACGGGTTCAATCCTTTTGGCAACATGAGTCTTTAATACAGTGTATGACTAGTGATTTTGGTACCATAAAACCTTCCTCCATGGATGTGCATGAAGAATGAATACAATATGTTGAGCTTGTTGATTCCGGGGCCCGGTTATCCAGGAAAGTGTCTCTATATGTATTTGAGACCCTTGATTGAAGAGCTTAAGTTTTTTTAGGACGTTGGTCATCCCACTTATGATAAGTACATGCACGAGATGTTCCAGATGCATGCCATGATTTTTAGTACCATCAGTGATTTTCCTGCCCGTGGGATGTTGTCGGGCAACGTTGTTAGGGGATACAAGGCTTGTCTAGAGTGCCTTAGCGATGAGGGGAGCATTAGTCATTGCAAAAAGATATGCAGATTGAGTCACCGTACTCTCCTTCCATATGATCACGAATGACGGTTCGATGACATGGAATTTGAAGGGACTGTAGAAAACGGTGTGCCTCTCAGAAGATTTTAGCAGTGCTTAATGCGTACTATTTTGGGCAGCTCATCAATCATCCCAATATTGTAACGAAAATATCTGAAAGACTCGACATATACAAATTTTAGACACATAAGAGCATATTCTGGGAACTCCCATACTGGAGTAAGTTGTTGGTCAGACACTACCTAGATTTGATGCACATAGAAAAGAATGTGTGCGACAATGTGGTGGGAACGGTGCTGAACTTGGAGGGGAAGACGAAAGACGGTCCTAAGGTACGCATTGATCTTAAAAAATGGATAAACGAAGACATATGTGGTTGAAAGAAGGGAAGAAAAAAATGTCTCAAGCTCCTTACACCGTGAAGCCTGACCAGAAGAACGTAATTTTCAGGTGGGTTTGTAGAAATTGAAATTGATATTAGAAATTGAAATAAAAATTTAAATTAAAAATGTTTAAATTAAATCAGGGGTTTTAACAGTTTTAATTGAAATTAAAATTTTGAAATTAAAAATTAAAATATTAATTGTTATTAATCGTAGAAATTCTATGAATTGTTATTATAATTTTTTATATATTCATATAATTTTTTAATATATTGATAACAAGTGTTAATTAAGATATTAAAAATTACAATTAAAATAAAAAATTCAAATAATTTAATAAATTAATATTTTAAACAGGATGAAAGGCTTATTCGGTAAAACAAAGGGTTCAAAGGGCCAAAGGTCCGAATCGTCTGAGGGAACGTCTAGCAACCCTCAAACGTCGTTTCAGGACACCATGACAGCCTGACGTGCGTCCTTTCTGGAGCCGACGCAAAGGCAGCCGGGGGCCACCCATTTCTCCAGACAACCGGAGAGCACACATTCCTCGAGGTAGCCGGGGGCCACTCATTCCTTGAGGCAGCAAACCGCACCTCACTCCTCGAGGCAGCCGGGCGTCCCTCACTTCTCGAGGCAGCTGTGGCCTCCGACTCAGGAGGAGGTGTCTGCACCACGTATGCTTGATATACACAGGACACCGACTTCGGGCCCTACTATTTAGGAGGGTGGGACATGAGAGGTACAAATGTCGTCGTCTCTTCTCTACCTTTTTCGCGGTTGATACCGTTGTTAGATCCAAAAGTAAAAAGCCCATTTATGGAAAAGCAAGTGGACTGATACCTGCGGTCAGGAAGGTCAGAGAGCGCTTAGAAAGTCAAATGCGCTCGCGAGGAGCATAGTAATGAAACACGCTCGCGAAGGGAGATAGTTCGCTCGCTGAAGGAAACACGCTCGCGGAAGGGGCTGTGTATTAATGAAACACGCTCGCGGGAGGAAAAGCGTTCGCGAGAGTGTTATAAGAGATGAAGCACGTGGTCACGAGAGATTAAGTTACCAACAGATGAGTATTGGGCTTTGAGGACTGGGCTTTAAGAGGTTGTCTTGCATTACAAGAAAAACTCTTAACCCTAGCAGTATGGTGCCGTGCCTTGATAAACAAGTAAATGTTTACCCTAGAGTTCACTATATAAAGGGGTTAAGATACAAGAAGAAGACACAACTACATCTATCAACAAACAGACAACAACTTCGCGACGCGAAAGTCTTCAAGCCTCTCCGGAGCAACCAAGCCTGATCCTTCAGCAACCGTAGTCTGATCCGTCAGCTGCACAAGGGACTTAATCCGTTAAGTCTGACAGGTTTCAATCCGTTGAAATCTCACTACTCCCCTGTTCAATCCGTTGAGCAGTTTTACTCCCGCAACCAGTTCTGGAGAATCCGTTCGCCAGTCCATATCCTGCATATCTTGATACCCGCTGCTCAGTTTCATTGCATACTAAGTAAGATTCGGCCATCCGCAAATGTTGGAGAAAAATCCTAGAGGGACTTTTCCCTTGTAGGTCTGAAGAAAGAACCTAGCACAGAGGAAGAAGAACGGCGTCTGTCACGGTCGCTGTGAGAAGAAGTCAGAAGAGGGACGCGAGCAGCATCCAACTTCAAGGTTGTACCTGACCCAAAGGTACTGGCACGCCTAGCACAAATATACAAGCCGGTTGTTTGAAGGACTGCAAATTCTACACCAAATATCTGGCATGCCCGGTGGGACAGTGTCAAGATTACAGGCTTCGGTGAGTACCAAAAGGAGTACCCTTCCTGTTCCAAACCGGAACACGTAACCGCGAAGCCGCACAATTCGGCTCATTGTAGGAAGTTATCTACAGAGCAAGCAGTTAGCAAGTTTGGTGCCATGGCTAAAGAAGGTCAATCGCAAAACCTTGCTGAGCAAGTAGGAGCACTGAACTCATCAGTGGAAAACCTGACAAAGGGTTTCCAAGAGGTCCGAGAGCGAGCCCGACAGCAGGACAGAAAGGCTGAGACTCAGAACCTGAGGTATAAAGATTTAGCAACTAAGATGGACAAAAATCAGCAAGCGCTGAACATGAAGATGGATATACTCATGGAGGCTTTAAATGCCATAAGAACTGAACAGCTTATCCACCAACAACCTCCAGAAGAAGAGTTGCTAGATGAGGTAGATCACCAGGTGGATAGAAGGACTGTGCACCGAGAGGGATTCGGCCCACTGCGTGTGGGTGATAACCAGTTAGCAGTGCACCATAACCAGAACCCTGGAGGAGCTAGAGGACGACAGAGGGCTCCAAGGCAACAACCACGTCGTTCGCCTACGCCTGTCCAGAGGGGACCTCAGCTGGATTGGGATGCAGTTCAAAATATGATACAGGAGGCAGTAAGGGCAAATCCCATTGTTGCTGCTGCAAACACTGCATATGTATATCCGTATCCGGAATGGGTGGCTGAAAGTCCATGACCAGAACATTATCGCCAGATAAGGTTCACTTCATTCTCAGGAGAGGGGTCTGAAGATGCAGCCACCCACATCGCAAGGTTCACAGGTGAGTGTGGACCGTATGGTGCCGACACTGTTTTTAAGCTGCGCACATTTGGAGCTTCATTGTCAGGGTCAGCACTTACATGGTATACCAAGTTAATACCAAGATCAGTTCCTGTCTGGAACGTGATGGAGACCATGTTTAGAACCACATTTGGAACTGTGGAGCCAGAGGTTGACTTGTCTTCTTTGACCGCTATGTATCAGCAGCCTATGGAGTCATCAGTGGAGTTCCTCAAGAGGTTCAAAGTGCAGCAGGCCAAGTGCAAGACTCCGATCCCAGAACCTGACCTGATCAAAATTGCAATCCGTGGGTTGGAGAAGAGGCAGAGAGCAAAACACCATGATGGAGTGTTCTCTAGCATGGCTGACCTAATGAACAGGGTTGGCAGTTACTAGTACTTCTTGAATGAGCTAGATGAGGAGGCCAACAATTCCAGGAACAATTTGGCTCTCATCCCAGGAACACTGAAGCCTAGGATGCCTCCATCAAGACACAGGACAGTAGGGGCAATCTATTCCCACATGGATCCTTACTACTCGGCGCCACAAGCTATGCCCTATGCAGACCCATATATGATGGGATATGAGGAAGAAGTGGCAGCAGTAGAGTTAGCAGGGAGACAGCCTATCAAGTCCCAGGTGTTGAAAATGTCCAAGGAGCCAGTAAAGATTTCGTTCGCCGCTTTTGCCAAACCGGAGTACTAGTCTTACACGTATAATGCACACAAGGCGCCGGAGATTCTGGAGGATTTGACAGCGTTAGGGAAGGTAAGGAATGATTTCGGACCTCCCCCTACCCAGAAGCAGCTCAAGGGAAAGAAGTATTGCAGGTTCCATAATCTTTGGAACCATAACACATCAGAATGCATTCGCCTGAAGGATGCTATCCAGACATGGATTAACGAGGGAAGACTCGGAGCGAATGAGGAGAAGACTGCAGCTTGGGTGGACATTGATCCTTTTCCCACAATCAATATGGTTGACTTAGTGCCGTGTGACGGGAAGAAGGAGAAGCCTCTGCCAGCAAGGCCAAAGTTCAAAGAGTACACCTATGATGCTAGTAGGGCTCATGTTATTCTGGACAAGCTGATTGTAGCCAACGAGGTGGCCATTCCATGGGGAGTCTACCCCCCAGAAGAAGCAATAGCTGGTAAGACTTACTGTAAGTATCATAATTTGTGGACTCACAAGACTTCTCAGTGCATGCAGCTCAAAGACCAAATACAACAGTGGGTCAATGAGGGGTCAATTACCTTTTGTGATCCAACAGTAGCAGATATTGCTGTGGTTGACCTGGTGCGGGGTAGCAGAAAGCTGACGCTTGACCTGAGTACTGTAAATGGAGATGAGGAAGTTGTTAAGCGGAAAGAATCAGGAGCAGGCGCATCAGCAGTCATGTTATGTGCCAGGTGCAAAACTGAGTGCGGCATTGTTAAAGAGCCACAGCAGGAGCAGAGGAGTGCTGTTATTACACCCCCCGAAGCGTATCAACCATACAGTCCAAAACGGGTGATAAGATCAGCAAGTCCTAGTCAGAGGGACTCCAACCTCTACCTTCGTTTGCGCCAGGCGAGAATGGAGGGGAAGAAGCCAATGGTCAGCCCACAAGACGTAGTGACCAAACCTTACATACCGCCAGCTTCCAGGAACATACTCAAGGACAACGTCTGGATGGTCAGAGAAAGAGGAAAGGTAGTAGAGGCTACGCCCACCCAGACTAGGAATGTGCAGCGAAGGTATGACAAGACCAAGAGGCTTTTAGAAGCGTTGGATAAAGGTCTGGTCAGCCCAGACCAAATCAGAGAGACTCCAGAACAGCTAAGGCGAAAGCTGGATTTATTGTCAGCTAGACCTTATTGCCCTGTCAGGAACGTTCGCGATATCCCCGAGACTGCCACCACGGAGCATAACGGACAGAAGAGAGTCTCGCGAGAGGAAAATAGCGGTGAGCGAAAGTCTGTGTGATCATGGGTTGGCGTCGACAAAAGTCAACACACGCGGGAGTCAGTTTGGTCAGCGCGTAGGTCAAAAGGTGGTGGGTAAAACATCTACTTCCACCTCCAATGAGACACCTGAGGCGTCTCTAGCAAAAAGGGTTAGAATCTCAGAAGGTCCTAAGAACGAAGATAAGAGGGAGATGTCGAGAACGAGGTTTGAGTGGAGACCAAAAGCAGTTCAGCGTCAAGAACAAGGGTCTCGAGAAACAAACAAGGCTGAACCTATAACTGAGGTTGAGCAGCAGAAACCTGCTCCAGAGGTTTCATTAGTAGAGCAAATGGCTGAAGCGTTTGCCCGTGCAGAAGAGGAATCAGAAATTGGTGCGTTTCGTGCTACAGAAGACGAGATGGAGGAAGACGAAGAAGAGACTGGGGGCATGGATAAGGTTTTGCCATGCAACATGCTTTACGTAGAAAATGAACACGGTGAGATGGTCACAGACCAATCAGGGTCTGCCCAGGTTTACGTGACAACTGAAGCTACGATGCCAACCCCAGAGTGCAATATGGTGTATGTCTTGCCTTCTATGTACGCATTGGAGGAGCCAATTTCGTCTGAGGTTTTCCTCAACATGTCGGAGGGTGAGAACGGAGCGGAATCATCTGCTCGTGGGGAAGAGCTTGCCTCGAGTGAAGATAAAGTAGACGTGGACTCTGAGCTGCGAAAGAAATATGTTTTGTTTTCCAAGCCCACCTTCGCCATGAGGCAACATTTGCGACCATTGTACGTGTCTGCTGACATGATGGACAAAAGGGTCAGTAAGATATTGGTGGATACAGGGGCTGCTGTAAGTGTGCTCACCGTGCAGACTATGAATTACCTTCAGATCCCAAAGGAGAAGATTCTAGAAAGCAAGATGAAGGTAAAAAGTTTTGCTGGTAACATAGCCAAACATTAGGAGTGGTGATATTGAAAATTAAGGTTGGTCCGTCAGAGATGTATCAGACCTTCTTCGTGGCTGAATGCACGGCTCCTTATACTATGATTCTGGGCAGAGATTGGCTTCATCAAGCCGGTTGTGTTCCATCTTCTCTCCATCAGGAGCTTGCTATCTGGAATCCAGAAACTGATGAGTCCGAAATAATCAAGGCTGACCCGAGACCATTCTCGGTAGCAGCTTGCTTTGTTGAGGCGAGTTATTACTGTGAGGATATGAGGCCTTTAAAAATCAGTGGTGTTACAAAGAAAGGACATCCATATGGGGTGACCTCCACTGAACTTACACAATGGGGATTGGCGCAACCCCAAGCAGACGCCAGTAGACCAATCTCCATGGTTTTATCCCAAAACAATCAATGAAGCCACAACTCAGCAAGGAGGAGTTGGAAGCCTATGCTTCCCTGCACCAGAGATTATCTATTTTTAGACAGGAACAAGAGGCTTACCAACAGGTGGCAGCAGTAGAATGCGTTAACGATGATGTTTTGGAATATGACGAAGAGGAGGAGGAGATTATCCAACCAGCTCCGGCAGCCTTGGATGATACTCCACCTAAGGTTAAGGATCCAGTAGAGAAAGTCAACCTAGGGACCCCAGAGGAACCAATGGAGGTTGGAATAAGTGTGTATTTGGAACCTGAACAAAAACAGCGGCTCATTGAGCTACTACACGAATACAAAGATTGCTTCGCGGAAAAGTATGAAGACATGCCTGGATTAGCACCAGAGTTGGTTTGTCATAAACTACCAATTATGGACGGCTATCGGCCAGTCAGGCAAGAACCTAGGCGAATGCATGCCGATACAGCGGCTTCAGTAAAGGAAGAGGTCGAAAAGATGCTCAAGTCCGAAATTATTCGACCTGCAAAGTATGCCAAGTGGTTGTCCAACATAGTGCCAGTCCGAAAGAAGAATGGTAAGATGAGGGTGTGCGTGGATTACAGAAACTTAAACACAGCCACACCCAAGGACGTGTATCCTATGCCAATGGCGGACATGTTGGTCGATACAGTAGCAGGGCATGAGCTGTTGTCATTCATGGATGGAACCGCAGGATACCACCATATTCCTGTGGAGGAAGAAGACAAGCACAAGACAGCTTTTAGATGTCCAGGCTTTAAGGGAGCATTTGAATATCAAGTCATGCCCTTTGGGCTTAAGAATGCTGGTGCCACATATCAAAGGGCGATGAACCTTATCTTCCATGACATATTGGGGAAGATATTGGAGGTTTACATTGATGATGTGGTAGTGAAGTCCAAGATTAAGGCAGACCACATAGAGGATCTAAGAAAGGTCTTCATGAGAATGCGAAAACATAAACTCAGGATGAATCCAGCTAAGTGTGTCTTTGGGGTTCAGTCAGGCGATTTCCTAGGGTTTGTGGTTCATCAGCGAGGCATCGAGATTCCAGCGGACAAAGTCAAGTCAGTAATAGAAGCTCCAGCTCCAACTAACAAGAAGGAATTGCATCAGTTATTGGGAAAGATTAACTTCTTGCGCCGATTCATCTCGAACTCGGCCGAAAAAATTCAGCCCTTTACATCACTGTTAAAGTTGAAAGCAGATACGGAATTTCGTTGGGAAGTAAGACATCAAGAGGCGTTTGATACGATAAAGCAGTATCTAACTTCACCGCCAGTTTTGATGCCTCCACGACCTGGTCACCCTCTAAAGCTCTACATTTCAGCGTGTGAAACGTCAATTGCTGCACTCTTAGCACAAGATGAACGCCAGGGTGATGATAAGTTGGTTGAGCATGCTGTCTATTATCTCAGCAGGACATTAATCGATGCAGAAACTAGATATAGTGACATGGAGCGGTTATGTCTCGCGTTGTATTTTGCTGGCTGCAAGTTACGTCATTATATGTTATCTTTCACAACAGTAGTGGTGGCACAAACAGACTTGGTGAAATACATGTTGACCAGACCTATTCTCAGGGGTCATATTGGCAAATGGGTATTAGCATTGTCTGAGTTCTCACTACAGTATACACCTTTGAAGGCACAAACCGGACAGGCTGTTTCAGATTTCTTACTTCATCATCCAGTGGAACAAGACTTACAGTATAGAGAGTTAGACGTAGTGGCTATTTTACTGCAGCCTTGGGAGTTATACTTTGATGGAAGCAGCACCGACAGTTTGTCTGGCGCTGGGATATCTCTGGTAAGCCCTCTGGGGGTTCGTCACGCTTATTCTTTCCAACTGGAGTGGAAATGTACCAACAATCAGGCTGAATATGAGGCACTCATAATCGGATTGGAAATGTTGCTCGCGATGGGGGCAACAGTGGTAAGTGTGTTTGGCGACTCTTTGTTGGTGGTCAATCAGCTTAAGGGCTTATACAAGTGTACAACCTTCACCTTGGTTCCATTTTGGGAAAGGGCTACAGAGCTATTGGAACAATTCAGTGATGTCACTTTAGATTACATCCCAAGGGCATACAACTTTGCGGCGAATGAGTTGGCACAAATTGCCACTGGCATAACATTAACTGACGGAGTCTGCGAGCGGATTTTGAAGGTTGAAAGGCGAACGTTACCTTCCTTCATGGCTCGGAGGGTAGACGCGGATGAATGGTATGTTGCTACAGTGGAAGCTATCGATACGGATTGGCGTCAGCCACTCATTGATTACTTGGATAATTCATCTGCTCCAGTGGATAGACAAGTCAGATACTTTGCCACTAACTATGTGTTACGAGGTGGCGAGCTCCTACGTCGGGGAGAGGATGGAGTTGATCTTAGGTGTATCTTTGGAAAGGAAGCCAAGCGAGTGATGATGGAGGTACATTTAGGAGTTTGTGGTTCACACCAGGCTGGACCAAAAATGAGGTGGCTTATCCGTCGTTATGGTTACTTTTGGCCTTCGATCTTAAAAGATTGCATTACGTTTGCTCAAGGATGTCAGGAGTGTCAAGCGCATGGACCAGTGCGGCACGTTCCAGATGTGCCCATGCAGCCCATTATTAAACCTTGGCCAGCAAGAGGATGGGCGTTGGATTTCATAGGAATTATTCATCCAGCCTCGTCTCAACAGCATAAGTTCATCCTGTTGGCAACAGATTATTTCACAAAATGGGTAGAGGCTGTACCCTTAAAAGATGCGTCTGCTCGTACAGTTTGCAGCTTCATCTTCAGCAATATCATTAGTAGGTATGGCATTCCAGAGTGTTTAGTAGCAGACAGGGGGGCAGCATTCCTAGCAAAGGAAACTGAGGACTTCATTGCAGATTATGGGATTAAGTTTTTACACTCTACACCGTATTACGCTCAGGCGAATGGCCAGGCTGAGGCGAGGAACAAAGTAATAATCAATATCTTACGAAAGATGTTGGTTGATAATCCTAGGGATTGGCACAATGAGCTTGATCATACTTTGTGGGCGTATCGAACATCTAAACGGTCACCTACAGGAACCACACCTTATGCCTTGATGTTTGGGCATGATGCAGTTTTACCTATGGAGATAAATGTCAATTCTTTACGGGTTCGCGAGCAACATCAGTTGGTAGGGGAAGATTATGTTCAGGCCATGTTTCAAGAGCACAAACAGTTGGATACTACGCGTTTGGAAGCCCTAGATCATATAATGGTTGAGAAACAGTGAGTTGCTCGCGCGTATGATGCCAGGACACGTGGCAGGAGTTTTGGAGTTGGCGACTTAGTTTGGAAAGCAGTAATTCCCTTTGGCGAGCATGTTCGCGGCAGGGGTAAGTGGTCTCCCATGTGGCAGGGGCCTTTTGTGATTGATCAGATCGTGGGTAAAGGTGCTTACTATTTGCGAGATTTGGATGGAGAAGTCCATAATAACCCTATTAATGGTCGGCATCTGAAACAGTATTTTTCAAGTGTTTGGGGTTCTGACGATCCTTTGCCTCCACGGACCACAGAACAGCCTGTTTCCCAGGAAGGGGGGCAGAGTTTGGAGCCTTAGGGTTCGTTTGTTTGACTTATCGCAGAACTGGGGTCTTGTCAGTTTCATTCATGTTGCTCAACGCTTAACCTGTTCGAGGTTTTGCTTTTTGTGCACCTGATAAAACTAGGGGCACCATAGTTATACATGAACCAATTAATGTGGTTTTTCGAAATTTTTGACATTTTTGGGGAAGAACAAGTTGTGTTTTTCAAGCCCTGATTTGTTTTGAACCAATACCTGTGGTTTACACATTGCACATAAACAATTTGTGTTTATTGATTCATAGTACCCATAGATACATTTGATTTCAACAAATACAGTGTTGAACAAGAACAGATTTCAACCAATACAGTGTTGAACAAGAACAGAGCTGTCTGAACAATAATCTATTACAACTCTTTTCATAAAGTCTCTCCTCATGCATTTACAGTTTTAGTTTCATCTCCCACCTTGCGCGGCCAGCATGTTGAAAGTGAGCCGACGGTGGTGGAGTTGGAGCGACTTGAGCAGACCTGATACGAAAGAGGTTCGATAGAGGAATCCTGTCGGCACAGAAGCCTTCTTCGATCCCATATCAGAAGTCAATCCCCTCACCAAGCGGAATTTGGTTCCAATGGTGCAGTTTGAAGCGACTTCTGGGACAGGCACATCAGATCTTATCCCTGAGGTTAGGTTGTGAAGCCTACCCAGGATTTGAGGTTTGGTTGTGAAGCCTAAAGGATGGGAAGATTGAAGAAAGAGGTCTGGAGGAACTGCTTTGAGACTGAAAGGAGAATCCATGTTCTTGGTTGCTGAAGGTAATGGAAAGAGTTGGTCACTATTTATAGGCGAAATGCTAGGTTTTCACCAAAGGAATTGGATGGTTTGCTGTTCATTCATTAGCCAGCATTTATCACGCGTGCTGGGTTAGTTGAATGCGGTAAATACGCAAGTTAATGGTGCAACGTTGCAGTTAAAGCGTGGGACAGTTTTTGAGAGATCAAAGATATGGAATTAATCATAAAGACTCTTTGCATTCAAAGTTGTACTCGCGAGCAGAGTTGATACAAAGGGTCAGTTAAATAAATTTACTGATATGTTTAACATTGGCTAAGGCAGCATCGAGGGCCTTTTGGGCATTTTCTTCATTAATCAGGGAATCCAATTCTGGTCTGTCTTCCACTTTGTCAATCGCCTGCTGAAGAGTTTGGTAGGAATTCTTTTCTTGTTCCAAGACTCCTAAGTGTTGTTGGGCCTCTTCTTCTGCAATTGCTAGCTAGGCCTCAATTTCAGCTTTTTGTCGTCTAAGCTCAGCAATTCGGTCAGGAAGCAAATGAGTAGCGCGATGGATAAGACCAGTAAGACTGGTAGCTTTGGCAGCCAGTTCAGCTTGGAGTTTCTCAGTTTGCTGACGATACTGAAAGGCCTCCAGTCGAGTTGCTTTGGCACGTTCAGACAGAGTTGCAGCATTGGTTATGAATTCCCATAGACGCCGCAATTTCTTCAAGAGCCTCTCGTCAGCTTGAAATCGAAGGATACGAATGGCATCTTCAACTTGGATTCTAGTATGTGGGTGAAGAAGATCCTCGTGCTCCAGGTTGCGAAGGAATGTTTTCGCGTCAGCAATTGAGCAGTCTGCTTGAAAAGGGCCCAACATTTGTTGAATTTGTTCTACAATGGAAGGCACAGCATGATCGGAAGAGAAGGTAACTGGGAGGTTCTCCGGAATCTGGCAAGTAGAGAGAGGGTTAGTGTTTGTAAAGATACAAGCAAAGGCCGTAGAATAAAGAAGAGATTTACCTTTGAGTTAGTTTCAGTTGGGAGCTCTGGCTGAAACACTGGTTGAGCAATATCACTCGCGCGGTTGTCATTCGCGGCAGCAGTTTCGCTCGCGAGAGAGACTTCGCTCGCGGGAGGAAGGACCTGCGCGCGACTTTCGTTCGCAGGAGAACTTTCGGTCGCGGGAGGGATTTCGCTCGCAGGAGGAATGTTCTTCGCGCGAGTATCAGCCACTATACTCTGTGACGAGCAGGAAACCGTCTCGCGGGGGATTGACTCATTCGCAGCAGTTTGGAGAGGAACGAGCTTAGTACTTCCCTTAAAGATTTCTCCCATCATAGTGTTGAGGTTTTGAGAAGCAGCTGTTGAGTCTGACCCAGAAGAGGAACTAACTTCATATACAGGGATTGATCCCTGAGACATCAGAAGCATAATTGAGCTCAAGTTTTTCAAGATATTTCCAATTGAGTGGATTTGCAGAAGGATACCTTTGGAGCTGCTTCAGTAGGAATCTCAGTGCCCAAGTTGACTGAGGGGGGAACTGCTTCCTGGACCACGACAGAGGTGGCTTCAGCCAGAACGGTTAGGTTTGGAGCACTGGAGACAACAGGGTCTTGGCCACATTCTTCAGGGGATCGCACGGCTTCAGGGCCAGGCGACATAGGCTGATCCACCTATAGGGCAATTGTAGGATTAGTTGACTTGTCCACATAAACATACGAGGTTTCAGGTTGAATGAACCCATACCTGGGGTTGAGAAATAGCTTCTTCTGTAGGAAGACTTGGTTTTAGCCTCTTGAGAGGGTGACCTCCAATCTTGTTCGCACGCTTCTTGGTCCTTTGAGGACGCTGCAAGGAAAGAAGGTGATCAGGAAAATGTATACAAGTCAGGAAGTTTGATCATTACAGTTAAAGAGTTTTAAAATACCTGGGGGGGCAGGGAGCACTTCTGTTCGCACATCGGGAATCAAGGAAAGTTCAACGCTTTGGCGAGGGCCTTCAATAGCGAACACAGCTAAATCTTCAGCATGGCGGAAGTGTTTCTGATATTGCTGGAAGATCTTTCTGAACACAGGCAGGTGATCTGGGTTCCATCTACCTTCGTTAATTGAAGTCCACCACCTAGTGAACTCATCGGAGGCAGCAAAGCTTAAACGTACCCCACCGCTGGGATAGGTGTTTACAGACCGTATGATATCCTTGAAACGGGAGGGAATGGATTCAGGATCGGTTCCAGCATTGTAGGTTTCTCGCCACGAAGTGAAATGGTTGCGGCTAGCCAATGGGGGATATGGAATTTTTTGGCACATTCCAAATTGCCTGGCGAAGAAGTTGGGTGCATAGATTTCTACTCCAGCCCTGCCTGGCAGTTTGAGGTCGCGAGTGGAGAGGAGGCGTAGAAAGAAAAAGAGTTGCTGGACGTTGTGGCGGTTACTATGAACAAAACCTTCATCTACAAGTGAAGGATATGTGCGTCTACAGATAAGGATGATGGAATCTGAATACAGGTTTTCCATACTATACAGATAATGGAAACAGCGTAAATAGCTGATGGATAGAGGATGTGTGGCGGATACAATGGTTTGGCCTAAGACCTTATCTTTCAAAAAGTTGGTGATAGAAGAAGAACGGAAAATAGGAAAATAGGTTTGAAGCCACAAATCTAAGATCCAAAGAGGACCGCTAACAGATTTGTGTTTGAAAGGTTCTAAGGACAGGAAGTGTAACGCCCTGTATAACAACCCAGTGGCTAGCTCTAAGAGGTTGAGAGGGATACCATTGTAGAGCAGCTCAGCAGTTCTGGCCCAGGCGAAGGTGGGTTTGTTGGTGGCGCTGCATTCAACATATTTGAGGAACCAGAATTCCAGGAATGCTAGGCCACTTAAATCGTCATCAGAACTCCCATAGCGACTGACCCATGCGGTGTAGGAGTTGGGGCGAGGCTGATCAGAAGGGATTTGATGTTCCAGCGCAAGGTCGTTAAGAGGGCTTGGTGCGTTGGAGAAAGGAAGCCCAGTAATCGTATACACATCCAGTAAGGTGATGCCTAACGGGCCTGCGGGGAGATGAAAGGTATTGGAAGAAGTGTCCCAGAAACAGATTGCTGCTGCCAGGGGAGCTCTGTTGCAGCCAGACTTCAGGGAGAAACAGAGGTCGATGGGGTCGGCAATTCCAACGGCTTGCCATCGTTCGAGGTCTTTACTGCGGCGCTGTTGGTACCATTGAATTTCGGCATCATTGGTGTTCGGTCATTGTCCAATTCTGGTCTGGGCGTCTGATTTTTGCCAGTCGGCGAAGGAAGTTTCATCCTCGCGAAAAACTAAAGGAGGAATTCGTGAGGCATGCTGAAGGTAAGGCAGTCGATATTGGTCAGGGAAAAGATTGACCCAAGGACCCAGGTCACAGGAGTTGTCAGGTTTAACTTTCAACCAGGAGCATTCTGGTTTTCGGGCAGGTTCGAGATTGGCCATGACTTGTACGAATTGTTTAGCTTCATGTTCAGAAGGGGTTCTGGTTGAGGTTTTCACAGCAGAGAAAGTATGTTTGGGTGCCATTGATTTGGAAACAGTGGAGGAAAGCAGAAGCGGCGGCGGTTTGTTTCAGTGGGGTTTGAAAAGAGTTGCAGAGGGAAATGATGGTTGAGTGTTCTGAGGAGTTTGATAATGAAAGGGCGTTTGCTTTTGTTCAAATCGATGCCTAGGTATAACTCTTTTCGATTTTCGCAAACGAGCTTAATCTCAAGAGCTGGGGGCAATGTTAGATCCAAAAGTAAAAAGCCCATTTATGGAAAAGCAAGTGGACCGATACCTGCGGTCAGGAAGGTCAGAGAGCGCTTAGAAAGTCAAATGTGCTCGCGAGGAGTATAGTAACGAAACACGCTCGCGAAGGGAGATAGTTCGCTCGCTGAAGGAAACGCGCTCGCGGAAGGGGCTGTGTATTAATGAAACACGCTCGCGGGAGGAAAAGCGTTCGCGAGAGCGTTATAAGAGATGAAGCATGTGGTCACGAGAGATTAAGTTACCAACAGAAGAGTATTGGGCTTTGAGGACTGGGCTTTAAGAGGTTGTCTTGCATTACAAGAAGAACTCTTAACCCTAGCAGTATGGTGCCGTGCCTTGATAAACAAGTAAATGTTTACCCTAGAGTTCACTATATAAAGGGGTTAAGATACAAGAAGAAGACACAACTACATCTATCAACAAACAGACAACAACTTCGCCACGCGAAAGTCTTCAAGCCTCTCCGGAGCAACCAAGCCTGATCCGTCAGCAACCGTAGTCTGATCCGTCAGCTGCACAAGGGACTTAATCCGTTAAGTCTGACAGGTTTCAATCCGTTGAAATCTCACTACTCCCCTGTTCAATCGGTTGAGCAGTTTTACTCCCGCAACCAGTTCTGGAGAATCCGTTCGCCAGTCCATATCCTGCATATCTTGATACCCGCTGCTTAGTTTCATTGCATACTAAGTAAGATTCGGCCATCCGCAATGGTTGGAGAAAAATCCTAGAGGGACTTTTCCCTTGTAGGTCTGAAGAAAGAACCTAGCACAGAGGAAGAAGATCGACGTCTGTCACGGTCGCTGTGAGAAGAAGTCAGAAGAGGGACGCGAGCAGCATCCAACTTCAAGGTTGTACCTGACCCAAAGGTACTGGCACGCCTAGCACAAATATACAAGCCGGTTGTTTGAAGGACTGCAAATTCTACACCAAACAACCGTATTACTTGCAATCGATGACTCAGGTGCAATCGATGGCTCTGGACCACAAGAACGTGTGGTTTGCAAGACTGGTTGAAACACACACTAAGTATGTAACATCTCTTAGCTGCTCTCTCTTTTCTCTAGCCTCTAGGGTTTCAAAAATCCCCTTGTCTTCATCCAACGGTGCGCCCTAGAGGCACGGTCGTCGGACGGGGTGTGTTTCTCTAGTCTCTATGTGAGGTTCTCTCGGCCTTAGTCATCGGTGTCCATCCTGGATTGCTGTGATTTGAAGACAATGGTGGAGGAGGCCAATGTTCTTGTTGGGTGGTGGTTCGATTCGCATTGGCTGGATTGGAGATTGTTGTCGTCGTCATCGTGCCTAGGTCGTCGAAATCTGCGTGGTGGTTTGATGGATATTTGGATTTGAGGTCGATCATTTTGTATTCTTCAATTGTAACAAGGAAAGGAGTACACCGACGGTGGAGAATCTTGATGTGGTTGATGGCCGACATGGGTGCTACGACATGGACAATAGTCTGGTCATGGTTGTGCTTGAATTGGGCTGGGCCTAATGTGGCTGTAGTCTTCCCTTGGGGTTGGACTCATTTATTGGGTCTTTCTATGTGCTTTACTTTATGTTTAGCTGTTATTTTTTTATGTTATTTAGTTTTGTTGCTTCTAATAAATCCTTACCACAATATGGTTTGGAGGTGTGGGTTATGTTTCGGTATGTGCACTCAGTGTGCCGTGCCTGCTCTAATGAGGCAGCGAGTTCATTGGTTTGTCAAATGGTCGGAGCCTCTTAGTGGTAGAAAGAAACTTAGTGTCATTGATCATACTTTCCAGTGGCAACGTGGTGGAAAACAGATAGACATAGTAATTTATGGTTCTGCATGAGTTTTATCTTTCTGGTACCTCGCCAAAATTGTAAAACAAACGGAGTAGTCATTGATACATTCTTTGTTAAATAATGCTTGATAAAATGCATGGTTGTTACTCTTGATATTATTTCGAGATGTTGTTACACTTTGGAGTTCAGGCTTAATGTTTTCCTTTTATATTCTCCAGTTTTATTAATGGTAATAACATGGGAGCTGTCAGACCCCTTTTCAAAAAAAGTATGTAAGATCTCAGAAATTCTATTTCTTATTTTTAAAAGAAAAATATTTTTAAGCTATTTTAATTTCGGCTTATGTTATTCTTTCAATTCTTACTAGCTTTCGAAAATTAATTTCATTTAGTTTGTCGATTTTTTGTTTAGAACCCATATGATTAACTTAGACGTCGTTACGAGTTCTTAAGATTTTTCAGAACCTCGTTCAGACATCTAAACTATTTTAATGATTTTTGAAAGTTGGTATTATCTAAAAATTTAATTAAAAATAGAAATTTCATGTCGGTTAATTCTTGGCCATCAGATCTCAAGATGCTGATCGGACCCCGACGTCGTCTTCGGCCGCGGTGGAGCTGCGATCGCCTCTCCGTCGCCAGGGCGTCTCCTGGCGCAAATTTGGTATCCTTAGCTTCGTCTCGGTCTGTTCGACAGGAGGTCAGGTGACAGAGAATTGAAGGAGAGACGTTTTTAGGGTTAAGATGGGGGTTTCGGACTCCGGCCACGGCGGCGAGCACAACCGATGTGGGTAGCTTCGCCTCAACTTCTTGGAGGCGTATGTGCTCTTGGTTTTCCAAAAGGAGCTCTATGGAGGGAGATTCGAATGGAGGAAGGTTTCTAGGTTTTCTGTCAGTGTTCTTGGTGTTCTCCGGCCACCGGCGAAGGCAAGTGAGGTATGAAACTTGATATTATCTTGTATATCTAGAATAATGGATGTGTGGTGGCTGCTGTGTTCGGCGGCGGTGGTGGAGGTATATGATTGTTTCTGGGTTTTGGGTGAACATAGCATGAGCAGTAGAGGTTTGAATAAGTCGCTGTGTTGCATAAATGGAGTTAAGTTGGTTGCTGGTTGTTTTGGAGTCTAAGAGCAGTGGGTACGGGAACAAATGAATTGGGTTTCCAGCAGTGGAATGCTGGTGTTGTTGCTGTTATTTACTGTTGCTGGTTGTTACTGTTATTGTTGTTGTAGTGGTTGCTGTTATTGTGTTGCTCGAATTTCAATTTGGAGAAGTGTGTTGATTGAATTGCTAAGTGGAGACGTTGATAGCTGTAATGTGGATACAAGTACATTGATTTGAAGATCATCGGAAAAGGAGAGAGGAATTTGAATTTATGATACGGATGTCAGTCATTTTGAGAACCTAACGACGGTCGACAATTCCAGAAGAAGCGTGTCGTCGAGTTACTAATTTTATTTAACGTCAAAACTAATATTTAGATTTCATGTTTTGAAGAATTTGTCTTTAAATTGATAATTAAATAATTTTTAAATATTGTTGTATTGTCTATTATAAAGTGTTTTAACTCTTTATCGTTTTTGTTTAAAGTATGTGTAATTGTTGCTTGTATGATTAATATTATCGCTTTTCTTAGAAGCATGTGCTGATTGATATATGCTTATTGGTATACATCATGCATTGTGAAGAAACTTGAGAAAGTGAGATTGGCGATTCTAGAGAGAAGAACGAGATTGATAGAACATATAAATTTTGTGTAGTTGAGTTTTTTTATGGGTTGTCTATAAATTCATGTCAGCCCACCTTTGCAAATGAGTAGAGAAAGTATGTCCATTTGTCACCTTACCTGATAAAACGATCTTATCAGGTTTCAGATTTGGAGACCATGAGTATAACAAGATGACTAACAAAAGAGGTGTCAGAATTTAGATATTATTGATGGTTAGACCGATATTCGAGACATCTATATGATATGAGACGTGTAGGTTCATATGTCTAGGATGTATTGATTAATTGCTAGTAATGAGTGGAGAGAGTTCATTAGCATTCATGCATCGATAATTGTTGTTATTTACATAACGTATTGTGTGATTACTTGATAACTTGATTGTATGATAGTTAAAGTATAACTTAAGAGGTTTGGCTCGACTGAGCGCAATCTCACCCTTATGAGATTTGTTCAACTTCGTATGAGGACAAGTTTTTCTAGAAGTCTAACTATGACGCTCCGCTGACTGTGTGTAAGAGTAGAAAATGTTACTGAAAATTAGGAGTGATCGATGAGCTAGACCGCAAGACCTTATTTTGTTATTGAAATTGGTTTTGTTATTTGTAATTGTTTTATTTATTTTCACAATTTCAAGAAAAGTATTTAAAATTGTTTTATTTTCTTTTACTTTTCCCGCTCAGGTCTCGGGTTCAGTGTTAGGTGCTTGGAAACCATTGACACCTGGTCTAGGGTGTGACAAAGTAAATTCTTGATTTGAAAGGGATACGATGAATAATGTTCTTGTGTGTTCATTCCAAAGTTACATGGACTCTTGATGCACAAGTGATGCAAATATGTATTGAATATCCGAAGTTAGAATAAAAAAGATCTTGAAAAAAAACACAGTCTCGTAATGAAACTCAACGATTGTATTGATAATGTTTTTCCATCAATCGATCTCTTAATGGAACTCAATGATTATGTGTTGATAACGTTTTTCCATCAATCAGCCTATGCACTATAAATTGTGATGTCTGCATGTGCTCCCATGATTAGTCAAAGAGAGATCCATTAAGAGATGAAATTTTGATCTAAATACAATAAGACACATTATATACTTGAAACAATACGAAAGACCTAACCTCTCATTCGTTATTAAGCTAAATATAGCTCTACGCCCACGCAACGCCAATGGAATGACGTAAGGACACCATTTCAATATTTAAATGTATTTGAGTTTATTATATCCCTACATAAGAAAGACACATAGAAAACGAAATCAGAATCTGTCAAATTTCATAGATCAACTTCCACGGAACCTACATAAACGCTCACTCATTGGAAAAATGTAAAATTGGTATCTTTGGAAAGGTCTATGAGTCTTATTCCACAGACACCAACCATTTCATCATAGTTATCGTATTGAGTGTGTTATGACCATTTTGGTAAACTATGACAGATCTATTCAAGAATTTGATTTTGCCAAAACAGTCAACTTGGACTGGACTTTGTGAACAGATCCCGAATAACCAGAAGGTATGTGACCTACGGTTGAAAATGTACGAATATCTACTTTTCAAAACTGTTTACGGATCGTCCATATCTGTTTTCTACTAGAAGTTATAGCTGTTTTAGTCCCCGAATGTCATGTTGTGTGAGAATCTAAATTTCTGCACGAATTTATGTTTTGAGTTCTCAAGCTTCTCTTCCAGGTCGAAGTAAAAGATCATGTTTGAGAACAATTTGACATTTTTTAGCTAATCATTGTCCAATACCACATTTGACGACATGTTTAAAAGACATTCATATGCTAACTTATCAGAACTCCTATGAATGATTTAACGATCAAGAAGAGATTCAGACATCAAGGGAAGTCTAGCACATACATGTCATTATCAAATGTATGTGAATGGTGTATTTGTGATCTTTTTCCCCTTACACAAAGACTTTTGTTCTACATCGCATGCACGGTTTGATCAACATGAAATTGTTCATGAATGATCAAATTCTCAATGAAGCAGTTGATGTGTTGTGCTCTTTTCTTTTACAATCATGGTTTAGTTTCTCCCTCAGAGTTTGTGTTACTAGACGAGGTTTTGACGAAACAACATCTGAAAGCACCATCGACATGGAGGCGCACGACATAAGGAGTGTTCTTGGATATTATGTAATATGTGCCTAGCCTTATGGCGTTAGGATATGTACCTAGAATAAAACTATATATTCATTACTATTACTATATATGATACTCTATAATACCTTATATAAAGGGTCTCCTATGAATGAATACGATGATGATTCTATTACTATCTTCTTGGTCCTATTTTCCTTCTCTAGTACTATAAAATTATATATAGTAAAAAGTGAAATATTTACACCAACAAGTAAAATTGTAAAAACTTGAGAAGGGTCTTCATGCCCTATATTGGCTATGCCCTTGTTGAGAGAGGTTTTAATGAGGACTGTAAAGATGACTAATCTTTAAACCGACATTTTCTATTTCTCCAAGGAACTGGAGACACTGCTTTAAGGACGACTCCATATACTTTCACACACGGTGATATACTGAAAAGATCACTAAATATTATTAACATGTTTACATATTTTAATATTCAATAAGTCAGCCCCGTAACTATGTTGTCGTCGTAGTATAATTGTGATAATATTCAGCTTCACCGTAGCACTAAAACAACAATCATTTTACGAAATACGAAACTCAACCTAAAGCATGCGACAGATTAAAAACACGAAGCGACCTGAACAGGCAGGCCGGTAGAGTGTCCCCATCATGATTGGGCCAATTGCATTTTGTTCACTCAAATTCCCTGACATCATTTATTCATCAGCAGCACACTTTCGACGAAATCTAACAAGAAAACTGAAAAAGCGCTTTTCCCAACCGCTGCTTTCACTCCCACCCCGACTCTCACCACATTGCCGTTTCCACAAATGGACCGGCCGGACTCTGTATCTTCCGACGACGAACTCGGCGACGACCGCCAAAACCTAATCGAGCAGAACGACCGCAAGCACCACCACCTCCCCACCAGCCCCCGATCCGCCGCCACTTTCCACATCGGCGAAAACGACCGCCACCGCGAAATAAGACGCCGTTTCACCTCCGTTAACGTCCGTGACCTCTTCAACAAGCGCAGCTTCCTCGTCTTCTTCATCTTCATTCCTCTCTTCGTTCTCGTCCTCTTCTTCTCCACCGACATCAAGAGCCTCTTCTTCTCCCACCTCTCAGTCTCCGATTCCGTCTCCGGTAAGCTCCGCGAGTCCGAATTGCGAGCTCTCTACTTGCTCCGGCAACAGCAGCTAGGTCTCTTCGGCCTCTGGAACCAGACGCATCTCAATTCAAGTTCGAATCACTCAAATCCGGAGCTCGACCATCTCAAATCCTCGGTTTTGAAGCAGATTTCGCTGAATAAGGAGATTCAGCAGGTGCTGTTGTCTCCGCACAGCTCCGGGAACTCGTCGGAATCCGAGGATTTCCGGGATCCGAGCCTCGGCGATCGGTGTGGAGTAGTGGACCAGCGGTTTCCGGAGAGAAGGACTATCGAGTGGAAGCCGAATTCGGATAAGTACTTGCTGGCTATTTGCGTTTCGGGTCAAATGTCTAACCATTTGATTTGCTTAGAGAAGCACATGTTCTTTGCTGCGTTGTTGAATCGAGTTTTGGTGATTCCGAGTTCGAAAGTGGATTATCAGTACATCACTGTGTTGGATATCGAGCACATTAACAGGTGCATTGGGAGAAAAGTTGTGGTTACTTTTGAGGAATTGGCAGAGGAGAAGAAGAATCACATCCACATTGATAGGTTCATTTGCTATTTTTCGAAGCCGACGCTTTGCTATGTGGATGAGGAGCATCTCAAGAAGCTCAAGGCATTGGGGATTTCGTTCAAGAGCCGTGAGCCTGCGTGGGGGGAAGATGTGAAGAAGCCGAGCAAGAAGACTGTGCAGGATGTTCAGTCCAAGTTTTTGAGTGGGGATGAGGTTATTGCCATTGGGGATGTTTTCTTTGCTGATGTGGAGCAAGATTGGGTGATGCAGCCGGGTGGTCCTCTTGCTCACAAATGCAAGACTCTCATTGAGCCGAGTCGGCTTATTTTGCTTACTGCCCAGCGTTTCATTCAGACATTCATGGGGAAGAATTTCGTAGCACTTCATTTCCGGCGGCATGGCTTCTTGAAGTTCTGGTACACTTTCTTTACCTTGCCCTGTTTCATTCTTTTGTCTATTTGGTAAATCTTATTGCTTGTTTTAAAATTTGTTTAGATGTGTACTTGATAATAGATAGGGACACATGTAAATGATAACGGAACATTTTGTTCTCCTTAGATTCAAACATCTATGTTGTTGCTAAGTGAAGAGTTTTCGGGGATGGTATTCGCAATGTTAAATAAACGCTTCGCCCAAATCACTTTATACATACCTGTCTTAAACTAAATTTGTAATCAAGTTATGTTTCCCTCCAATAGGCCCTTCCATCTATTATTGTTCCTCCAAAATTTAACTCTAACTTGATTTGGGGAAAGTTTGGGAGCTCCAAACATTGAACTTGATTGAGGATCTCTTAAAGAATCCTCAAAATTGGGTAAGTTTTAGGGACATATTAGAGCACAGTTCATATGATGTTTCACCGTATTTGCATTTCAAGAAGGATTTAAGGAATGATTGGAGATATTACGTGTCAGTCTTCATATGGTTATAGTCATAGAACATCAAGATCACAACTCCAAATATGTGATATCAGAGCATAAAAAAACGCAGGACATTCGATCTTCCTCTAGTAACTAAATCCCATGTTTGAACAACCAAGCATTTTTTTTAAATGACTGGGTTCTCAGTGGATAGTTCACAATATGATGTTAAACTGTTATAGTGTAAGATACTGCAAATTGTATATTTTGTGCTGTCAGGAGCAAGTGCATGTTTTTAGTATCTTTTTGTGATGTACCGGTCTAAAATGCTTGTCTATTTTCCAGCAATAATAAGCAGCCAAGTTGCTTCTACCCCATTCCTCAAGCTGCGGATTGCATCGCCCGGGTTGCTGAAAGGGCCAATGCACCGGTTGTATATCTTTCAACAGATGCAGCTGAAAGCGAAACTGGTTTGCTGCAGTCACTAGTTGTTGTGAATGGGAAGACTGTACCACTTTTTAAACGCCCTGCACGAAATTCAGCTGAAAAGTGGGATGCTTTGTTATACCGACATGGTATTGGAGGGGACCCTCAGGTAGGCTATGCTACACTTTAACATTCCAGTATGCCATCAAGTAAGGTAGAATGTCCTTGCTGCGTAACACAATGTAATTTATGTCTTTATTCTGTTTGTAGGTAGAAGCTATGTTAGATAAGACAATAAGTGCCATGTCAAGTGTTTTCATCGGAGCATCTGGATCCACTTTCACAGAGGACATCTTGCGCCTCCGGAAAGGTTGGGGTTCAGCTTCTGTGTGCGATGAGTACCTCTGCCAAGGTGAAGAGCCTAACTTCATAGCAGAGAATGAATGAAGACACTATACTGATCAATTACTGGGCGATTGTTTTTTTTTGTGGTTCAACCTACCTCAGTGGTTGGTTCATGCTAAAATTCATTGATATATATATATTAGTGTATGATAGCAGTCTCTTCATTTTGAAAATGAGTTTTGTTCTGCCTATACATAAAAATCTAACGATGAGACACTGTCTTTAGTATTTAGAATCAGAATTAGAATCAGGATGAGTTGTTAAATTGGGGGAAGAAAATCCTAACGCCTGAGATGGTAACTATAGGACCAAATCAAATTACCCACTGGGCAAAAAATCTTGCAAATTCCTTTTTTACTACTGCCACGTGGACCGAGACGACTAGTTTTGTTTGAGCCGAGTCATTGTCTGATGTTTCACCTCATTCTCCCTCTCACAGAACTCATATTGCTTCAGAGTGAAAGATCCAAAACACGACCGCGACGCCGCCTCTCCTCCTTTTCCGACGATTTCTCTGTCTCTATAAATAGCATCTATTTTTATGTGGCTCCCTTTTGCTTTCATGGCTCTGCTTCTTTTCTTCCCTTTATTATAAATATATTACCCTCTCTCTTCTTCTTACTCCATTTGACGTCTTCTCAGTTCTAATGCGATTACTGTGGAGATTCTTTGTTACCATTGATTTGATTTGATACATACATTCTTTTTTTCCTATGAAAGAAGAGAACCCAGATAGAAAGATTCAATCTTTTACTTCGTTTTTGGGTTTTGGTTTGATATGTACATTGCTTTTCATTGAAAGAAGAGAATCCACAAAGAAATATTCAATCTTTACTTAGTTTCTGGGTGTGCTTTGTTAGCTGAGAGACGAAATGAAAGCGAGATTGATAGTGTTTCCTGTAAAAGGGAGGAACTGGTGTTTTAGCAGATCAATTGATCCTTTGGTTTCAGATTCTGGTTCTGGAAGTACTCCTTCTACTCTCAAAGATCTCTGGAAAAGGATCAGTTTCAGTTCCAATCCCAATGTTAATTCTACTTCCAATGCCAATGCCAATGCCAATATTTTTGCTGCTAATGCTGAACTCCTAGTCGATTTCGCCTCTAACAAGGTTGGTTCATTACCCAAAAGCCTCCATTTATGTTGTTTATTGGGTATTTCTATGTGTTTGGAATCTTGATTGTGTGTGTTGCTGTGTTTTGAATAGATGAACAATGCTTGGATTAGTCTGGAGAAGGCGCCAGAGGGAACTTTTAAAAGAAAGATTCATGGGTAAATTTCATGGGCAATATTGTTTGGTGTCTTAGGCTCTCACTCAATGTTGTTGCGGTTTTTAACTTCGGGAAGTTATGATGGTGTAGGGTAGGATTGAAGCTATTATCTCGGGTCAAGCCGTCTGAGATTTTCTTGAAATCAATCACTAATGAGGTCTCACATGTTGAAGTTACATACCCTTCAAGGTTTCTTTCTGTCTCTTTCACTGGCACTACTGCTTTACTCTTTTGCTTGGAGTACACCATCCTTTTCAACATGTGGTATTAGACAAGGTTGATAGAGACAATTAACAAAACTGTTGTGGTGCTTTGCCTATTGGCTCATATGCCTACAAAGGATTCTGATCTAAATCGGCACAATCAAATGAACAATGCACCTCAGTAATTTGCTTCTCGAACAATCATAGGTTTCATTATCAATCTGAAGTTAATTATCAGTGTGAAAAGAATGCATATGTATACTTTGTGTTATTGTGTATATAGTTGGACTTTTCTCATTTTTGGTGGAATAATGTACTTTTGTGTTCTGACTATATAGTAGGATTTTGCAGCTTAAATGCACGACTTGTGCGTAGGAGGTTACGACATATTGCCATGAGGTATTCCTTTTCTTTCAAGTTTCATGACTAGATGCTTGAGGCTAGGTTGTACAGCAAAGTATTGGTGGTATTGAACCTTTTCTTTTCTATCCATGAGAGTGGAAAATGTGCAAGAGCCGTAAACTTGTAAAATCTTACTGAGGAAGTAGAAGCAGGAAGACATTACAAAAGAAGATAAACCAGGAATATACTTATCTAGGAAAGGGAAACCCTTTGTTGATATATTCAATGGCTGCACACTGATTACCTTTCGTTTGCTGGGAAAATAAAAAGGTCACACACGATACCCAGTTGGAATCAAGGAGGGACCTCATTTGATGTTTATGATTTATGACTCACAATACTGGATTAGCAAATTTGTTGAATATGTATGGATATTCTTCAGTAACACAATATATTAACTTTGGGCCTCATTTGCTCAAGAATCGTCTCATTTTTGAGACATTCATGTATTACGAGTGGGGGTAGTGTAGTAAAGCTTTATATATTCTGAGTTGCATGAATATGAATGGGCTTTCAGAGATGCATTAGTTTCTGTCTGATATATTATATTAACCTTCCATCGGACCAGAACTTCTTAATTTGAAGTTTAATCTGATTATCAGGGGATCTATTATACACAAGAAGTACTTATACGGTTCGGTTACATTGCTCCCTGTCACATCTGCATTTATGGTAAACATCTGTTAACTTGAGTACACCCTCTGGATTCTTTAATGATATTTTCCCTTCTATATATATGTATCTGTTTGTTAGCACAACTGTTCCTCATTGTCGCTTAATTTTTGTTTGTATGCAGATTTTGCCTTTGCCTAATATTCCCTTCTTCTGGTGTTTATTCCGTACTTACTCTCATTGGCGAGCTCTCCAGGTGCATACATTGTTTTCTGTGATGGAGACTGCTTCTTAAATTTTTGTGATATAATTAGACTAATTGATGACTCCTGAGAAACTTATTGTTAATGCCGCTATTATGTTTTGCCCCTATTATGATAAGTGATACATCAAACTCTTTTTTTAATTTTTATTTTTTATGTTAATGATCTAGGGAAGCGTGAAGCTTCTTCAGCTAGTCTCAGATAGCCCGGAGACTCCAGATGAAAAAGGAACAAAAAAGTTACTTAATTCTCCGTGGGTAAGTAATTTATGTTCCTGCAATTGGTCGCTGGGTTATTTTAACGGTCTAGAAAACCCTGTACCAGTAAATCTTATTGGACTTATCAGGGTTGTATGTTATTTCTCGGTAGTATTTCTGTTAAAAACCTGATTACTGAGAGTCTATGGCACACTGGGAATTATGGGGTTGTTTCTTTGCTACTGGTAAGCTATTTTGGGTGGATAACTAACTTAAACTGTTTCCGTGTGTTCCATTGAGTTCCGATTCAAAGTCTTGTACATTTGATAATTGTTTAAATTCGACTCTGGCCTTCGTTAGCCAACAGCTGGCTCTTGAATATGAGAAAATATGCATATCCACCCTCTTTACTTAGTGATCAAGATGTCAGATTTCCTGGTTTTTCAGCATATTTATGTCATTATAGAAGCTCTTAAAGATCATTAAAGCTTTTATGATTTTCAGTCTTCACTTAGATCATCGTTTGCTCATTTCTAATTTGGCCAATCTTGCCACTCCCTACTTTGCTTTTACCACCAAGTAGTTGGTTTGGCAACTGTGAGGATGTATGCTCCTCAAACCCTTGTGGTCAAATGTACAAAGCTTGCACACAAACAATGCATGCTTACATGCACACTTGCCACACAGGCCTTTGCGAATGCATACGAGATAGGAACTGTATCAAACATAGCATCTTATAATTTTCTTTCTTTTTTTCTTCTAATTTCTTTTTCACTCATGATTGTAAACAGGTTTTGAAGCCATCCAAAGAACTTGAGGAACTTCTTCATCAGGGAGACGATGATCTGAACAAGCAGGCTATATTAAAAATCTGCAAAGCCTTTGATTTGAACTCGAATGATGTTCTAAAATACAGAGATACCATGTAGTTAAATTGTTGCAGTCTTTTTCTATTTCAAATGTAACATCAGAATCTCTTGGAAACGAAATTGATTGTTGGGCACATGTTCTGTCTGAAAGGATATTTTGGAGGGATGCTTAGACAAATCCACCACAGTATTAAACTTTTGCTCTTGTAGTCTTGTACTACCAGTAAAAATCTAGGTTCAGATTTGCAGCTCCCCATGGTATTGTGCAGCTAACTAGCTTGTTTACCATATAAAGTTTGCTTATTCTGATCTTGAAATATAATTGGTTTCTGAGAAAGGTCCAAGAACAAGTACTGGTTTATCTTATTTGATTTCAGGTTCAGGGTCAATTGTATTGCCTTGAGCAGATTGTTGCTGTTGTTAATCATGTTATGAAGGACACATATTTTCTGTGTCCAGTTGGTTTTCATAATTACTGCTTTTCACATTGGTCGTATGTGATTGCGTGACTTTCAATTTTTCACTTGCCTTGATCAGCAGGGTATTCTCTTCTCTTGCTTTAGCCAATCTCATTCTGCTCTTAGAGCATGCATACATCATTCTGCTCTTCTTTTGCACAAGTTCATCGCCAAGTTAATTTGGTTGCTGATGGTTTGCCGAAGTTGTGCATTCTCAACCTATTCCTTTCGTTTGTTTCGGAAAATACTTGTATCAATACCAGTATAGACACGAGCGTGCATACTCTCTTTTATGTATATATTTTTATCAATGTAAATCATAATCTTAGCTAGTCAAAAATTTAATTAACCAATCAAGCTCACATATATAAAAAATTAATTTGGAAAATGATCGTTTACTCAACCAAATGTTTCAATCAAATGGACAGTTATGGAAAAAGTTAGTAGCCTCATGAACTGCCGTCTATTTGATGATGCATTTGGTTGAGCAAACGATTTTTTTTTAAAATTGATTTTTTATAGAGATGATCTTGATTTGTTACTTAAACTTTTGGAACGACTAAGATTATAATTTATATTGAAGTATGTAAATAAATGAGACACGCACGCTTCAATACCAGTATTAACGCAGGTATTTCCCGTTTGTTTCCACTGCCCCTCTGTTGTGGTGTCCTTAAAAGTAACCGACCCTGACCCGGCCCACATTTACCATGCTCACAAACAGGAGGTGGATCCCAAAACGCAGAGCAGAAGACAGCTTGTGCAGAAAGAAAGTCGACCCCTTTAACTCTCTTTTCACTCTCATTCTCAACTCAGTTTTCCAATGGCTCCAGAACCCGAAGATATCAAGGACGAGAAGAACCCCAGACCCCTCGATGAGGACGACATCGCCCTCCTCAAGACCTATGTAAGTCTCAAATGCCCTATATTCCTTTTCCCCCAATTCGATCTCGCCGATTCCAAACCCGAATTTGTTCTGATGGATTTCTGTGATTTAATTGTGTATTACAGGGATTAGGGCCGTACTCGACTCATATTAAGAAGACTGAGAGGGAAATTAAGGAGATGGCTAAAAAGGTCAATGATTTATGTGGTGAGTAGAGTACCCGTTTGCTCAATTTGTGATGGGTTTTGAGATTTTGTTTGGTTTTAGTTTAATGTTGAGTTTCTTTGGCAGGTATTAAGGAGTCTGACACTGGGTTGGCTGCTCCCAGCCAGTGGGATCTTGTTTCGGATAAGCAGATGATGCAGGAGGAGCAACCTCTGCAGGTTTGTTTTCGATTACGCTATTGGGCGTAACCCGGATACTAATTAGGTCTTGGTGTAATGATTTGTTTTTTGTGGAGCCAGGTTGCGAGGTGCACCAAGATTATCAGTCCCAATTCTGAAGATGCTAAATACGTCATCAATGTTAAGCAAATTGCAAAGGTATAATGTTTCTGAAGATTGTCAATTTCACTTGTGTTCTGTCTAGTCTGTTCCGGTACTTGATGTTATGTGTGTTCTGAAAAACTGCAGTTTGTAGTCGGCCTGGGTGACAAGGTTTCCCCAACAGATATTGAAGAAGGCATGCGTGTCGGGTATGAATTACATTTGCCAACTATATGAGCATGTTTCCCATATTTGAGCACCTTTGAGTGGTTGATGTATTGCTCAAAGGTATGTTTTTGGTGTAGCACTTAGGCCAAAGGTTGTGCTATAGTAACTGCCAAGTGAAACTTCAGAAAATGAACTTCAAATTTTCTGTGCAAGGATATTTTGACGCAATTTTCATTTAGCTGGGTGGTTCTGAACCAATTTCTTTCTTCCATCTCTGACTCTGGCTTCTCACTGATTGTTGATGGGATCTGCTTTTGATTTTTTATATTCCTGTTCTTGTGGACTATTTTTTTCTCTTACTGCCTCTCATTCAACTTTCAACACTATTCTGTAATTACTCGATTGAAGGTCATTCTTATAATAACTAATGTTGGAGCTTCAAATTTTGCACATTCAAAGTTTTTGAAGACATACAATTTGTTCCAGCTTGGCTGTTCTGTATTGATTCCTTGCGACTCTGGCTTCTTACCACAATTGTTGATTTTCGGCTTTAACATTCTACAACTCTTGTATGTGTTGATTGACATTTTATTCCTACATAGCATTGGAATATATTTAAGCTTATGCTGTGTCCCCTTTAAACTTTTAAATATTGTGATGCAACTGTTGCACGGTTTTTTTGTAGGACTTGGGATCAAAGGTTATGCTTACTAGTAATATAAAAAATTTAAAAATTTCAAGAACGTTTTAATGAATCAGTACATTTATAGGTGTGGAAGTATGTATGAAATTATAGTTTGACCCAGCAAAGGCAGTTTTTGACCAAGTTTTCACTTGCATCTCAGACCCTGGCTTCTCACCACTGTTTTTGATTTTCTGCTTTAACTTTATATTTCCTGTTTGTGGGCATGGACATGGACATGTTATTCATATTTCGAATTGGAGTAAGTTATATGGTTGCCCTTGCCTTTGGTGTAGTGAGCTCATGCTTTCTCCTACTCAACTGTTGCACATTATTATGTACCTGCAGGGTTGATCGTAACAAATATCAGATTCAGATTCCTTTGCCTCCAAAAATTGATCCAAGCGTCACAATGATGACGGTGGAAGAGAAGCCAGATGTAACGTATAACGATGTTGGTGGTTGTAAGGAGCAGATTGAGAAGATGCGAGAAGTATGTATTGAATATATCACTAGTTAATATATGCTCTTCATTCAATCACATGCAATGCTGATTTTCTTTTCATTTGTCTTAGGTTGTTGAGCTACCAATGCTTCACCCTGAGAAATTTGTGAAGCTTGGAATTGATCCTCCCAAGGGAGTTCTGTGCTATGGTCCTCCAGGGACTGGTAAAACACTTCTCGCAAGAGCTGTGGCTAACCGAACTGATGCTTGTTTCATTCGTGTAATTGGGAGTGAACTTGTTCAGAAGTATGTTGGTGAGGGGGCTAGGATGGTTCGAGAGCTATTTCAGGTCAGATTTTGTTGCAGGTTCAGTTATTTTTAATGACTTAATTCTTTTGTGTTAGTGTGTTGATGTTATCTATCTTATGATATCTTCTGCAGATGGCACGCTCAAAAAAGGCTTGCATTGTTTTTTTTGATGAAATTGATGCCATAGGAGGGGCTAGATTTGATGATGGTGTGGGTGGAGATAATGAGGTTCAGCGCACTATGCTTGAAATTGTGAATCAGCTAGATGGTTTTGATGCGCGTGGAAATATTAAAGTCTTGATGGCAACAAACAGGTCTGTTGTGTATTCATTTGGAGTTAAAATGGAATACCATCCAGACACAACGACCTTTGATCTAACTCCTGCTTTTGCCATTGTATTGGACCTTTTCAGGCCGGACACACTAGACCCAGCATTGTTACGCCCTGGACGACTGGATCGTAAGGTTGAGTTTGGCCTCCCGGATATGGAGAGCCGAACGCAGATCTTTAAGATCCACACACGAACAATGAACTGTGAAAGGGATATTAGATTTGAACTTCTAGCTCGGCTGTGTCCAAATTCAACTGGTAACTCATCTATTGATTCTGTTAGTTTTGGTTATGCCAATGTTGAATCAAAACTTCAAAGATTGCAACAATATTCTCCACTTCAAGCCCGTTTCATCCCACACCATGGTTACCCTATCCGGATCTAATGGCATAAGATTCCTGTTGTGCCTCCTTTTTTATATTTTAATCCCAGTATATATTTGGCATTACTTTCCTGACATGAGTATCTGCTCCCCAGGGGCTGATATAAGAAGTGTATGCACAGAAGCTGGAATGTATGCCATCCGTGCACGAAGGAAGACTGTAACCGAAAAAGACTTTCTTGACGCTGTGAATAAGGTCATCAAGGGTTACCAAAAGTTCAGCGCTACTCCAAAATACATGGTTTACAACTGAGCGCATGTTCTCTTCTATTTCCAGAAGCTATCGTGCATTCTCATATGGAGATGAAGATGATGTGTGACATGTTTCTCTTAGGGTCATTTTACAAACATTGTGTCCGTTTGTTGAACTTTGTATTTGTATTTGTATCTTGTTATCAATTTATATGCACATTTTATAAGATCAAAGTGTATTGGTTCTGAACTCGGCTTTTGATTTGCATAACTGTCATTCTCGTGATGCTTATCTATCTTGATCATTGTGACAAGAACACTCGCTCCTTGAAATGCCATCTAATTTTAATTTTTTTTCCTTTTGGTTTCTGTTTCTCTCGAGCAACGTCCATCTTGGTCTCTCATCTCCAACTGAATGTTCGAATCCAGGTCTTCTCCAACTGAATGTTCGAATCGAGATGTGTTTTTTCTTGAGATAATGGATCATTAGGATTATTGATGGGTCTGATTTAAGCAAATGAGAGAGATGGGATGGGATAAACACAATAGCAGAACCGGGACATCAGGACCCCTTTTCTACCATACGGTGAGACAATCGAACGTCAACAAGATTGTCGCATTTTAAAATCCTATTGAAAACCAAATTACCGCACAGCTTAACTTTTTATAAATCCAACATAAATTTATCTACAAAAATGATATTCATGAACCATAATATGTTATCAATAGGGTTGGGCGTGGTTTGGTTCAGAATGGTTTGAGGCTCAAACCACAACCGAACCGTTTTTTGTTTTGTTTTACAATATTTTAAATCGTAACCAAACCGTTTTTTTTTGTTTTCAAATAATTTGGTTACATAATTTTTCTGTGCGGTTTTAATTTAAACCAATTTATTTATTTTAACAAACAAAGGATGTCCAAATTATTTTCAAACAATTACTATAAGACATAAATAAATTTTGAATGCATTTAAAGTCCATACAAGTCTACAAACGTCATCTGAATATCAATTAACTAACAAAAACACCATATTTGATAACTTAATAAATCAACATATATCAACTATGATGCAAACACAAAACTTGAAACTACAAACTTGAACATAAATAATTTTTTTATATATATTACAAATCATATTTCATTAATAAAAAATTAAAACAAAATAAAGCTACTCTGATGATGGATATGCTTTGACTACAAGTTTCAAGAATGTAGAAGAAGACGGTAGTGAATGTATTCTATATTCAGTAATGTTATAGGGTAGTTGTAAGATGCTGACCCACGTAGGTGGAGTGTCTCTAAATGGTCTCTAAGGTAGTATAAATTCCTGAAGCCATACCCTTAGGTCAACGGCTCCGTCTTCGTTGTTGGGGTCAGTTGTCCGACTAGCTAATCTTTTGTCGCCACGTATGCATATTTTTTAACGGACATCGTCTAACCGAGTCTTCATCTCCACCAATCCTTCATCTTCATTTTCCATTCACTTTCTCGTCCTTATTAGAACAGTCTGCGATGTGAAACCAAAAACTAAACTGAAAATTTTGTTGATTTGAAATAAAAAAATATTAATAAACATATAGAAAAATATCAAATATCGGGATTTAGTTTTGACAAATTCCTAATTAAAGCAAACAAACACAAAAATATAACACGTCTCGCGCATCTTCTTTTCTTCTCTAAAACTTCGATTGGCCCTCTTCGCTTGGTTCTCTTTGTTCCTTCCTGGGTTTCATACGAGGGTTGTGGCGAAGCCAACGTTTGTCTTGTCCGCCCTTCAGTCAGGAAGTGGCGGAGACTGTGATATGACGATGAAGCATCGAAAACGAGGGAAAAAAGGTGGTGATTGTTTATCTTGCATCCTCAACTTGAAGATCTGGACTCTAGTGTTCAACCCAACCCTTCTCTGCAACCTACTCCGATGAGCTATACGAATTCTCTTTATCTTATGCATCGATACCATAAAACTATGATAGAGAAATTTGATTTCACTAATGAGGATTGTGTCTACTCTAGTGGTAAGCATGGATAGAATGTTTCATTCTCTTCAAAGGTTCAATATAAACTTCATTTTGATTTGATATGTGTTGCAGTTGTTAAGCTCATGGGTAGGCCTAATTCTATCGGTTCGTTTGATTTCATGTTGAGGGGATTCGTAGAAAATGGCAGGTTAAAGGTGGGTGGCAACTAATTGATCTATCTAATGACATTTTCATTGTTAAATTCAATTTGGAGGAGGACATGAACACTGCTCTTTGTGATGGATCATGGATTTTGGCTGGGCAAACTTTGATTGTGAGGAAATGGTGACTAGATTTTGATCCTATCAATGAAAGTATTGGTAAGATGGCACTTATCATATATTTTATATATAATAAGCATTTTAGTGGGACACAATTGTACTAAAACTTGTATGTGATTTAAGTGAGTAGGTCACGTGATCCATTGTGTCTCTTACTTCCTCCGTCCTTGTCTTTACATATGAACACTACATAAAACTCAGAAGTACTTTAGAACTTGTGTGGTTACATACTTACAGAATTTTAATATCGCTCCATGTAGGGACGGAACCAGGATCTCGAAATAGGGTAGGCTAAGTTGCTTAGTGCTCTATTTATTTCGATCACGCTTTTAGTCAGTAGAAGGTAGTACAAAGACTTACGGGTAACCGAGGTAAAAAGTAAATTACAAGGAAAGTAGAAGAAGAAATAAAAGAGGTTCACGGGGCTTGCCACCGCACAGATGAGGAAGCATATGAATATGTATACCACCTTGCTTTGCGTCAGATGATGTTAGGTCACATGCGTCACCTTGGAGGAATAATTTTTTAGTAGTCTTATACTCTCTATCGATACTCATGTTAAACGAGCAGAACTATCATTGGGAAGGGGAGTGGAACACTGCTAGAACTTGAGCTGCGTACCGAGAGTGGCTCCGAAAAACTAATTTGATCTTTTCTAAGACGTGAGGCTTTAGAGTCAGATTGTAGTTCGACGAGGTCGAGTTGTTGTTTTGCTTGTATCTAGAAGCTGTTATTTGTCAAAATTGTTGTGTAAAGTGTGTGTCTTAGTCTGATCACCAAGTCTTCTTTATATATTGTCATAAATAACCCGATAAGGATATAAACTTTAACCAATCCAAATGGGTTTCGACTACTGCAATTCCACAAGAATTCGTTCTCCCTGGCAATAAAGCAACTGAAATATCATGGCCCTAGTTACAAATGGAATTCGCCTAGGTCACTAGTACTGACCTACAACCCATTGAAAATTTACTAAACTCTGATGCAAACTCATTTACTAAAGTCCACACTACACATGCGAAACGACCTCGTCAGGTAAGATAGTGTTTCGCCTGCCAATGTTACCTCTGGCCGAACCCTTTAAAGCTTTATTTTTTGGGTCACATACATTGGTCTAAATGCTATCCAAAATCATTAATTAATTAGTTTCGCACCCAATGTTAATTGGGCTCAAACACTATTCATTGGGCGAAGCCTTTCTTTTTGAGGTCTCCATAAATCATTAGAGCAATCCCTCCAATAAATCTGTTGTCAATCATTTTGGTTCTCCATGAGGAATGTCAGAAGGGAGACTAGCTAGTTCTAACAAGGATGATAAGAACAAGAAAATTTAAGGTCAAATATTACTCAGATACTTACTGATCGAAACTGTACAAGGATGATTAGCTAAGTTGCAATCGATTCATCAACTATTTCTAACAAGGATGATTAGCTAAATAAAAGTAGAATATCACTCATACTACTGAAAACTCTACATATGTATAGATATTCTTTTGTCCCAAAAACTTGAGGTGGACTACAGCCTAGTCCGTGCCTGTATCCATGTTTGGCACTTGCATAATAACAGTGTTTTACTGTTGTGGTTTTTGCTGTAATTTTTTTAAGAAAAATCATAACAACAGTATACCAACTTTGCTCCACTGATAATTTTGGTGTCTGAACTTTGTTAAATAACACATTGGTACATAAACTAACAAGTTAAGCCTAATTTTTGTACATGCCGTTATAACACCGTTAAAAAAAAGATAAGAGATTTCAGAAGAAAAAAATTGAACAGTAATTTTTAACGGTGTTATAACGGCATGTACGAAAATTAGGCTTAACTTGTTAGTTTATGTACCAATGTGTTATTTAACAAAGTTCAGACACCAAAATTATCAGTGGAACAAAGTTGGTGTACTGTTTTTATAATTTTCTCTTTTTTTACTCATCGTAAAAGGAAAAAAAATAAAAATAAAAATAAATACTACTCCCTAAATTAAGATGTTTAAACTTTGCCACACCTTGCTGGTAAAGCAATGATTTCTGTACCCCCTAACTTCAACACGAAGAATTATGATCACGCCTCGTGAGAATTTGATTAGTAGAATATATGGTTGGTGTTACAAGTTAAAGCAATGTAAGCTATATAGAGTCAACACTTGACAATTAGGAAAAAGTTATATCTTATTGATCAAAGCTCAAATATTTTAGACCCTCCTTTGATCAAGCGTATTGGTCGTTCTAGACGCTCGTGTTCTTGTACATGAAACACAAATACATGTAGCATGTGATATTACACGACATGTGGCAGCCCATTTAAATGACATGAATTTGATTCAAATATGTCAAGCCAATCTTAAATTACCGATTTTGATGTAGAACGAAGATGAGTCGCTTTCTGACGGAAAATAAAGATTGGAGAACCGTTTGATTGTGGCAAATTATTTACGGATATCTAAATTCGTTGGGCTTCCAGAAGACTGTTTTAATTATTTTAGAGTTTTATTTTTATTATTTTGTTTTATTTTAATTAATTTAATTTAAACTTTATTTTATTTTAATTCATGGGCTTTTAGGTTTCATTGTTAGTTGTCATAGGATTTCTTTGCTCCTATATAAGGATCATCTATCTGTTGTATTTGATAACCTTGATTTTATAAAAAAAACACTTTGAGTTTATCTCAATTTCTGGTGGATTCCAGAACCTCTCGTGGATTCGAGATCAAAAACAGATTGGTAGATTTTAATCTCCTATCTCTTTATTTTCCGCTGCATCAATTGGTATCAGAGCTTGGTGGATTCCTGGTAAGTGGTCTATCGATCGATTCAGAAGCAAAAAAACAGTATCGAAAAAAAAACGCAAGCGTCGCCGATCAGGATTTGCCGACCCGGCGAAGCAACTCGAGTCGCGTCAACTGCCCTGCGCCTCCAGCCAAGCCCAGCCTTGACGCGCATCACATCCCTGCCGAGCCTGCCTCCCGCTCGACCTCTCTAGCCCGACGTCGCCACCAAGCAACAACGCCTCAGCGCCTCTCCAACCCAAGCCGCCCTGCCTAGCAGAACCGCATCTCCGCTCCACCTCCGCGAGCACAACAGAAACTCAACCAAGCCGAGAATCTGCTGAATTATGAACCCAGAAAAACTGGGTTTTCAGTAGTCGACCCGACCTGATTTTTTGACCCGACCCGGTGATTTGAGCCGACCCGTTAACCCGAAAAAAAAACATGCCCGACCCGGTAACACTGACCCGACCCGGTAACCATCTACCCGACCCAAGACATCAAACCGACCCGAAACACATCCCTGACCCGCCCTAGACAAAAAAAAAACAGGAAAAAAGAAGAAGAAGAAGAAGAAGAAGAAGAAGAAGAAAAAAAAATGAAAAATACGGAAAAAAAAAAGAAGAAAAAAAAGGAAGCTAGCATGGAACGTTGGATATTTACCTCACCGGATTACGACGACTTCAGAATAACGTGTTTCATCAAAAATAAGGTATGTGCAACAATAAGTGATAGTGATCTACATGAGAATTTTGTTGCAAGCAAGGTTGTTTATTCTCTTCAATTACAGACAATGAAGTTGAGCAATCCATTTTGGATTGATGATCATGCACATGTGACAGAGAGTTGTAAAGTTCTCATATCTATAGGAGAATTTTATAACGATGAAGTTACTTGCTATGTGATTGATATGGATGATAGTGATGTGATTTTTGGAAAACCATGGCATGAAAGCGTCAACGGTTGTAATTGCGAAGATGAGACATATTTATTCAAGAAGGAGTCGAACAAGATTACAATCAAGTCTGCAAAGCCTGAAGTGTGTGAACAAAATGTTGAATAAATCACCTTGCAGATTAAAGAAGAATTTGCTGATGTTGACTCGGTTGTCAGTATTGAAGAAACTTCGCCTCATATGACTTTTTCAGAACCAGAACCAATGGCCATTCAAGAATGCAATTTTAGGAATCATGAAGACTTCTCTTAAGTTACATTTGACAAACTCATCTATGGTGTTGGATTCATAATTGTGTCTTCAAAGTTTATAGAGTCTCCGACTTTTAAACCACAGGTTCAATTATTGGATTTATTATTGAGTTTGTTTTATACAAATTTTTATTCTTTATTCAAGATGAACTCGAAGTCGAGTTCTTTTGAAGTAGAGGAGACTGATGTAGAACGAAGGGAGGTCGCTTTCCGACAAAAATAAAGATTGGAGAACCGTTTGATCGTGGCAAATTATTTACGGATATCTAAGTTTGTTGGGCTTCCAGAAGACTGTTTTAATTATTTTTGAGTTTTATTTTTATTATTTTGTTTTGTTTTATTGGTGGATTCCAATCTCCTATCTTTTTATTTTTTGCTGCATCAGATTTTCTAACAGAAGAAGAGGAAAGGAAAAAAACAGCTAGCTAGATAGCTAATAGCCTGAAAATGCAGTCAAGACTTGTGCTTGAATGGGGCTCCAGAAGTGAGGCATTAAAAACTCTGCAGGCAGTGCAACTGCATGTTGTGCCAAGAAGCCAGAGCTGCTGCGTCTTCTCGCCACCATGACGCCTAACCGAGCCGCCATTCATGGCCTTAAGCGGCCTGTCACTTATAAATGTAGGCTAGCTTGCATGGTCCTTTATTGCATGTCTATCAAGGATAAAGGAGTTTCCAATGTTTAACTCCTGATGTCTGTTTTGTGTTTTGCAGGAGGAAGTAGAAGAGGAGATAGAGAAAGCAAAACAGGAGAAAGAAGAGAAGAGGAAAGGGGTGGAGAAGACTGTGGACTCCCAGCTCAACCGCTCTGATAAAATTTACCCTCCTAGTTAACTTTTCATTATAATAGTTCATGTTGTATGAATCTAAAACTGTAATATACTGAGGCTTCTATATTTGGTTCTGTCTATATGGTTATAAGATAGTTATTCTTGGATGCAATATTATCATAAAACTGCACTGCCAGTACCAGCTCATATATGGTTGCTTTATAATATAACATTGTTCACAAAATGGGCCATTTACTATTTGAGAGAGAAAGAAAAAAAATGCTGCACATAGAAGTTGAATGTAGCATATTACAGACCTGTGAAATGTATAGAACCTATCTTCAATGAATAAGACTACAGATGCCATCTTCCACTGATACGAAGGCTCCAGATAATTCAAATATGTCAAGCCAATCTTAAATTACCAATCTTAAATATGTCAAGCCAATCTTAAATATGTCAAGCCAATCTTAAATTACCGATTTTGATGTAGAATGAAAGGGGATCGCTTTCTGACAGAAAATAAAGATTGAAGAACCGTTTGATTGTGACAAATTATTTACGGATATCTAAGTTCGTTAGGCTTCCAGAAGACCGTTTTAATTATTGTTAAGTTTTATTTTTATTATTTTGTTTTGTTTTATTTTAATTAATTTATTTTATTTTAATCCATGGGTTTTTAGGTTTCATTGTTAGTGGCCCTAAGGTTTATTTGCTCTTATATAAGGAGCTTCTATCTGTTGTATTTGATAACCTTGATTTTATAAAAAAAAACACTTTGAGTTTATCTTAATTTCTGGTGGATTCTAGAACCTCTCGTGGATTCGAGATCAAAAACAGATTGGTGGATTCCAATCTCCTATATCTTTATTTTCAGTTGCAACAATTGGTATCAGAGCTTGGTGGATTCCTGGTGAGTGGTCTATCGATCGATTTAGAAGCAAAAAAAAACAGTATCGAAAAAAAAACACACAAGAGCCGCCGATCAGGATTTGCCGACCCGACGAAGCAACTCGAGTCGCGTCAACTGCCCTGCGCCTCCAGCCAAGCCCAGCCATGACGCGCATCACATCCTTGTCGAGCCTGCCTCCCGCTCGACCTCTCTAGCCCGACGTCGCCATCAAGCAACAACGCCCCAGCGCCTCTCCAGCCCAAGCCGCCCTGCCTAGCAGAACCGCATCTCCGCTCCACCTCTGCGAGCGCAACAGAAACTCAGCCAAGCCTAGAATCTGCTGAATTCGGAACCCAGCAAAACTGGGTTTTCAGCAGTCGACCCGACCTGATTTTTCGACCTGACACGGTGATTTGAGCCGACCCGTTAACCCGAAAAAAACATGCCCGACCTAGTAACACTGACCCAACCCGATAACCATCTACCCGACCCAAGCCATCAAACCAACCCGAAACACAGACCCGACCCGCCCCAGACAAAAAAAGGAAAAAAAGAAGAAGAAGAAGAAGAAGAAAAAAAAGAAGGAAAAAAAGGAAGCTAGCATGGAAAGTTAGATATTTACCTCACCGGATTACGACGACTTCAGAACAACGTGTTTCATCAAAAATAAGGTATGGTCAACAATAAATGATAGTGATCTACATGAGAATGTTATTACAAGCAAGGTTGTTTATTCTCTTCAATTATAGACAGTGAAGTTGAGCAATCCATTTTGGATTGATGATCATGCACATGTGACAGAGAGTTGTAAAGTTCCCATCTCTATAGGAGAATTTTATAACGATGAGGTTACTTGCTATGTGATTGATATGGATGATAGTGATGTGTTTTTTGGAAAAACATGGCATGAAAGCGTCAACGGTTGTTATTGCGAAGATGAGACATATTTACTCAAGAAGGAGTCGAACAAGATTACAATCAAGTCTGCAAAGCCTGAAGTGTGTGAAAAAAATGTTGAAGAAATCACTTTGCAGATTAAAGAAGAATTTGCTGATGTTGACTCGGTTGTCAGTGTTGAAGAAACCTCGCCTCATATGACTTTTTCAGAACCAATGGCCATTCAAGAATGCAATTTTAGGAATCATGAAGACTTCTCTCAAGTTACATTTGACAAACTCATCTATGGTGTTGGATTCATGATTGTGCCTTCAAAGTTTACAGAGTCTCCGACTTCTAAACCATATGTTCAATTATTGGATTTATTATTGAGTTTGTTTTCTACAAATTATTCTTCTTTATTCAAGATGAACTCGAGGTCGAGTTCTTTTGAAGTGGAGGAGACTGATGTAGAACGGAGGGGGTCGCTTTCCGACGGAAAATAAAGATTGGAGAACCGTTTGATCGTGACAAATTATTTACGGATATCTAAGTTCGTTGGGCTTCCTGAAGACTAGGGCTGGGATCGGTACGGGACGGGTCGGGATTTGACCTATCCCGATCCCGAAGTTAATATAGTAATCCCGATACCGATCCCGATCCCGAAATTCGGTACGGGACGGGTCGGGATTCGGGACATGTCGGGACCAATCCCGATTCCGATCCCGAAAATATGCAATTTTTAGTTCTAAATAGCTACATTTCTACTAAAAATTCGGGACGGGTTCGGGATCGGGACGGATAGAGCCTATACCGATCCCGACCCATTTAAGAAATTCGGGATCGGGATCGGGTTCGGTATCGGGACGTCGTATCTGAAATTTTTGTCCCGTCCCATTCGGTATCGATACGGGATGGACGGGTTCGGGATCGGGATTTCGGGTCCAAATTCCCATCCCTACTGAAGACTGTTTTAATTATTTTTGAGTTCTATTTTTATTATTTTGTTTTGTTTTATTTTAATTAATTTATTTTGGAATTTATTTTATTTTAATCCATGAGTTTTTATGTTTCATTGTTAGTTGTCTTAGGGTTTCTTTGCTCCTATATAAGAAGCCTCTATCAGTTGTATTTGATAACCTTGATTTTATAAAAAAAACAGTTTGAGTTTATCTCAATTTCTGGTGGATTCCAGAACCTATCGTGGATTCGAGATCAAAAATCTCTCGTAGATTCGAGATCAAAAACAGATTGATGGATTCCAATCTCCTATCTCTTTATTTTCTGCTGCATCAGATTTTCTAACAGAAGAAGAGGAAAGGAAAAAACAGCTAGCTAGATAGCTAATAGCCTGAAAATGCAGTCAAGACTTGTGCTTGAATGGGGCTCCAGAAGTGGAGGCATTAAAAACTCTGCAGGCAGTGCAACTGCTTGTTGTGCGAAGAAGCCAGAGCTGCTGCGTCTTCTCGCCACCATGACGCCTAACCGAGCCGCCATTCATGGCCTTAAGCGGCCTATCACTCACAAAATCATAAACGTAGGCTAGCTTGCATGGTCCTTTATTGCATGTCTATCAAGGATAAAGCAGTTTCCGATGTTTAACTCCTGATGTCTGTTTTGTTTTTTGCAGGAGGAAGTAGAAGAGGAGATAGAGAAAGCAAAACAGGAGAAAGAAGAGAAGAGGAAAGAGGTGGAGAAGACTGTGGACTCCCAGCTCAACCGCTCTGATAAAATTTACCCTCCTAGTTAACTTTTCATTATAATAGTTCATGTTGTATGAATCTAAAACTGTAATATACTGAGGCTTCTATATTTGGTTCTGTCTATATGGTTATAAGATAGTTATTCTTGGATGCAATATTATCATAAAACTGCACTGCCAGTACCAGCTCATATATGGTTGCTTTATAATATAACATTGTTCACAAAATGGGCCATTTACTATTTGAGAGAGAAAGAAAAAAAATGCTGCACATAGAAGTTGAATGTAGCATATTACAGACCTGTGAAATGTATAGAACCTATCTTCAATGAATAAGACTACAGATGCCATCTTCCACTGATACGAAGGCTCAGATAATTCAAATATGTCAAGCCAATCTTAAATTACCAATCTTAAATATGTCAAGCCAATCTTAAATATGTCAAGCCAATCTTAAATTACCGATTTTGATGTAGAATGAAAGGGGATCGCTTTCTGACAGAAAATAAAGATTGAAGAACCGTTTGATTGTGACAAATTATTTACGGATATCTAAGTTCGTTAGGCTTCCAGAAGACCGTTTTAATTATTGTTAAGTTTTATTTTTATTATTTTGTTTTGTTTTATTTTAATTAATTTATTTTATTTTAATCCATGGGTTTTTAGGTTTCATTGTTAGTGGCCCTAAGGTTTATTTGCTCTTATATAAGGAGCTTCTATCTGTTGTATTTGATAACCTTGATTTTATAAAAAAAACACTTTGAGTTTATCTTAATTTCTGGTGGATTCTAGAACCTCTCGTGGATTCGAGATCAAAAACAGATTGGTGGATTCCAATCTCCTATATCTTTATTTTCAGTTGCAACAATTGGTATCAGAGCTTGGTGGATTCCTGGTGAGTGGTCTATCGATCGATTTAGAAGCAAAAAAAAACAGTATCGAAAAAAAAACACACAAGAGCCGCCGATCAGGATTTGCCGACCCGACGAAGCAACTCGAGTCGCGTCAACTGCCCTGCGCCTCCAGCCAAGCCCAGCCATGACGCGCATCACATCCTTGTCGAGCCTGCCTCCCGCTCGACCTCTCTAGCCCGACGTCGCCATCAAGCAACAACGCCCCAGCGCCTCTCCAGCCCAAGCCGCCCTGCCTAGCAGAACCGCATCTCCGCTCCACCTCTGCGAGCGCAACAGAAACTCAGCCAAGCCTAGAATCTGCTGAATTCGGAACCCAGCAAAACTGGGTTTTCAGCAGTCGACCCGACCTGATTTTTCGACCTGACACGGTGATTTGAGCCGACCCGTTAACCCGAAAAAAACATGCCCGACCTAGTAACACTGACCCAACCCGATAACCATCTACCCGACCCAAGCCATCAAACCAACCCGAAACACAGACCCGACCCGCCCCAGACAAAAAAAGGAAAAAAAGAAGAAGAAGAAGAAGAAGAAAAAAAAGAAGGAAAAAAAGGAAGCTAGCATGGAAAGTTAGATATTTACCTCACCGGATTACGACGACTTCAGAACAACGTGTTTCATCAAAAATAAGGTATGGTCAACAATAAATGATAGTGATCTACATGAGAATGTTATTACAAGCAAGGTTGTTTATTCTCTTCAATTATAGACAGTGAAGTTGAGCAATCCATTTTGGATTGATGATCATGCACATGTGACAGAGAGTTGTAAAGTTCCCATCTCTATAGGAGAATTTTATAACGATGAGGTTACTTGCTATGTGATTGATATGGATGATAGTGATGTGTTTTTTGGAAAAACATGGCATGAAAGCGTCAACGGTTGTTATTGCGAAGATGAGACATATTTACTCAAGAAGGAGTCGAACAAGATTACAATCAAGTCTGCAAAGCCTGAAGTGTGTGAAAAAAATGTTGAAGAAATCACTTTGCAGATTAAAGAAGAATTTGCTGATGTTGACTCGGTTGTCAGTGTTGAAGAAACCTCGCCTCATATGACTTTTTCAGAACCAATGGCCATTCAAGAATGCAATTTTAGGAATCATGAAGACTTCTCTCAAGTTACATTTGACAAACTCATCTATGGTGTTGGATTCATGATTGTGCCTTCAAAGTTTACAGAGTCTCCGACTTCTAAACCATATGTTCAATTATTGGATTTATTATTGAGTTTGTTTTCTACAAATTATTCTTCTTTATTCAAGATGAACTCGAGGTCGAGTTCTTTTGAAGTGGAGGAGACTGATGTAGAACGGAGGGGGTCGCTTTCCGACGGAAAATAAAGATTGGAGAACCGTTTGATCGTGACAAATTATTTACGGATATCTAAGTTCGTTGGGCTTCCTGAAGACTAGGGCTGGGATCGGTACGGGACGGGTCGGGATTTGACCTATCCCGATCCCGAAGTTAATATAGTAATCCCGATACCGATCCCGATCCCGAAATTCGGTACGGGACGGGTCGGGATTCGGGACATGTCGGGACCAATCCCGATTCCGATCCCGAAAATATGCAATTTTTAGTTCTAAATAGCTACATTTCTACTAAAAATTCGGGACGGGTTCGGGATCGGGACGGATAGAGCCTATACCGATCCCGACCCATTTAAGAAATTCGGGATCGGGATCGGGTTCGGTATCGGGACGTCGTATCTGAAATTTTTGTCCCGTCCCATTCGGTATCGATACGGGATGGACGGGTTCGGGATCGGGATTTCGGGTCCAAATTCCCATCCCTACTGAAGACTGTTTTAATTATTTTTGAGTTCTATTTTTATTATTTTGTTTTGTTTTATTTTAATTAATTTATTTTGGAATTTATTTTATTTTAATCCATGAGTTTTTATGTTTCATTGTTAGTTGTCTTAGGGTTTCTTTGCTCCTATATAAGAAGCCTCTATCAGTTGTATTTGATAACCTTGATTTTATAAAAAAAACAGTTTGAGTTTATCTCAATTTCTGGTGGATTCCAGAACCTATCGTGGATTCGAGATCAAAAATCTCTCGTAGATTCGAGATCAAAAACAGATTGATGGATTCCAATCTCCTATCTCTTTATTTTCTGCTGCATCAGATTTTCTAACAGAAGAAGAGGAAAGGAAAAAACAGCTAGCTAGATAGCTAATAGCCTGAAAATGCAGTCAAGACTTGTGCTTGAATGGGGCTCCAGAAGTGGAGGCATTAAAAACTCTGCAGGCAGTGCAACTGCTTGTTGTGCGAAGAAGCCAGAGCTGCTGCGTCTTCTCGCCACCATGACGCCTAACCGAGCCGCCATTCATGGCCTTAAGCGGCCTATCACTCACAAAATCATAAACGTAGGCTAGCTTGCATGGTCCTTTATTGCATGTCTATCAAGGATAAAGCAGTTTCCGATGTTTAACTCCTGATGTCTGTTTTGTTTTTTGCAGGAGGAAGTAGAAGAGGAGATAGAGAAAGCAAAACAGGAGAAAGAAGAGAAGAGGAAAGAGGTGGAGAAGACTGTGGACTCCCAGCTCAACCGCTCTGATAAAATTTACCCTCCTAGTTAACTTTTCATTATAATAGTTCATGTTGTATGAATCTAAAACTGTAATATACTGAGGCTTCTATATTTGGTTCTGTCTATATGGTTATAAGATAGTTATTCTTGGATGCAATATTATCATAAAACTGCACTGCCAGTACCAGCTCATATATGGTTGCTTTATAATATAACATTGTTCACAAAATGGGCCATTTACTATTTGAGAGAGAAAGAAAAAAAATGCTGCACATAGAAGTTGAATGTAGCATATTACAGACCTGTGAAATGTATAGAACCTATCTTCAATGAATAAGACTTCAGCAATTAAGTTCTGCCATTCATAACAGCAACTTTCCTGCAGTGATAGCTTCTGCCGCCGTTTTTCCCACCCCATCCGGACTCCGATCCCAATTTTTGTTCTTGTCTCCTTCCTGAATGATCAATAAGAGCAGGGCGTTCTGTTAGGGGTTTGAAGAAAACGTAACTCAAATTTATAATTAGTTAATTGCAAACTTCTAGTTGGTTCCACTCAAGGGACTGTGCCAAGCATCATTGAGTCATCCCTCAATCGAATAAGGAAATTGCTTTTGCAGATAAATACTAATATGAATGCATGGTCTTATGAGAAAGAACGCTGGACGGTGTTTATCTAATAGGGGAAATATACAGACTAGTAATACGACCAGCAGCACATTGAGAAGAATTAGGAAGAAGGTCAAGTGCTGCATCCAATCAAGTGCCTCAAAGTGAGCTATATTTACAAAGAGACAAGGTTTCCTCTGTAACAAACCAGACTGGCCAAAATAAATGCATTTACTGTTTTGAAAAAAGTTTGTACTATTAAGTAGATTGCACCAACTCAATGGAGTATACACAAGCAATCTCCACGTATCTTTCAATTCTGAGTACGTAATCTACGTATGAAACAAGTTTTTCTTGAAACACAATCCAAAGCTCACATCTAGCTCCGCTCCTAATATATCTATATTAACATCATTATAAAAGAACCTCTAAAATTTTCTTACATGACATCACCTTAGGATCCTGCATCGCAAGCCTTGTTCTTTCTTTGATCAGCCGAAGGGTTTCTGCAGGGATTATATGAATGACATTTTAGTACGACAAGCATAAAAGACACATGCTGAAAATACAAAAGCCAGAATGGAAGAGTAAATTCATACATTTTAGTACACTCCTTGGGATCTTAACATTCCACAAGTTGAAGTACGACCTTTTAGGTATGTCTGAGGATTTCCACGATGAAGAAAGTTTCTTGTCAATTCCAAAGGTGAATGGACTCGTAATTACTTTACTATGAAGAGGGGTTTGAGCCCTGAGTGTACATATATGGTTTTGGAAGCTAGGTGTAGAATAGCTGTCAAATTAGGATTACTAATATTAGTAGGAAATCTTGTAATTATGGGAATTCTTTCCTTGTACGTTTAGAATAACTCTCTAACTCTTGTATCACTATAAATACCCCTTGAGGGATGAATGAACAACATATTGAAACACAAATCAAATTATTCTTTTCAAGTTGGTATCAGAGCGGGTCTCTCTTCAATTACTTCTCCCAACGTAACGGGGGAAAGTCTCCCATCATAATGAGCTCAAATTTGGGTTCATTGAATCAAATTGCCGTTGGAAAAATTCTGATTGGCCCATACCATACCAAGTGCCTACAGTGGGTCTTGGATCGCATACCCCAATTTCCAAAATGGGAATTGGACCGCATGAATGTACCGATTTCCAATGTGGGAATTGGACTGAATGAATTTCACGTGTCAACCTAAAAAAAAGTTAGGTTGCACGTGAGGGGGAGTGTTGGAGAGGAAAAATCCCACATCAGAAAAGGGACAAATAAAATATAACTCATAAGTGGATGAATTGTATCCAATTGTACCGAGGCCTTTTGTGATTAAAACCCAACACTTTAAAGGTGGTTAAGTTAGGACAATATCGGTACATTGGTGATCCACGGGCCACACTTGTCCCAGTTCAAGTCTAGGCTGGGCAACAACAATCTCTGCAAACAATTACAAACATTTAATAGATACCCTCAACCAATAAATCAGCAGTCTTTGAATATAAAACAAGTCATTCGACAATTGCACACAGGCGCGGATTCAAGGGTGTTTTGGTGGGGCTCAAGCCCACCCAAAAATTTTGGGTTAAAAAAATTAAGTATATATATAATATTTTTTTTGTTCCATCAGAATTTCGAAACCCCAACTTCACTCTTCACTGAGTTCACTCTTCGATAGTTCGATACTTCGATTACGACTTCAAACTTCTGAAATCTCAACCAACTTCAGTCTGAGTCTCTGTCTCTCTGACACTTCGGTTACGACTTCAGACAAATCCGATCTGCAAAGCTTATCTCTGGCTCAGTGGCTCTCTCTCCATCAAGTTCAGATCGGCGCCTCGGCGGGCCGGCGGACGACTGCACTTCGACACCTCTGCAGTCTGCACCAGATCGTCGTCGTCTCAGACACGGAGACACTAGATCGACACCTCTGCACCAGAGCATCCAGATCGGCAGATCGCCACCGCCGAGCGCACTGCGCAGCGCAGAGTAAGTTTTCCAATTCCTCATATCCCGATTCAAATTCCTCATTCCCGAAGTTGTCATTTTATGCTATATCTCAATTCTCGAGAGGCCGAGAGCTTATTGGTTTTGAATTTCTGATGGGTGGGCTTTTCATTTCCAAATTCCATACATATGATTAATTGATTATGCAAGACATTTTGTTAGTGTTTGTACTCGTATTCTGGGTTTAGAGGGTACACCTGAAAGAGTAGAGGATCAAGGAAAGCTGACTCGTGTAGCTGTAGACAGCAGACCTGCAGTATGTGTTTCAGAAAAATAAGCCAGTTACTTTTTGAATCCCCTTGTTTTTTCATCTGTTTATCAGTATATAATGTTTAATTATTACTGTTATTTTCAGCTATGAACATCATTAAGAATAAACTTAGAAGCAAAATGGAAGATGAGTTTCTTGATGATTGTATGGTCCTTCATATTGAGAAGAGTATGCTGAATCTATTACTAATGAGGAGGTGATTGAAGAGTTTGAAGCTTCATCGACTCGTAGAGTTAAATTTTGTTAGTTTATGCTATCATATTGTATCACATTGCATATTTAGTTTAATTGTTCAGTTTAATTTGTATTATAATTTTACATATGCATTGGAGGGAAAATGCTTATTATATATGTCTTCCCCTGACTAGATGTATCATTTTCTTTCAATCAATAAATTTCTCTCACAGCGTCGAGATTCTCCACATTTTTTCTTTCTTTGGTTAAAAATTTCAAGCTCACTCAAGATCGTAATCCTGGATCCGTCACTGATTGCACAATCACACAAATAGTCCAAGGTCTGTAACAGAAGGGTGTAGTTATATGGAACTAATATCCATGGAACTAACAAACCCAGAAAGAAAGTTCAGCACAAGTCTAGGCTAAGCTCTCAATGAAATGGAGAAGCAAGATAAACAAGATTTCACATAATTCAGCACCAAAAATTCAAACTTTGAATCAGTATAAACAAGTGATATAGACAACAAAGTGAATGAAGAATGAGATTGAAGTTAGGTACCTAGTGAAGGCATGGAAGCTCATTCAGCCAATTCCAAACCCAAAAACAACAGCTCAGTAGAGACAGAGAAGAGAGGCAGCGTTTCAGGTTGAGTTACTCAAGCAAAACAAGCATAATAGCAAGTGTGGGTTTTTGGGTTAGAAGAGATGCAGAGAGAAAGACTCTTGTCATTGCGAGAGAGCCACACAGTCCTCACACACCCAAATAAACCAGTGTTTGATAACAGTTGCGGGAGATGGATAACGAAGTTACACAAAAGGCAGACAATTTGATATTTTTCCCAAATGCCCCTTGTTGGCTTATCACTCTTGGTCAGCGTTGCCTTCTGGTATGATATTTTTCCATGCGGGTTGTTGAGTTGGGTCATGCCTTGTGGGTTTGCAGCCTAATTGCATCCAAAAGAAATCATTCACTAGAGGTCCAATTCTGTCCAAAACAAACAAAACGGGATGAATTTCTAAACTCAAGCAAGTTATGATCAACCATCATGATGTAGGGTACGCAGAAAACTTGAAGTTATGGTGTTTTATTAAAATTGTTGTTACATTCAAAAAGTTATTGAATATAATTTCTTAGATAAGTTTCTCATCAAGCAAGCGCCGTTATTTAGTTAGAGCATTTTTAACAAATTATTTATATTAACTCTTTAGTTATTTTAGAGAGAGTTTAATTTTTGATCGATTTTACCAATTCCAACAGACTTCTAATGCAACTTGGCAAGCCACAAAGTGTCAACCCCTAAAGTCCTATTTCACCAATATTACAAGGAATGAGGACGTGAGCTTATGTGCGATCGACATTGTAAATATTTAAAATGAGTGTGTAAACTTTTTTCATTCTCACTTTTTATAGGAACTCTCAAATCGAACTAGCAATGTACATCAAATTATCAAACCATCATATGTAAGCAAAACCAAGCATACCTTCATAAATGATTTGATGATGAGACATTTTCTTTTAGTTATATTTCTCAGGGAGAATAGTAGAGCTTCAATGTTTTTGTTTTCCATAAAATCCAAGCACAGTCATACATGACGATATATAATATGAGAAAGCTCAAGGCATGCAACACAAGCTAGCATCAAGTTTGTAAATCTCAGAAACGATCGATTAAAAGGGTTCGAGATTGTTCTTGCTATTCGTGATTCTAGTTGATCTGTGATTCATGACCAGTCCAACTAGATATGAAACAGAAAACATAAGCACGCAGTGGTCAAATGCATGCTTGAACCAAACGCTTAGTTCGGCAGCCTTTACAAATCACAGCAAGCTTTCGATATTACTGAAGTTTCGACGTACGTTGGGGTTGGTCGTTGGTTTCAGCAAGCATAATTTTCTTCCAGAATATGTATCTGGTCAACTTTTTAACATGCTTCACAGAAAAATCGAGTTATAATTCTGTGATGGCTGCGTTAATATTCGTCCATAAAATTAATGGTGTGTCAAGTGTGGATAAATAGGCTAGGCTATAGGATTGATAGCAGATCCGGACGTGAGATTGTCATAGGATTGATAGCAGATCCGAACTTGAGATTTTCAGACCTAAGTCGAACTCTCAAAACTAGGTCCTTAAATCATAGTTTTCAATTTTCATTTAGGTTATATTTCTATTTATAATGAAATAAAACCATAAACTCAAAACTTAACTATAAACAACATATCCAAAATATTTGGATTATAATTAAGACCTATTTTAAGCTCCAGTAATAAGCTAAACTAAATAGTATGATCTATTAACATTATTTTCTTCCTTCTGACTCACAATTTATTATATATGTATATATAATTAGGTGCATTTAATTATTACAAGCTTATTTAGGTCATTTAGAGGGGTGTATTGTAGTTAGATTTTCATGAAGTTTTAAAGATTTTTGTGGATTTTAAAAGTTTGGGATATTCAATTAAGATTTGTAACAGAATATTTAGAAGGGCTAATGCCCATTTGCACAAAAAAATAAAAGCCAAACCCTATTCTAATGAAAATAAGACTTTGGAACCCAATTGAATGAAAAATACATTTATTTGTGTCCAAACATACAAATCTTTATTAAAAGCATATTAAATTAATAATTTTTAAGATATTTTTACCATTGTCTCTTAATAAGAGAGAGAAGACTTTGTCGGAGCACCGCTGGACTCCGGTCACCGGCGTCAGACTCCGATGATCAGATTTCTCCGATCGCCGGATTCCGGTTACAGATAAATCGGTTACTGACACCTAGTAACTCGGATATTCCAGTTACCGACCCCCAGTAATTGAGTTTCAGACCCCCAAAAATCACAACTGAATCGGTTACTGATGCCCAGTAACTCGGATATTCCAGTTACTGACCCCCAGTAACTCAGTTTCTGGCCTCCAATAACAATCAATAAATCGGTTACTGACACCTAATAACTCGGATATTCCAGTTATTAACTCTCAATAACCATCGATAACTCGGTTACTGACACTCAGTAATTCAGATTTACTCGGTTAATGACCACCAGTAACTCGGATTTTCTCAGTTACTGACCTTAATAATCGACTTATTACCCTAACAAAGGTTAATAATAGAAAAAAGAAAAAAAAGGAGGGAGGTGACTTCCTTTAGAACAATTAGCTGAGGAAAACATGGTAAGAATTAGACACTGAATCTTTCGTCTTATCTATTACAAACTAGTAAATCTAACACTGGCTCCGTACACATAGTAAAGGCCCAAGTCAAAATCAGCTCACAAGTCTCACTTGACTAACCGACCCGCACCACCGTTCCTCAAATCCAACCACATCGTAGTAGAGAACCTCAAAGCTTCAGCTGGGAAGAAAACTCTGATCGTCGGTGTCGAGCATCATCGGGGGGCGAGGGAGTCGAGGTGCGTCGCTGTCGAGCAAGTCCACGGAATCCTTTGTGCGCTTCATCTCTAATTTCACGTAGTCCTTCTCAAGCGATCATTCGTCAGCAATTCAATCAATCCACAAAATTTGAGAAATAGAAACTCTAATTCTGATTAAAATTTACAGAAAGTAGATCGAGAGTGACGAGCTCACGTGTTTGAAGACTACCGCCGCCAGCTTCACACCACCCGTTCTTCATAGTTTTGGAATCCGACTCCGATCGAGAGACGAGCGCACGACACCGAAGTAGACAACTGGAGACAAAGGGTGGTATCGGTCTTTAAACCCTGGGCTATGCCATCGATGATGCCGCCAGACATCTCTCTGCTATCATCGTCGTGTGTTAGTCGACAAGAGGAGATCGAACGACGTCACCGGAGCTAATCCTTAGAGAGATCCAGCATCAAATCATTTCGGAGAGAGCTTCGACCAGTACTAGCCTCGCCAGCACAGGGAAGGGTCTGTGTAGAGAGAGAGATACTGAAATAAAAAGATTTGGAATGAGTGGTGGAGGAGAGATGAGTAGATAAATTAGGTTAGGAGTAAAAATGTAATCTTAATAAGATTAATTGGAATGAGCAATTGGAAAAAAATTTCATTGAAATTGGCAATCAGACTCAAAAATTAGTACTAAATGAGCATTTAATTAGGATTTTTAATTAAATATTTTAAATTCACGAAAGTATGGAGGTATTCAATAAATACACAAATTGTTAAAGATTTATTAAATGGTGGATTTGTACGGATTGTTAAGTGTAAATTGTAAATTGCAAGATTTTCGTGGATTTACAAGTTTTATCTTTTATTATTTTATTTTATTCATTTCTCCCTCCCTCCCTCTCACCTTGCCACTACCATTTTTCTTCTTTTTATGCATTTTTTAGATCTTATTATTTTTTTTATTACAATACTCATTCACTTGGTTTTGTATGTGCATTATATATTATACATAATTTTTTGTCTTTTTTGTTTCATACTCTATTATAACATGTATTCAACTCTCTCCCTCTCCCCTTGTCACTACCATTCTTCTTTCTTTTTTATATGTTTTTTGATCTTATTATTTTTTTAATACAATATTCATTCACTTGGTTTTTGTAACATAGACTATCAACACTTTTGTTAGAATTTTGAACTTTGTTTTATTGCAGTAGAGATATAGATAAATATAATTATTATCTTTAGCCGTCACATGCAACTTAGGTTCAAATAAACATGTATTTTTTTCACCTTGTTTTGACACGGGTCTATGAATGTCAAAATGATATCTTATGAATAAGAATCTTTTATTCTCTCTCTATAATATGTCTCTGAATGTGCGGTACACATGTAGAGCTTACCTTAACAAGTTTTTATGTTATTACTTTTTTTATCCATTCATGTTACATGTTTATGTAATAAGTGATGAATCCTAAAATGTTTGTTTAATTTTACGAGAATCCATGCAAATTTATCATTTGTTTTCAAGAATCCTAAAAAGTTTAGGTTTTAAAATCTATATGAATCTAATAGATTTTATAAATCTATATAAATCTAAGAACTCTTTATAAATTCATCACTTAAAAAAAGTATATAGAAATCTAAAACCAATACACCCCCTTAATTTCTTTTAATTGCTATAAAACATTGAGATCTGACACAATATATATATATATATATATATATATATATATATATATATATATCCTTTCATTAATATAAGGAGCAGTAAATTTTTTTCCCTGGGCCCCTTAGATCCTAGGCCCTGAGTCGGTAGACTCCTGGGACTCTCATCAGGTCCGGGCATAGGAATGGTGTCATGCCTCTTTGATTCAAGGAATTATTGATTGCCCGTTTATCCGTTTGATTTTTCCAAGAAGCAGTCCTAGCGGCATCATATATAGTCAATCTCAACATTTCTGACCAAAAAGCCGGTTGATGAATCAATACTCCATCAATTTAGGTTACCCACATTCGCAAGGACTATAGAGTTCTACTATGAATTTCTTGTCATTAGTTTTGTGCGTTGTTATACTTATTCATCATTCTAATGTTGATATTATGCAATGTTCTAAAAGGAGTCGCCTAGGTTGTAGGCGAAGCTCGGCCGTCACGATTTTTTAAGGGTGTTTCACTTAGGCGGAGCATCGCCTGAGGGACGCCTAGGCGGTCAAGGCGGCGCCTCAGCGATCCTGAAAAAAAAATTATACTTTGTTTTATTTGATTATTGAGTTTAGGGCTAGTGATTAATGGGCTAGGGGTTTGTTTTTTGGTTTTAGGCTAGTAATCTTATGTTAAACTTTGTTTTATTTGATTATTTTAAGTAATATATTACAATATATATATATATATATATATTATTATAAATAATTAAATGTAAAAAAGTAAATCGTCTAGTCCCGCCTAGGCTGTCATGGCACTAGGCTATGGGTCGCCGCCCGCCTAGTGCCTTTTAGACCATTGAAATTATGTTATAATATTCAATATGAATAAAAATAAAATTACTCATAACTTTTCTATTTGAAATAGTGTGTTTATTCAATATGTGTCTTTAGAGAATTAGTGTTTCTCTTCAAAGAGATAAGTGAACGACATGATGGTTCACTTGAGGTTCTATATAAACCCATAATCATATCTCCTCGATGATCATGAAGTTCATCAAGTATTCATTGTGTCAAGAGAGTACGAAATACAATTTATGGTTCCCAGAGTCCAAAATTGCAGTGCTTCAATCTTGGATCACTGATGGTTGTATTCTATAAAGCGGACACCCATCGAACTACAAGCACAAGGGTAGGGCGAAATCTGTCTTTAGTCAAATGCATTTATGCGTATCTCAATCGAAAATAAAGTCAGATATTTTTTTCCTTATATTTTGTTATAGGATTCATACAATATTCTACTTATATATTATGATTGATTCACTATATAAGTAGTAGATATAGATATTTAAGTAGTAGATATATATATATATATATATATATATATAACACACACACACATATATATATATATATATATATATATGAAATTGTTGAAGATATGAGTTGATGATGATTTTGTGATGATGTTGATATATATATATATATATATATATATATATATATATATATATTGTTATGTGATTATTAAGTATATATATGTGTGTGTTAATTAATTTGTTATTAATTAGTACGTTGTAGTAGAATACTGAATAATAAATTGAGATTTTATATATGAAATTTAATTAATTAGAGTTATACATATATATTTTGTTTATTTTCAAGATATGGATAAGAGTTGGATTTCGCTTTCAAAATGGGACAAAATATATGGTAAAAGAGTTATGAGTTTTCTAGAATATGTGCTAGCTAATACTAACGGAAATACAATTTTCTATTGTCACTACACGAAATGTCAGCTTCGCAACAATATGCATCGATTTGCGATTGACAAAGTATGACAGCACCTGAAAAGTAACGGGTTTTGGGAGAAGTACACATGTTAGATATATCACGGTGAAACATCATCAGGGGGTCCGCATGATCATGAGAAATTTTCTAAGACGGGTAGTACATCCAACAATCCAACAACGGCCTTCATCAACGATATGTTTTCTTATGAGAGTGGTGTATGCACTCAAGGATAGTATATACCTGAGCCGGTGCAGCCCTTCCCTAGAGTTGTCAACACTGCTAGTATTGACAAGTGCAACAAACTGCTTGTTTTCCAACAGACCCCTGTATACCCCACACTACGCCAAAAATGGTCTTTTACGGCATGCAAAGTGCGCCGTAAAAGGGTATTTACGGCGCACAAAAGCACGCCGTAAATGCTCCCGTCGTAAAAGGCAAAACACATTTACGGCGCGCCTAAACAGGCCGTAAATTGATCTAAAACACGCCGTAAAAGACCTTCCCCAGTGAAGGAAAATCAACTGAAGCATTTTTGTGCGCCGTAAATGATACAGAAGCACGCCGTAAAAGATACACCGAAGTTAGCATTTACGGGATGCATATGCACGCCGTAAAAGATACACCCAAGTTAGCATTTACGGCACGCATGCACGCCGTAAAAGAGTAGTATGCTAGAGCCATTAACGGCGCACTTGCACGCCGTAACACTTCTGCATGCCTAAAATCAAATCTAGCATTTTTTGTTTCCACAAATATATGTTGTTCATCTTAATGGCTGCTCAAATCACAGTTACAACAATCTTCAATGCAAGAACAATAATTTTCAAGCAAAAGTGAAATAACAAAATATATACATTAATTACTGAAATATATACATCAATGTGTATCTCAACACATAACAACATAAATGTCCCTACAAATTTGTGCCTAAAACTAAATTTACAATTCACATTAAGGGGAAGCTTTCATACTCCATTTTCCAACAACAAAATATACCAAAAAGCTTACTGACATGTAGTAGCATCCCAAGTCACCTCAAAAGTTCACATTACCTGCTTGAAACAAATTTGAAAATATACACATGTTAATCCAAGGAAATCCATGCTAAACATTGTTTTGTTTATCAATCCATAACAACCATCATTTGTAAAAGCAAAACCTCCTTATCATTATCAAACTATCAACCACATGCCTTTACTTGCATGAATACTATTAACAAACCTTTGTGCTCCATCATAAAATGCTCTAGGATTGCTATGGAAAAAAAGAATGTTTTTTTTAAATGGCTAATGGTTTATCTAGTTATAAAATTAGATTTTCTGGTTTTAGATGGAACCTGTTTTTACAATGTGCCCATTCTGTATCCATGTTGGTTACACCTTTGTCTTCCTTGGCTTTACGTTCTAAATTGTATTTAAAGAGCAAATATTGTATTAGCTTGAAGTATTTTGTATATATATAGTTATCCAAACATAAAAGAAAAAGAACTACAAGTAACTAACAAGGAAACTCAAAAAATAAAACACAGAGACATTCACACAACTGCAATTCTTTATATTCTTTATATCAAGGAAAATTAGAGAACTTGAGCAAGCGTAGAAAAGCAAAGAAAGTATGGGAGGAATACCTATAGTCGAGCGGCGCTGGGTCTGATTTCAAAGAGAGTTGGACGATTTTGTTTAGTGAAGCAAATTATGTGAGGAGACCTACAACAAACATTGGTGTCAATGAACCAAAGTAGGAACAACAACATAGACAATCATAGTTCCCTAACACCACACTAAGTCTATTAACTTGTGAAGGAAGTATGAGAGGAATACGTACCTATAGTTGAGTGGCGTTGGGTCTAATTTCAAAGTGAGTTTGACGATTTTGTTTAGTGAAGCTAATTATGTGAGGAGACCTGCACCAAATATACAAACATTGGTATCAATGAACCAAAGTAGGAACTAAGCATCCAGTATCTGCCAACATCATATTCATATTGTCTGCCAACATCAACAATTGATCAACAATTATCTTATTATCAAATCAACACACTATGCTCGAATCAAAGCACATAGGCAGATTAACTTGAATTGGAGCATAACACAGTGAACTAGAAATGAACACACAACCTCAATGCAAGTTCTAAATCCTCCAATCTTAATTTAAACTAATAACAAACCCAGAACCAATCAACTACAAGTTATCACCGCCACTCCCGCCGTCGACCACCGAAAACTGTCCAACATTCAAATTCACCAAGACTCAACCCAAAATCACATTCAATTATACAGGGAGGTAGAGCTCAACGAGTAAACGAATATTGTTACCTGAATTGAACCCATCTTCATCGGAAAATGAAGAACACGGCAATAAAACCCAGAAATCTTCCTCCTTGTCTGTGAAACGCAGAAGCTTCAATCACTTTATGGAAGCTACAACACTAATACGATCAGAATCAGATAGTGAGGGACTTACCCAGCCATGGTGAAATAGAGCCGACGACGAACGAAGACGACTCTGCAGCCCTTGAGGTTTCTGGGTTCTGTCGAACTTGGAGAGAAAGCCGGTGAGGGGAGGGGAAGGATTTCACCACAAATTAGTGGAGATTTCGATTGGGTCTTGGTTATCGGAAAGGGGAGGTGGGTTGGTGAAGGAAGAAGAGAGAAAGATGAGGAGTGGGTTGAGGTCAGACGTACGGGTTCAGTGTTTCGAGTGTGGAGGAGACCGGGGAGGGTGTTAGCTAGGGGGTCTTGACGAATTAGTTTGGGGAATTAGGTTTTAGACTTCTGGAGAGGTTGAGCGGGACTTCCCAAAAGAGAGAGGGAAATTAAGAGTAAGTGGGAAAATGAGAAGAGGGAAGAGTTAAATGAAGAGGGAAACTAAAATTTTTAGGGAAAAATTTCGCGCCTTCATCATTTACGGCCGGCTTCATATGCGAGCCGTGAATAACCAATTTGGTATATCATGCTTTTACGGCGTTCTAATCATGCACGCAGTGAAAACACAACACAATTATGGCTCGCATTTTGTGCACGCCGTAAAAGACTCAAGGCCAGTTGTTATTTACGGCGTTCACAAAATGCACGCCGTAAAAGGCTAATTGGTTAAGGGCTTTCACGGCGTGCATTAAATGCACGCCGTTAATGTGTAAAAATACGGCGTGCATCCCAGTTGTCAGAAGAACGTTCTTGAAAGTGTGATGGACGTATTGAAGTTTAAAGTTGAGACGAAATCAACCGTGAAGGATGTTGATTATAATCTACAATACACTGCTTCGATGCTGCCCCATGATCATCGTCTTCCTACCACTCATCATAAGGTCTGATGTATCCTGAAAGATCTTGGGTTTTCCTACATCAAGATCTATGCATACAGATATGACTGCGTTCACTTCTAGGGTAAAGATTCTAAAAGAAATGACCTTGGTGGCCTTAACGCATGTCTAGTATGTCACACTGACAGGTATAAGCTGAGTGCATGCAATAGGAAACCTGTGAAGGTACTTCGGTATTTCCCCTTGAGGGATAGGTTGGAGCGGTTGTACATGTCTTCACACACTGCCAAAGCTATGAGATGGCACGCTGATAGGGAATTGCATGACGAAGATACCCTTATACACTCTGCTGACGGGAAGGCTTAGAAGCATATAGACAGGGAGTTCCCTCATTTTGCGTCAGAGGTCTGAAATGTGAGGCTCATGCTCTTATCCGACGGGTTCAACCCTTTTAGCAATATGAGTCTTCAATACAGTGTATAACCGGTGATTTTGGTACCGTACAACCTTCCTCCATGGTTGTGCATGAAGAAGGAATACAATATGTTGAGTTTGTTGATCCCAGGGCCCAGTTATCCAGGGAAGTGACTTGATGTGTATTTGAGACCCTTGATTGAAGAGCTTAAGTTTTTTAGGACGTTGGTCATCCCACTTATGACAAGTACATGCACGAGATGTTCCAGATGCATGTCATGGTTGTTGATACCATCAGTGATTTTCCTACTCGTGGGATGTTGTCAGGCAACATTGTTAGGGGATACAAGGCTTTTTCACATTGCCTTAGCGACGAGGGGAGCAACAGCCATTGCAACAAGATATGCAAATTGAGTCACCATACTCTCCTTCCATATAATCACGAATGACGGTTCGATGACAAGGCATTTGATGAGACCATAGAAAATGGTGTGTCTCCAAGAAGATGGACGGGGGAATGAATTTTAGCAGTGCTTAATGAGTACGATTTTGGATAGCTCAACAATCATCCTAATATTGTGGCGGCAATACCTGTAAGACCCGTCAAATACAAATTCTGGACACATAATAACATATTCTTGGAACTCTCATACTGAAGTAAGTTGTTGATCAGACACTACCTAGATGTGATGCACATAGAAAAGAATGTGTGCGACAGTGTGGTGGGCACAGTGTTGAACTAGGCAGGGAAGACGAAAGACGGTCCTAAGACACGTATTGATCTAAAAAAATGCTTATAAAAAGACATTTGTGGTTGAAAGAAGGGAAGAAAAAATGTCTCAAGCTCCTTACACCGTAAAGCCTGACCAGAAGAACGTAATTTTCAGGTGGATGGGTTGTGTGAAGTATCCTTCAAGCTATGCAGGTAATATAGCACGGTGTGTGAACTTTCGGGAAAATAAGATGTACGGGTTGAAGAGTCATGACAGTCATATCCTGCTACAACATCTCTTCCCTATTTTCATTCGACCGTTCCTTCCTCGTTAGGTGATGGAGTCGTTAGTAACGTTGTCAAGATTCTTCCAGAAGTTATGCACACAGGAAGTGAATAAATCTAACCTCCAGAAAATGTAAGAGGACATCATTTATATCATGTGTAAATTTGAGAGGATATTTCCTCTAAATTTTTTTGACATCATGCCTCACCTAATGATCTATGCTCCCCAGCAATTCTTGTTTACCGGTCCAGTACACTGCACTTAGATGTATCTCATGGAAAGATACGTTTTTTACACCTGAATTACTCAATATACATGTTCAATAATCATAACACTTTGCAACTTGATTTATAGACAACTTGGAGACTACAAAGCTTATGTGGCTAATAAATCCACGCTTGAATGATGTATAGCGGAAGCATATATTGCGCACGAGTGAATCACCTACATGAAGTTGTATTTAGGAGCGTTGAAGGAAACTCCGCAAACCATACAGGTAGATGTACCAAAGTTCAATCTTTCCATACTCTCCAGTGATGTTGAAGTTTATATAATTTTGTCATACTCTTACAAGTTCCAACCACATGAGCTAGTCATTGCCCACTGGTGGGTATTGATTAACTGTTCAGAAGTTGAATACTGGAAAGACATCCATCTTTACTTTCCAGAAATTCAAGGTGATCTTGATTACCACAACATGAAGTTCGCAAACTATTTTGTCAGCTGGGTACGTAATACTATATTTCTGTACGTATTTATGTTTATTGAATAATTATCCATATTTACAGTACGTTGAATGGTTGGTTATAGTTGAACCATATTCAATTTTATGGTCACCCAAATTAGTCGCACAATCTAAGACTTCTAGAGATGAAACTGATAATGTCAAGAGTTTATCTGATGTGCAAGGTGAATGACATGCAAATTATATGTTAACAGAGAGACAGCAGACGGAGAACACATAATTCTGACGTGATGGCGCATGGTCGGTGGAATGGAGTTGACTATTATGGTGTTCTACATTCAAGGGTGGAACTCGTTTATGGGCAAGGCATGACAGTGCACCTCCTCAAGTGTAGATGATTTGATACTAGACCGCAGAGCATGAAGACTGATCAGTATGAAATATTATTGGTGAACACTGCTACAAGCTGTTATGATGATGACTCGTTTGTTTTTGCCACATCGGTAAAACTAGTGTTTTATCTTAATGACCTTGCTAAGGGTGACGCGTGAAAAGTAGTGAATCTGGTGCACCCTCGAAACATTTACCGAACGGCTACACTTATACAGGCCGAAGACGAGGAAGAAGATGTTGCGTATCAAGATCCCAGTGCAATAGGTGGATCCTGACTCCTCTACTGTCCGCCTTAATAATTTTAAAGTTGGTCGTTCGGTTCGAATTCGTGATGAAGAGCCAAGACTTATTGATGTTGATCCAAATCAAGAAACAGACAAAGACTCTGGTGATGAGGAAAGACATAGATTTCCATAAATAAATTCTGACGCCGAAGAAGACTCATAGGATGATTCCGATTACAAGCCTTAGTTTTAATTTAGAGGACGTAATCCATTAATTTGTATTAAAAAAAATATGTGCTTTATCGTTTACATATGTTGAATTCATATTTCTGTTATTTTATATGAATTTTGGTGATATATGAATAGAAAAATGGTATGGTTTACATTAAACAGCCTATTTTTTACATATATTTTTTTACTTTAGTCGACGAATTGTGTCATAATTTGTTGGCTAAAACCTTCTTAGCCGACGAAATATTCTACAAATCGTCAGCTAAAATCATCTTAGCTGACGAAATATAGGATATTTCGTCGGCTAAAATGTTCTTAGCCAACGAATATCCTAATGCTTCGTCGGTTAAACCCTATACCTTCGCCGACGAATACCATAATGTTTCATCGGCTATGAGATAATAAATAAAATAATAATTTTATACCACTATTTGTGTCTCATCAATTTGAAACTATTTTCAGTTGAAGGTTCGGCCAAAATACGTATTTTAGATGGTTCAATGACTATTTTCGTGCGTTTAGGGGTTCGACTTATGGGATTAACCGTTTAGATCGAGTCCGTAACGTTGTCGGATTAAGTTGAATTTTTTCTCATAAACATATTTCAACATAATGATGATATATGATGGTCTGATTTTTGTTTTTAAATTTTGATCATCTGAAACACGACATACCTACTAATATTGTATAACTTGCTTACTAAGTGTTAGGTAAAATGTTTCGTTTTAAAAACAAACTATACGTAGAACCTTCAAACGAAAAAAAGTTATGAAATAAGATATGACCGGAATGGTGAAATACGTCTACGGTTGAAAAATAACGTAATTCCGGAAAAGGCTCAGTGCCGATAGTTGCGGTCAATACAATTTTTCATTCATTCTCTCTATAGGTAGCTCTATCACTATTAGAAAAAACCCTTTTATGGACAAATTTTTTTGGGACAAACAAAATTTTCGTCTCCCAAACATACATTTAGGGACAAATTTTTGATTCCGTCCCTAAAAGTTTTGTTTTTCAAAATTATGCATACAAGAAATATTAGAGACAAACAAATTACAATTGGGGACAAAAACTATTCGTCCCAAAATTTTATTAGAGATGATATCTGATTCGGTCTCCTATGGTTTTGTATCTCATAGATAATAATTGGTAGATTTTGAGGGGGAATTATGATGAATTATAAAATTAGAACGAAAATATATATATATATATATATATATATATATATATATATATATATATCTAGCTCTATTGGCTATAATCTTATCTAAGTGAATGTGTTTTTTGGTGAGGTTTAAAGGAAGTTTATAATTATTTCGTTCTATTTTACTTAAGTTCTTTGGGTATGTGAAAGATTAGTCCAATAAAGATAGTATAATTCTCTTCCAGAAAAAAGAAGAAGATTGTATAAGGGAGTTTATATTCCTACCTCTTAAAAGACTATTTAGACCTCCACTAAATTTTTTACCCCATAATTTTCAATTTTGCCTTATTTAGTTTTCCTTACACCTTTTTTTCACTTTGTAGCTTCCATTTTCTCCGGCAACATATGCCTACAATTACAACAGTTGACGAGTGATTTTGCATCTCGAGTGGACCGAGTAAAGAATCAAATAAAGATGATGGGTCATCAAACATCCAATTGATTAACTATTGGTCCATTCAATTGTTCGATTGGATAATTAAGACGAAACAATTTTACTGATAGCTAGCAAACCTACTCTTCTTCAATCTCAGTTGAGCTAGTGTTGATGGGTATCTTCGAAGTGAAGCGATAGTAATTAAGTCTTCTGCCTCAAACTTGCATCCCCTTCTTTAGTAGAGCTTGGGTGGTTTCGTCTGACTCATCTTTTCTTGTGATTGCAAACAATGTTAACATTGCTGACCTACCCACAACCACCAACATCTGGTCTGCTTCCTGGGCTATCTGAAAATATCGAATCGAATCAGTTCCAACTTCTTGTTTTTTCTTAGTTAATTTCTTGAGGAGAAGTCTGAAATAATAAGATTTTATTAGTTTTTTCTTTATCAAGGGTAAAATAGGATTTTGAAAAGTACAAAAAACAGAAGATGTCTAAATACTACTTTAAGAGGTATGAATAGAAGCTCTCATCGTATAATAATGTGGAAGATGTACTCTTGTTTTACTTATATACCCTTTAATAGTCATGTGGTTTTCATAACATATGTATAAGGGATACAAACGTAAAATAATTAATAGATAATAAAGATAAGTCATGTGGTTTTACTTATATACCCTTTTATACTTTTATTTTACATATTTACCCTTCCATATTGTTGTGGTTTTGTAGTATATGTATAAGGGATATATATGTAAAAGCAAGTGAAACTAATCTAATTTATTATTATGTGTTTTTTTTCATAATATATTCTGCAAAATGTACTTTATTTTTAATTAGAAATTCAGTTCAGATGAATCATTCAACGAAGAAGATTTGAGCTATTTCACAAACTAACCTAACAATAGGTTTGAGCTAGTAAAATATTAATATGTTTAAAATGAATTATATTTTCCGTAACAATAGGTTTTTTCTTACTAAAGTTTGTGTGAAATACGACACATTTATTCGTGTGAGAAAAGAAGAAACTCAGTTGGCTTTCTTCAACACTAACCCTAATGCTCTATCTGCTTTCAAACTCGCAGCCCCTCACTAAATCTCTCTGTTTTGACTCTCTTCTCAAAGTACAACTCTCTTTTTTCTCCAATGGCCTAGATCGAATTTCGTTGCTTCGTCGGAGGGCTCGCCTTGTCCACAGACAACGATGCGCTCGAATGGGCCTTCACTCCTTTTTGCGAGATCATCGAATCAAAGGTCCATTAGTCGCAGAGATTGGATGGATCAGATACGTGTTTCTCTCAATCCTTTTTGTGATCTGTGTTTCTATGTTACCTGGTCTATAAAAACTCTATGTCTCTGTTGGATCCGACGAACGAGCCTACGGTCGTCGGCCTCTCACAACGCCACCGCAATAATGCACTGTCACGACCCAACACACTTCCTTGATAGATTACACCATGTCAGATTTGATCCTTAGGAAAATAAGTTCGATTTGATTTTTCAAGGCTCAGTAAGATGATCAGATACACCTTGATATTGATTATGTGCTTTTTGGTTTGCAGATTTGACTGTGGTGCACGTGCACCATCAGTTGGGTAATTTCTTTCATATGTTGATCGATTTTATGTTCATCAATTTCATTCAATGTTTTTGTTTCTCTACTAGGGTTTGTAGCTCACTTAAATTACATTCAAACCAGTTGAGTATGTTTATTAAGTTTGGTTTCTCATAAAGTCATAAAGTTGTCGGACTAATGAAAGATTGTGGTTTCGTCAGCCGATGAATTCTGTTCTTTGAAGCTTTTCCATTTTCCTGAAGTTGTATGCAGGTACGGACTGTCAGTCTAATAGCTAAAGGGCAGAAGAATTTGGTTATTAGTTACCCATATCCCTCAAGTCCCACATCAACAGCTTCAGATCGAAAGGACGAACAAATTGGGTGTGGTTTTATCTATTTTTTTTAGAGAAGTAAATTGGTTATTTTTTTAGCTGAATTCTTCTTATGCTTCATTGGTTATTTTTCGTATTCATTCTGAAAAAAATGTAGTTTTACTATTGTGGATGACCTCTCCTCAAACCCCCTAAATAACAAACAACTTAAGAAGACTCTGTTAGCTCTTCTTTTTATGATTCCTATTTTACTATTGATGAATTTTAAAAGTATAATTGCTTATTACACCAGGTCGGGTGGCTTTAACTATGAAGCTAAGTTTAAGGGAGCGCTTGCATTGCACTAGCAAGTATTCCTCTACACATAATTTTTTGTTTCTCAATGCCAGTTTATATTAACCTTTTTTGTTTGAAGACCAAATGTTTGGATCCTTCTATTAATGTCTTAGAACTGAAAAGTTGTGGTTCACAATTTGTTCTTCCATTTAAGTCTGAATCATTGCTTGCTGTGACATATGTTCAATTTTGGCATTGTGGCAGGAAGGCTAGTACCCTATGAAGCACGGACACACCATTTTGGCTCCGTATCGCGTATCAGATACGGATACGCGTACGATACGTTCGGATACGCTGAGATACGATCGGACACGCGTATCTTATTTGGACATGCTGCGGAAACGCCCGTATTTTAGTTGGATACGTGAGTATCTGGGTAGGACACGAAAATAAACAAGATACGAGGGGTAAATTGGACATTGAGCAACAAATAACTAATTAGGGCGAGATCATATCCGGACTCCGCGCTTCAGCCCTCCACTCCACTCCAAACCTGCATTCCTCCAGACTCCACTACGGACTCTAGTCTTCATCCCTCCAGACTCCACTCCAAATCTGCATCTGCATCTCTCCAGACTCCACTCCAAATCTGCATCTGCATCCCTCCACTTCGGACTCTGCTCTTCATCCTCCAGAAACCTGCATCTGCATCTCCTTCGCCATCTCTGTCGCCTTCGTGCCATCTCTGTCACCTTTTCTCTTCGATTGGGTATGTTCCCTTACTTTCCTACTGGCTATTTTCTTCGATTGGGTTTGTGCTTTCTCTTCAACAATTCACTCTATGACGAGGCCAAAAGATTATCATTCAAAAACAGTGCAGGGGCAAGAAACTTATAAGGACCGGATTTGCATTGATATTCTTGAGAGAGAGATGCGGAGGAATCCAATGGCAGGAAATGCATCTGTCTTCTCAAACAATGGCCGATGATCTACACATGAAATTGCTGTACTTGGAGAACAGAGGTAAAGCTTCTAAGACATTTTTTCAATTGGTTAGTAAGGCTGATGTAACAGTAATGGACATACAAAATGATATGGCTCTGACTACCATGGTATCCTAGTATTCTTTCAGCTTGAAAATGAATGCTTTGTTAGTAAAGTGTGCATACTTACCTGAACTTGCTAAGTTTCTTCTCAGAAACACTAGCATTGGTATTAAATGCAGAATCACCTCACAAGAGGTAGTGGATGGCTATATAGGGAAAGTGAGATAACTGAACACTACACATAAGAGTTGCCTTGTCAACTGCACAATTAGCAAATACTGAACATGAGGAGCTTTTTCATAATCATAATGTTAGGTCATAATCAGTAGCTTTTTCTCAGAAATTACTTGGTCTTTTGGTTAATTCTTCTAGAAGAAAACAATTTCTTTGCTTCGATGTCTTGTATCACGTTTTGTAATTGAACTTTAATATGCTGTTGGTAATCAATCTCTTGGTCATAGTGAAGAAAGTGAACCTGTAAATAGAAGGAGATTGGTATAAAAACATAGAACAAGTAAACTTAGCAGGAACGACACTGGAATTTTATAAAACTGACCCTAATAGATGTCTTGGAATTTTATGAATCAACAGCATATGTGACTCGGTTAAGAGAAGGAGGACTAGCTGCGGAATTTGAATAGAAATATTTGAGTGTGACAAAGCAGAGTAGCTGGCATTTTGGTTCGTGCTTTGTGCTCACAACTGCAACATTGAAAGACCAAGGTAAGGTTTCTTTTTTGAACAAATGAAAGGAAAAATTTATAAGCTGTTGTGTGCTACATTAATGTGTTCATGAAGGGTTTCAAGTGAATTTGTTTAAATATTTTTAGGAACCATGAGTACTGAAGGATCAACACATGTTAGTTCTAGCACAGACTCTGTTACTAGAGGATCAACACATGTTAGTTCTATAGATGATAAATATCCATTATGGATATTTGTGAAGAAGACTAGTAAATCTACAGGTGGAGGAGGTAATTTGAGGTGGGATTGTACTTTTTGCAAGAACTCCTTCGACAGGTCATACACCAGAGTTCGTAGTCATTTGCTGAAAGAAGGAATATCGGGAATAGCACATTGCCCTAAAGTTACTCCTGATGCATTTGTTAAAATGTTGAAGTTGGTGAATGAGTGCAAAGAAAGTGAAAAATGCATCTGCCTGACAAGTTCCTCTACCATCATCAAGACAACAAAACATGAATACAACCACTAGCAGCTCTAGGATGAGTACTTATCATGCCTATACGCAAGTACCTACAACATCTGACATGGGGAAGAAGAGGAAAACAAGTGGTGGTGCTCTTGCAAAAGCCTGGAACAAATCAGCTATAGAGGAATGTGATGGTGAGGTTGTAAGGATGTTCTACACTGGTGATCTATCATTTAATCTTGCAAGGAATCCACACTACCGGCAGTCTTATGTTCGTGCTTCTACTCTTCCAGGCTATGTACCACCAGGTTACAATGCTATAAGGACCACACTTCTTACAAAGGAAAGAAGGAATATTGAGAAGCATTTAGAGCCAATCAAGTAGACATGGAAGGATAAGGGTGTGAGTATATGTAGTGATCGTTGGTCTGATGCACAAAGAAGACCTTTGATCAATGTGATAGCTACATGTGAGCATGGTCCAATGATGTTGAGAGTAATAAATTGTGAAGGAGAATACAAGGACCATCAATTGATTGCAAATTTCATTATTGATTCCATCAAGGAAGTTGGCCATGAAAATGTTGTGCAAGTAATTACGGACAATGCTCCCGTTTGTTCAAAGGCCGGTCATGTGATAGCAAGTAAGTATCCTGCTATCTTTTGGACACCTTGTGTAGTTTATACTTTGAATCTTGCTTTGAAGAACATTTGCACACCTACTAATGCTGCCAGTAATATGGATATATATGATGCATGTTCTTGGATACAACCAGTAACAGAGGATGTAAATTTTATTAAAAATTTCATTATGAATCATGGAATGAGATTGGTTATGTTTAATGATCATTGCCCTTTGAAGTTGCTTTCGGTTGCCCCAACAAGATTTGCTTCTACTGTTATTATGCTTAAGAGGTTTAAGACAATCAAGAATGGTTTGCAACAAATGGTAATTAGTCTAAAGTGGGATGACTATAGGAGGGCTGCTGCTTTAATGAAGGAAAAGTTGTTGAATGAGTTATTGTGGGATGATATTGACTATATCCTTTTTTTTACCGAGCCTATATATGAAATGAATAGGAGAGCTGATACGGATAAACCTCGTCTTTATTTGGTGTATGAGTGGTGGGATAACATTATTGAGAAAGTGAAGAAGGCTATTTATAGGAAGGAAAGCAACCAGATCAAGAATCTTTATTTTGGAATGCAGTATATAAAGTCTTAATAACTCGTTGGACCAAGAGCAATACAGTCCTCCATTGCTTGGCACATTCTTTGAATCCCAAGTAAGTGTTTCTTTTACTTCCATCAATTGTTTTATTTTATTTTTTCCTTAGTAAAGTAAATCTAGTTGAATATATTTATATTTAATATTTATTCAATAGAAAAATAAGCTTATGTATATTAATTTATATATTAGGTACTATAGTGCGGAATGGCTTAATGAAGAACCTAGTCGTGTTGCTCCTCATAAAGATTTAGAGATTACAAATGAAAGGAAAAATTTTCTCATTCGATACTTTGCCAATGAAGATGAAAGAAGAAAGGTTAACATAGAATTTGCCAATTTTTCTGTGTATAGCTGAATTTGGAAGCGGAGATGCAATCAAATCCATCACCTCCAACATCCCACATTTTAGTTCCACCTTCTTCCTCATGTTGTGAAAGAAATTGGAGTACTTAAATTTTATTCTCTTTGAAGAAGAACAAGATAACATCAAAGAGCAGAAGATTTGGTATTTGTGCCTACCAATCTTCGCCTCTTAGCAAGACAACTTTTCCTTTCATTTGTAATCTCTAAATCTTTATGAGGAGCAACACGACTAGGTTCTTCATTAAGCCATTCCGCACTATAGTACCTAATATATAAATTAATATGCATAAGCTTATTTTTCTATTGAATAAATATTAAATATAAATATATTCAACTAGATTTACTTTACTAAGGAAAAAATAAAATAAAACAATTGATGGAAGTAAAAGAAACACTTACTTGGGATTCAAAGAATGTGCCAAGCAATGGAGGACTGTATTGCTCTTGGTCCAACGAGTCATTAAGACTTTATATACTGCATTCTAAAATAAAGATTCTTGATCTGGTTGCTTTCCTTCCTATAAATAGCCTTCTTCACTTTCTCAATAATGTTATCCCACCACTCATACACCAAATAAAGACAAGGTTTATCCGTATCAGCTCTCCTATTCATTTCATATATAGGCTCGGTAAAAGAAAGGATATAGTCAATATCATCCCACAATAACTCATTCAACAACTTTTCCTTCATTAAAGCAGCAACCCTCCTATAGTCATCCCACTTTAGACTAATTACCATTTGTTGCAAACCATTCTTGATTGTCTTAAACCTCTTAAGCATAATAACAGTAGAAGCAAATCTTGTTGGGGCAACCGAAAGCAACTTCAAAGGGCAATGATCATTAAACATAACCAATCTCATTCCATGATTCATAATGAAATTTTTAATAAAATTTACATCTTCTGTTACTGGTTGTATCCAAGAACATGCATCATATATATCCATATTACTGGCAGCATTAGTAGGTGTGCAAATGTTCTTCAAAGTATGAACTACACAAGGTGTCCAAAAGATAGCAGCATACTTGCTATCACATGACCGGCCTTTGAACAAACGGGACCATTGTCCGTAATTACTTGCACAACATTTTCATGGCCAACTTCCTTGATGAAATCAATAATGAAATTTGCAATCAATTGATGGTCCTTGTATTCTCCTTCAGAATTTATTACTCTCAACATCATTGGATCATGCTCATATGTAGCTATCACATTGATCAAAGGCCTTCTTTGTGCATTAGACCAACCATCACTATATATACTCACACCCTTATCCCTCCATGTCTGCTTGATTGGCTCTAAATACTTCTCAATATTCCTTCTTTCCTTTATAAGGAGTGTGGTCCTTATAGCATTGTAACCTGGTGGTACATAGCCTGAAAGAGTGGAAGCACGAACATAAGACTGCCGTTAATGTGGATTCCTTGCAAGATTAAATGATAGACCACCAGTGTAGAACATCCTTGCAACCTCACCATCACATTCCTCTCTAGCTGATTTGTTCCAGGCTTTTGCAAGAGCACCACCACTTGTTTTCCTCTTCTTCCTCATGTCAGATGTTGTAGGTACTTGCGTATAGGCATGATAAGTACTCATCCCAGAGTTGCTAGTGGTTGTATTCATGTTTTGTTGTCTTGATGATGGTAGAATTCGTCATGGTTGCAGAGATCCGTCATTATACGGTTGAATAAATTCATGCTCATACGGTACCTCCGACGAAAGACTTGCTCATCAAAGACTGGGCGTTCGATGAAGTAATCTTCCATAAGATTATGTCCCCTCGACTCCCGCAGCCTTTCTACATTTTGACGGCGGCGAGGTGGCTCATCATCAACCATTGCATCAACTGTGACAGCTTCAGTGATGAAGACATTAGCAATTTCGGCATTTCGCCGGCGTTGCTATCGCCTCCAGAAAAAATTGTCGAAAGTGAAGGATTCATCTTATCTAAATTTGGGAATTTTTTCGGATAGAATGATAAGTGATTTGTAGATGGTGTGAGTGAGTATACAAGGAGCCGTATATATATATATATATATATATATATATATATATATATATATATATATATATAGCTAATTCTGGATCATCTGATGTTTGAAGATAATGACACGTATCGTATACTTATTGGCCGGAAATCTCACCGGGAATCTTATCTACTTTTTTCAACGACAACGACACGTGGAGCCGACTAGTGATTGGTTGGAAATCTTACTAGAAATCTTATCCTGAATTTAGACAATAACGACACGTGTCTTCTATCGATTGGTTGGAAATCTCACATGTAGTCCCGCTCAATTATTTAGACGATAACGACACGTGTCGTATACATATTGGTTGAAAATATAGTCATGAATTTTTTTTTTAAAAAAAAATTAGATGAATAGTAATAGGAGGTGCTATTTTTCCCTACCGCTGCACGAAAAAACTGCACTGCACCTCCTATTGCTCAAATAGTAATAGCACTTGCTCAAATAGTGCTTGCTCCTCCTCAAAATAGGAAGAGCAAGAGAATAAACCGCTGCAGATGCTCTAAGAGACTGATAGTGTTGTGTAAAGCATGTTAGGGTAAAGAAGTTACGGATTAAAAATTAAAAGTTTAAATAATTTAAAATTATTCAAATAATTTATTAAAATATTAAAGACATTTTCATTAATTTGATTCAAATTAATATTTTAAACATGATGAAAGTCTTGTTTAGATCCACTAAGGGTTCAAAATGTAAAATGTCTGAATCTTCTGAGAGAACATTTAACAACCCTCAAACGTGCGACCCTTTTGAAGACGATGCAGAGATAGCCGAGCATTTCTTATTCTTCGAGGCAGCCGGGCGTCCCTCATTTATCGAGACAGCCGGGCGTCTCTCAGTCCTCGAGGCAGCTCTGGCCTTAGATCCAAACGGAGGTGTCTGCACCCTCTATGCTTGAGATACACCAGGTCCTGCTACTTCGGATGGTGGGTCATCTTGGGTACAAATGTCGCCGTCTCTTCTGTTCCTTCCGCAGATGATACCGGCCTTACCTGCAGTCGATGACTTAGAGACTCCGATTTATCTACTACCCCCGTCAGTTGCTCCATCAGCGACGTATCGGTTCGTGCATTTTGGTACGCCTTTTATTTCCACAAGGGTATCATCATAGGCGACAGAGACGGAATCCGTCGCTTCCGCCGTATCGTCCTCAGGTAATGAAAGATGAATAATTTGTTTTCTTATAATGTCACATTAAAGAATATTCGATTTTAATAATCAATTTGGTTTATCATGTGATAGGCACTTTCATAGCTAAGTCGACAGAATAAAAGAGGCACGAGAAGCCATATCCTGACGCCTAGGAGGATATTGTAAGTCATCTTACGTTTTTAAATTTTTAATTTTACTTATATATATGTCAAAATGTTTAATTATTTTGTTCGTATCCAATTAGACGAAAGTGAGACAAGCTAGTGATAAGATGATGAGTGTTATAGTGAGGGAGACATGTCTAGACACGCTGGAGTAAGACATATCTGAAGCCATGTCCCAGATCGATACCTCTGATCCGAGGGTTGGGGAGAGGATCATGGGCATAGCCTTCCCACTTCGAGAAAACAACTTCTATTGTCGGGGTGTAGGACACATGGGTGAGGGGGTCTTGAAGAAAGTCAGCCTCAACTAGCAGCAAGACGACTCAACTAGAGTCGGAAGTTCAGAGACTGCGGGAAGAGCAAGCCGCTCAGGCTGTCGCTAATGCCGCCCAGACAGCCTATATTGCCGTCTTACAGGAGTATAATGTCACGGTATATGCCACCCTGTAGGCCCAGCAGCAGATGTTCTAGTACTTGCAGGAGTTTTCAGCTGCTCAGTTTCAGGGACTTCTTCACTTTCTCAATAATGTTATCCCACCACTCTCTAACAAATTGAAAATTGAAAGATAAAGAACAACCTCAGACGAAACATACAAAGTTACTAAGAATCTATTGTGATCGAAGAAACAAAGTGAAGAATATTTCGACTAATTCCAACATCAAAAGAAGCTGGAAATTGGCGAGCTTTAAGGATCAGATAATATATATGGTTTTGGTGCAATGAACTTGAGATTTGCGTTAATGCAATGGAAAGCACTGGAATACACATGATGTACTGCACTCCATGCGTGGGTTCAACGACGTGGCACAATTCTGTTCATAATATTAGGGGTGGGCAAATATCCGGTTTTCAACCGAAAACCGAAAAAACCATCCGAAAAACCGAACCGGATAACCGAACCGATTAAAACGGGTCAAAAAATAACGTAAACCGGTCTGAACCGGTTTGAATCGGATTGGTTCCGGTTTAGCCTAAAAACCGGTCAGAATTAACCGAATATTTTATATTTGGTGTTATATTTTTTTTAATACGTGTTACTTTATTATTAGTCAATATATTTCTTATTATGTGTCACATTAAGAAGACAAAATTTATTTATCAAATTATACGTATTTATATACACACACTAAATAACTCACATTCTTGAACAAGTATACTATTAAAAATATATATATACTTTGACATGTAATTTAAGCATGACTGTAAATTCGTGAAAAATAATAATTGAGAGAAAAACCTAGAACTATATACGTTTTAATTTTTATATGGAAAAAAGATAAAATAATAATTTTTTTTAAAATGTCTCATCTTATTGTTTTAAATTCGGGTTAAATCCGAAACCGATCCAACCCGATCCGGTTTCCGGTTGATTCGAATAACGGTTGATCCGATTTTAAAATTTGGTTCCGGATAGAAGTTTTACAAATCCGAATAATTCGGATTGGATACGGTTTGGACCAAAAACCGATCCGATCCGAATATGCCCACCCCTACATAATATTTGAATTTGAATGGCAATTAAGTAATTCTTCAATTTAATTTCCGTTTATGGTTAAACAACTCCACTGTAGTAAAAGGCTAAGGGCAATTAAGTCTGATCGAATTACCATTCTAACCAAGAGGCCAGTAAGGAAGCCTCGTCCATCAGGAAGAATTGTCGGGCGATGGATTGAGAATCGTCCTCGTCGTCGTTACCCATGAAGGAGAAGCCGAACATTTTGCTATTGCGTACCTGATGGTAATGTTTTGGTTGACAACTTGGCTTTCATCTTCGTCGAAGTCTGATTGTTCTCAATGAACACGATTGGGTAGCTGGAAGAGGATACGAATCCGACCCATGTCACTTCGAAAATGATCTTCTTATACAGAAAGAGAGATGAGAGATTTTGCGACATGCATTCGGTTTTGGAAGATAATAGGATAAGCACTTGTGATTATTCAAAAGAAAAATGTGGGCCGAATCAGGATTTACCACCTCTTATTTGGGGAGAATTCTTCAAAATGTGGGCCGAATGACTTCACAATTAAAATATCTCTCCTCCCTCTCTCTTACCATCATGACTAAAACTCTGCAACTTGATTAGTTTCAGATCCATAAGTCCAACATCTAGCAATTTTGATCTCTCCTTAAAATATCTCTCCTCCCTCTCTCTTACCTGGGTGGTGGTGTGATTGAGCTCGATAGACGGAGCGAGAGAGTAATCTTTAAACGGAAGGAGAAGAGATAAATTATAGATTATGAATTCTTTTTCCTTTTAATAAGGCAAAAAAACTATGCAAAACCCCAGAAATGACAGACCTCATATTCTCAGAAAATATTATCTCTCAGGGTTATTAGATTCCAGTTCCAGACTATAAATTCCAATCCGTCGACAAATGCATGAGACGCGTTTGAGGATTTTGACGTCATTTAAAATCTCTATTCTATCCTTCAAACTCATAGTGAAATTAGACAGTAATTGTGACGACTAGAAATTACATAAATGTCATTTGGTTAGCGACTCTGACTGTAATACTATACTACAACGTGTATTCTAGCAATAAAACCATCAAACAATATTCTTATTCTAATTATAAACGAACTAACTTTACTGGCTTTCTAAATTTTACATTTGTCATCAGTAACAAAACCAAGAAAATATATCAACAAAGGCACAAAATTTTATCGCGTCAAAATTTACTAACTATATATACACACACAACTATAAGCATTACCTGCGGCTAACTTGTGTGTACAAAAATTGAAGTTTGCAACCCCAGAATTTGTCTACATAGTCTAAACAGCTCCTAATCTAAACTTAAAGTTCATGCATACTAAATGTTCTATCCATGACTACTGTGTTTATTCTTCAGGTTAAAAATATCTCATTAATTCAAATTAATGATGTTTGTCTTAATCTACAACTTTTTTTAAGAAAATTAAGGGACACAATCCAAAAGGCCAAAGCCCAGATACAAGAAATAAAACTATAGAAGAGAAGCTAGGTCATCATCGTGATCAGAAGTAGAAGAATATGAATTGTTGTGGGGACACAAAGAAGATCAGCCAATAAAATTCAATATTTCTCTATGTGCATGAGTCATCACTGGTTCTTCATTGGCTCTGTCACTGTGTGTCATCGGTTCTTCAACATTTGAATGTTGTAAATTTTAGTAAACTAATTAAATTAACCAAGTTGTATAAAAAGATAACTAAAACGTGTTTAGTTCAAGGTTTTGGATGAAGAACTTGAAACTTCCTTCAAAAAATCAATAAATGAATGAAGTATGAGATGCCAATTAGGTGTGACCGTTTACAAAATATGCATAGTGCTACGGTGATATTCAAACTCATTTCATGGCCTTTCAAAAAGCTATCATTTCATCGCAAATCAAGAATTCTATGGTATTCCGATGTATGTCACACTCTAATACTGTAATCATCAATTTCGGTGATTATTAATTCCGACGAAAAGCTGAAGAAAAAGTCGTAAAAAGAGGTCAAGAGAGAGGAAAGCACCGAGAAGGGACACGTGGATTGGAATTTCTACCCTCATACTTGACCCAATTAATCAAATCAAAGAAGGCCGTCGTCTTCCCCTACACTTCTCCCTTCAAAAAATAAAAAAGTCCAAGTCTTTGAGTTTTCAGTCATCCCAAGTGGAGTAGAAGAAGCCTTTTCTCCTTCTCTACTCTCCCATTGAAAACAAAAACACCACAGCACCACCACGCCTCTCCTCCCCTACCTTTCCCTAGCCACGTCTCTTTCTTCAATTTTGGGTTCCCTGCTTTTTCCCCAATTCCCTCAAAGAACAAGTCCAACTTGCGTCTTGCAAACCTCATATTTAACCCCCGTTTCCTGCTCTTTGTTCCCATTATTCATATTTTAGGAAACCCAATTCCCCACATCAACAAACTCAAAGCTCCCTTCTTGGGTTCATCTCATTTCCTCATCAAAACCTCAAACTCAGATTTGGGTAGTCAAATCTACCCAACTCCTCATCTGGGTTCCTCTCATTTCTTTTTAAAAGCCTCAAACTTTTTGGGTCTAAAGCTCTCACCTTTATCAATGGGAGACTCATCTGTAGGCCTCGACGACTCACAGGCCGTACAACTCACCGGAAAGATCATGATGATCGCCGTACTAGTCCTCTTCTTAGTCGTCGTCTTCGTGTTCTGCCTCCACCTCTACGCCAAATGGTACTGGCGGAACGTTCTCGAAGATCCCAACTCCGCCTCCACTCGCCACACCGGCCGCAGACGCCGCCATTTCGTCTTTGCTCCCGGCCAAGATTCCGGAGTCCCAAACCTCCGGCGAGGTCTAGACTCTTTAGTCCTCAAGTCTCTACCCGTAATTGTCTTCACCCCTGAAGACTTCAAAGAAGGCTTGGAATGCGCTGTGTGTCTCTCTGATCTTGTTCAAGGCGAGAAGGCTAGATTGCTACCGAAATGTAACCATGGATTTCATGTTGAGTGCATTGACATGTGGTTTCAGTCACATTCTTCATGTCCTCTTTGCCGGAACGCTGTTGTACCGGAGGCTCTGGCTCACTCTGACTCCTCTGTTTCCGAGCTTAGCGCTGAGATTCCATCGCCAGCGGAGACTTTGGCTTCTGGGTTTTCTTCAGAGTCTCCGAATTTCCCTACAAATGTGTTGTTCTGGGGGAACCAGACAAGGGTTAGCTCCGGACCCGGTTCGGGTTTGGACGAAGGGACTTCAGCTCAGGAACCATGTCCCTCTTCTTCTTCGGATACTAGAAGACCGGAGGGAATGTTGGTGATTGACATTCCGAGTGAGAGTCCAATGGCATCATTAGCATGGCCTTCGCCTTCAGGGAATAACAGGTTTTCTGATGAGGACTTGAAGTCTCCGGTGCCGACGAGGTTGAGGTCATTGAAGAGGCTGTTGAGCAGAGATAGGAGGATTAGTCCTTGTAGTCCAAGCTCAGCTGTTGATATTGAAGCAGGGAGAGTACAAAGTTAGGAATGTATTTGCTACACATATTTGATATTAGAGGACTACTTTGGACCATGAACAATTGGTTCTTTGAGAGGGTCTGAGGTAATTAGTATGTCCAATTCTTCATCCCTGGGAATTGATTAGGTTCTTTTGGAGATGATGTCAATTTGCTCAATGTTCTTTTATTCTTGGGGGTGATGATTAAAGCTATCAGAGGTTGGAGATTGAATTCTCAGCCAGTCTTTGTTGTACAAGATATTTATCAATTTAATTTATATCACTTACTTTAAAACAGACTTGGAACAATTGGAAATGCATGTTTGATAGGTTAAAGTCTTAAACCCTTGTTTGTTTTAGGAATCATGAAACTAGCTAGCCTTGTTTAGTGTCTGAAATTTCCCTCAGATAAAGCGTATCAAATATCAATCATACAAAATTGGATTTTGGATGCTAACGTTTGGCAGTTTAGTAGGTGCAACTGATTTTAAGTTGTGACATTGCTGAGAAGTTTAATTAATTCCTTCTTTGGCAATGACCTAAGAAGCAATGAAACCAACCGCTTTGTCTTTGTGATGGCATTATCTGTTGTGAAAATAGAATGTAGGGTTTTGTGTCTATGGCTTTTAGATCAGATACTTGCTGAGTTCTTTCCTGATGTCAATACTGAAAAGAAGTATGAAAAAACCACCATATACCAACCACTAAGGCTTTATGTTTCTGTAAACACTAAACAGCATTATAGCAATAGACACAGCATTATAGCACTGTTTATCAAGCCATCACTTTTTCAGACCAAACAATTGGTAAAGAGGCCAGTGACCCTCATATTGGGTAGGCTGTTATAGTTCTGAAAGCTACTAGCCAAATAGGTAAGTTTAAAGCATTCTAAGAAGGTAAGTTTAATGATCTTATGTATCTAATCTCTTTTAGCATGAGGGTATTGTATACGAGTCTTTCTTGGGCAGCCATATTTTCCCTAGCAAACACTAATTTCGATCAATCAAAACTAGAAGTCATGCATATAGCCAAGATATGGTTCTGTCTCCCTGAAATATGATTATAGAAATAAGGAGGATGTAGTTAGAAGATTGAAGTAAAACATAAACAAAACTGTTGCAGAGCGATTCACTCAAAAGCTAAACTGACCTTGCTGTCAAGGATATCAAGTTCTGTTTTCTAGCATCACATAATGAAACACAATAATATAACACTTGTGTACAATCTCTCTCTAGCCTATCACATGCTTTAAACAATTCAAAAACTCAACTAAGATGGCTTAAAGAATTCAGAAGTCCATTGCACTTCAGCAAAATGCTATATCAAGCATTCTTCTCCGGGTCACCAAAAACTTGCTACATTATCAGGTCAACATCCACCAAGATGCAGAAAATTGAGATTCAATAATTCCTTATGACAACTTCATGATACTCTATCTCACTAGATAAACAGGACCATATGTTTGAACTTGAGAGGTGCCGGTCTTGTCTAGATACTTGTAGGGCACCTCACTATCTGCTCTTTTTGTTGGTCTAAACAGACTCATAATAGGCCCCGATAAGGGGCGCCGGAGCCTGTTATCCATAGCCTTGCCGGTGCCAAGTACTGGACCGGAAACATTAGTCCCTCTTGCATTGGATACCTGAGATTTGGTTGCTGGTTTTGTGCTAGTTTTGTTCACCTTCTCGCCCTTCAACCACGGGAATAGTAATTTCTTCCATGATTTCTTCTTTTCTTGCTCTGATCTACTTTCTCCGGTTGCTTCTGGATTGGAGGTTGATGATGTCTGAAAGTCTGACACTAATGCGTAGTGTTTTGTTTCTTCCAAAAACTGATCACAGTAAAGAAAAAAAATAAAAATACAGATAAAATAAGCCAACAGAATGTTTAATTTGTCAAGAAGTGATAAACATATCTTTTCAGAACCATAGAAGTGACAAACCTGGATGTGATATCTCAAACCAAGTACAATACAATAGCAACAAAACCCTTTCACAATATATATACAAGGAAGACAGCTTTATGATCACAAACTCATGATCTCACCTCATAAGTCATTCTGGGGATCAAATCAGTCGCTGCCATAAAAATCTATCTCATACTTTGAATGAACAGGTGATTTCCTCATACTTTGCCTAAAACAATCCACACCCAAATAAACTAAACCAGCCAAATAACACACATTTAAAGACAATAAAATGAAATGAAAATCCTCATCTGTCTGTACCTTTAGCCAGAGAAGACCATTCGAGCAGAAAGCTCTCTGAAAATGAATTCAAATCTTTTTAACCACCACCCTTGTAGTAGTGGTCCTTTGTAATTACAAGCATTGATCAGAAAGAAGGCAAAGATCAACCACACTTTTAACAAAATACTCGCATCAAATTACCATACTGGTGATACTGGTAACTAATGGTGGTTGAAACTGAGCTTTTGCTTGCATGGAGTGCTGAGGAAGAAAGCGGGACAAGATACTCATTAACTAGTTGGAAACTAAACGTAGTAACGCCTTAGTCACTTAAAGCAGACTTTAGTTAATATTAATTACTGTTTAACGACTACTTAAAACTCCTGTCATATAATATATTAACTCCTGCATGGGGTGGCTTTGAAGATTTCTTATGGTGGCTTTGAATCTCTCTTCCTCAATTTGTGGCGCGCAACAGGGAGCGTCCAGAGCTTAAGAACAGTTCTGCTAGTCTCAGGTGATTATATTATGTTGAACATACAGTGCTTTCCTTTTTCTCTTTGTCAAGGAAATATAGTTTTAATATGCCCGAATCAGGTGATTATATTATGTTGAACATACAGTGCTTTCCTTTTTCTCTTTGTCAAGGAAATATAGTTTTAATATGCCCGAATTGGTACTGAAACGTGCACTGGGGATTGAAACGAGTTTTCAATCCTCGACGATCTAGATAGAAAAATAAACAAAGAAAACAAGATTTTTGACGCTGTGTAAAAACTTCAAACTAGAGTAAAACACACAGCGGAGCACAAACTCAGAAAACACTCTCAACATGAATTCGTTCAGAGTCTAACAACACATGTAAACTATATTTTATTACAAATTCATACTTTCAAGGCAGACTGTTTTCTTCTATTGTCTTTAAAGAATACTTCGAATCCTTAAGACTTCACCAAGCTTCTCTTGAACACGAGAATCACTCACAAACAACAAGTTCAACTCAACAAGGAACAGTTGAACTTATATATGGCAGCGGAACAATATGCTTTTTTCAAATGCTAAGCATGCAAAAGGTGCACCTCTAATAGATGTCGACTCCTTTATATATCCATCTGTTAGGGTTGGCCCAATCCTCATTGTTTATTCTGTAACCCTAGTTAAGTACAAGAAGAAAACAATCAGAAACAAGATTTCTAATAAATATTTCATAAGATATTATCATAAAAGAGTATCCTATTAGATGTAGGATTTCTTTCCTCAATCTAATTTGTATAGTAATGCCAATATGATCTACAAATAATCTCCCCCTTTGACATTTCTATACAAAAACAAACCAACAGCTAGCTATTACAAATCACAAAGTAGCATAAGATGTCACTTCCCCTTTTTGTTAGGAATCCAAAGGACGTAGGGCAGCAGACTCTGTTTTCATCTGCTAGTTCACTTCAGTGGCTTGACATGAAGAGTGACGAAGACCTTACTGAAACACTAAATACACACCTTATATACGCACAAGACATAAACAGAAGTATAAATTTTGTTTTATTTTTTATTCAGAGAAGAAACCATTCTCCCCCTCAAATGATGCATGATGTAATGAGAGAGACAAACTCTCCCCCTCAAGTGAGGCATGAGAAAAATAAAGTGAAACACAAATCACACAATGCACATATAGGTAGATGATTATCAAGTCGAAGCTTACTGCAAGTAAGAAGCAAATCATGTAACCAAAGTACAAGACATAATTTTATCACCAAAAAACCAATAAATCTACCTTCACGAGTGACTTGTGTGAGACAATCCTGTAACCATATGACAAGTTTTGATTTTATCATGGGTCTAGTGTGGACAAAGTAATCAACCAGAGCTATGAGATGAGAAACAATTTAAGTATAAATCACTTCAGACTTTTCCTTTCCTTCTAATCCTTATATCTCCTTAGTGTGAACATTACACACCTTCACTTTTCCTTCTAATCCTTATAAACACACACATATACCAAATAAACCATTGAACAATTCATGTTCACACTTGTACTTAACCATTCCGGTTTCTAGGTCACCCAGTAAGACATGTTTACTTTGAAAATAGTTGGTATAATATCAAATATTCTCTAGAGTGGCACAACCATTCCCGTTTCTCACCCAATACCTGATATTGTTCATCACAACCCAGACATGTTTACTTTATGAATAGTTGGTCTAGCTCCATGTACTCACAACATTTACTCTTTTAAGTCTATGAAGCCCATTATCACAAAAACATATTTAGGGAGTTTCATACCACCACAACAAAGATTGTGTGTAAGAGTGAAAAAGATACCCATGATAAAACAAGTATGTACATACTTATAGAACTACCCAAATAAGATACACTCCTGCCTGCAAATTTATCAACTTTATGTAGATAAAGCCATGAAAACTACAAAGGTAATCTCATATCGACTTGTTCTTGTAGAAACTTTGGGATGAAAATCAATCTGCAATCCTAAATGAACACTGACCAAAAACAGAAAAATGAAAATACCTAGAACACAAAACAAACACACAATGAAATGCAAAATATGTGCAAAAATTTTAAGAGGGAGGCTTCTAGTTCTTATGACACACGCCAATGACATTTCTGAGTGATGAAAAACGCTCATTATCCAAAGGTTTTGTGAAGAAAACTGTCAATTGACTGTCAGTTGAAACAAACTCTAAATTCAACACATTCTTTTCAACAAGTTCACGAATGAAGTGATGTCTCAACTCAATATGTTTCATTTTGGAGTGTTGTACTGGATTTTTAGTTATGCTTATTGCTCCTAAGTTATCACAAAAGAGAGTTAACTTACCTTGTGGAAGACCATAATCTCAAAGCATTTGTTTCATCCACAACACTTGTGTGAAACAACTTTCTGCTGCAACATATTCAGCTTTGGTGGTGGATAATGAAATACAGTTCGACTTCTTACTATGCCAAACAATCATGTTATTGCCAACAAAGAAGCATCCACCAGATGTGCTCTTCCTATCTTTCGTATCTCCTCCCCAGTCAGAATCAGAGAATCCTGCAATTTCAACATTAGTATGAAAAGTATAATATATCCCCAAATTTGTTTTACCTGACACATATCGTATGATTCTTTTTACTGCTTCTATGTGTGATTCTTTAGGATTTATTTGGAAGCGAGCACACACACCTACACTGAATGAGATGTCAGACCTACTAGCAGTAAGATACAGAAGACTGCATATCATACTTCTATAGAGAGTTTGATCAACTGACTTACCAAGTTTGGCCTCACAAAGCTTTGTACTAGTGCTTATGGGATTTATTACCTTTTTCTTTGATTAAAGACCAAATTTTTTAACTAAGCTTTTAGCATACTTAGTTTGAGAAAGAAACATACCGTCTTTGAGTTGACACACTTGAAGACCAAGAAAGTAGTTAAGCCCACCGCACATACTCATCTCAAATTCATTTTCATAATAGAGGTGAACGCTTTCACATACATCTCAGATGTGGATCCAAACACAATGCCATCAACATAAACCTGTGCAATCACATTGTGCTTTCCATCTCTCTTGACAAAAAGAGTTTTATCAATGGATCCCCTAACATATCCTTTACTGATCAAATAAGTTGAAAGACGTTCATACCAGGCCCTAGGGGCCTGTTTCAGACCCTACAAGGCCTTTTTAATATGTAAACATGATCAAGATTGAAAAGGTCTTTGAATCCCTGTGGTTGTTCAACATATACTTCTTCATTTAAACAACCATTTAAAAAACACTTTTCACATCCATTTGGTACAATTTGAAACGCAAGTAACATGCAATAGCAAGCAATAATAGCACAGATTCAAGTTTAGCAACAGGAGCAAAAGTTTCATCAAAGTCAATGCCTTCAACTTGTGAAAAACCTTGTGCAACTAATCTAGCCTTATTTCTTGTTACATTACCATGCTCATCACTTTTGTTTCGAAAGATCCATTTAGTTCCAATCACATTACAATTTCTAGGTCTAGGAACAAGATACTACACATCATTCTTAGAAAATTGATTCAATTCATCTTGCATGGCATGCATCCAATCATCATCACATAAAGCAGCTTTCACATTTTGTGTTTCAATGAGAGACAAATCCATTGCAAGTGATTTTGTTAATTTCATCTTCCTTTTGAACAACAAAGCATGCAAGAGCAGTATCACTAAGTACCTCATTTTCAGTGTGCTTGTTTGTCTGGATCTCATCACTTTGTTGTGCTTGTCTTCTAGTTAGTATTCTATCACCAATTTCCCCTATGACATCTTGTAGAGAGTGGTCCTTTTCGACCTGCTTGACTCTTATTCTTTTGATGGGAGGATGATCTAGATTAGGATTTACCTCTTTTGAAGTGGCTTGACTATCATCATTCTCAATTACACTTTCCTCTGCAGGATAATCTGCATATTCAATGTGCTTCAGTGCAGAAACAATAGAGTCATCAATGTCAATATTTATAGATTCCATAATCGACATAGTCTCCTTATTATAGACCTAGTATGGTCTACTGTTTAAAGATTACCTGAGAAAAATACCTCTATCTCTTTGAGCATCAAATTTTGTGAAATGTTCTCTGTCTCTATAAATGTAACATGGACTTCCAAATACACAAAAGTAACCTACATTGGGTCTCTTACCTTTTCATAGCTCATAAGGAGTCTTATCACTACCTGAGCCTATGAAGACTCTGTTTGAAATGTAACAAGCAGTGTTAATTGCTTCGACCCAAAAGTATTCACTCAGCTTGGCCAAATAAAGCATCGCTCTTGCCGTATCAAGTAAAACCCTGTTTTTCCTTTCGGTAATTCCATTCTGCTATGGAGTAATAGGTGCTGAAAATTAATGTGAGATACCATGCTTATTAAAAAAATTTATGAACATCTTATTTTTAAATTTTGTACCATTATCAGTTCTTACTCTAACAATAGACACCCTCAATAATTACATTTCAACAAAAATCTTTTTGAACAAGATTTTACATACAGTAAAAGTATCATTCCTTCCACTTAGAAATCTTACCCATGTAAACCTGGAAAAGTCATCCACCACCATAAGAATATGGCTCTTACCTCCTAGACTCTTAATGCTAGCAAGACCAACTAAATCCATGTGAATTAATTGCAATGGCTGAGTTTATTGAGGGATAAGCAACACAAGTTTGTTTCCTAAGTTTGCATCCTTCACACATGAAATCTTTCTTTCCTCTTAGGCTTGGCATTCCTTTAACGCATTCTTTGTTTGACCGCTTTACCAAATCCTGAAAGTTCACATGTCCAAGTCTCTTGTGCCACAAGTTAAAGACATTATTTGAAGTCTTTGTTTTCAGACATCTCTGTGAAATCATTAGTACACACATGTGAAATGATTAGTACACACATGATAACAATTGTCTCTTTCCCTTATTCCTATCATGACATTGTTACCATTTGTATCAAAGATTACACAAATTTTCTTATTGAAGTTTATATTCTCATAATTATCAGTTAACTGACTTACACTTAGCAAATTTGCATACAAACCTTCAACATAAAGTACGTCTTTAATAAATGGTATACCACGTCCACTTACCGTGCCCTTACCTTTTACCTTGGAGTTTCGACCATCACCAAAGGTGACAGCTCTATTTGTGTATTCATCAGAGAAGGTAATGAACCATTCTTTGTTCCCGATCATGTGACGTGAGCAGCCACTATCTACGTACCAACTTTATTTTCTTCTTTCAGTCAATGCCGTTAATGCAACTAAGCATGTGGCTTCTATTGTCTCATTGTTTTTAAAAGTATTTGTCATCTTATCATCTTCAAAGGACCTGCATATTGACCACAAACAAGTTTCATCAATGATTTCAAGTGTATTATTTTCAGGATTTATGACAGAAGATTTTTTTCTTTCAACCTAAGCAGATTTTGATTTACATACTAACCTTTCCGGGAGTGAAATTATCTCTACAATCTTGTTCATCAAATTCAGTTGTTGATCTAATTTTGCATTTAGGGAACCATTTGAATTTGAGCCACTGATTTTATATGTATATCATTTTATTTGTGAAACAAATTGCACCTTGGTCGAATATAACATGCCTTTCCAAAATGAAAACAAGCAGGAACAAAAACTGACGAGTTGAAACCATACCTGGGCTGATGTTCTAGCATGAGATCATCAGTACTTACCTAAGGACAACGAGAGTGGGATGGTGTAAATTTCTGAGAATTCATCATTGAAGATGTTTGACTCATGTTCAGAGTTTTATTAGGGATTGAAACGTCACTATAATCCTTTTGACAGCTCTCCCTTACAAAGTTTGGCAGCTTACCAGATTTTCCACCAAATCCAAGCCCTTCTCTGTTGTTGTAGTTCTTCCCTAAGCTGATCATTTTGGATACCTTATCAGAGCTTGTCTTAAACTTGTTGAATCGTTCATGAGCTCTTGTCACATCATCCTACAACTTTTCATTATCACGTGTTAACTCCATATTAAGAAGTATTTGTCCCTTAAGCTCTACCAGTAGGGTTCTGATCTTTTCATCACTTTCCACATAAGTATCTTGCGAACTCTGCAAAGAGATGTTATCCTGCAATCTCCCCATCAAGTTAGTTCGCTCAATATCCCACTATTTTTGACTTGATTCAAGTGTTACCTCAAGTTTCTTCTTTTCTCGGTTGACTTTCTCAAGGTCTGACTTCAGCTAATCATTCTCTTATTGCACTCTCTTTGTAGCACTATACAATTGGATATAGATGTCTTCGGCTTCACTTGTGACAGATTTATATTCATCATCAGAAACGTCTAATTCAACATCTGAGTTATCTTTATCAAATGAAACCATTAGAGTAAAGTATTTATTCGCAGACGGTGAATCTTCATAACTATCACTCCATGTTGACTTCATAGCCCTGTTGTTATTAGTTGAAAATTTCATATTTTCACAATCAACAGCAAAGTGACCAATACCATCACATTCATGACATTTTGGTTTCCTTGAAAGTTTTTCTTTTGAGTAAACTTGTTTTGATTCTTACCTCTCTCATTCTTATTTTCAGGAATTTTTTTATTTGAAAAATTTCTAGAAGTGTCATAGGATGAATTTTTGTTTTTCAAAAACTTTTTGAACTCTTTAATGAGTAAAGCAACATCAACAGATTCACTTTCATCAAGAAAAACCGCTTTTTCTTTTCTTTTTACTGAGGACAAAGCTAGATTCTTACCTTTTTTATTTAGTTTCCCTATCCTTAATTCATAAGCTTTTAAGTTACTTACAAGTTCTTCTAGACGATATGTGTCCAATTCATGAGATTCTTCAATTGCTGTCTGTTTTGGCTAATATCTCAGAGGTAGTGCCCTTTGGAATTTCTTCACAATTTGATATTCTTCAATGTTCGCGTCCAGGCTCTTGCATTGGCTCACAACGTCCATGAGTCTTGCATAGAATTCATCAATTGTTTCATCCTCTTCCATTAGCATTGTCCAAAATTCTTGTATCACTCTCTGAAGCTTTAAGCTTTTGAGTTTTTTGTTGCCTTCATGAGCTACCCTCAGTACATCCCATGCTTTCTTGGTAGTTTTGCAGTAACTTATTCTCCTTCTCTCTTTTAAAGACAGAGCATGAAAGAGACTGTTTCTAGCCTTTTGATCAGTAACAAATTTTCAGAGTTCATCTTTGTCCCATTCATGGTATGGCTTCTTCACGATCACAGTCTTTGATTCTTCTGAAACTCCTTCGCCTTTTTTCTTCTTCATCTTCTGCTTTCTCTTTTACTTTAGAGACTTTGACTTTTTCTTCTTTGATGGGATGAGTCCATCCCTCTTCAATAACATACTAGCAGTAGTCATCTTGAGCATACATGAATGATTGCATCATAATATTCCAATCCAAGTAATCTTCACCATCAAACCAAGGAGGTGTATTTACTGCTGAACTGTGTGAGTCACGTTCCATCTTCCGTTGGATCTGCTAGAATCTTCCAGCACCTTCTCTGGTACCAAATGAAGGTACTAAAACGTGCATTGGGGATTGAAACGAGCTTTCAATCCTCGACGATCTGGACAGAAAAACAAACAAAGAACACAAGATTTTTGACGTTGTGTAAAAACCTCAAACTAGATGAAAAAGCATAGCGGAGCACAAGCTCAGAAAACACTCTCAACTAGATGAATTCGTACAGAGTCTAACAACACACGTAAACTCTATTCTATTACAAATTTCTACTCTCTAGGCAGATTGTTTTCTTCTATTGTATTCAAGGAACACTTCGAATCCTTAAGACTTCACCAAGCTTCTCTTGAACATGAGAATCACTCACAAACAACAAGTTCAACTTAACAAGGAACAGTTGAACTTGTATGCGGCAGCAGAACAATATGCTCTTTTCAAACGTTAAGTGTGCAAAAGGTGCACCTCTAATAGATGTTGACTCCTTTATATATCCATCTGCTAGGGCTGGCCCAATCCACCTTGTTTATTCTGTATCCCTAGTCAAATCCAAGAAGGAAAGAATCAGAAACAAGATTTCCAATATATATTTCATAAGATATTATCTTAAAAGTGTATCCTAGTAGATGTAGGATTTCTGTCCTCAATCCAGTTTGTATATAGATGCCAATATGATCGTACCAACAATACGACTAGCTAATATTAAGAGATTTATAGCTTTAGTGATTAAGAGTACTAAGCTGAGACTCTGACATCAATCTACTCTTTAATCGAGTATGGTTAAATACATAAACCATATGCAATATGTCATGCATGTACACCCTCCTCGATCGTCCATGTGTTGGAAAAAAGTGTGGCTTAAATTAGAACCCTTTGAAATCCAACCTCTGAAAGGTGAAAAGTTATTCTTGGTTTATAAAGAATGGTACCACACATACTAATACTGAAACCTTTTATGTTAAAAACCCCGTACTTGTTTAGTATCTGGGTGGATAAATGTGTGGGACATGTGAGGCCTGCTAGCCACTTCCGCGTAACACCATGCACAAGGCATGGATTCAATAATTAAGAAATAAGTAATGAAAAAAGTACATGGGAACTCTTTTTTCGTGGGTTTAAGCTAGCTTGTTATTATATTGGATACAACGTTTCTAATTTTCTAAAGCTTCCAATTTGGTAACTTGTAAGTAAATTATGTGTACATTCCAGACTACACTTCCTCAGTTAAGGCACGTCACATTGCCGTGAGTCTCAAAATGAAACTAAGAAAAATGCAAGGCAGTTAATTTAAAAACAAAAACACAATAGAAACATGAAAATATTTTACGTGTAAAATTTTTATTTTACTAGAGGTAATTTCATTTGTCAAAACCTGAGACAAGGGACGATTAAGAATTAACGATCTCAAAGGGAAATAAATTTCAAAAAAAATATCTCAGGGCAAACTCATAATAAGTTTGGAATATAAACTTGAGAATAATAATAAATACCAGGAACAAATTACCAATGAAAAATTCGCACACCCAACTCCTTACCACTGTTCATTCTAGTGCATAGTATCTGCACCCATAAACTGTTGTAGATGTGAGCTTCGTCCTCGTTGCTTAAGGAAACTACCCAAGACTAGGTTCGAAAACATAAAGTAGAGCTCCAGTATGAAAACATGCTTAAAACCATTTTTAAAAAGAACAACAAACTTTAGAAAAATATTTCTAGTGTCAAATAAATGTGGCGCCATGATACTGTACCTGATGACCAGTTATTTTTAGACCCATTATCAACTTATCTCACAATATGTGTGTGTACAATAGGCAAGTGTAGTGAGAGTGTCCAATATGTGATAAACACCAATTTATATACAATTCCAACTGAGCACATAACCTTGCCATATAACAATTCGCCATTATATATATACACACACTTTCTTGGCCAATGTTCTAAAAATCTCCGTCTAGAACGATTAATCATCCGCTTAGACGCTAGACGATGTTTCACCGTTTTGGTTGAAACCGATTAATCTTTGTCATACATTCGATTAATTCCCACCTAAAAGCGATTAATCAATTAATCGCTCGACTAGCGCCTAGCGTTTTTAGAACATTGTTCTTGGCTAAGGACGTTTTTACCATAAATTTGGTGCGAATTTCTTGAATTGGTCCACTTTTAGATCATATTTTCTCATCTTAACCATTCAGTTTTTAGATATATATATATATATATGAGTAGATCATCTCTACAAATTTTCAACTCATTTGGCGATCGTTACGACATTCAAAACTGTGATTTACATAGAAGAACATAAATAGTTTAGATTGAACAGATTCGGTTCGTTCATTGTATTGTACGTTTCCAAGGCCTTAACAATTACCAAATTAATTGAAATTTTGCAGAGATGATCTATACATATATATATATATACATATATATATATATAGATTATGAACGGTTAAGATAAGAAAATTTGATCTAACAGTGTGCCAAATTAAGGAATCCGCACTAAATTTATGGTAAGGACATCTTTAGCCAAGAAAACCTGAATATATATATATATATATATCATTTTTTTGACTTATATGAGGGATTGGGAATTACAACATCTTTTCGTTCCCAAAATCACATCTCCACTGTTCAATCTCTAGATATATATGAGCAGATCACTTATGTAAAATTTCATCCAAATTGGTAATAGTTAAGATGCTCAAAACTGTAATTTTCATGAACGGTTTATGTTAAGTAAATTTGATATGTTTATTGATTTTAGATAGTTTAAAGCTTTAATGATCACCAATTTCGATGAAATTTAACAGAAGTGATCTACTCATATATATCTAGAGATTGAATGGTGGAGATGTGGTTTTGTGATCAAAAAGTTGTTGTAATCCCTAATTTATCATATAAGTCAAAAAAAGAATCCCTCATTGAAAGGGTCTTATATATATATAGTTTTTCTTAGGTAAGGATGTTCTTACCTTGAGTTTGGTAAAAAAATTAAATTGACCAACTTTTAGATCATATTTTCTCATCTTAGTCATTTAGTTTCTAGATATATATGAGTAGACCATCTCTGCAAATTTTTCAGCTTATTTGGTGATTATTAGAGCATTCAAAACTGTGATTTACATAGAAGAACACGAACGGTTCCGGTTGAACAGATTCGGTTTGTTCATTGTATTTGTATGTTTTTAAGGCCTTAATGATTACTAAATGAGCTGAAAATTTGCAGAGATGATATACTCATATATATATATAGAAACTGAACGGTTAAGATGAGAAAATATGATCTAAAAGTTGACCAATTCAAGAAATCCTTAACAAACTCAAGGTAAGGACATCCTTACCTAAGAAAAACTATATGTGCATATATATATATATAGTTCATATCCAGAGAGGGATCCCACTATGAAATTAAAGTGCGAGACTCCTTATTTGGCTCACTTGTAGGTAACATTTTCACATATCCTCCGCTCAGTGTCTAGAACATAGAATGTGTCGCATCCCGGGAACTATTCTCGGTCCCGGAACACGACGGTAACCGCCGTAATCCCGATCTAGCAAGTAATCAATACGTCTTTCGACGTATTGATGACTCACCGGACCGAAACCACAAGGCTATGAATGAAACATACAACCAATGAATAATAATATGAATGTCAAATACTGAATTACAAATGATCAGAGTAGCACACAAATGTTTTACAAGCGGAAGATAATAGAAAATACCCGAGACAGAAATAGTACATGAAAAAGTCTCGGTACACTGGGCCCGAATAAATGTCTCAGAGTATCCAACAGACAACAATAATAAAGATACGGAAATCAAGATACATGAAAACCACACCAGAATGGGAGTCCTCGAAAAGTGAAGTGCACGATAACCGACGCTCCGCGGCCTAGTCCAGCTCCTCTAGTGTCGGGTGCTGTAGACCTGAAAAGATATAGAGGTGAGCAACTCGTCCTCGCTAACCCAAATGGGGCCAAAGCCATCCAAGTCGGGGTTTAAAACCCATGAGAAAACATTTCTTATATATGTATATGTACTCGTAAGTACGAAAGAGCATGTGGAAATGTAAATACACGGCACGCACACAAAGCTCGGTAAAACATGTGACCACATATGAAAGAACTCTCTGGATCTGAGCGGCCGAATCCCGGGTTTGTCTTTACTGCAAACCGGGGCCAACTATCTAAGCGCCCGAGTGCGCAGAATAGCGAGAGCGTCCATTTCCAGCTAACGCCCAACAAATAGCAGGCCACACTTACGTCACGTTTTACTCTGTTCGAGACGAGCGTAAGCGGGATATATGAATGAAAATAAACAGGGCATAGCCCCTCCGGAGGTTAACGGTCATCGACACCGTAGGAGTGCTAGAATACTAGGTCCCGTCGCTCTCAGGCCAAGCACCGGAAATCAGGACGACGGTACTACTTTTCGATCCAAAACTCACACACACACACCAAGTGCTATAAGAAGCATGTGGTCAAGCTTTAAAAACAATGCATCTTTATCTAGTACGTAAAAGTAAAAGAGCCGCCGACCCAAGAGGGTTTCGGCTCACCCAATGGGCGTGCTCCCCCTACCTGGTATGATGGTACAGCTGGCTGCGCTCCAATCCCTGGTCCTCCTGAAGTCTGCGTAGACGAGCTCCTGAGTCTGTGGGTGAGACAACAGTGATAGTCAGGTATAAGTAACTCGAGGATCTACTAACTACGACTAAGACTCGATAAACACTCTTTGTTTATCTTTCTGACATTAGGGTTTGACTTGTTTGACACTCCGATTCTCGAACCGGTGAGAAGTCGGAATTGTTTCTTATTCAGTACTTACGTCGTTTTTGCCACGTTTACAAGCTAAAAGTCTTTAAAACGTTTAACCGTAGTGTTCGAAAACGTAAAATAGGTGTTCTACGGCATAAAAGAAAAGTCAACTTTGGAAAAGTAAAAGTCAACGGTCAACAGTAAAGTCAACGGTCAACGGTCAAAAAGTCAACAGTCAAAAAGTCAACCGGTCAAAGTCAAAAAGTCAAAGTCAAATAGTCAACCGGTCAAAGTCAACAGTAAAAAGTAAACAGTAAAAGTAAAACTGTAACAGTAAAACAGTAAACCAGTAAAAGTAAACAGTAAACAGTAAAAGTGAATAGTAAAAACAGTAACCGTAAATAACTTAAACAGTTAGGGGCAAAATGGTAACTCTGCCCCTGGGTTAAAGTAAAAAGTAAAACTGACACGGTAAAAACCAGGGTTTTTACCGTGCCGGTTCTAACCACTGTTTTGGCCGGATTTCGAAGCTTTTCCGGCCAAATCGAGTCCCCTGAGTACTCCTAACATCTTCTACACATCCTAGGCTATCCAACAACATCTCAAGCATCAAGAAAGATCGAGTTTTCATACCCTTGAAGCTTCCACTGTGTTTTCCGGCGAAACACCTCCGGCGGAGCTCCACCGGCCTTCTCCTTCCTCCTCCTTGCTCCTGGGCGGCTCCTGGTGGCGCCTGGGAGTGTCCTAGCTCCTGAAACGTGCTGAAATGCCTCGATCTGTACTGCACAGTAACCTTGGGCTTTCGGCCTCGGCTGGGCGGCGCTGGCGGCGGCGCTGGCGTCGCTGGTGGCCTGGCTAGGGTCGCCGGGGCTGTGCGAGGCTGATAGGAGTGGTGGTGAGGCACGACGCGCGCCGGAAGGAGGTGCCTGGTGGTTGCTGTCGAGGAGAGAGGGAGGAGAGAGCTTCGGCTCGAAATGGAAAGCAGAGAAACAGAATGGGAAAGTGGAGAAAAAGGAAAGTGAAGAAATAGAAAGGAGAGGTGAGGGAGAAGGGAAAAGAGGTAGGGTTTTTAAAGAAAAAGGAGTGGCCACGATTCGTCCATCGAATCAACGGCCACGATTCGATCCCAAACCCAAAATAATTTCAAAACCAAAACCATTTTCGAAAATTCATTTCAAATAACCAAACGTCAAATTTAAACGTAAAAGTCGTACGAAAAATACGTGAAGTGCCGGAAAATATTCCGTAAATACTTTCACGCATGTGGCGACGCGTGTCTTAACGTAAAAACGTTAGACGAAATGACGACGTACTGAAAAGTAATCGGAATTAAACCCTAAATGTGTCGGAAAATTAAATTAAAATTTCAGGGTCTCACACTCTACCCCCCTTAAATTGAATTTCATCCTCGAAATTTACCTGACATCAGAAGAGGTGTGGGTGAGCCTGCTGCATGACTGACTCAAGCTCCCAAGTGGCCTCTTCCTCACTATGGTGATCCCACTGAACTCTCACCACTGGAACCTCTCGGTTCCTGAGCTTCCTTACATCACGATCCAAGATGCGGTACGGTCTCTCCTCGTACGAAGCATCGCTGCGCAGCTGTACATCAGTCCAAATAACATTCTGTGGGGCACCCGGTGGGCTCTTCCGTAACTGTGAGACGTGGAACACGTCATGTATATGCTGCAGTCGTGGTGGCAGGTGAATCCGGATCCAACTGATCCAACTGAATCCGGTGGGCTCTTCTCTTGGTCATCTTTCTGTCTCTGCTCCGAGAGTGGGACCTACTGCCACTACTGCCATAGTCAACTCTGCCCTGAGGAAAAGTCGCCTGATCAGCCTCAATCTTGTAAGCTGCGCTCACAATCTCCCTGTAGGTGCGAGTGGTATTAGAGAGCAACTCGCGGCGAACTGAGTCCCGTAGACCAAACTCAAACCTCTGGGACTTCACCTTCTCGGTGAGGCCTGGGACATACTTCTGCAGAGAAGTAAACCGCACCACATACTCGTGGACTGTCATGCTCCCCTGTGTAAGGCCGAAGAACTCGCCAATCTTCTGGTCTCTCAAGACCGGGGGAAAATACTGCTCGTAGAACAAGTCCTCAAACTGATCCCAAGTCATCTGATCGGGATCATGGCGGTCTGCAACGGTGTCCCACCAACTATCAGCCTCTCCTGTGAGGCAGTGAACTGCAAAAGCTACTCGGTACTCAATAGGGGTGTTGACCGTCCCCTGCAGCTTCTTGATATGCTTGAGCCAGATCTCAGCATCTACGGCCTCTGTAAGACCGGTGAAGTTAGGTGGCCTAACTTTCAGGAAGGTCGCCAAGCAGTTGGACCTCCTCTCCAACTCCAAGTCCTGCGGAGTCGGAGGTGGTACGTTCCCCATAGCTCGGAACGCACGAGTGACCTCATCCACCTCACGGCGCGGCGGCATCGTGACTGACTGAAAAGAAACAAGGATTAGTCATCGAAACAATGTCCAGTGAATAAAGATAATGTGAATGGCAACTACTGGAACATGAATGAACTTTTGACTTCCGTATGAATGAATACATCATGAGATCATGCAATGACGTCAGCATTGCACACAAATAACTCGAAGCATACGACTCGAAGAAAACAAACTGGTCGTACACTAATGACATGGAAGGTACCAAAACGATGCTCTGATACCAAGTAATTACTGTCGCATCCCGGGAACTATTCTCGGTCCCGGAACACGACGGTAACCGCCGTAATCCCGATCTAGCAAGTAATCAATACGTCTTTCGACGTATTGATGACTCACCGGACCGAAACCACAAGGCTATGAATGAAACATACAACCAATGAATAATAATATGAATGTCAAATACTGAATTACAAATGATCAGAGTAGCACACAAATGTTTTACAAGCGGAAGATAATAGAAAATACCCGAGACAGAAATAGTACATGAAAAAGTCTCGGTACACTGGGCCCGAATAAATGTCTCAGAGTATCCAACAGACAACAATAATAAAGATACGGAAATCAAGATACATGAAAACCACACCAGAATGGGAGTCCTCGAAAAGTGAAGTGCACGATAACCGACGCTCCGCGGCCTAGTCCAGCTCCTCTAGTGTCGGGTGCTGTAGACCTGAAAAGATGTAGAGGTGAGCAACTCGTCCTCGCTAACCCAAATGGGGCCAAAGCCATCCAAGTCGGGGTTTAAAACCCATGAGAAAACATTTCTTATATATGTATATGTACTCATAAGTACGAAAGAGCATGTGGAAATGTAAATACACGGCACGCACACAAACCTCGGTAAAACATGTGACCACATATGAAAGAACTCTCTGGATCTGAGCGGCCGAATCCCGGGTTTGTCTTTACTGCAAACCGGGGCCAACTATCTAAGCGCCCGAGTGTGCAGAATAGTAAAAGTCAACTTCGGAATAGTAAAAGTCAACGGTCAACAGTAAAGTCAACGGTCAACGGTCAAAAAGTCAACAGTCAAAAAGTCAACCGGTCAAAGTCAAAAAATCAAAGTCAAATAGTCAACCGGTCAAAGTCAACCGGTCAAAGTCAACAGTAAAAAGTAAACAGTAAAACAGTAAAAGTAAACAGTAAACAGTAAAAGTGAACATTAGGGTTTGACTTGTTTGACACTCCGATTCTCGAACCGGTGAGAAGTCGGAATTGTTTCTTATTCAGTACTTACGTCATTTTTGCCACGTTTACAAGCTAAAAGTCTTTAAAACGTTTAACCGTAGTGTTCGAAAACGTAAAATAGGTGTTCTACGGCATAAAAGAAAAGTCAACTTTGGAATAGTAAAAGTCAACGGTCAACAGTAAAGTCAACGGTCAACGGTCAAAAAGTCAACAGTCAAAAAGTCAACCGTCAAAAAGTCAAAGTCAAATAGTCAACCGGTCAAAGTCAACCGGTCAAAGTAAACAGTAAAAGTAAAACTGTAACAGTAAAACAGTAAAAGTGAATAGTAAAAACAGTAACCGTAAATAACTTAAACAGTTAGGGGCAAAATGGTAACTCTGCCCCTGGGTTAAAGTAAAAAGTAAAACTGACACGGTAAAAACCAGGGTTTTTACCGTGCCGGTTCTAACCACTGTTTTGGCCGGATTTCGAAGCTTTTCCGGCCAAATCGAGTCCCCTGAGTACTCCTAACATCTTCTACACATCCTAGGCTATCCAACAACATCTCAAGCATCAAGAAAGATCGAGTTTTCATACCCTTGAAGCTTCCACTGTGTTTTCCGGCGAAACACCTCCGGCGGAGCTCCACCGGCCTTCTCCTTCCTCCTCCTTGCTCCTGGGCAGCTCCTGGTGGCGCCTGGGAGTGTCCTAGCTCCTGAAACGTGCTGAAATGCCTCGATCTGTACTGCACAGTAACCTTGGGCTTTCGGCCTCGGCTGGGCGGCGCTGGCGTCGCTGGTGGCCTGGCTAGGGTCGCCGGGGCTGTGCGAGGCTGATAGGAGTGGTGGTGAGGCACGACGCGCGCCGGAAGGAGGTGCCTGGTGGTTGCTGTCGAGGAGAGAGGGAGGAGAGAGCTTCGGCTCGAAATGGAAAGCAGAGAAACAGAATGGGAAAGTGGAGAAAAAGGAAAGTGAAGAAATAGAAAGGAGAGGTGAGGGAGAAGGGAAAAGAGGTAGGGTTTTTAAAGAAAAAGGAGTGGCCACGATTCGTCCATCGAATCAACGGCCACGATTCGATCCCAAACCCAAAATAATTTCAAAACCAAAACCATTTTCGAAAATTCATTTCAAATAACCAAACGTCAAATTTAAACGTAAAAGTCGTACGAAAAATACGTGAAGTGCCGGAAAATATTCCGTAAATACTTTCACGCATGTGGCGACGCGTGTCTTAACGTAAAAACGTTAGACGAAATGACGACGTACTGAAAAGTAATCGGAATTAAACCCTAAATGTGTCGGAAAATTAAATTAAAATTTCGGGGTCTCACAGAATGTAGATCACTTATGCCAAGTTTCATTCAATTTGGAAAACATTTGAGCTTCTGTAATCACGATTAACACGAACGGTTCATTTTGATTTATTTTTTTATGTTAATTCATTTAATCTAATTCGGTACCCAAAGATGAAACTTGGCAGGAATGATCTACACACTATACTCTGGACACTGAGAGGTGGAGATGTGAAAATATTACGTAGAAGTGAGCCAAATAAAGAGTCCTGCACTTTAATTTCAAAGCGGGATCTCTCTCGATATCTATGTATATAGCCCTTTTCAATGAGGGATCCATTTTATTGACATATATGAAGGATCAAGGATTACACTAACTTTTTGATCACCAAATCACATCTTTATCGTCCAATATATAGATTTGTATGTGTAGATCATCTCTGTAAAATTGTATCTAATTTAGTGATCGATAAACTTAATTGTGAATGTTGAAAAATGTCTTCCCTATAAGCTCCAGTGGTGAAAGAGGATCAATGAAGAGTATACCTCGACCTAGGTAGACTCGTGTGAGGATTTGATTTTGTTATAGGATATCAAGTCAGATTAATTTACATAATGCCTCCTTTGCCACGAACTGCCCAATAGGTGAAATTGGGGGAAGCGGGGCATAACCGTCAATTAAGTAGGACGAAGATCCTCTGGCAAATAGGTCCAATACGACATCGTCTCCCTCCATTCGGACAATCTGCAAACAAGAAAAAGGGGAAATTGTCTGCGCTCTGATTCCATGTGCCATCGACCTCCCTCGCTTATCCCCAATCCTCCGATCTCCTCAGGTTCATCCTATTTCTCGCTGCCCACTATTACTCTCCCGATCTATCCATCTCTGTCCAATTCGTAAGTTCAATTTTGACTGGATTTGGATTCGTTAAGTTTCGTCGATTTTGTTATTGTTGTTGTTGCGCTAAAACCCTGAAAATATTGAGAATTGGATGGTGAATTGCTGCTGGGGTTTGCCCAAATTGAGTAGCTTGTGTCAGATTACTACTGAGAACTCTTAGCTCAGATTGTTGCTATTGATTAAGTCAAGGCTATATCTTGATTGGGAATTATCGATTTTGACAATTGATAGCCCAACTTATTTGTTGGAGTTCTTTCGTAGAGGTTGTGTTATTGATAGTTTATGATGGTGTAATAATGTTGGTTGATAAATGATTTACGAAAAATTATGAAATTTTTTGGTTGATTAATTTAGGGAGTATGGAGGGTGAGGTAGACTGTTTAAAGAAAGACGTTAAAGTGGACTACGATACATATTTCTTGAACTAATTTTGATATGGCATGGTCCTGTCCGGTACATGTTTTATTCCATGCTCAATGTAGTCATTAGTGGTTGTAGTGTATGCGTCGAATACGGTTCTAATGTGTGAATCTTGTCTACGGTTAGCAGAGAACTGGTAATAACATTTGGGAGAAAAGAAGTTGAGCACTGATAAGGGGCTTTATTCACTACTTTTGAGATATTGTTGGGAGATGGCGGAGAAGTCATGCGTCAAGCGCCTACAAAAGGAATATAGAGCACTGTGTAAGGTGTGTTCTTTTTCTACTGATCCTGTTGTCCGTTATCTGGTATAGACTGATAGTTGTCCTTCATCATTTCCATCACTAGAGTACTTTGTGTTTAGCCATTGTGTATGCCATGCATGGTTCTAAAAATCGGCCTAGTCGGTAGTCGTCCAACGACCAAGTCGATTTCAGTCAAATCGGCGGAGAAAATCGGTCGGCAAAAAATCGGCCGACCAGTTGGAAAAAATCGGTCCAAATCGGAAAAACAATGATATTTGCTTTTATTACTTAGAACTCTTGTAATGGTTGTTTTTACTTTTTAGACATTATTATCTCATTGTTGTTGAATATTGTAATGTTTTATTGACTATTTTTATTATTTTGGACATTATATTACCTTTTTTAAAATTATGTGTTTTAAAAATAAAAATAAATCTAAAAATGAAAATGAAAAACCGACTACTCTCCGACAACTCCCCTGACTACTCCTATACTCGTTAGTCCCCGGCCGACCGACTAGCGACTATCGATTTTTAGAACCTTGATGCCATGTTTCACTCAAATATCAGTAAGTTATCTCTTGGTCTTGTTAACGATTGACTTTGTTATCTCTTAGTAAATCGTCTTTTCAGATTCACTGTCTTTTGACTTGCTATCCAATGCTTTAATCATTGTATCGTTGAAATAAGTGCTTTGTATTGTTTTTCATTTTAGATTTTAGAGAGAATGACATACAACTACCTCAAAAAGATGCAAAACACACATAATCCATCTTGAAAAAGTTTTATACAAAGGACAAAGGCCCAGGCCCAAAGTAAATGACAGCAGGGGTGACTGCAATTTTGTTGTTAAATTACCAAAATATCCAGCTTATAAACAAAAATCTCACACTTTGCCACCATTCTCTTCCAAAACCCTTGATCTGACCCTCCTCGGATCCAAACTTTTATTTCCACTGATCTGAACCCCTCTCTCTCTCTCTCTCTCTCTCTCTCTCCACAACAAGGCCAGCACACTGCCAGAGATAGATGTCGCCGCTCGATCCACTACGCTGGTATTGGAATTTGTTTTCGCTGCCCGATCGACGCCGGAGCTGGAGGAGTTAGGTATTAACGTCACCGACCGATCGATGCTGCCGCTCGATCGATGTTTGCCTCTTGATCAAGTATGCCAGATGGAATCCGCAAGTCAGGGAGCTTTGCTAGATCGATGCTGGAGTTTGGGAATTAGATATCTGTCGTCAATGACGGCGACTACGAAATGGATGCTTGGGTGATCCAAGGTGGAGATTAGAAGTACCAAAGGGGCTGAGGTCAGGGAGCTAGCTCACTCTCGCTGAAGGATGACTCTGTTTCCGGTTTGTATTATTGTGTGGAAAGAAAGTTAAGGTTTTCGATTTGTATTAATTTGGGGAAATGTAGGTGAAGTGAAAGGAATTGTGGTACTGTGATGTTGGTTGTGTTGCTTTCTTATTGATCCTAAATTTGGTTACATTTTTTTTACAAAACTGAACTGAGTGTTATAAATGGTAGTAGCAGCAAGATTGATGACGAGATAGTAGCAGTAAAATTGGACAAGTAGTAGCAGCAAGATTGGACGAAAAGAATAGATGATCAAACAGTTGCAACAAAGTTTAACGACTACAGTTTTAGGTCAACTGGACGAGACCAGTGTAGTCGCAGCAAAGTTGGACGACAGTAGCAGCAGCAAGATTGGACGTTTTGTTTTTTCCATGTGGGATTAGTTTTGTAGAATTACCACATGCCACATGACATGTAAATAAGAATTTGTCCTTAATTGTTAAAAATTGTCCTTATCTGTTTTACAATAATACAAGTGGGTTTATTTGTGTTTTGAATCTTTTTGAAGGAGTTATATGTAGTTTGCTATAGATTTTAGAACTATGGGGGAATTCTATGTGCTTTAATTTAATAATAATGCCTCATTTGGGTAGCTACAAAAATATCTTTCTTTGTGTTTTGGATGGTGCTAATTGTGTTATGTGGATATGTAGGAACCGGTTTCTCATGTTGTGGCGCGTCCTTCCCCAAATGATATTCTCGAGTGGCGTAAGTTTATTGACAACAAGCTTCCTTTAAAGTTGAATTGAAGTCTTTGTGATGTTGATTTATGATAGTAGAGGGCTTAATCTTTATATAATCAAGACAGAGTTTTGGTGTTTTGATATTCTCACATGATGAGTAGAGAATGTGCAACTCACGTGACCAGGATTTGTTAATGCATCGAGCAGTTTTGTCAGTTTCGATGTTTGCTCAGTGAAACACAGGAATTTCTAAGAGATGGTTGAACAGTCTTTCTAACTATTTGTGGTCCTTTCATGATGGAGATGGTTACACTGGACATGGGTTTCTTATTCTATTTCCAGCTTTTGAAAACATTTATCTTTGTCCATTGCAAGGAACTAGAATTTCTTTCTTTGGCTCTACAAGAAAAAGGAAGAAATTAAACAAAATATGGCATGAAATGAACCAGGTTAACAGATGAAAACTATTTATTCTCTGCAATTTTAGTATCATGTTTTGGGGTTTGGGGATGACTGAATATACTCATAGCTTTTCCCTGCAACTTCCTGAATCGGAGAATTTAAAGTGAGATGTTGCTAAATCTGTTTCAAGTGTAATGAGATCCTACTCATTATCCTTGCTTGATATTATTGAAGAATTTGTAGTGTGGAAACAGTATCCTTGCCTGTCCCTTGGTTGGGAACTTTTATTCATTTTTGTTTATATCGGATGTTTCAGATTACGTCTTGGAGGGAAGCGAAGGAACACCTTTTGCAGGTTTGTCTGCGGTCTCCTTTTCCTCTCTTGAGTGTTTGATATTGGGTAGCATCTGTTGAGCAATTTTTATATTATATTAGGATTAATTTCAGTTTACCTACCTGAGGTATGACACTAACATCATTTCACCTCCCGTACTTTTAATTTTGAAAGTTTACCCCCTAAAGTTTCCAATTTTTATCAATCATGCTCAATTGTTGAAATTTCGATCAATTTGGACATTAAATTTTAGTATGTAGTCTTATTAAAAAGGTTCTAAATAACGATTTTTGTTGTTAGATGACTATATTTACCCTTCAAGTGAGTTATAAAGTTATAATTAAATCATCCAGCATTTTGGCATTGTGGAGAGTAATACTACTTGGCCAAACGTTAGATAGTTGATTATGTTTATCTTATTTGATATGAAGCTTATCTATTTACTCCAAGTGGGTTTGCTCGCTCACTTGATGCGCTTAGTACTAGAGCTGAATGGGTTTAGCTTTTATTTTGCCAAATTGTTAGCTCTGTGAATAAACCTTTTACATCAAAACTGAATCAGTCATGGAATATGTTCTACTGTTCACAGGTGGATATTACTATGGAAAGATCAAGTTTCCTCCAGAGTATCCCTATAAACCACCAGGAATCAGGTATGGACTTTTTACCAAATTCTTCTGCGAAATTGGAGTCTATTTATGTATATGAAGCATCTAGTTTTGTTTGAGTACACAAAATTTCTTCTGTGTGCATGTATACTGTTGATTACACTTACGACTTTGTTCCTGTTTGTAGCATGACTACTCCTAATGGACGATTTATGACTCAGAAGAAAATTTGTTTGTCTATGAGTGACTGTAAGTTTTGAAGAGGTGGTTTTAAGGGTTATTATTATTATTTTAGTATAAATGCTCTTTATAATTGATTTCTTTTGTCTATGCAGTTCATCCTGAAAGTTGGAATCCAATGTGGTCCGTGTCAAGGTTAGCCCTGTCCGGACTTAAGATGAACTTCTTTTATGTGCTTTTTCTTAATTGGCAAACTGAATAATTTGATAAATCACTGTGCTACACTAACGTTCTTTTCAAATGCAGCATACTTACAGGGCTTCTTTCATTTATGGTGGGTTTATTGTTGCTCTTTGAATTATTTTTCATGCTTAATTCCGCTTTCTGTCTGTCGGCTTTTACATGTCATTACTTTTATTTGGAAGATTACATGTCAACAATTGATGGTTTGTATATAGAGGAACTTGTGATTTATCATTTTATGCCTCTGTAAGTTTCAGTAGTTGAAGGAAGATACTTTTATTTTTCATTTTAAATGTTATCATTTATTTTTCTGTTGATTATACCTTTATAGACTATAGTTCCAATGGTTTTGATTTTTGAATGCTATGCCCTTGATTTTTGAGGCTTGTATCTCAACTTGTGTTCACTTGTGCAGATGGACAACAGTCCTACAACTGGCAGTGTGAACACTACTGTAGCTGAGAAGCAACGGTTGGCAAAGACTTCTCTTGCTTTTAACGCCAAGAAGTAAGTGCATTGGACCAGATACAGTTTATTCTAGTTTTTTGTTTGATAGTTTAGGCCACACTAAGGGCTAATATAAAATACTGGAATAGGCAAGCAGGCTTGTTATTTCTATCTGGGAAATGCTAGATGTCTTGAATACCTGTTTAACAGCTGCTTGACTCATGTCAGTTGTAAATACTAAACATCGATTCTGATTGGTTCCACTAATGTGTGCCAATTTTCTGTCAAACCAGTGTCACATTCCGCAAGATGTTTCCAGAGTATGTGGAGAAATATAACCACCACCAGCAGCAGCAGCTTTCTGAGCAGCTGAATCAAGAGCAGGTTGCACCTGAATCATCTCAAGAAAATTCCAAGCTCTTGTTGGAAAGGGTTGATTCTATGGGAGGTATGAAAACAGTAGGTGCCCTAAAGGACACTAGGAGAATTAAAAAGCAGTCCTTCCCTACCTGGATGATGTTACTGCTCATTTCTATCTTTGGTGTTGTAATGGCTCTGCCTCTACTTCAACTTTAATATCTTACAGCCCGAATAGAAAATTTATTGGGGTTGATAGGCATAAAAGCTTTTGCAAGTTGAGATGGGACTCATTCAAAATTCTCCTTAGGCTTAATGTTGTATCTATTATAATTTTGTATAGAAGGTTAATACCCAATGTCAGTTGAACCTCTTGGCTAATGGCTTTTCCCTTCTACGACGATGTTTTGTGACGTTCATGTTTGACTCATTTTATTTTTATTGAATTCGAGTTGGGTTTAAACTTGATTTTTTTTATGTTCAAGCTCGTCTCGGTTTTTTAAGCGCAAGTTGGGTTTATGTTGGTTTGACTCATTTAGTTTAAATTAAAAAAAAATTAAGACTATCTCATTAAGTATTTTCTTCTTGTGGTGATCGTTAGTGTTTGATTTAATTGTTCAATAAATTGATTGTTGTTCTAGAATATGTTGTTATATGTGTCTTGGCCTTATGCAATTAGGATAAATAATCTATATTCCGTATAGAGATATGTTTATTATTTATTTAAAGATATGTCCTATGTAATCATCTATAAATAGAGACACCTATCTATGAATAAAGTACATATCTTTCACAATTATCTATTCGTATTATTCTCATACTTCATCATGTTATCAGCTGCTTTTGAGTTGATAACAACTATAAACTCTAAAACATAAAACAAAAAGCCTTCAAGCCACCTCGGCTTCTTCTACTCGGATTCCTTCTTCTCGAATCCTCCACCCATCGTTGCACCGTTGCCGCTTCCCGGCCACTCATCAGTTGTCGTCGACTGAGATCATCTCGCCTAATTTCAAGACTTATCTGCGGTCACATTCTCAAGTCCTTTTCAAGCAAATTCTGAGGTAAGTTCAAAACAAACTTAAACTCTTTTCAAGTTCAATAACCTCAGGAAGGATAAATCGGGTTTCTCCCTTCTTCTACACCATTCTATGCTTGGAGTTGTGAAAATTACAGGTTTTAAAATCCCCAAATCGGGGTCACCTTTTTAGGTCTGCCTCCATTGTGAGAAGCTCGGATCTTCGAATCCTTGAGAGAAAAATATATTTGGACAAACCATTTAGTATCGTAACAATTGCTAACACCTTGGTTTTTCTTGTTTTTGCAGATGGATTCTGCACGGGTTGAATTTGACATCCTTGATGCTGATGACACTGAATACCCTAGGTGGGTTTCGGACGTCGAACAGACTTTCATCGAAAGAGATCTCATAGGGACGATCCACCATGATCCCAAAGCTGCTCCGCCTGAGAAAAAGATGCAATCCTAGGTGCTAATGTTTCTACGTCGACATATGTGCTAAACTCTACGTTGCCAATATATGAAAAAAATCAAATCTGCTTGAACTCTGGACAGCGCTGGCTGAGCGCTTCGGCAATGTTCATTAAACGCTATTGTCAGTACTATTGGCTAAATGAGATGACATACGCCTATTAAAATACTAGACTGTGGAGGAATTCAATAGCGACATGCTTCACCTTTAAGCTCAACTCATTTTTTGTGGCTTTTCCCAAAGATGATATGATCACAAAGACGTTCTTGACTTTTCCCACTCAATCTAAAGTATTGATGAACCAATATCGTCATGATCACCAACAAAAGAGACTCACTATCTTTAGTGGTCTAATGTCACAACTAATGACCGAAGAAAAGAGCAATCTGGTCCTTGAGAAAAACAATGTTTGCCACCAGACTGCACCGGAGAGCAACTATAGTGGTTGTGGTGGAAAAGCTCCTAAAAACAGAGGACAAAACGTCGTGATCCATATGCACATGAGAAAGCTCCTCAACGCATCAACAATCAGAAAAGATTTGGTGGCGGTAACCAATGTCTCCCCAATGTCTGGCAACGAGATGGTGGTGCCGCCAACCTTAGTGGCAGCGCACCAAAGCTCAAGAATCCTGCTAAGTAGCATACCTGTCTCCCTCAGTTTGTAACAGATGTGGTTCTCTTAACCATTGGCATCACAATTACCGTGCGAACTTAAAGGTCGTTGCTGCTTACAAGAAATATAAGAAGATTCTGGAAATCAACTATATGGAGACTGATGATGCTGACAAGAATGTCAAGCTCAAAATTAATGACGTTGCACCTGATTCTAGCATGGATGCATCCGACTTCGATGTAGTCGATTAGAAAGTCTTTACTCTCCTATTTTACCAAGTTTGTTATGTAATAAGGCATCTTAATGCCATACTTCAGTTATTTTTTAATTTCGAGACTCTTGATGTACTCAATTTTTCATTAATGCTTATGAATGACATTTTGTTTTATCGATGTTTCGTCTAGAATTTGCAGTCCTTCAAAACAACCGGCTTGTAAATTTGTGCTAGGCGTGCCAGTACCTTTGGGTCAGGTACAACCTTGAAGTTGGATGCTACTTGCGTCCCTCTTCTGACTTCTATTCACAGCGACCGTGACAGACGCCGATCTTCTTCCTCTGTCTAGGTTCTCTTCTTAGACCTACAAGGGAAAGTCCCTCTAGGATTTTTCTCCAACCTTTGAGGATGGCCGAATCTTACTTAGTATGCAAAGAAACTAAGCAGCGGGTATCAAGATATAAACTGGCGAACGGATTCTCCAGAACTGATTGCGGGAGTAAAACTGCTCAACGGATCGAACAGAGGAGTAGAGAGATTTCAACGGATTGAAACCTGTCAGACTTAACGGATTAAGTCCCTTTTGCAGCTTGACGGATCAGGCTACGGTTGCTGACGGATCAGGCTTGGTTGCTCCGGAGAGGCTTGAAGACTTTCGCGTGGCGAAGTTGTTGTCTGTTTGTTGATAGATGTCGTTGTTTCGTTTCTCTTGCACCTCAACCCTTTATATAGTGAATACTAGGGTAGATGTTTCCTTGCCAATCAAGGTATGGCCTCAAATAATCCTTCTTGTAGCGCAAGACTAATTCTTAAAGCCCAATCATGTAAGCCCAACACTACTCTGGTGGTAACTTACCTTTCTGCAATCACGTGTCTAACTTCTTATAATACTCTCGCGAACGCTTTTCCAACTGCGAACGGATTCTGCCAACACACGCCTCGCTTCGCGAGCGCGTTTCCCCCTGTAAACAAATTAACTCTCTTCGCGAGCATACTTTGTTACTGTGCTCCTTGCGAGCGCTTTTGACTCTCCAAGCGTCCTCTGACCTTCTTGACCGCAAGCATCGGTCCAGATGTTTTTCTATAAATGGGCTTTTTACTTTTGGATCTAACATTGCCCCCCAGTTCTTGAGATTAAGCCCGTCTGCGAAAATCGAAAAGAGCTATACCTTAGCATTGATTTAACCAAAAGCAAACGTCTTTTCATTGTCACTCCTCAGAACACTCAACCATCATTTCCCTCTGCAACTCCTTTCAAACCTTCCTGAGATAATCCGCCGCCGTTCCTACTTCCAAATCAATGGCACCCAAACACACCTTCTCTGCTGTGAAAACCGCACCCAGAACCCCTTCTGAGCATGAAGCCCTAAACTTTGTCCAAGCCATGGCTGGCCTCCGACCTGCTCCAAAACCCAAGGGTTCTTGGTTGAGAGTTAAGATTGATCAAACCTGCGACCTAGGTCCCTGGGTCGATGTCTTCCCAAACCCACTTGAACTGCCTTACCGTCAACATGCATCTCGAATTCCCCCTTTAATCTTTCGCAAGGAAGAAGCTTCATTCGTCGACTGGCAGAAGTCAGACGCCCAGACCAGATTTGGGCAGTGGCCGAATACTAATGACGCCGAGATCCAGTGGTACCAACAACGCCGTAGTAAGGACCTTGAACGATGGCAGGCCGTTGGAATCGCCGATCCTATCGACCTCTGCTTCTCCTTGAAGTCTGGTTGTAACAGAGCTCCCCTGGCAGCAACTAAACACTCTGGGATACCATACCTGCTAATGATGTTGCTGAAGATGAAGCTGCAAACTGTTCGAGCAGATGCATCTTTTAAGGGTACAGCCTCCACCCATTTTGTGAAATAATCGGTCGCTAATAGGATGAACTTATGCTGCTGAGACGAAGCTGGATGAATAATTCCTATAAAATCCAACGCCCATCCTCTTGCTGGCCAAGGCTTAATAATGGGTTGCATGGGCACATCTGGAACATGCCGCACCGGTCCATGCGCTTGACACTCCTGACAACCTTGAGCAAAGGTGACGCAATCTTTCAAGATTGAAGGCCAAAAGTAACCATAACGATGGATAAGCCACCTCATCTTTGGTCCAGCCTGGTGCGAACCACACACTCCTAAGTGTACCTCTCTCATTACTCGCTTAGCTTCCTTTCCAAAGATACACCTGAGATAAACTCCATCCTCTCCTCTGCGTAAGAGTTCGCCACCTCGTAGCACATAGTTAGTGGCAAAGTATCTGACTTGTCTATCAACTGGAGTAGATGGATTATCCAAGTAATCAATGAGTGGTTGACGCCAATCTGTGTCGATAGCTTCTATCGTTGCGACGTACCATTCATCCGCGTCTACCCTCCGAGCCATGAAAGAAGGTAACGTCCTCCTTTCCACCTTCAAAATCCGCTCGCAGACTCCATCAGCCAAAGTTATGCCAGTGGCGATTTGCGCTAATTCATTCGCCGCGAAGTTGTGTGCTCTTGGGATATAATCCAGAGTGACATCACTGAATTGCTCCAGCAACTCTGTAGCCCTTTCCCAAAAAGGAACCAAAGTAAAAGTTGTACATTTGTATAACCCCTTAAGCTGATTGATCACCAACAAGGAGTCACCGAACACACTTACCACTGTTGCCCCCATTGCGAGCAACATTTCCAATCCGATTATGAGTGCTTCATATTCAGCCTGATTGTTGGTGCATTTCCACTCTAGTTGGAAAGAATATGCATGACGAACCCCCAGTGGACTTACTAGAGATATCCCAGCGCCAGATAAACTCTCAGTGCTGCTCCCATCAAAGTATAATTCCCAGGGCTGCATCAGAATGGCCACCACATCTAACTCCCTGTATTGTAAATCTTGTTCCACAGGATGATGAAGCAAAAAATCTGAAACCGCTTGTCCGGTTTGTGCCTTCAAAGGTGCATATTGTAGTGAGAACTCCGACAAAGCTAACACCCATTTACCAATTCGACCCCTAAGAATGGGTCTAGTTAACATGTATTTCACCAAGTCCGTCTGTGCCACTACTACCGTTGTGAAAGATAACATGTAATGGCGTAATTTGCAACCGGCGAAATACAACGCAAGGCACAACCGTTCCATGTCACTGTACCTGGTTTCTGCATCTATCAACGTCCTGCTAAGGTAATACACAGCATGCTCAACCACTTTATCATCATCTTGGTGTTCATCTTGTGCTAAAAGTGCAGCAATGGATGTCTCGCATGCTGAAATGTAAAGCTTCAAAGGGTGACCCGGCCGTGGAGGCATCAGAACTGGCGGTGAAACTAGGTACTGCTTTATTCTGTCGAACGCTTCCTGGTGACTTGTCTCCCAACGAAACTCCGTATCTGCCCTCAATTTTAACAGAGATGTAAAGGGTTGAATCTTTCCTGCTGAATTCGAGATGAACCTACGCAAGAAGTTAATCTTTCCTAGTAACTGCTGCAACTCCTTCTTGTTAGCTGGGGCAGGAGCTTCTATGACTGACTTGACCTTGTCCGCTGGAATCTCGATCCCCCGCTGATGGACCACAAACCCTAGGAAATCGCCTGACTGAACCCCAAAGACACATTTAGCTGGGTTCATTCTGAGTTTATGTTTTCGCATCCTTATGAAGACTTTTCGTAGATCCTCTATGTGGTCTGCCTTAATCTTGGACTTTACTACCACATCGTCAATATAAACCTCCAATATCTTCCCTAATATGTCATGGAAGATAAGGTTCATCGCCCTTTGATATGTGGCACCAGCATTCTTAAGCCCGAAAGGCATGACTTGGTATTCGAATGCTCCTGTAAATCCCGGACATCTGAAAGCCGTCTTGTGCTTGTCTTCCTCCTCCACAGGAATCTGGTGATATCCTGCGGTTCCATCCATGAACGATAACAACTCATGCCCTGCCACTGCATCTACCAGCATGTCCGCCATGGGCATAGGATACACGTCCTTTGGTGTGGCAGTATTTAGATTCCTGTAATCCACGCACACCCTCATCTTACCATTCTTTTTCCTGACTGGTACTATGTTAGACAACCACTTGGCATACTTTGTAGGTCGAATAATTCCTGACTTAAGCATCTTTTCCACCTCTTCCTTAACTGAAGCCGCTGTGTCGGCATGCATTCGCCTAGGTTCTTGTCTGACTGGCCTGTAACCATCCATGATTGGTAGCTTATGACAAACTAACTCTGGTGCTAAACCCGGCATGTCCTCGTATTTCTCTGCGAAGCAATCCTTGTACTCGTGAAGTAGCTCAATGAGCTTCTGTTTTTGTTCAGGCTCCAAATACACACTTATTCCAACCTCTATTGGTTCCTCTAGGGTCCCCAGGTTGACCTTCTCTACTGGATCCTTGACCTTAGGTGGAGTATCATCCAAGGCTGCCGGAGCTGCCTGGATAATCTCCTCCTCTTCCTCGTAATACTCCAAAACATCATCGTTAACGCACTCTACTGCCGCCACCTGTTGGAAAGCCTCTTGCTCCTGCCTAAAAATAGATAATCTCTGATGCAGGGAAGCGTAGGCTTCCAACTCCTCCTTGCTGAGTTGTGGCTTCATTGATTGTTTCGGGGTAAAACCATGGAGATTGGTCTACTGGCGTCTGCTTGAAGTTGCGCCAATCCCCATTGCGTAAGCTCAGTGGAGGTCACCCCATATGGATGTCCTTTCTTTGTGATGCCACTGACTCTTAAAGGCCTCATGTCTTCACTGTAATAACTTGCATCAACAAAGCAAGCTGCTACTGAGAATGGTCTAGGATCGGCCTTGATTATTTCAGACTCATCAGTTTCTGGGTTCCAGATAGCGAGCTCTTGATGGAGCGATGATGGAACACAACCGGCCTGATGAAGCCAATCTCTGCCCAGAATCATAGTATAAGGAGCAGTGCACTCAGCTACGAAGAAAGTTTGATACATCTCTGATGGGCCAACCCTAATTTTTAGTATCACTACACCGAGTGTCTGAGCTATGTTTCCAGCAAAACTTTTCACCTTCATCTTGCTGTCTAGAATTTTCTCCTTCGGAACCTGAAGGAAATTCATGGTCTGTACGGTAAGGACACTTACAGCAGCCCCTGTATCCACCAATATCCTACTGACCCTTTTGTCCATCATATCAGCAGATACGTACAATGGACGCAAATGCTGCCTCATGGCGAATGTGGGCTTGGAGAACAAAACGTACTTCCTTCTCAAATCAGGGTCCATGTCCTCTTTATCCTTCTTTACAGCCAACTCCTCTCTGCGAACGGATGACTCCACTCCAGTCTCATCTTCTGACATGTTGAGGAAGACTTCAGACGAAATTGGCTCATCCAATGCATACATAGAAGGTAAGACATACACCATATTGCAATAAGTGTTTGTCTCTGGAACTGGTATCACAGCTTCGGTCGTCACGTACACCTGAGCAGATTCAGATTGGTCTGAAATCATCTCACCATGCTCGTTTTCCACATAAAGCACGCTACACGGCAAACTTTCGTCCATACCCCCGGTTTCATCTTCCTCAGTTTCCTCCATATCATCTTCTATGACTCGAGGTATATCGACTTCTGACTCTTCTTCTACGCGGGCAAATGCTTCAGCCATCTGCTTTACCAAAGAAACCTCTGGAACAGGTCTCTGTTGCTCAACCTCAATCATAGGTCCAACCTTATCTTTTTCTTGGGACCCCGGATCCTGACGCTGAACTACTTTTGGTCTCCATTCGAACTTTGTTTTCGACGTCTTGATATTGTCTCCGTTCTTAGGGACTTCTGATATCCTAACCCTTTTCGCCGGAGACGTCTCAGGTGTCTTACTAAAGGTGGAAATAGATATTTCACCCACCACCTTTTTACCTACCCGTGACCAGACTGGTTCTCGCGTATGTTGACTTTTGTCAATGCTCATCCTTGACCATACAGACTTTCGTTCGCCGCTATTTTCTTCTCGCGAGACTCTCTTCTGTCCGCTATGTTTCGTGGTAGAAGTCTTGGTGGTATCGCGAACGTTTCTGATAGGGCAATAAGGTCTAGCTGACAATAAATCCAGCTTCCGCCTTAACTGTTCCGGAGTCTCCCTGATCTGGTCTGGGCTGACTAGGCCTTTATCCAATGCCTCCAAAAGCCTCTTGGTTTTGCCATATCTTCGCTGCACGTTCCTAGTCTGAGTAGGTGTGGCTTCTACCACCTTTCCTCTCTCTCTGACCATCCAGACGTTGTCTTTGAGGATATTCCGTGAAGCTGGTGGTATATAAGGCTTAGTTATTACGTCCTGCGGGTAAACCACTGGCTTCTTCTGCTCCATTCTTGCCTGGCGTAAACGCAAGTAGAGGTTGGAATCCCTCTGACTAGGGCTTGCTGATCTCCTCATCTGCTTCGGGCTGTGTGGCTGATATGCTTCAGGGGGTGTAGCAAACGCACTCTTCTGCTCGTGTTGTGGCTCTTTAGCAATGCCACATTCAGTTTTGCACCTATCACACAACATGACTGCTGATGTACCTGCCATTGGTTCTTTCCGTTTGACAACTTCTGTTTCTCCAGCTATAGTGCTCAGGTCAAGCGTCAGTTTTCTGCTACCCCGAGCCAAATCAACCATAGCCACATCTGCTACCGCTGGATCACAAAAGGTGATTGACCCCTCATTGACCCATTGTTGTATCTGATCTTTGAGCTGCATGCACTGAGAAGTCTTGTGAGTCCACAAGTTATGAAACTTACAATAGGTCTTACCAGCTATTGCTTCTTCTGGGGGGAAGACTCCCCAAGGGATGGCCACCTCGTTGGCCATGATCAGCTTGTTCAAGATAATATGAGCCCTACTTGCATCATAAGTGTATTCTTTGAACTTTGGCCTTACCGGCGGTGGCTTTTCCTTCTTCCCTTCGCATGACACTAAATCAATCATATTGATGGTGGGAAAAGGATCGATGTCCACCCAAGCCGCAGTCTTTTCTTCATTCGCTCCGAGCTTTCCCTCGTTGATCCAAGTCTGGATAGTGTCCTTCAAGCGAATGCACTCCGATGTGTTATGGTTCCAAAGATTATGGAACCTGCAGTACTTCTTTCCTTTGAGCTGTTCCAGTGTAGGGGGAGGTCCAAAATCATTCCTTACCTTCCCTAATGCCGTCAGATCTTCCAAAATTTCCGGTGCCTTGTGTGCATTATATGTATAGGATTCGTACTCCGGCTTGGCGAACGCGGCGAACGAGATCTTTACTGGCTCTTTAGACATTTTCAACACCTGGGACTTGATAGGCTGTCTGCCTGCTAACTCTACTGCTGCGACTTCTTCCTCATAACCCATCATGTATGGGTCTGCATAGGGCATAGCTTGTGGGGCCGAATAGTAGGGATCCATATGGGAATATATTGCCCCCACAGTCTTGTGCCTTGCTGGAGGCATTCTGGGCCTCAGCGTTCCTGGGATGAGAGCTAAGTTGTTCCTGGAATTGTTAGCGTCTTCGTCCAGCTCATTCAGGAAGTACTGGTAACTGCCAACCCTGTTCATTAAGTCAGCCATGCTAGAGAACACTCCATCGTGGTGTTTTGCTCTCTGTCTCTTCTCCAACCCACGAATTGCAATTTTGATCAAGTCAGGCTCCGGGATTGGAGTTTTGCACTTGGCCTGTTGAATCTTGAACCGCTTGAGGAATTCTACAGATGACTCCATAGGTTGCTGATACATCGCTGTCAAAGAAGACAAGTCAACCTCTGGTTCCACAGTTCCAAATGTGGTTCTAAACATGGTCTCCATCACGTTCCAGTCAGGGACCGATCTTGGTATCAACTTGGTATACCATGTCAGTGCTGACCCTGACAATGAGGCACCGAATGTGCGTAACTTGAAAACATTGTCCGCACCATATGGTCCACACTCGCCTGTGAATCTTGCGATGTGGGTGGCTGCGTCTTCAGATCCTTCTCCTGAGAACGAAGTGAATCTTATCTGCCGATAATGTTCCGGCCATGGGCTTTCAGCCACCCATTCTGGATACGGGTGTGCGTATGCAGTGTTCACAGCAACAACGGGAGTTGCCCTTATTGCCTCCTGTATCATATTCTGGACTGCATCCCAGTCCAGCTGAGGTCTCCTTTGATTAGGTGTTGGCGAACGACGTGGTTGCTGCCTTGGAGCCCTCTGTCGTCCTCTAGCCCCTACAGGGTTCTGATTATTGTGCACCGCTAATTGGTCATCACCCACACGAAGTGGACCAAATCCCTCCCGGTGCACGGTTCTTCTATCCACCTGGTGATCGACCTCTTCTAGCAACTCTTCTTCTGGAGGCTGTTGGCGGATAAGCTGCTCAGTTCTCATGGCATTTAAAGCCTCCATGAACATATCCATCCTCTTATTCAGCGCTTGCTGATTTTCGTTCATCTTAGTTGCTAGGTCTGCATACCTTAGGTCCTGAATCTCGGCCTTTTTGTCTTGTTGCCGGGCTCGGTCGCGGACCTCCTGGAAACCTTTAGTCAGGTTATCCAATGATGAGCTTAATGCTCCTACGTGTTCAGCAAGGTTCTGTGACTGTCCTTCGTTAGTCATGGCACCAAACTTGCTAATAGCTTGTTCTGCAGATAGCTTCCTACAGTAAGCCGAATTATGTGGTCTTGCGACTACGTGTTCTGGTTTGGAACACGAAGGATATTCCTTTTGATATTCGCCGAAGCCTGTAATCTTGACACGGTCCCACTGGGCGTGCCAGATGTTTCGTCTAGAATTTGCAGTCCTTCAAAACAACCGGCTTGTAAATTTGTGCTAGGCGTGCCAGTACCTTTGGGTCAGGTACAACCTTGAAGTTGGATGCTACTTGCGTCCCTCTTCTGACTTCTATTCACAGCGACCGTGACAGACGCCGATCTTCTTCCTCTGTGCTAGGTTCTCTTCTTAGACCTACAAGGGAAAGTCCCTCTAGGATTTTTCTCCAACCTTTGAGGATGGCCGAATCTTACTTAGTATGCAAAGAAACTAAGCAGCGGGTATCAAGATATAAACTGGCGAACGGATTCTCCAGAACTGATTGCGGGAGTAAAACTGCTCAACGGATCGAACAGGGGAGTAGAGAGATTTCAACGGATTGAAACCTGTCAGACTTAACGGATTAAGTCCCTTTTGCAGCTTGACGGATCAGGCTACGGTTGCTGACGGATCAGGCTTGGTTGCTCCGGAGAGGCTTGAAGACTTTCGCATGGCGAAGTTGTTGTCTGTTTGTTGATAGATGTCGTTGTTTCGTTTCTCTTGCACCTCAACCCTTTATATAGTGAATACTAGGGTAGATGTTTCCTTGCCAATCAAGGTATGGCCTCAAATAATCCTTCTTGTAGCGCAAGACTAATTCTTAAAGCCCAATCATGTAAGCCCAACACTACTCTGGTGGTAACTTACCTTTCTGCAATCACGTGTCTAACTTCTTATAATACTCTCGCGAACGCTTTTCCAACTGCGAACGGATTCTGCCAACACACGCCTCGCTTCGCGAGCGCGTTTCCCCCTGTAAACAAATTAACTCTCTTCGCGAGCATACTTTGTTACTGTGCTCCTTGCGAGCGCTTTTGACTCTCCAAGCGTCCTCTGACCTTCTTGACCGCAAGCATCGGTCCAGATGTTTTTCTATAAATGGGCTTTTTACTTTTGGATCTAACAATCGAAACATTCCTCTTTGTCCCTTATGGTTACAATAACATGTACAAGTCCTTACATAATGACATGAATCACAACCTACAAGGTTAGGTTGCGTTGTCTCGGTCCCTCCCGAAGGGATGGTGACGCACGGCTCTATGCACACTCATGTGTGCTTCATGTGTTTTTCGGCCAAGTCTTTTACTCTAGCAGATTTTTCATTATTGATTGTATCAACTAGGCTCATCCAAGTATAGTGTGATTTCTTAGAATTGTCTGAAATTAAGAAGATAGTGGTTTTAAGTGTGCCTTGCACTACCGACCCTCCACGGACATGCCTGGTCATATTACACTTGGAGTTACCGAAAGCTTTCGATTTTGGATCTCCCTATGCTATTAAACCAAATGCCGTCTTTTAATAGACGTTGAAGACTTATTATGCCACATCTTTGATAAGAAAACACATCACTTATGGCCTAGATATCGGCCTACATGCTTCTTGCAAGCTCCAAAAACTTGCACATGCCAATTCTGCAAAAAACAGCAAATCTATCCCTCCCTGGACAGAAACTTTGAACGAGCATTGTGAACTGCTCTAGATGAAATAAAATGCCTTTTTGATATCACTGGAAAGCTCTACGAGTCTATTTTCTAGAACTGTTGGTCGTTTGTTTATATCTATCCTAACAAAGAAGTTATGGCTGTTTGAATGTGCATAGGTCATCCTGCGTGGGAAAATTTTTTGCACTCTAGGGATTGATGATCTTATAAGTACTTTCCAATCCTTTTTAAATAGCTCCAAAATGAACTATTTACTCATATATCTACTCTCTTTTGTAGGTATGACTACTGGAGAGATCGAGTGCCTTGTAGATAGTGGAACTACCCACACAATCCTAAGGAACCGACAACTCTATTGAGTTATTGCCTTGTACAATCTCCGTGACAGCAATGATTAGATCTTCACCTGTAATTCGAGAACGTGGAACTGCTCGATTCTTATTGCCTCATAGAACTTTGATCCATGTTGTGGATGCGCTTTATGCACCTCAAGGAAATCAAACCATATTGAGTTTCAATGACATACGCGCTAATGGTTTTCACCTGGAAACTCATTGTGAGAATGGACAAGAATTTCTATGTATTACTTCTCATGAATGCGGACGAAAACGCACATTGAAAAAAACTTATGAGTCAGTCTAGTGGGCTTTACCTCACTACTATTCAGATTATTGAATCCCATGTAGTCGCTAAACAAGAACTTTGGGACTCTGACTCATACAAGCTTTGGCATGACCGTCTTGGTCATCCTGGAAGAGATATGATGATCCAGATTTTGTGAAATTCACACGGATATCCCTTCTTTAGATCCAAACGACAATGTTTGGAACATCATGTTACCACGCCCCAAGGTGTTGACGCCACCATTGATGGTGGCAGCCTATTGTCGGCATTAGTGTCTACCGGGCTCGGCTCCAACATCCAGGATGCCTCTCGGCCGTCTTCCCGTACAACTGAGGCGTGCCATCTCTCTCATAGTGTGTCATTGACTCCTTCCATTGCACATCGCTCGTTTTACAAAGCTTGTTCCTTTGGAAAGATCACAGCAAGACCATCATAAGCTAAAGATAATACAACCAATATATCGTTCTTACATAGGATTCAAGGTGACATATGTGGGCCGATTCATCCAAGTTGTGGACTATTTATGTATTTTATGGTTCTAACAGATGTCTCCACACGTTGGACTCAAGTTGCTTTATTATCTACACGCAACGCTGCATTTCCAAAACTCCTAGCTCAAATAATAAAACTCAGGGCTCACCACCCTGATCATCCAATCAAGTTTATTTGATTAGACAATGCTGGAGAATTCACATCAAAAACTTTTGATGAATATTACATGTCAATAGGGATTGAAGTTGAACATCCTGTACCTAATGTGCACACTCAAAATGGTCTTGCAGAAGCTACCATTAAGCGACTTCAGATGATCGCTCGAGCTTTAGTTATGCACACCAACCTTCTAATTGCATTAGAGGCTATGCAATACTACATGCAGCTTTACTTATTCGTTTCAGACCCACCACACACCAAACCTTTAGTGCGTACCAGTTGGTAACTGGGTATGAGCCTAATATCTTTGGTTGTGATGTCTATGTGCCAATAAAACCACCATTGCGTTCAAAAATGGGTCCTCAGAGACGATTGGGTATCTCTGTTGGATATGAGTCACCAACAATCATTCGATACCTAAAGCCTTCTATATGAGTTCTATTCACTGCGCGATTCACCGATTGTCACTTTGATGAGACACTCTTCCTGTCGTTAGGAGGAGATAAGAGCACAAGTGTTCATGAGGAACGACGTGAAGTGTTGTGGTTTGTCTCCTCATAGTTTCATCATGAAACTCGCACTCCTTATAGTATCTTAAATCCGAGTTTGAAATGAAGGACCTTGGGAAGACTCGATTCTATGTAAGACTTGAACTAGAGCACCGAGCCTGTGGTATTCTAATCCACCAGTCTGCATATGTCCAAAAGACGCTCAGACGATTTAACATGGACAAATTGCATCCGGCTAGTACTCTCATAATTGGTCGAAGTCTGGATATCAATAAAGATTCATTCCTTCCAAAAGATGAAGATGAAGAGCTATTGGACGCCGAAGTTCCATATCTTAGTTCAATAGGTGTGTTATTGCACTTAGCTCAGTGTACTTGACCAGATATTGTCTTCTCAGTGAATTTGTTAGTTAGATTTAGCTTAGCGCCAAACCGACGTCATTATGCCGGTGTAAAGAATGTATTTCGATATCTTAAACACACCATTGACCTAGGATTGTTCTTTCCCTACACAAATGAAAAGAAGAGCGAAGTTGGTCTTGCGATACATGAGGAACACGAACTCGGCCGGAGTTGGGACCTGACCGCCGCCGTGGACGCCGCCACCGTCGATGTCGCACAAGGGACCGACGCTGTGTACGCCACTGACATCCTTGGTTATGCTGAGACTCCTAACAATATGTTAGTAGGTTTCACCGACGTAGGATACCTCTCAGATCCATATAAGGGACGTTCTCAAACTGGTTATGTATTCATTATTGGAAATACAACAATATCTTGGAGATCTACTAAACAGACTCTTGTGGCAACATCCTCAAATTATTAAGAGATCATTGCTCTATATGAAGCTGTTCGTGAATGTGTATGGTTGAGATCAATCATTGGACACATTAGAGGAACTAGTGGATTAAGATCTACAACTGATAAGCCTACATGCATGTATGAAGACAATGTAGCCTGCATTGAGCAGATGAAGCATGACTTTATTAAAGGTAACAATACGAAGCATATTTCATCTAAGTTCTTCTACAATCAACAATAATAAGCGTTTCTTAACATTTAAGTGAACCAAGTGAGTTCTCAAAGAAACGTGGCAGATTTATTTACTAAGTCTTTACCTAAATCTACATTTGATAAACATGTGAAGAGCATAGGCATGCATCGTCTATCAACCCTTCCTAAGTAATGTACACATCAGAAGGAGTTCACATGATTGGTTTGTTTCACTCTGTTTCCTTACGATCAAGGTTCAGTTTTCCCACATGGTTTTTGTTACTTGACAAGGTTTTTAACGAGACAACATCTGAAACATCACCGTCATAACAAAGAGGGAGTGTTCTAGAATATTATGTTATGTGTGTTTTGGCCTTTTGCAATTAGGATAAAGAATCCATATTCCGCATAGAGATAGGTTTACTAGTTATTTAAGGATATGTCATATGTAATCCTCTATAAATAGAGACACTTATCTATGAATAAAGTACATCTCTTTTACGATTCTCTATTTGTATTATTCTCATACTTCATCAATTGCTTTATTATATGTATTTTAATTAAATAATTTGATTCTCTTTCAGTTAAAAGGAAAGTAATAAAACGAAGAGAAAATTACATATAAATAACTGACTAAATTTTAAAATACAAAAAACTCATTTTTCTTAATATTTATACAATTTATGACATGAGCTCAAACCCAAAACTAATAATATCAAGCCTGATCAGAATTTTGCTTATCAAATGACCGTAACCTTCCATCCCTAACTTTCCTCTCACTCTCTCTCTCTCTCTCATGAATCAATGGCGTGGACGAATCAATGACGCGTCAGAGCTTCTGCAACTTGTTAACGATGTCGGTGATGCTTCACCAATTTGGTGCGGCGGATCGCATTTTCTCAAGGAGATCAAGCACTTCAAAGGCCATGAATTTTCACCCTCGAACGCTTCACTAACATAACCTTTCAGTTGAGTCAGTACCAGAGCCTTTCGGTCGGGACAGTACCATTGACTTTCAGTCAGGAGTAGTTGTGTTTGTGATGGTGAAGAAGAAAGTAGAACAATTGATGCAAGCCTGATCAGACTCTTTACTGAGCTGCCTGGTGAGTAAAGGGTCAAAATTTCTCATGTGGATCTCTTCGACGTCAAGTTTGGTATTGGGAATTTCTCACCTTTTCTTTTCTCTTTTTATCGTAAAGAGAAGAAGAGAATTTTGGTAAAGTACGAGGACAATAATTTATCTTAATTTGTTAATTTTTGTCTTTTAATGTATAAGATATTGTGTAAAACATGTATTTATAAACATAAATTTAATTAGTAACTAAAATATAGTTTGTTATAAAAAATAGAAGATTTAGATTTTATAAAATATATTTTAAGTATAATATTTTTTTTAAAAAAAACCAAGTTTTAAAACGAGATGTTCGCTAAACGAGCATAATATAACATCGTTCAAGCTTGGTTCGTTTTTTGTTAGGCTCAATATTAAACTTAAAATCGGCTCATTTATCTTACAAGCACGACCCGAACAAGCTAATAAATGGTTCAATCATAGAAATCTGTAGCAATCAGAGAGAATCAAGAGAGAAAACTAAGAAATGCTCCAGCAAGAAGACCAATTATATAGCTGGAACCGGAACGAGTCAGCCAACTACGTTAGTTCCTACTACAGTGCCAGTAAGGGAAAGGTTGAGTTTCAATGAAGCAACATGAGAATGAAAACAGGAAAGGAAATACTTAAAAAGTCTAACAACCACAGTCACGGTGAGATGAGAAAGCTTTCTTCTTTCCTATCTGGTCAGACCACTTTCAACACGCCGTTGCAGTAATACCGCCTCTCCAGCTTTAATCCTATCTTCGGGATTGATGGGCAACATTCTCTACAGTAAACAGGGATGAAATTAAATGGTTATTGTGATAAAATCTGTAAAAAAATTGCTTTCAAAAAATTGTGTACAAATATACTTACCATCAGAAGCACTGATCCTGAATGGCCAAACAATGGTAACATCAGGGCATAGAGATTAAGAATAGGCTGAATGGTCCTCTGGGTATCCCACTGATCTTGTACATCCCAAGGGTAGGGGTTCTCTGATGGAGTGCCCAAGGGTAGGTTACCAAAAAATTGAATTTGTAAGAACCCAATTTATACTCATACATCAATCAAACAACACATTCAAACTGTTAATTGAATAGAACTTACTCATATACATGTTGGAGATGAGTAAGTTCATGTGAAGTATGATCAGCAGGGAACAAAACCTGACCAGTTGCCATTTCAGCTATATGAAAGAAGAAAAAGAAAAGTAAAAGAATCATCAATTTCATAGTAAATGAACAGTCTTGCACAAAAAAGTGTGACCAAATAAAGATTCAACTTGACTATGCTAGCATGCTTAAGGAATCAGGACAAATAAAAGTAGTGTGGTGCAAAAATAAGGAATGACAAACATCAATCTACCCCTAAAGTTACAAACCACCAGACTTGACTCTGCTAGCATGCTGCTAGGACATGTAACATAACTGTTGGTGTCTGCATAAGAATTGGCAATACATGAAAATAAAAATAGACTAATTTAGATTTTAGACATTAGTTCTAAAGGACATATATCAATATTTGCCATATCATTAACAAGAAACACTAGTATACAAAAAAGGATAACACAGAAAGCAGGGAGAAACAGAGCACCAAAGAAGAAACTAAACCTGTCAAACAGTCCCTAACCTTATCACTAAACACCAGCCAATTCAATCATCAAAGCATCTTCCTCATTTCCACATCCACACCATCAATCTACACTATCAGTAACTTAACCACTACACAAATTGCACCAACATCCTAATCAACATAACCAATTTGCCCACAACAAAATCAAAACCCAATTCAACAGAATCAAACACCCAAAAATTCAATCAAAGCAACTGTAATAATAGTGAGGTGAGAAGCTTATACGTACCCATAATGCATCCCAAGGCCCACATATCCACCGGATAAGAATACAGTCGTGAACCATCACCGGCCGATAGCTTTCCGATAGAGGGTAAGATCGGTATCCAGGTGCTTTGGCAATGGCAGTCACCGTCTTCCGGTCCCGGTGCTTTGGCCGAGCATCCAAGTCGTCCTCCTCGTGCTCGATGAGGTTCCCTAGGGGTGCGCATATATCTGGTTTTCAGTCTATCTAAAAACCGCGCCGGATAACCGAACCGATTAAAACTGATCAAAAAATAACGTAAACCGGTCTAAACCGATTTAAATCGGATTGATTCCAGTTTAGCTTTAAATCGGTCTTAATTAACTGAATATTATATATATATATATATTTAATACGTGTCATTTTGTTATTAGTTTATATATTTCTTATCATGTGTCGTCTTAGGAATACATAAATTTCTATCAAATTATATGTATTTATATACACACTCATATGAACTTATATTCTTGAATAAGTATACTATTACAAATATATATATATATATATATATATATATATATATACTTTGACATTTAATCTAAGCATGATTGTAAATTTATGATGAAAAATAATTGAGAGAAAAACCTAAAACTATATACGTTTTAATTTTTATAGAGAAGAAAGACAAAATAATATTTTTTTTTTAAAATGTCTCACCTTATTGTTTTAAATTCGGGTCAAATCCGAAACCGATCTAACATGATCTGGTTTCCGGTTGATCAGATTTTAAAATTTGGTTCCGGATAGAAATTTTGCAAATCCAAATAATTTGAATTGTGTACATTTTGGACCAAAAACCGATCTGATCTGAATATGCCCACCCTTATAGTTCACGACGAAAGGACAGTCGGCTAGAGTCCTCAGAACCTGAACCTCGTTCCAGCCTGCGCCGAATCAGCACCAGCTAGCCAATGGCAAGGCAGCCGATGTTGATTTGGCGTGTTGCCTGCAAACGGCAGAAGTTCCCTGACCGCTTGAGCTCCTCGCAATCTGCTGTTCATGGTGGTGGCTTGGAGAGGAAGCAGAATATGATCGGAAGAAGGTTCTGGAGGGTTTAAAACTTGAGTCTAGTACCTTGAAAATGGGTTTGGATTTGAGAATTGGGCCTTGTTAATCCGGTCCATTCTAGATAAAAGATGAGTTTTAGCAACCAAAAAATGGAATTGATTATGTATTTCAACAAATACCAGGGTTTATCATTTTTGAATAATAATACTTAGTCACAAATGTGATTGGGTAACATGCTCGGTAAATTGGTCTAGCGGCATGGTCTCTCTTTAGTAAGTGAGAGATTGTGACTTCCACTCACATGATTATAGCACAATTGTGCATTTGATTAAAAAACATGCATATATGTAGACCATCTCTGCAAAATTTTATCTAATTTGGTAATTGTTAAGGCTTCAAACTAACTGAAATCAATTGACAGATCAAATCTGCCAAAACTGAACCGTCCATGCTTTAACTTTTAATTCATAGTTTTGAAAACCTTAACGATTACCAATTTGGATGAAATTTTGCAGAAGTGATCTATTAATATATAACTACATATTGAAAGATGGAGATGTGATTTTGTGATCAAAAAGTTGGTGTAAATCATGATCCCTCATATATGTCAAAAAAGGATCCCTAATTAGAAGGGGGATGTATATATATAGCCGTTTGAGAGCGGACGTCCACACTTCAGCAAAAGTGAGGACGTCGGCCTTTTTACGCCGGTGACGACTTATCTATTTCCCAGACGATTGCACAGCCGCCCATGACTGCTTCCCTCCTTCCAGGACTCGTCGGAGACGAGTTTTCCAGCAAAGTGAAGCTCTGGACAAAAAACACAATGTTGGCCAGGAAGAAGAGAAGTCGTCGCCGACGTGAAAACACAATGTTTAGCTAGAGTGTGGACGTCCGCTAGATGTTATGTGATTGAAAAGTTTGTCGAATGCTTATCCCTATAAATAAACAAAAAATAGGGATCCCTCAATAGAAGAGTCCTATATATATAGGTATATATATATACCGATCAGATATCCTTTTTTTGACTTATATGAGGGATTAAGGATTACACCAACTTTTCGATCACAAAACAACATCTCCACCGTTCAACTTCTAGATATATATGAGCAGATCAATTCTATAAAATTTCATCAAAATTGGTGATTGTTAAGACTTCGAACTATATAAAATCAATAAACGGATCAAATCTGCCGAACCTAAACCGTTCATGTAAATTGCAGTTTTGAGCACTTTAATGATCACCAATTTTGATGAAATTTTTCCTAAGTGATCTGCTTATATATATAAACAAACACGGCTGGATCAGAGGCATACGTCCGCACTCCGGCTTAAAGTGCATATGTCGACCATTCTCAGTCATTTCATGTCGGCGACGATTTATCTCCTTCCCGGACGACAACACAACCTCTCATGACTGTTTCCTTCATTCCAGAACTCGTCGATGACGAGTTTTCCGGCCAATATGGTGTTTTCTGTCCAAAGCTTCATTTCAGCCCGAAAACTCATCGTCAGCGAGTCCTGGAAAGTGGGAAGAGGTCCTAGGAGGCTGTGCTGACGTCCGGGAAGGAGAGAAGTCGTCGCCGTCATGAAATGACAGAGAATAGCCGACATCCGCACTTTAAGACGGAGTGTGGACGTCAGCTTTTGAATGACCCCTAATATATATATATATATATATATATATATATATATATGTCGGATCTGAAGCGCGCGTCCGCACTTTGTTAAAGTGCGTACGGTCCGCATGTCACCATTTGCGCCGTCCGCTTTCTCTCTCTTTCTCTTCTCGCTACACGAAGTTGGCGACACGTGGTCGTCCGCACTTTAACAAAGTGCGCATGGTTCGCTCTAGATCCAGACTATATATATATAAGGGGTCGTTCAAGAGCGGACGTCCGCAAAGTCGTTAAAGTGCGGATGGCTCTCCGTTCTCCACCGTCAGGAGCCGACGACGGCTCTTCTCTTGCTGGAGGGATAGTAGACCTTGATACTAAGTTTCCCTTAACCGGTGGACTCACCGGCTACAAGTTTCCGGCCGACCTTGATCAGTGTTGAAGTTTTGAGTGAGGTTGTTATCCAGAGCTTCAATCCCGATCATCTTCGAGCTTGTTCTTCGTGGTTATGTCATCCCAGATGCTTCTACTGTCCCTCTAACAATAGAAGAGCCGTTGTTGGCTCCTGATAGTGGAAAATGGAGAGCCATGGCTTTGCGGACGTCTGCTCTCGAACGACCCTATATCACTGATCTTTGTTGTGGAAAACGTCACTTTGTTGTGTGTTCACTGATCTTTCACGATCTGTCTTCATCTCTCTCAATCTCTTTTTATCTCTGCTTTCTCTATTCCTCTTCAATCTCACGGCTGCTTTCCAGTTAGCAACCATAACCCAAACTACTTTTTCTGAAATTGAAAAGAATGGCGCGGTCGAGATAGGGTGGAACCAGATCCTTGAATCGATCTAATATCTTCCAAAGCCCTCTGGCACGCCAATTCATTCAATCTTTGATCTTGCCGATTGCAGCCACAACCCATCGATTTAGCCTCACCTCTTGCCCGAGGTTATCAATTCAATCTCTGATCTCGGCAATCCATCCAATACAATCCAATCAATCTCAGCTCTTGGCCATGGTTATCAATTCAATCTTTGACGTGCTTCATCATTTCCATCCGTTAGGCTTTGCTGATTGGGTTTTTTGTTTTCTTGATCTTCAGCTGATTCAACTTTTCTGGGTGCTGATTCAGACGTCTCAAGGTTGGTGATTCTGACAGTGTTTCAAGGGTGGTGGCTGGGATTATATGTGATCGACCCTTTTTGGATGGTGTGGAGCATACAGATCCAGTCATACAAGGTTTAAAGAAAAATCAATTTGAACTAGTACAAAGACTCGCTAGCAAGGCATTGTTCAAACTCGCTCTATTGTTGGTTTTCTCTATGCTCTGTCTATGTCCTCTCCTTCGGCGACGACCAGTTCTGACTGGTAGTGTCTTTGTATCTTCGTTTGAGAGAGAGATTTCTTTCTCTTTCTCTCATCAAATATGTGGGGGTGATCGTTGGTCTTCCCGCTGGTCAAGGTGAGCATGCTTTGGACAGAAGACGATGCCGATGACTATGGCATCTGAGGGTGTTGGAGTGCTTGATGGTGGCTAGAAGTTTGTCTTTCCTTTTGCTTTCAAGGTGAGAGTCGATGAGACCGATGCAGCGGTGGGCGAGCCTTGTGTGGTGGTTCATGATAGGATCTACTCGACGGTGTTATGGGACGGTCTTGCATGTATTGTTGCCGGAGGTGAATGGAAACCAGGAGATCCCTTTCTTCCTCCCAAGATCGTCACCTTTGACGTCGATATGGTGTTAGGAGGGAGGCTTTACCTCTCTGGTTTGGCCGCTGAGGGTGAGTTTCATAATGGATCGGCTATGGCGGCGACTCATGAGAGTTCTGGCAGGAGTTATGGTCATTACGGTGGCTGCAAGGCTGGAGGCATATCTGTAATTGTTGCTCCTAAGGTTTCATTTTGGGCCTTATTATGTTGGAGATTAGGGTTTGGACTTATGGACTTTCTGATTGGACTTGAATCTCAAGTCTGGTTGAATTGGGTCTTTATGGCTATTATGGAGGTGGAGAATATGTTCTAACGGCGGGAATACAGTCTCAAAGTGACAATCTGCAGTGTAGCGGTTAAGGAGATCGTCTGTCAAGGAGCTTAAGGTGGAGAGCATTAAAATGACTCTTATCTAACCTTAGAACATATTCATCTCATGCGACACATCATCATTGGCATTGTGGCAGTCCAATTTGACACATTGTAGAACTCAAAGCTTGGAGATCCGTTACTATTCTGCCGAGTTCAAGGATTACAACTTCGTGTCAATCCTAGCACACAGTTACGACCTGTCGTGCATCAATGCAATGATGGTAAGTCGTTGACGAATTGAATTAATACATGCATGCATGTCCCTCTTTAGGGATGGATAGTGAGCCCATAGATACATAAGCAACATGTGGTAGACGATGGTGCAACACATGACCAGTGTGTTAGCCCTTCAACCAAGACCATAAAAGCGTATATGGTATCCATACGTTGGTTGCATTGGTCTACAAAATCATTCTTTGGATTTTCAATAAGAATGATATCTTTTGTAGCATAGTATAAGAGGATCTTTTACCTTAGTTAGCTAAAGAACAAGCCTTACACAACGAAAACATGAGCACTGTGCGGCTACCGATGACATCATGTCGGCGCACAAACACAACATACAATCATGGCGTATTTCATTGTTAACGGGGAGTGGACGCCCAAGAATATCAAAAAATTCTGGCTCGCACATCTCTCTCCCGATATGACCAAAATGTCATAGCTTGTCTGAGTCAATTGTCCTAAATCTACTTGTTGGCGACACCTTAGGACTCATGCTCTTCTCCATGATGCTCTCAATCGACGCTCATGAGAAGTATACACAAAAGTCTCAATCATTCTTATCATGGTAATCGTTGGTGTGCATGTTCATAACACACTTCAATGTTCGATTGCCTCTCTCACCATAAGGAGGGCATTTGTGACTTAGATCATCGAGCAAAAGACATCAAGAATTGACTCTCAAGATACATGGAAATTAACCAACTGCAACTCGCCATGCGGCACTTGGATCACTAATTTCAAAAAATTGTTAAAAATATCTTAAGAGTACGAAAAATTAATCGAAAAATATCACGAACTCGTGACGATATCTAATTTATATTTTTAAGAAGAAAAATAAAATTTAAGAAATTTAAAAATTTGAGATGTTACACCACGGCCACGCTTATCGACGTGTCGTGTCTCCAATATTGCCAAACAAGCTTGGCGCCTAATTCAGAACCCTGAGTCACTTTATGCACATATGATTAAACAATTTTATTACCCTGAATCCAGCTTCTTGGAAGCTCGAAGAGGAGCAGCTCCCTCTTGGCTTTGGTCCAGTCTCTTAGAAGGGCACTCTCTAATTATGGATGGAGCAATGTGGAACATTGAATCTTTGGTCTGACAAATGGATTCCAAATGGACCCACTTAGGTGTTGAATGAAGCTAAAGGTAACCTCAACATTCATGTGGCCTCTTTGATTAATTGGTCTACTAAGTCTTGGAATATTGATACCATTTCCAACGAAATTCCTCCCAACATTCAATCAAAAATCCTCACTATCCAGCTAAACCATCTGATTGAGCCAGATTCCCTTGTTTGGCCTTTTGCAAAGAATGGGGTGTACTCGGTCAAAACAGGTTACCATTTACTGAGTTCCAAATCTTCCCACTCCCATCGATCCTACTCTCCTTCTCGCCTTTGGAAATGGATCCTAAGCCTCAAAACACTCCCCAAGATCAAACTTTTCCTATGGCGCCTCCCCTATGATATTCTCGCAACTAAAGCTGTCATCCATTATAGAGATATAGCTCAGTGCCCTATATGCCCTTTATGTAACTCTCACTCAGAAACGTTTGTTCTTCACGTGTCCTTGGGTAGTGGCGGCTTGGTTTGCTCACCCTTTTGGTTATAAATTTTCGATCCAGTGAATTACCTCTATTTCGCACATGGATGGAATGCCTCGTTACAGATTATCTTTCGAAAGATTTCTATACTTTTATGCTCTGGTCCATTTGGATTCATAGATGTAAGTGTGTCTTCCATCATGTTAATTCGGACCCCATCTCTACGGCTTCCAAGCCCTACACATCAGCTGTGGAATTTCTTTGATACTGTTGGGTCCTATTAAAAATTTGAGTTAAATTCACTTTAGACCCCTGAACTTTAGGTCTAAAATCAGTTTGATACCTCTTCTTTTTTTTAAATCAGTTTGATACCTAAACTTTCAAAACGACATCAATGTCGACTAAAATTTGAATTCCACACCAAAGATGACGTCATATGCTGACGTGGAGGAGACAACGATGGCCCACATGTCAGCCAAAAAACCCTAATTCTGATAAAATGACCAAAACAACCTTGTTACCGTTTTTCCCGCCATTCACCTCGATTACACCCCAAAGCAGTACCTAAAGACCCAAACCCTAATCTATTATGTTTGATTGCTACCGAACAGGGTTTCTGAAAATTTTATGGTGTTGCTCAACTTATGGTAGTTTTCTGGTATTTATCTGGTTCTCTTCAGATTCTGGAAATTTTGGAGGTTTGATCTAATTTTTTGGAAGTTTTTGAGAGGTTGTTGTTTTTTGGACGAATTTTTTGTTAAATTTGGGAGGTAGGTGTTAAATTGACGAATATGCCCTCTTTTAGGGTTTTTTGGCTGACATGTGGGCCATCGTTGTCTCCTTCACGTCAGCATATGACGTCATCTTTGGTGTGGAATTCAAATTTTAGTCGACATTGATGTCGTTTTGAAAGTTTAGGTATCAAACTGATTTAAAAAAAAGATGAGGTATCAAACTGATTTTAGACCTAAAGTTCAGGGGTCTAAAGTGAATTTAACTCTAAAAATTTATTGGGCACACTCTACTCCAAATCGAACCTTTTTATTGTTTTATACTAAACGACATGTCGTAGACAAAACCCTATATAAATTGGAGACACGACACGTCGATAAGCGTGGCCGTCGAGTGGCGCCGTCAACAGTTTGGTTTCCGATTTTCAGAAATTCATAGCAGCAGTGACTACAGAGAACTCCATCGAACAAAGCAAGCTTCACCCCCTTTTTAAGGTCTCTATTTCTTAGGTTTTGAGACGCTCTGTGTTTCAAAGTTAGAAGCTTTTGGCTCATTGCTGTGATTGGGTTTTTCTTTGATTGCTGAAATAGTCGTGAAGCTGTTGAAGTTGGGAAGTAGGAGGAGTAATTATGGTTGCTGTTGGGTCTGAAGCATAGCCATTGAGAGGGTTTGAAGCCTTATTGGAGGACGACGTGACGTTTAAAATGGGCAAGAGTAGAAAGCCTGAGAAGCAAGGTCAAGGTCGGTCCTTTGATGCTGGTGTTGGTAAAAGGGTATCGGGGAGGGGGTCGAATTCGGCACCACAGACTGTTGTGAGGTACTGCATTATATGTTTTTTGAGTCATGTGTTTTTGGGATGCTGGAATGTGTGTGAATTGGTGGAGTTTTAATGGTTTTGAGGACTCGCAGGAAACAGGTTGACCCCGAGACGGCAAAGTACTTTTCGGAGATTGCTAGTCTTTTCGAGAGTGAGGGGATTGATATTGAGGAGCGGTCGTCTCTATGTAGTAATGCGCTTGAGGAAACTAGGGGGAAGGAAATGGAACTTGCCATGGATTATATCATTAGTCACACTTTGCAGACTCTTGTCGAGGGATGCGACGTCGACTGTCTTTGTGCTTTTCTCCGAGGCTGTGCAAAGAATTTCCCTTTGATTGCGATGGATAAGTCGGGATCTCATGTGGCTGAGTCTGCCATCAGGGCTTTATCTAGGCATCTTCAGGAGAGTGACGCCTATGCTGTTATTGAGGACACTCTTAATACAATGTGCAAGGTAGCAGTTGTTTCGTTTTCTTAATTACACGACAAATTTTGTGTTTCTGTAGGCTCTTATGTGTGTTTTCGCTCTAAATTGATGTTCAGCATCTATGCTATCTCTAGTTGTGACACAATGAATTGTAGCATTCTGTCAAATTTCATAACCAAACATCTTTTCCTTTTCACATCGAGAACTTTTGAAATTCTCGTAAGAGGAAGGCATAAATTAGAGTTATCAGTATCTGTGATTTTGTTTCCAAAATTTTAACATATACCATGTTTATTGTCAGGTGATTGTAAAGAATCCTGTTGATCTGATGTGTGATTGCTACGGATCTCATGTACTACGAAGTCTTCTCTCTCTTTTTAAAGGAGTGCCATTTGATTCTTCTGATTTTCGAAAGAGGAAGTCGTCTTCTGCCCGACCAGAACGGTTTAATTTAAAGGCACCCCGATCAGATGCAGATGTTTCACTACATGTTGTAACAGGATTCCCAGATTTACTTAAGTTTCTTGTCTCCGGAATGTTTCAATGTGCTCAGAACAATGTTAAAACCCTGCAAGTTGATCAGTTCAGCAGTTTGGTTCTACAGGCATGGCTCAACTCTTGACATACAACTTTTTTTTTCAAGAATTTATTTTCTCTTAGTTGTGGATTGCTCACTGATCAGTTGTCCAATTGATAATATATACACACCAAGTACAATTAGTATACCATTGTTAAACACTTCCGTTGATATTATGATATCCATTGTATTTTAATTGGTAACATGTTGTAAACAACTTCATAAATCAGTTTCATATGTTTTCTCCAATTGTCTTATTTGATTACCATCGTTCTTAAAACATTCCACCTTAGTATTTAAGTTTGACAAATGCAAGACACCCTAATCTGATTGTGAGAATCAATTTTGTGCTCAATGTGTCATTCAGTGTAGTACTTGTGGTAACCATTTTCTTTAAAGTGTGGTGAAATTGGTGACTTATTATGCTTTTTGATACTTTGGTTACAGTATCACATTCATTTATTATTGTTGTTGTTTTTGTTTTTTTTACTTTTTTCCCTATTTAAGTATGTGGTCTGAATCTTATTTGAGGTGTACTGAAACATTCCCGTTTGGCAGGCTGCTTTGAAGATGTTAGCAGAAGATGAAGAAGTGCTGTTGCAAATAATTCCCATTCTGATTGGATGTACAAGGGAAGATATTGTAGAGGAAAACACCATTGAACCAACTATTGTGAGAGATGTTTTAGGTTTGATGAAAGAAACAGCATTTAGCCATTTAATGGAGGTAAAAACTCAATTTTTAAGGTTTGCTTCTGTAGCTATAAACTATACCAAACCAAGAACTTCCTGTTCATCTATGAATTTTGACTAAATACAGGCATGCCTAATTTGATATTAGATTGGCCCCATGCCATGAAGGAAATCAAACTTGATTATGAATTTCTGTTAGTTTAAACTTAATGTTATTCCAATATTCTATTGTGACCCAGATGCTATGGTTGCAATATTTGTACATGTTATGCTGTTCCTAAATTTAACTTCTTGCTGCACATTATCCAACACATGGAGGTGTATATGGGTGTACTATATTATGTCATTTTTCTGAAATACACCTATTTTGCGAACATCATCCAACACTGAGAAGATGAACTTCCTTAAGTTCCTTTAGCTGTTGGTGATTTTCGCCGAAGCTTTCTTTAGCTTGAGCAAAAAATGTGCATGATATGAAAAACTAATTACGAGTTCATGATTTGGTAGTTTGTATTTCGGTTACTTTTTCTTCTTGAAGGTAGCAGTGGTTTGTTTTCATTTCATTTTGTATTTTTAAAATGCAGGTTGTTTTGGAAGTAGCTCCTGATGTCTTGTACAACGGAATCTTCTCAAAGATCTTCAGGAACTCTTTATTTGACCTTTCGTCCCATCATTGTGGGAATTTTGTCATCCAAGCACTTATTTCACGTGCCAAAAATCAGGATCAAGTATGTTTTGTCACAAAACTACTCTTGTTCATACACTCATTTGTACTTTACTATTAGGTTTCTTTTTTTTTTCTTTTGAAAATAAAACTATTAGTAGCAGTTTAAATAATATACTCTGTTGACTTTCACATACTTATCTCACAATGGAACACACCTTTAATTTATATTTCTTTTGTTGTTTATAACACCTTTTTGTCAATTTGTCCATTAGATGGAGATGATCTGGGAGGAACTTGGTTCGAATTTCAGGGATCTACTTAAAATGGGAAGATCTGGTGTTACTGCTTCGCTTTTGGCTGCAAGTCAAAGGCTTCATAGTTACGAACAAAAGGTTAATAAATCATTTTTTCGTTTCTTTTCAAGAAGAAGTTTAATATGTCATTGATTACTTTTCAAAATTTCTTCATTGTCGCCTCAGCAATTTTTTAGTTGATATGTAAATATTATTTTTGCTAATAAATAATAATGGATGGTACTTATTTACAGGAGGTTTCATGTATTTTGTGGCAGATCTTCATTATAATCATAATTATATTTCCATTTCTTGTCTTACAGTGTTGTGAAGCTCTTGCTGCTGCAGTACATTCAAGTAATGAGTCTTCAACATGCATTGTTCCCCGAATACTGTTCCTTGATGGCTACTTCAATTGTGAAGATAAGTCTAATTGGAATTGGCCAAGCGGTGTCAAGATGCATGTCATGGGTTCTTTGATACTGCAAGAAGTTTTTCAATTTCAAACTGTACGTGACCTTTATAGTTTGATTCTTAAACTATAGTGTTAAATGTTGTGTAGTAGCTATACCTTGACTTATAAATCTATTAGCATAATGTGATGCCTCTTGGGTTGTTGCTATAAAGTTTTATATTGACTCCCCTGTTTTTCGTTTCAAATGTAATTGCATTCCTTTAGGATTCCCCCTCTTTCATCTTTGTATAGTTCTGTTTGGATTCTGATTTCAAGTAAATTCTCATTGCTTTTTCATTTAAATTTGTTATGTTCATGTCTATGGAGGAAGTAGCGGGATTATGATTCTAATGTTTATTGAACTGGTTAGGTATTTGGTATTTGCTTATACTGATCGATAATATAGTATATTTTTGTTCCAGGAATTTATACAGCCTTTCATAACAAGTATTACGTCCATCTCAGCCGATAATGTCCTTGAGGCTGCTAAGGATCCAGGAGGTGCTCGTGTTATTGAAGCATTTTTAAGTTCAAATGCTTCAGCAAAACTAAAACGCCGATTAGTTATGAGGTATGCTGTTTAACTTAACTGGTAGGTTGAACATTTACGTAGCTTTAACATTATGCATCTGTCAGGTTGCCTTTGTGGTTCTAGGTAATTTTGTGATAATTTGATCATTTTATGCTGTACTTTCCAGGCTCCGTGGACATTTTGGAGAGCTAGCATTACACTCATCAGGTTCTTTTACTGTTGAAAAGTGTTTTACTACTGGTAACATCTCACAGAGGGAAGCCATAGTATCTGAGTTGGTAGCTGTACAAAGTGAGCTTTGGAATACAAGACAAGGTCCATATCTCATGAGGAAGCTAGATGTTGATGGGTAAGTTGTTAAACCATGTTCTATTTCAAATGACTGAGATTTGGATTGTACTTCATCGTTAGTCAAGATGTGTCAATCCTTCTCTGTTAACGATGGCCTACCCTATTTTCTAGATTTTATTAACATTTTACAGGGTATTTTTTGGCTCATATTATAGAAAATGAAAAAAAATACAGTTTTGGAGTTTATTTTGGCATTTTATTTACTTGATGCTTTTGTAAATCACAGATTTGCTGTTAGACCTGAGCAATGGAAGTCCAGGCAAGAATCAAAGCAATCAACTTTGAGGGATTTTTCTGCTACATTTGGCTCTAGTGAGACCAAGCCATCAAACAATATTGAACCCGAGCAACCAAAGAAGAGCAGTTTTCTTTCTGAAGATTATATGAAAAAATCGAAAGTGGGAAAAGCAGTTGACCATCACCAGGTATCTCCTGCACCATTTTTGAGTGCAACAGGATCCAAACGCAAACCAAAGGAAAAAGAACAGAGCAACAAGAAGTTTGCTAGAGTCTCAGTAGACGAGGATGTTTCTAAAGTGAAGAATAAGTCAAAGAAGAAAAGGCATTGTGATGATTCTTTTTCAAAATCTTCCAAGAAGTTGAAAGCATGAAGATGTGGATGATCTACTTCCTTCTCATGTTTGGTATAACTTAATTAGAGACTGAGAATACATGGAAAAAGTTTCAAAAAAAGAAGAAGGTAAAACAGAGAGCGATAGGGTGCATGGATATGAACTGGAGTGTTTCTTTTTTGGTTCTTGTTCCTGTTCCTGTTCTTAAAGTTGATGTTGTAACATAAAGATCTATATATACATTCAAGCATTACAGTCAAGAACATTTGAAATTTACATTCAAAAGCAGAGCCCAAAACTTAACAAAAATGTAAGCGCATTTGTAATGCCTTAAGGGAGGGTGAGAAGAATGAATGAGAAATAAAACTAGGCACTATTGAGATTCTGCTAGTCTGCTACTTTTTCCTGTACTTCTCTTTGATCAGCCATCTTATGGAGGACCGTACCTGGCAAAAGAAAACATAGCAATTCAAATCAATTATGGTAACCCTCCTAATTGTGGGAGCTATGAAAGAGCAGGAATAGTAGTTTACTTGTTCTGCGTTGGATTTGAAGTACTAGGTGGGTTTCTTTGGAAGCTCGTGCCAGCCAGCCTGCAAAACATTGAGGGATTCTGAAGATAATGAAGCGAGGTTCACCGGGGCAGATTTCAACAGACGAGCTTGCGCTGTTGCTCCATTCGGCCAGCTTGATAGTAACACAGAAAATGCAAGAACAAGTGCAGCAAGAACTGTAGACCAGGTCTTCACATCTGATCTTTTATGCAACTCTATGGATTCTGGTTTGTGAGTGAAGTGTGATTGTGTTTGAAGCTTATGATTGGAGTGGTAGGGAAGATATTATACTGTAGTGGTTGATATATACTTACAAGAGTCCTGTATCAAAAAGATAGTAAAGTCACAATTGGGATCTGATATCAGTGGGATCATGTGCTCAAACTTTGACTGTTACATGCTGCAACTCTGACCTGCAGATTTTGGTAAAAATGATGATTTATATGTTTTTGCTGAGTAGCATGTGATTAGGCACATGATTTTAATATTAATAGGAATGAGAAGCTAAAAGGGACAATATAATATTAGCATGAGTGATCAGGCAGTGGTACTGGGACTGGGGACAGTGTTGGATCTTGCAGTATGATAATGTGGAGTTTGAAACAGGAGCTGTGGATGTAACTAAACCAGTTGGCTGTAACATAACCATTGAACTGTCTCAGTCTGAAGCATTCTTTTTGAGCTATGCATGACTGACACTGTAGAAAGGTCCAAAGCTTGCACTTTTCTTGTACTCTTTTGAGAAGCTTTTGATGATCTCTTGGATCATGTGGTGCTGGCTGGTTGGCAGTCTTGTTTCTCTTGCTTCTACAATTTTCTTCAGTTGGTATTTCCAATCAAAGTTGTATTATACTTTGCCATTGTCATTTGTCAAGAAAAAACAAATTAATCTAATGTGCCAATCAAACTAAACTACTGAAAAATAAACAAGCTAGAAAGTATGTTTTACTGGTAGAGGGCACCTGCCTGTTAGACTAGTTGTCATCCAACTATAGGGTTAGAAAATTTTAACCAAAGCTATAAAATGTTGGATTATGAGATTATGCAACCAATTAAGGTAGTACTGAGGACTGAAGCCAGAGGCTAAAACATGAGGAAGCCCAACTCATGACTAACAAACAGCTTATTACCCAAGTTACTCAGAAGGAAAGTAATTAACCAAGATCATGAAAATATTTACAGTCGTAATATTCCGTGGGCCATTGACAGTGTGTCAAAACAAAAGGCGTGGGGAAGGAGGCAGGAGCATCCAACTCTCCTCATCACATCAATATAATGCGGAGATTCGTGAACGGCAGAGTGAGAGGCCTCATCGTCCATTCTTTACAGCAGACCAAACAGCACCCGATTCGTACTCACCAGCACCGAACACCTCCTCTTTCTCTTCTAAGTCGTTTCTTGTCCTCCTCCACTTCAGTTGTCGACGTCCTGAAATCCATGGCTGGCAAATCTCCTCATCCGGCCACGGTTACTGTTGACAATATCAATCCCAAGGTCTTTTTTCTCTTCCGAGTTTGTGTTAAAGTTTGCATCTTTTTTGGTGAAATCTTTGTTGGGTGGTTTATGGTTGACAATATCAATCTGTGTATGTCATCTGGATTTTGTTCTTGTGTTAAAGTTTTTATTTTTTTGGTGAGAAATTTGCTGGGTGCTTGATCAATGTGTGGTTGATTGGTTCACTGTAGTTAACATGAGTCCCAAGGTTTTTGAGCTCTTTTAATCTTATGGGGCTCTGTTTTTCTGTTGAAGTTTCATTTTTTTGGGGTACTTGAATCAGTGTGTGGTTGATTGGTTCAGTTGTGTCTGTATAGATGGTCAGCATGTATTTTGATCAGATGTTTCTGAATCTGTGATGGGTTTGATTTTATTTGTTGATTTATATTCTGGGGTTTACGATCAGATTTATCTTGGAATATATTAAGCATATTTTAATTTCAACACACAAGTAATCATCTGTGAGTAATGACATCATTGACTGAATATTTTGGACTCGAGTTCTTTCATTTTTAGTGAAAGGTCTGTTGTGTTTTAATTCTTTGACAATTTCAACTTGTATTTGGATCATTATGATATGGTAAATATGTGTTTTTAGATGTTGGTCAGAGAAGGCTTGGTTCTGTGCTGTAAATTTATGTTTCTCCCTGTCAAATTACTGTTGGATGTGTTTTAGAGATGTGTTTCTTTTTCTATCTTCAGGTTTTGAAGTGTGAATATGCTGTTCGAGGTGAAATTGTCATTCTTGCCGGGGTATATATAACTGACTAAATAAAGTTTCTGAGTAAATCTAAGTTATTTCTTCTTTGATAGTAGTCCCTGTACTAATGCCCTTTGTAATGTCCTTGTGCCACAGAAACTTCAAGAACTGTTAAAGGCTAATCCAGAGTCTCTTCCTTTTGATGAGGTGTGTTTCCTTTCTCCTTTGATGAGTTGCTTGTTTTATTGGCCTCATTGATTAAAGGCATTGTGACTCGGGTACTGACCTTTAATTGTGTTCCACAGATACTTTACTGCAATATTGGAAATCCTCAGTCTCTTGGGCAGCAACCAATCACGTATTTCCGAGAGGTTGGTTTCATGGATTACATTTTAGCAATCAATAGTGATATTACAACTCAAATCAATCCTTATGATTGTCTTCTTTCTTTTAGGTTCTTGCATTGTGTGACCATCCATCCATCTTGGACAAGACTGAAACACAAGGCTTGTTCAGGTATTGGAAGACGAAAGTTTGTATTATATGCTATGTGAATATCTGAATCTAAGTTGAATTGATAGACATAATGATCCGAGTAATGTTGTTTTGATTTATGGTATGAGTACTGTTATCTCTTTTGACAACGGAACATTTTTCGAAAGTCTGTTGTTGGTAGTCATAAGAAGGCAGTAGCTCAAATGGCTCTATCCCATTTAAACAAGCGTAATCGATCTTTGTCATTGGATCATTTGCATTATGAAACTATAATCTCAAGATATCCAACACAATGTTGTAAAAAGAAACAAAGAACTGCCTATGTTGTTAGACTTATCCTAGTTTGCTGTCTATGTTACATTACAGTGCCGATTCTATTGAGCGGGCATGGGAAATTCTAGATCAAATTCCTGGAAGAGCAACCGGTGCTTACAGTCACAGTCAGGTAATTTTATGAGTCCATATCACAGACATTTATAAAACGTTAACCAATTCATAAGTGGTATCATTGGTTTTTCAAATGACTCATTAACCCTTTTCATCCATTTTCCACATCAGGGTATCAAGGGCTTACGTGATGCAATTGCTGCTGGAATTGAAGCTCGTGATGGCTATCCTGCTGATCCAAATGATCTTTTCTTAACAGATGGTGCAAGCCCTGCGGTATCTCTCTACCATTCTATTTTGCAGACACATTTCTACAATTCTATACAATTTGGCTCTCCTGATGTGTTTTCACACTGCAGCATTCGTAACAAATCATTTCCTTTGTATCTTATCAGGTCCATATGATGATGACATTGCTGATAAGATCCGAAAAGGATGGGATTCTTTGTCCCATTCCTCAATACCCTTTGTACTCCGCTTCAATTGCTCTCCATGGTGGCACACTGGTATGTCTGGATTCATCCGCCCAACTTCATAGTTATCACCTATGCTCGACCATTTAAAGTTGCCTGACTATAAATTAATCTTGACATGAAGTCTTGAACTGATCATTAAATTGCAAATCTTTGTAAAAAAACTACAAAATCCCCCAAGTTATATGAGTGCCAGAAAGTCGACTCTGTAGATATCTATGTAGTTCTTTACCAGTTAATATTGTAAGAATACTCAAATCAAATGGCTGGTTTGTGCAGGTTCCTTACTATCTTGATGAGGCATCAGGGTGGGGATTGGAAATTTCCGAGCTGAAGAAACAATTAGAGGACGCAAGGTCTAAGGGTGTCAGTGTAAGGGCCTTGGTTGTTATAAATCCAGGCAACCCAACCGGGCAGGTGAGGAGTTGCTTAATCAGCTGACTTGTTGACAAAGTTGACATGGAGGGATGAGAAACTTGTGCTAATCTAGACTCGTCAATGGTTGATTTAATTTTTGCTGTGTTGTCTGCAGGTTCTTGCTGAGGAAAACCAGCGGCAGATTGTGGAATTCTGCAAGCAAGAAGGTCTTGTTTTACTGGCAGATGAGGTATGATTAACTTCATTTACTTTCTGGCAGTGTTAGTATTGCTGTTTGTTTGTGGATACGTTCCTACTGTTGGTCTTAATATTCATAACCTTCATGCAGGTGTATCAAGAGAACGTATATGTTCCTGATAAGGAGTTTCATTCATTCAAGAAGGTATCCAGGTCTATGGGATACGGTGAGAATGATATTCCACTGGTATCTTTTCAATCAGTCTCTAAAGGTAATTTTGTGGAATGTTACAGTTTTGTCATGATTAAAGTAGATTTGCTGTTGGAAATCAAAGATTCATACAAAAACTTATGTTTGTTGCTTTTGGTTGTAGGGTACTATGGGGAGTGTGGAAAAAGAGGTGGATACATGGAGGTCACAGGATTCAGTCCTGAAGTGAGGGAACAAATATACAAAATGGCATCTGTCAATCTTTGTTCTAATATAAGTGGTCAAATTCTTGCAAGCCTTGTCATGAGTCCACCAAAGGTCAGTTTTCTTTCTTTTTAAATGTTGTAAATCAGTTGCTCTTTGATTATTGTTCACCTGTGCCGGACCATTTCTTAAGAGATGAGCTTCTTTGTTGAATGCAGGTTGGTGATGAATCCTATGAATTGTATCTTGCAGAGAAAGATGGAATTCTGTCATCTCTAAAAAGCCGTGCAAAGGTTAGTTTGAAAGAGTAAAAGACAATAACATGACCTGATCTCTTAAAATTGTTCTGAAAAGCCAGACTAGTTACACTTCATTTCTTTCCCTTATTTCTGACTGTCATCAACTACACAGACATTAGAGGATGCGTTGAACAGCCTGGAGGGTGTGACATGCAACAGAGCTGAGGGGGCAATGTACCTCTTTCCCCGCATAGACCTGCCTCAAAAGGCAATCCAAGCAGCAGTGGCTGAAAAGACAGCTCCAGATGCATTCTACTGCAAACGCCTACTGAATGCCACTGGAATTGTAGTTGTTCCTGGTTCTGGTTTCGGACAGGTTAGTTTGTAGACAAGTCCTCGGTTGTAGTGATATCCTCTTGTTTGCCCTTTTAATTACCAGATCATTGAAAGTTGTTTCCATTGCAATCAGGTTCCTGGCACCTGGCATTTTAGGTGCACAATCCTGCCTCCAGAGGATAAAATTCCAGCTGTTGCCGACCGTCTAACAGAGTTCCACAAAAATTTCATGGACAAGTTCCGCGACTAGACTACCCTGTCAATTGTCTTTCAGATGGTTCAGAATAATGAGTGCGGTGGACATTCAGTAGAGATGAGCCTTTCTGTGAAGATTTCAATTTCTTAGTCTTTTGTTTTTGCGAGTCACATTTTAAACCATGTAGTTTTGAATGACATGAGGTTTTGCCATTACTTTTTAGTCTACATGTGTCGTAACCTTCAGCACATATTCTCAATTCATTGTAGGCTGGAGTAACTAGTCTAGGTTAAATAAGATGGCAATCTTCAGTTCTCAACTGGTAATTTGTATTCCTTAATAGTCCTAACTAGCAAGTTGCGAGTTGAGTGATTTGTTTAGAAGAATAGTAAAAATAGAGAAATGGTAATCCTTTCTACGATCAAGATGACTAAATTAAGTAAAACTGCACTTACATATGTAAATGTAAAGAGTTAACCTATCAAATATATACACCAAAACCCATTTCCTTGTAGCGATTGTAACACTGTAGATTTGTAGCTAATACAAACATTGAAAACTATTTCACACCAAAAGCCAATTTCCTTCTCGATTTCAATGGCATAAGCTTGGTTGTTGATATATACACATACCGAAAACTATCTTACTTTACATGTCACATTTGCTCCATTGCTACTTAACTTATATGAACATAAGGTAGCATTCTTCCTGTTTCATGATCATTGTCGCTGCTACTGCTTCCTGTTTCTCTAACAAATTATAATGTAAAATAATTAGATATTTCATCATATAGATGCCGTAGTAATTATGACATCTAAGGACTTCAAAAAACCGAGCAATAAAATGCAACAATCACTAACGGATAGAATTATTATAAATAAAAATACATGAAGCACAAACACAAAATTATTATATTAGAACAATCACTAACGGATAGAAGCTACCAAAACGTCAGCCTAATGCATTAACCGTCGTAGCATAATTGAACTATAACTCTAAAAGACTGAACATCATCAGACATGTGCTCCCAACAAATTTTATAAGGTCAGAAAACAAAAGCCAACAGCAGATTGCAATTGCTACTAATTTTTGGGGGTTCCAACTTGGCATAAACTTTCTTTTTAAAAAATGGCATAAACCCTGAACAATTCATTGACAAAACACTTCGGTAGCAGGGTGGTGTTAGTCATAGATGTAGGAAACCATTTATCATTTCTATATATCATCCACTGTTGAAAAGGTAATACTTTGGTACTGTATTCAATAAATTTGACATATCTCATTTCTCTTTATTTTACTCTCAGCCTTTATTTCTTATAAACTACAAAAAAATTGAAAAAGACAACAGACAACAGACAACATCCACTTTATAACCCATCTATTGTCTAGCCATTCACCAAAACCATCTATGAATTACAGTATGCAAACATGCCAAGTATGTACCAAGCTAACCAGAGATGGGCTTTTCAATGGGGATCTAAACTTGTAATTGACCAATTTAAGTATCTAATGGTAACATCTATACCTTAGAAAGCTGAGGTGGAATATATAATTTTCTTTAGATAATTGTGGCCGTGTCCAAAAACAGAACATGGAAGGTCTTGATTAAATCCAAATTGCCTAGCTACTCTATGTGGAAGGTAGTCCTACTAAATATTTGATCCAACTAATTCACTCACCCTCAAGCACATGGGAAATGATAACAGTTTGTAATTCAACCCTGCACCAACCAAAAATCACTCTTCCTTTTCAACATAGTATTTAGGACGATTCCAGTTCTTAACCCGCACTAACTGAAACTGTGACTTGAGTATGAGTTTTACAAAAGCATTTTTTGCATCTAAAAAACTCCATGTTCATATGCAGGAAAAAGTATGTTATGGTTTATTTCAGGATTCCCTCAAAAGGATATACCTTTTTGTTATTGTCATACCATGAATTCACTACCCATAACAGATGGGAACAAAAAAATTGAAAGAAACTGTCTACATAGCACAACACACTTCAACCACACTGAGATCATATGAAAAAAAAACCGACTCAAACCATCGACATATACAAACCAACAGATATTGGGTTAAGAAGATGTAGAGGTAAACCGACAATCTTGTGGAAGCAGAGAACACATGCATATAATAGAATATAGAATAACAGATCATCGACATGTGTAATCTAATGGCATGAGTGTAAATAATTTTTAAACATGGATGAAATCGTCAATTCCTATACATCAAGGACGTTTTTGTGATTAATCACAAAATGAGGACAAAACCGCACATTTGCTCGCTGAATGAACAGTGCAAATGCGGTTTTGTTTTAGTATATGTAATATCAGTAACCTATGATGCACTAGTACGGGTACGGGACACGGATGCGGGTTCGATACGATACGCAGATACGTTTTTTATCGAAAAAAATAGGATACGAGTACGTTTTGATATTATATATATTTAATATAATTTGAAAATATATAGATAATTTTAATGGGAAATAACACTGGCCTAATTTTACTAGATTTATCTGACAAAAAAATTACAATAATAAATAAATTCTAAATAAATCTAATCTAAATCATCTAATTAAAGAAAATACAGAAGAATATTCAATTATAATCGTGAAAGAGTTAAAACAGAACAGTGATTCCAACAAATTAGATAAGATATTACTATAAAAAGTCAACAACCTAGTATTAATTTGGTTAAAACCTCTTTAAATGGTATAGGATATGTTTGACTATCTTTGAATACGTATCCATGACATATCCCGTGCGTACCTGTATCGGATACGGATGCGATACAGCATACTAAATTTTTTGCCGTATACGTGTATTACAATCGGTAACTGCTTGGTCTCAAATGAAAGGTTTTGCTCATTGGAGGGTGCATGTCTCTGTCACTATGGAAGCTTGAAGGGTTTTGCTCATTGGATTCAAGTTCTAACGTACTCCATTGTAGATTCCTTGTGGTACCATAAAGAACTCCCATAACTCTGTAACCATTTGAAAGAAGAAGTCCAGAAATAATTGCGTTTCACAGAAAGGATTAACGGTATATGGCCAAAGTAGTGCAGCTTTTAGCGAATCTATGATGTCCTGCGCACTCCTGCACAAGTTTAAAATGAAAAATTATGGAGATCTTTCTTGCTAGAACTCTCTCCCTTCCTTTACAGTCAGACCCTGCAGTTCTTGTTTTTAGCCAGTGAAGTAAACGAGTCTGTTCAATGCTAACTTGGGGTTTGGGGTTTAGGGTATGGCCACATGTCAAACTGTGATGAATTAATCCTGCATCGCTGCATGGATAGGTTGGTCCCTGTTTCCAACGAGTTGAGGAAAACATTGGTTTTTTTGAGATTGTGGGATAGGGACCAATCTACTTTCACTGCTTGGCTTTGCAGGTTATCAGATTGAGATGTTTGCTAAAGGTAAACCCTTGGCCAATGTGATCTCCATATACAAGGTTGAATTATTCTAACTTTCAAGCATCCAAGACAACACAAAATTATAAATGAGTTGAATAATCTACATTCAGAAGAAACAGCATGAAAATGAGACATTGTAACTATAAACTAACATATTAACTACAATTCATCGTATGACACAAAATAACACGATATAAACACGAGTTTCTAATGAGATTAATAGCAAAAGCACTTGTAGAAATTTCTTTTGATGTAATGTTAGTGACTTAGTGTACATAAAATGTGCCGGTCATCCATACTGCTATATTTCAATAATGGTCTAGGTCGGACCGAGTCTTAGCTAAACATGAAAAATATTATTCACTGTTGTCTTGTAAAAATTTAGTTGATTTCATCCATTTGTCTGTTAGTTTTGGAATTTTGGTTGTGAAACACAGAAAATAGTTCTGATTTTGCAATTTACGCTCCATGTTTCAATTGTCAGTATTTTAAATTAAATTTGACTGCATACTTAAGGCACCCAAACTTAATTCAAAAAGAGAAGAGTGTGAGTGAATTTCATTTTCCTTTATCAAAGTGAACTTGTGTGAAGATCCTTTCACTACATTTTTCTTTTGGACTTACAAGACACATTCAGAAAATATTGTAGTTCTGATTTTTCACTATGGGACTAGAAGTACAGTGCAAAGAAGTCATTGTGATTTTTCATGATCGGTTGTGGTTACTGCACGGGAAGCAACCGCAAGAAATGTGGTCAGAAAAATGAGGGTTGTGCCGACTTATCATCTTCTGTGCTTGGTTGGTGGCCTTGTGAATTTGTTCAGTGTGTTGTTGCCTGGCTTCTGCTCTCAATTCTTCAGCTTTTCTATGCACAATTGCCATCTTCCTCATCAACTTCTCCTCCAGGTTAGATCTCATCTTCTGTATCTTCACCTAAAAACCAGAAAAAAGGTGTATTAACAACCAAACGGCTAAAATCAAGCATGCATTTATGCCACATTGCCACCCAATTTGGCTTTACAAATGAAAATTAATTATTCCGATAGAACAAAAAACCAAGCTGCCAACCACAAGTAGAGTATCCTAAACTCATTTGAATACCAAATTCCCCATTTCCCCATGGATTTCTAAATACTGGTTTCACATGGGTTGCAAACTTGCCAGTATATTAAAATGTGAGGATGATGACTTCTAGCATTCTTCTTTTGTTCTTTTAAGAAATAAGCATGCATAGAACAATATTATACTAAGCAATGCACTACAACTGAGATGTGATCTAGTGAAGAAAACAAAAGGAGAATGGTGTCCAAGAGTGACGGGTGGCTCGAGATTGAGGAAGCCAACAAGAAGCCCTGTCAAGCATTCAAACTAGAATGAAATACAGAGTTCAAAGGGTAGTTGTTAGCTTAGTTGGCAAAGTTGCACTGCGGTTTGACAATGCGGCCACTTAGTATCATGCTCTAAATTGAATAGCAAATATTCTCCTATAGTGAGTGTAGGCATTACGAGAGGAAGTAAAAAATGAAGTGTAAACGGCAAGAAAAATACACTAAACTAAGGGTTTGGTGAGATAACAACAAAAATGCATTGCTAATTGAAACAATAGACTATTATCCAAAGTCCATCATATTTGGGTACAATTCCTGTTCATGGTTCCATCAGTTGAGCTACTCATTAATCATAATCTATTTTGAGGAACTAACTCTCAATCATAAGGTGATTACAGCAATTAAAATAAAAATTTCACTACACTAATAGCAAGACAAATAACAGCAGAGGAAGCCAAATCACTATTCTGGTTCCTATGTCTTATGTTTGCCATTTAGCTAAGCACCAACAATTGGTTAACATACACATGATGGATTAAGAACCCACAAAGGGAAAAATAACACGAGAACAGAAGTACCTCAAGCTTTCTTGACTGAGCTTCTGCTTTTGCACTTTGGAGGTTGACCCAAGCTTGAATTTTTGCTTCTTCTCTCTGATACCTGTACAGTCCAAAACAAAGTTAGAACTAACCTCCTTATCTGGAACAATAGGATGGTCTAACCTAACTTAGTGATCCAATTACCTAAGGCAGCATTTGTTATTTTCTTCCTCTTCCCACGCAGCGGCTCTTGGTTCAGACATACCTTCTCGGTATCCAATGCCTATGTATACATTGCCTGTGTCAAAATGCCTCAAACTCTTTGATATTTCCATTTCTTCCTCTTCCCTTGAGTTCCAAGTCGACGCAACTGAATCATATTGTGTCCCAAGTTGAAGCTTAGCTAAATGGCATTCCTGCAACTGAGTAATGTCAATGGTGTTAATGGTGCTGCCAGTGTGCCCAAAGGCCAATGGCCCTGACCTATTTTCAGGAGTGTTATGGCGCGCTGGTGATGGGTACTTGAATGGTGTGTGACACCTTGAAGTTGTTGAACTGCCAAGAGGAGTCATCTCTGTCCCAACATCCCGATGTTCTATCTGATGACACTGGTCTGTGCCTGGATCTTCCATGGTTTCACAGGCTGGGTTTTTGAATAGAAACCTTTCTCTAATTGGCTCCAAATACTTGAAATTTGGCAGAATTGGTTCTATGTCATCTACAAACTTATCTGCATAGACAAAACTCATGTTTGAAATTACAGTTGCTGTAAACAATAACCCAATTCATAGATATCTAGCTCCAATTCTAAATAATAATAATAATAATAATAATAATGGCTCCGATCCATTTGAAATGATGCAATTTCAATACTAACAGTAAATATTTCAGCTCACACCTCAAAATAAATAATGCTTATATGGTTTAAACAGTTTGAAAGAATTTCAGCAAACAAATACAAGCAAAATCCAAAACAAAATTCTACATTATATGACTTTTGTTTTTGTTTTTACAAGACAAAAACAAAAAGAGGGAAAGATGATAATGGCACAAAAAGGGGCCAATTTGATAAACAAAAACCAAAAGTGAAGGTTCCACCACTATAGTTGAAGAAGTAAAGAGCATTACCTTTTGGAAGCACATCCATTGAGCCTAAGCCCCCCTTCAAAGCTTTGGCAGAACTGTTATGATTGTTCAAAGAAGCTGACCTCTGAAAGCTTGAGACTGCTTTTGACACCTCCATTTGGTGGTGCTTAAAGTTATCGCATTGCTTGGCATTGCTAACCTTTGTGCTGTTGTGAGCAGGAGAATCATGGCAGGAACTACTTATGAGCCATTTCTCAGCATCATCCCACTTTGAAGGGAAGCTCTTTCTGGAAAGATTGCCAACACTGAAGCTGAACACAGGCCTTCCTGGTGTGGGAGGAGCTTCTAGAACTTTCTTGTGTGTAACAACAGAGGTCACTCCCTCTCTTCTCTGAGCAGAGGAGTCAAGATAATTGCTCCTATTGCTTTCTGGGCCATTAATGCTTGGTGGTGGCAGTGGGAATGACTTGACAAACTCAGCTGTCTCTTTGAGATTAATCTTGCAAAGTGGGTCAGGGAAGGTGTCTGCAAATGGGTTGCTCGTGCTTTTCCCATAGAAGCTTGTGTTGCTCTCCAATGGTGGTTCCTGAATCACAGACCAAAACCCAGAAATCAGAGGAAAACAAACCAAGCACAGTAATTTAAATCCAATTGGGTAAGTAAAAACGAAGAAAAAGAACACGAGGAAGCTAAATGTGGAATCTTTACCAAACTAGATGAGATACAGCTTGGAGCTTGGAAACATCTGGGGCTTGTGAGATCCATTGCAATTTCTTTAGCTTTGAGAATCAAGGGTTTTTCTCTTCACTCTTTAGTGAGTAAATGAGGTATTGTCCATCACTCTTATCTTCACCATTTGGGTATAAAAATTAGAAGGCAAAAATTGCAGAGAAGTAACTGAACAGAGAAAAGAAGCATCGACTGCTTTTATCTTCACCATCGACTGCAGAGAAGCATCGACTGCTTAGTTTGCAAAGTTGAAGGTGGAAACCAACAGTAGTATTACAAGAAATGAATCACATGGGGCTACCCGGTTCTAGCTCAGCCTTCCAAAAACCAAGACTATACACAACTACTGTAGTGGCATAGTCGTACGTGTACAGTAGAAGCAGACGAGGACTAGGGAAGTGGACGAAATAGTACTCTGAAAAAGAAGAGGGGGATCTTTGGAAGTCGTGGACAAAGACACTCATGGAACAACAAGTAATTGTTTATTTGTTGCTTCCTTTGGGAAGCTTCTTTGGTTTTTTTTGATCCACCATTATTTTTCAGCTCTAAGTTACAGGATCAAATGGTGTCTCATTTGGTTTGGCAGTATGTATTTGTCTGTATTGGCCTGTAAGAACAGGTGGGGTCTTGTAAGTTGCAAGTCTGGAACCAGAGAGTAGACCAAACGAATAATCGATCATATGCAATTGCTGATTTTTATTTGTGCTTAGGTGACACCAATAATCACCGGAAAATCTATTGGTGATTGTGGAGGCTAGGCTAGGCTAGGCTAGGCTAGGCTAGGTATGAATACAGAGTGTGGTACGTGGTGGGATTATGTAATCTTTAAGCTACGTCGTGAAAAGTAAATATGGAAATTTTACTTGAAAATCTTACTTCCTTTGTAGCCGATATTAACCTGGTTTTAGTTTGGGCCTAAATTAATATTTTTGTGTATAAGACCAGTTATGTAAGCTCAATAGACTGATATATGTGGTTTAAATCTTGTATACATATATTTTTCTTTTTATTTATGGGTAAATATGATAAGATGTTTACGAATCTATCAAGGATCTATTCAGGATCTAGTTAGAAAAAATTCTTTCATTGTTAGATTAAGATAGAGGTCATGTATCCCTTGATCTGTAAGAAATATGAACCCTAGTTCTCTGTAAAAGAAGGTCGAGGCAACCGAGCAAAGGACGACTAATTCAACACACAAATTATTTGCTAAACACGAATATCGAACCTCTCCACAGAGCACCCATACAAAAAGAATCTTTGTGTCCTTTTGTAGCCTCATCAGAAGCATCCACCTTTCGATCCGTGCTCGAAAGTTATCATTCTTCTGATCCCTGCTCAGAAGCATCCACCTTTCGATCCCTGCTCGAAAACTTATTCCGCTTCGGTCATTAGCCCTGCTCTACACAAAGTCCATCTTCAATCCATAAATGATCTGTTCTTTTAGATTGATTCATAATCAATCAAGCAGAACCACAATACGGAGTATTGGGGAGAGAGATTGATCAAGGCTGAAAGAGGCCAGGTCTCAGTTTTTCAAAGTGAACCAACGAATGACTGCCACGTCGTTTTGACCGTATTTTTAACGGTGGTCCGCAGCTGAGAATCTATATATAAGGGTAATATAGGTGACTTTTAAGGGTCTGTTAAAATGATACCTGAACTTGTAAAGTTAGCAAAATAATAGCTAAACTCTTAATTTGCTATTAATAAGATACCTGCAATGAATATTCTTTTAAAGAATATTCTATTATTCTATTGTTTTCTTTTAAAAATAGACGGAGCATGGTGGGTCTAGGTCTATGAATTTGTTTATCTAGCATACTGCAAATATAAACTCATCCTCTCACACGAAGGTAAACAATTATTTTTCATCATCAATAGCAGACTTAATAGCTACCCGACATGATTTATTAGCTTATACTATAATTTCTCGTAAAGAATTGTATGACGAAAAAAGAAAACTAAGAAGATTTGTAAAATACAGAGATAATCTTCCTAGAAAAAAAAACAAAAAATTATTTGGGTATTTTCCTCAGAGTTCAACAAAGAATCAAACGAACTGAAGAATAAATTGAAGTTCTATAAGAAGTTTTTGATTACGATCAGACTTCGGTGAACGTTTTGAGTCTCCGTTAGATCCGTCATAGCTGGTATCAGAGCCTGCTTGGCTCAAAAGCAAGTTATCAAAGCTTATGCCACAAAGTTAGCTTCTCTTGTCTAACAAAAGAGAATCCAAACTCAAAAATTATCAGTCCTTCTGTATTACAAAGAGTACTGATAAGTGGCAAAAGTGATTTCATTCAAGGCATTTTCAGGAAGACCAATACTCGATAGAGTACATCTGTAGAGTATTGAACACACTCTACGACGATCTTGTCTACCTCCAAAGAGAAGTTGGGGTTGAAGAGTTTGATCCTTCCACACCAAGCCTAATTGAATACCTAGATTATCTATCTAGGAGCACGACCTCAGACAAGGTTACAATACAACTTGAGAGATTTCATCTCGAGTTCAGGCAATTTGAAGAGATAAGTTCTACACTTGGCAAGATTGAAGTCAAGCTTGATTATCTCAAAGAAATACAATATCTATTGGATATTGAAAAGAAGCTAGTTCGCACTGAGCATCTCACCAACAACATTCGTCAGCAAGTAATTGAGATAAAATCTTCTCAAGAATCACTGAAAAAGCTTTTAGAAACTCTGATCACCCGATTAGGATGAATCATAGAGTTGAACTAAAAGTAAAACATGAAGAAGATAAAGCTCTAAGCTTTGTCCTTCCTACAGAAATGGTGCATGATAATGTCAAGACAATAATTCATCAACAGAATTACAAGATCGTTTATCTCCAAGAGATGAGTATTGATCTCAAAAATCAATTTCAGGAGTTAAACAGCAGGATAGCAATACTGCAAACAAGCATAGAAAAAATGAAGATACAAAAAGGAGAATAGATCAATGAAGAACAACTAGCTCAAAACGTAGCTAGCAAAATAATCATACCCCCTTTACCGAAAGAAGAAAGTGAGTTTAAGTTTAGTAAACCTAAACTCCTTACTTGGTCCTCGTCCAAATCTACATCTTCAACCAGAAGAGAAGTGAAGATGCTTAGTAGAATACTCAGTAAAAGAAACACTATGCATGTACAGCTGATCAATGCTTAAGAATTCAAGTATAATGAAATTGAATCTAGTATGCGAGAAACATCAGTTCCTAGATTCAAGCTTAATGAGATCTATAGGAGAGGATCTTTCCTTATGGATTCTCACAGGTTAAAGATTCTTGAACTAACAGTTCCTGTCACAGGAGGAGAAACCTACATCAGGTTAATCACTCCAAAAGAAGTAAGTGAAGCATCTCAGAAGAAATATTCCTACATGCATATTGGGCAGTTCAAGTAAGAATAAAGCTTTTAGCCAGAGATGGTATAGACTGTTCTGTTCTGTGTCTTACAAGATGATAGAATAACAGATTTTAAGAAAAGTTTGTTAGGAACAGTAGAAACTTCTCTATGTAACCAAGTTGCATATTTCAATGTTTTTCCAAACTTCACCACACATCTCAGAGATGCAGCACACTGTCTAAGATTGAGAATCAAGACAGATGAAATTTCCATGAAGAAAGGAATGATGGAGCTTGCGATAGATTATCGTATCTATTATAAACTGATGAGCTCGAATGTAACCCCAAATACCAGATTTCTCAACAGCCCTGAGATTACAACATCAATCCTCACCAATCCAAGAAATCATACTGAACAGAAGCATATCACAAAATGGCATAAAGTAACATTTCCAAGAAAATGGAATCTGACACCTCCAGCTAGACAGGTAGAAAATATCAATGCTTCTATCTATGAAGATATGGGAGGAAAAATAAGCTTACAATTTCATAGGCATTCATTTGCTAGCTATGAGGAAGTTAGTTCTTCTGGAACCAAGCCAACTTCTTGTCTTGAAGAATTTTTCGAGGAAGAAGATGCTAAAAGACCTATGATGATGCTAAAATCAGAATGAAGAGCTTGTATGAACAAGCAAAAATCTGTGAATCTACAAAAGAGCTTGAAAAGATCATAAAAAAATTTCTCAGGTGCAGCTGAGAAAGAACAAAAGGAAGATTCTTCCTTATCAAGCAACTAGAGAAGAACCAGGTGAATAATCAACAATGGAAATTGAAAATATTCTCTAAGGAAGCATTGTAGTTCAGAATATCACGAACTATCCCACTAAGATCATTGGAGAAAATAAGATTAAACTTTCTAAGGGACAAGCTCCTACAGGGAAACCAGGAGAATGAAGTTCTCAAAAGTACATCCCTACATAACCCAAATGGGGACAATTAATATCTGAAAGAGGAGTTTATCTTGATCTCGATAGAGTAGGAGACAAAAGAAAGACAATAGACAACTGGGTAGCTAGCCTAAGGCTAACTCAAGCTTTGGTATTGTCTAAATACGCCTACGAGGAAGCTAATGCATATTATGAGTCTACCTTAACTGGTATAGTACAGAAGTGGTATCAGTCTTTCAAGCGAGGCTCTTAATGGCCTGACTGGGCAACCAAATTGGCTCAAACTAATAATTCTCTAGATTTCGCATGTCTCATCTATGCATAATTTTGTGGAGACGTTACTAGACATAGTGAGCAGTCTAAAAAAGAGCTAAGACAAATATTCAAAAGTTGAGCATTTGCAACTTGAGATACTTTGAAGAGTATACTAATGAGTTCCAAAATTACTACTATGCCATTGGAGGCCTAGATAAAGAAGATCTGGTTAAAACCTATTACAAGAAGTTACCACAACCATGGAACGATGCAGTAGCACAATCTTTGGAAGAAAATCCTTTGCCGTTTTTTACGGTATGAGGAATTGCTGAAAGAGTCAGGAATCTTCTGAGAAAGCAATGTGTTGAAAACAGAAAATTCAAAACTGCAAAGAAGCAACTCAAAGGAGTGGAAAACATGTGTCCCAAGATATTGGAGACACCAACACAGTGGGAATGTCACACAGAGAAAAAATACAAGAAAAGGTTATCCAGCAACAAGCAGAGGAAAAATATTGCTTCTAAAAAAAAGTATAAATTCAGAAAAAAAAAAACTCCTTCAAAAAGAGCTCTGCAGGAGAAATATCTCCTCATAGGAAGAGATTTTTTAAAAGAAAAAGAACCAATTCTTCGAATTCTTTTCGAGAAGTGAAAAAGTGCAGATGTTGGCTTTGCAAAGCCAAAGGACATTATGCAAACGAATGTCCTAAAAAGGACCAGAGATCTGTGAAGGTTCTAATTGAAGAATATGATGAAGCAATAGAATATGCAAACCTTAAAGGTTTTGAAATAGCCTATTCTGATGAAGAGAATGATTCAATATATTCTCTTGAGTTCCCATCAGAAAGTGAAATAGAAAATACTTCAGAAAGTTCTGAAGAAGAAGATGATGGATCTCGTCCTATGTTTGTCTTAAAAGTCTTAAATTAGAAGGAAGAGACTACTGATATTATCAGTAACTTCCACCCCAATCCAGGAAGATTTACATGTGATTACTGCAATTGCGATGATAGTAATTCAGTTCCCATGTACTGTAAAAGTATAGGTGAAACTTATCATCAAGAATGTTTCATTGCAGAATTATGAAGAAAAACCAAACACTACCAGAAAAAAAACTATAGCCGACGAAATATCTAAAAACAGGCCGACGAAATTTTTTTTCGTCGGCTAAAGTCCACTTTAGCTGACGAACGGCTATGCTAATTTTTTCGTCGGCTATAGTTAAATTTTAGCCGAAAAAAACAATTTTCGTCGGCTAAAGTGCTTTTTTCGTCGGCTATAGTATGTGAACTTTAGCCGACGAAATTTGAAAAGTTTAGCCGACGAAATTAGGGTATTTCGTCGGCTAAAGTAACTTTTAGTTACAAAATTATACTACGGATATTTCGGTGTCCGATTGACTATTGTGATACCAATCTGGAAGCAGAACGGCCGTACGAGTAAAACTCATGCCTAATGCCATGATATACAGGCTTTTTTGGCCATCCGAGTTCGTTTAAGGCTTCAAAATGAAGTTTTTCTAAACGCTTAACACACGAAAATGTCCATATCTACACCTATATGAGGTATTTTGGCCGAACCTTCAACACAACAAACACTTACCATAATGAGGTGCAACTGTCCATCTAAAAATTTTGAGACATTTACCCCTCTATGATAGGCCTCCCCCATATAGATAAATAATGGTAAATAGTAGGCATGTTGTGATTCCGGTCATCAAAATTCACAAACATAAATACGACTGTCAGATATCATCAATATGTTGAAATATATCTCTGGTAAAAAATTCAACTTTATCCGATAAATTTAAGGACTTCATCTAGACGGTCAATCACGTAAGTCAAACCTCTATATTGTATTGACTACAACTATCGGCACCGAGATTTTACCAGAATTACGTGATTTTTCAACCGTAGGCGTATTTCACCATTCCGGTCATATCTTATTTCACGACTTTTTTGCGTTTGAAGTTTCTACGTACAGTTTGTTTTAGAAACGAAACATTTACTTAAAGCTTAGTAAACAAGTTATACAACATTAGTACGCATGTTGTGATTCCTATGATCAAAGTTGAGAAACAAAATTTCGATCGTCTGATATGATCATTATGTTGAAATATGTATATAGGAAAAAATTTAACTTAATCTGACAACGTTAAGGGCTCGATCCTTACGGTCAATCACGTAAGTCAAATCCCTTAACGCACGGAAACGGTCATTTGACCATCTAAATTACCTATTTTGCCCGGATCTTCAACTAAAAATAGTTTCAAATCGATGAGACGCAACAGTGGTATAAAAATTTTATGAAAATAACTACTGGAGATAGGGCTACCTCTAGGGAGAAAGAATGGAAAATTGAGTTAACCGCAATTATCGGTACCAAGACTTTACCGGAATTACGTGATTTTTCTACCATAGACGTATTTCACCATTCCGGTCATATCTTATTTCATGACTTTTTTTCGTTTGAATCCCCTTTAGAAGAGTTTGATTCAGATTCATTAGAACAAGAAAGCTCAGACGGAGAAGAAGAATTTATCAGAGAGCATAGCCTAAAGGTTTATGCTAACAAAATCGAGCAGAAGAGAGTGCCAACTATTGCAGAAATAGAAACTTACTGAAACCAGTAATCAGTGAAGATCCTCAGTTGTACTGGGAAAGAGATCTAATATACTGTCAGATCAAAATGCATGATGCAAATACTATTTTCCATGTTAAAGCGATCCCTCATTATAGGGAAGTTGACAGAAAAGAGATGGAAAACCAAATTCAAGAGTTGCTCGAAAAGAAGTTGATCAGGCCTTCCAATAGTCCTCATCATGCTCCAACCTTTTTGGTAAGAAATCATGCAGAGCAAGTAAGAGGAAAGGCTAGAATGGTAATTGACTACAGAGATGTAAATAAAAAGATGGGCAAAGACGGTTACCAGATAGCCCAGGTAAGAGTGCTTATCAATCGACTCAAAAGAGCCAAGATCTTCTATAAATTTGATGCAAAATCAAGATTTTGGCAAGTCAAGATGCTTCCAGACTCCATTGCTTTAACAACATTTGGAACACCTCAAGGACACTATGAATGGCTGGTTATGCCATTTGGCCTCAAGCAAACCCCGTCTGTTTTCCAAAGGAAAATGGATAATATTTTCAAACCTTACTTAGTTTTATGTATAGTTTATATATATGACATTCTTGTCTTCTCACGAACTATGAACAAACATCTGAAACATCTTGAACAAGTATGCAAGTTGATTGTCTAGAAGGGAATCATCCTTGGACAAAAAAAGATTCATCTCATAAGAGGAGAAATCGATTTCTTAGACATTCATGTTAAAGATGGAGAGATTCGTCTCCAAGATCATATTGTCAAAAAAATCAGTCAGTTCCCAGATCATATTCCTGATGCAAAGTTCTTGCAAAGGTTTTTAGGAGTTGTCAACTTTGCGAGAGATTTTATTCCTCAAGCTAGTTGTCTTACTGCTCTACTCTCTCCAAAGACAAGCTCTAAAAAGAAATGGTCATTCACAGAAGATGACAGTAATACTGTCAGAAAAATCAAAGAGCTAACCAAGAACTTGCCTCCTTTATAGTTACCTGAAGAAGGAGATTCGATCATTTTGCAGACTGATGCAAAATGATTATTACTGGGCAGGAGTTGTTTTGGCTATTGCCCCAGATACAAATCATGAAAAGATTTGTAAATTTCTCTCAGGAAAGTTAAACTATTCTACTGGATACAAAGAAGTTTTTGCTCTTATTAAGAGTATAAAGAGAGCTGAGGCCTTTTTAGGGAACAAATTTGTAGTTAGAACTGATAACAAAAGAGTAAAAAACTTTAAAAACTACAAATTAACTGATGCTGCAGACAGAGGAAGAGTGCTGAGATGGCAAATGTTCTTATCTCAGTGTGAATATGATGTTGAAGTGGTTGCAGGTAATAAGAATTTTTTACCTGACGCCCTGACAAGAGAGATGACAATGTTTCAAAGGAATGACAGGGATGAAAGACGCAACCCAAGAAACAAAATGTCAGAATCAAGAGAGAAAAATCTTTGGGAAAGATACAAGAGTGGTGATAAGACTGTAGGTCATCTCTATGACAGACCAGGTTATCAATTCATCGTATCTTATAGAGCATATGAAACAAGTCAAGCAACAGGTCATCCAGCTTATTGGGATAAAAGCTCAGATCTCTCCGTGAAAGATGAAAGTCAGTCCGTGAAATCAGGTGAAGAAGAAGAAGAAGAAGAAAAACTCATTCAGAAGTATTTGTTGTATCCAAAAGATACAAGCACAATTGACCGGTCTCAGGGTAAAAGACCGGCTAGCCCGTCTCAAACGGCAGACGATAAAGGCATAGCAAGTCCGTTAATGGTTGATGTTTTGCCAAAAAGCAGAATTGCCCCTTTTAGGGGAAACAGATCGCATGTGGTTACTGAAAAGAAAACCATTCATGGTCAGTCTTTAAAGATTTTTAAAGAACCAGTTTTTCAGACAAAAAGGTTGTTAGCATTTAAGCAAAAAATTATCATAGACAATATTCTTTATGCATTCCATGAAGAAAATGAAGATCATCTGCTTGGAACCCTTGAAGCACTTACAGAATAATTGCATGGAATCCATGCAAAAGAGAATGAAAAGTCTAAGGTAGTGTACCTAGAAAATCCAAAAAGTGCTAAGATCCCTATGACAACAATGAAACAGTCTGAATGGTTCAAATTCCATGAGCATTTAGGAAAATGACAGTCGCTTCCACCAACCTTGTCTATTGTTCCTGGCCCATATTATAGGAGATATCTGGTTAATGTCCAAGCAGAACACTCTCAGAAACAAAAACTATGGTTAATAGAGAATGGTTTTGTGCATAATCTTTAGACAAAATCTAATGAAGATTTAGAGGGATTCCCTGGATTGATAGTTCAAGCTGTCAAGAACATCAAGCCAGACGGATGTATCCTGAGATTAAAGTTCATATCAACTCCATCGGAATGGATAATGCTGAAAGAGCAAATAAACTATATTTCTCCTTATCATTATGTCAGGATAATTCAAGGTCCAATTAAATGAGCGAGCAGAATGAGCGGAAATGGTTGTCCTAATCAGAGCATTCCATGGATGAATGCCATGACAATCATGTGTATAAAAAATATGGTGCGAAGAGATTATGAGTCAAGCCTTCTGGCAAGTGGAGAAAAAATAATGGTTTCCTGCTACAATCATTCTCCACGTGTGAATTGTGATTTTTTTCTCAGCCATTATGAGAAATGAAATAGACTGCACCCTAGCTACTACAGAATAGCTGGAAAAAGTGGAAAAAGAAAAAATATATAGTATTCTTTATCCATTTCCTTATGATTCGGACTTAGAAAAAGATGAAAGAACATCAGAAGAACAAGAGGGCCAAGATTCGTTGGCTGATTATGAGTATATTGATGAAGAATACTACAATACAGTAAACATGATGAAGAAATGAGCGGTGGCCGACACATCAAGATAAAGGACTTTTCTTTTGTTCAAATTAGTGCGCTCACATGATAAAGAAGAAAGGTGGCTGATGCATCACGAAAAAAAACTTTTCTTTTGTTAAAGTTAGTGCGCTTTTCTTTTTGCTGCCGACGCATGAAAACAAAGAACTTTACTTTTGCTAAAGTAAAGTTTGATTCCTCTTGTCCCCCACTTTCTCTTAGCTGTGTTTAATTCAGGATTGAAGTCCGAATGCTATATAAGGAGTTTCAAGCTTCCGAGAGAAGGCATCGAAAAACCTTGAAACAAAAGTTGACAACACTCTCAACCTTTCTCTCGAAGCCAGAAAGCCAGAATAGTAGTGTAAACAGTGCTTGTAGTATAAGAGTGTGAGTGTAAGTACTGTGTGAAGATTTCAGTCTATAATCATTCGGTGTGATGTGTTTTTATTACAAGTAAGTATCTTGTACTTGTAATTATAATTATGAGTACCTAAGAGCGAGACTCTGTGTTCTGTATTTGTAGTTATGTTATATTAAATAAATTCTAGCGTGTGCCCATAATTCCGTCACAAAAATATTTTTGTTTTTGAGTTATTTTACTTTAAGTTGTTAATTTGAATTTTGTATTTAAGATATTTTTACACACTAAAATCTATGAATCTTTCAATTTAAGACAACAGTGATTCCGCCATTATAGTAACCATTTAGACAAGAAGTCGTCAGGTGAAGTTTTAGCGTGTTGAAGGCTAGTTCTTAAATTAAAAGGTGAATATGTTTTAGGTTGTAAAATATCCTAAATACAAACAAAAATATTAAAAAAAATTTAAAAAATAAATAAATTTACCCCTAGCAGGTATGTCATTGATACTAAAAGAAGAGTCTGGGTACTACATTATACACTTTGTAAGTTCAGGTACTACATGCACAGTCCTTCAAGAGTGACACTATTGGTGCTAAAAACTCTATATATAATTCCGATCTAGAGCGCACTGTGCGCATTTTATTAAAATTCGGACAGACACCTGTCGCCATCTCCATGTAGCGAGAAGAGAAAGTGAGTGGAAGTGGACGGCGCAGATGGCGACACGCGGACCGTTCGCACTTTAATAAAATGCGGACGTACGCTTCAGATATATATATATATATATCTGAAGCGCACGTCCGCATTTTATTAAAGTGCGAACGGTCCGCGTGTATAAGGTCTCTCATATGACTTATATGAGGGATTGAGCATTAGGCTAATTTTTCGATCACATTTTTCAATCTTCACCATTCAACCTCTAGGTATATATGAGTAGATTATTTCTGGAAATTTTCAGTAAATTTGGTGGTCGTTAAAACTTCAAACTAGCTTAAATCAATAGACGGTTTAAATCTGTCAAATCTGAACCGTTCATGAAAAGCGCAGCTTTAAGCACCTTAACTATCACTAATTTAGATGAAATTTTGTATAAATGATCTACATATTAAGACCTAAAAACTAAATGGTGAAGATTGAAAAATTTGATCAAAAAGTTTATCAAAAGCTCAATCCCTCATATGTCATAATAAGAGATCCCTCATTAAAATGACCCTCTATATATATAGACAAATCCTTCCTTTAATCATATGTCTGAATATCATGCGCACCTATATTGCACTGTTTGATGATCCTTATTTCACCACAATTTGTATAGATCAAATTTCCAATGCTTCTTCAATCTGGACTCTGCAGCAAGCTCTTCATTGAATCAATTATACTCGAAGTTTTTCATATTCCACACAAGGGACCAAAGAAAACAGAAATAGAATCTGATGAGCATCAACACCTGTAGCTTATATTTTGAGGGTTTAGAAATGTCGAAAATGTTTTATTGAGGGCAGAGACTGCAATAGCAGGACCAAATAATGAGGTACTGTATATATGAAAGTAATTTTATACCAAGATTACTATGTTTCAGTATCATTGTAATTCCTGATCCTTTAAAAAGAAATGCCCACAGCCTTGAGACAAACATAACATCTAGTAAAACCGATACACGAACCATGTTTAGGTCACTCGAGCAGACTATCTGATCAGAAAGAGAGGAAAACGTTAATGGGTGGAGAGGTATATATGTAATTTCAGAACCAACAGTTGGAATGGGTCTTTTTTTTGTTAAATGAAAATCAAAGGATTTCACTGTCCATGATGACTCGAACTCATGAATTTAGCTACAACATTTCTCTTTCATTTATGCCGAGTTATGCCGAGTTATGATCAATAGTGTAGATGAGAATATTTAATTTTAGATTCATAGTCATAATCCTGAGAGGGAAAGAAAGACAAGGACACTGGATATAAAAACTCAAATTTCATTTACATCAAATCGTATATACAGGACTAAAGGATTTACTGTAAAGAAATTTGTGGTGCTAAATATATCAAACCGTATTCCTAAAAGGATTTTTCATGTAGAGGTCATCCAATGCTATACCCCCAGCAGAAAAATCCATGGCTTCAACAGCCTTCTTCTGCATCTTCTATCAAATAATCATGAATTTCTCTTGTAATGAGAACAAAAACAAAACACTGCTATACAAAAGAATTGGGATACAATGACAATTAATCATGCAGCAGGGTCAATTCCTGAACCACATGCTAATGTACAAGTGATTTTCAAAAAGAAAGTAGACTAACTCACAGTATCATTCCGAGGCACCCCCGTGTGCAGCCTCTTCACCCAAATCAGACTGGGATGTACTTGGAGCAATAGATGGAGGAGACCACTGATCTGGAACCATTAGAAAATAGGTTGTCATGGCCTTCCTGAACCTTTTCTTGTATTGTTTTGGTGAAATTACAGTCGGAGATGCGTTCTTTGGCCCACCAAGGATTCCTGAAGCTTTAACCCACGTTTCCAGGTGCTTATCCCATGTATACTGCCTCATGAAATCAATTATCCCAAGTACTAACTCATGCTTCTCTTCATCCACCCCGACCAGTAATGAATAATCCATTACGTCAATTGACTGCATCACCACAGATACGAACATAGATATGGATTACAACGGGTAGTAGGGCAATACAAGATTGACTTACCAGAAAATGCTCTCGCACACACACGTTAAGAAGAGAGTTTCAGAACTTACAGCAAGGAAAGCAGTATCATTCCAGACAGCTCTCTCCAACAGCCGCTTTGCCTTGTTTCCCACGAATATTGGAGATGTTGGCATTGCCTCTATCAAGTTCTGATCCAGCAGAACCTTGTTACTCCCACTAGAATCAGGATTATACCTTGACCTTGAAGATCCTTTGAGATCATAGACTCGTGTTACAGTCCTTCCGAACAGAAGATTCTCCATAATCAAAACATCCATCTTTGTTTCTTTCCCTCCCTTAACATGCTTTGACGTAACCTTGCATAAATCCACCACAGAGCATATCAACAAAACATAATGTTCGTAATACAGCAAAATAAGGAATCATTATTTATTAGCAGCAGTGGAAATAAATATACAGCAAGTTGCCAAGTTTCTTTGACTAGAATGACATGGAAGCTTGTGGGTACCTGATATATCCCCAGAATTTTTGCCAGGCAGGTTGGACTTCCTGTTCTAATTGAATCAGAGAGGTACTTGAAATATGCAGGAGCAAATTTGATGAAAGATTCCAGCTCTGTCTTGGTGACTTGTTTGATGATAAACCGGTCATCCAAGGTTTTTGCAAAAAAGACATTGCTCTTACCACCTTGGGCTCCCCATTTTTTACAACGACTGAGGGATCTTACAAAGTCAAGCTCAGAGGGACAACACATCTTCCTTAAGGCTTCAAAACGCTTTGCAAAATAACATGTCACCGAATATTTAACCTTACCAAGAGGACCATCATCTCCAAAAGACACTCTTGCATGCAAAGCCTTTGTATATGAAAGTGGATCCAAACCCAGGGAGCCACGAGATCCAGACATAGACAGTATGCTCTCCTCAGTAGACCCAAGACTTCTATGAGTTTCAGACAAAGTGTCATCAGACGGATGCATAATTACTGAATCAGTAAGAGATACTGTGGCCACAACATCCCCATTGTCTTTTGTTCTTTCCCCCTCATCACTGGTTTGTAACTTATAATCTGAAGAAACAAGGGCATAGGTTATAAGACTTGTGGGCTCATCATCATATACAGGGACAACAATATCATTATCACCCACAGGCAAGAGCAGCCTAGCACCACCTTCCAGTTCCAACTCCCGAAAGGATGAAATGTATACCGGATTGTACTCACCAAGTGTATCAAACTTCTGAGCAGCAGATAAAAAATTCTTATTTAGTGATCGGTAGAAGTTTAGAAAGGGCATTTTCAACCACCTTACTGTGTCTTCCATATTCTCAGACCCCTTGGTCGACAATGCAGGTGACACATGATGCGCAACTTTGGTCCCATTTCGGGCTTCAGCATGGTTTAATCCCTCTACAATTGAAGAATTTTCTAGGGGGACTACAGGAACTGGACAGGTGTTCTCCTTTGCTTTTGCACCTTTAACATGATTTTCACCGGTCCATGCAGTCTCAAGGGTATCTGACAAATTCAGCATGCGAGGAAGCTCGCCATCAGATAGGACCCTACGAATACCTGTCCTTGGTGTCAAAGGAGCAAATTGAGCACCAACACTTGTGCTAGTAGGGAGATTATCTTGACCTTTTTCCTTATTCAAATCATTGTTCATGTCCACATGAGCTACATCAATGATGTCAGCACTGATAGCAGGGCTAGTAATGCCTCCCTCATGGTCAAAGCCATCACGAAGCAGTGCATCCACCAGGTAGGAATCACAACTATTATAGCCTTTTCCTGGCTTTCTTTCTACGTCCATCTCAGGAAGCTTTTCATTAGTAGCCATGGATTTCTCCTTAGCGGGAAACGAACTGCTCAAACTATCCTGGAAGCTGCTGTTATCTAAACTATCATGGAAGCTGTTATCTAGACTAGCTACATAAACCAAGCGGTGATCCCACATATATGATTGGAAAAATAACTGCCTCCGCAATCGATTGATCTCCAGAATGTCGATATCAGGTTGGCCCTTCTTAGGTTCTCTAGTCAAAGTTTTCTGGAGTAACTCCTGAAAGCATGTCAAGAGAAACATGAGAACCCAAATATCAACACAGAAAACTTATTTCCATAAAATAAGACTGCCTTCTTTCTTTTTTTGGTCCAGTGATTCGAACTACAACTTGGTACAGTGAAGTACATACACTGCTTTTTGTATCATGTTCTTGACCAAGGCTACTACATCCGTTTAAATGAAAACATCAAATGAAGACACTAAGTCATTATCCTAAGATAATTTTCACACACTGCCTAAGGAGCTAGAAGATGAAGATGAGTTACAATATAAACTTCATAGTTACACTGTTAGGCCCTGGTTCATCCTAAAGTAGCACATGAATTGAAGACCTCACCTCGAATTCTAACTTCTCCTTCTGTAACATTCCTTCCAATTCCACTATTTGGTGTCGGGATTCAGCTGTTAAAATGCCACTAGTGATTGACCCTGAACCAGATCTTTTCTCCTCGATTTGACGAAGAGCATTAAGCACTTCAGAGAACAAAAGTTCTGCTCGATCAACAACCTATTATGACATGATAAAAACATAAGTTGATGGTAAATACAATCTTAAAACATCCAGATATGTGACCATGGTACCTCATTAGTTTCCTTTTGTATCCATTCCTGCTTCTGGGAAATAAAATCCAGTTTGGAGGGTGGAAGGTAGACAGAATGAACATCAATCGATGCATACCGAAAGCAAGCAACCATTTTCCCAAATCTGCAAGAGTATCACATTTAGTTGTATCAATACACACCAAGTATCCATCAAATTGTATCTTATAAAGAAAATTTAATAAAAGTGGGCCGTTAACGCAATCCAAGCAATTCATCCATGATATTGTGTGTAACACATGCAAATTTTGGGACACAAAAAAATTACCCATAAAAACGAAGACAATCTCTATGTAAGGAATGGCCACAGCTCGCCACCCTACTTGCAGCCGCGTGGTTTGAAAAACTGAGCTCCAAAAACTTTCCAAATGACAAACCCCATGCAGCATCAGACATCACTATTCTCTGAGTGGCAGGAGGAAATCCACTGATCCTTGGACACCTCAAACATCTGTGCCACATCCAGATCTTCCCTTCCCTTTCACCTGGTAAGAAAATTTCTGGCAGCCTCTTAACAGATATAGTGAGGGTACCCTGTCGGTGAGTATAACAATGAACATGGGCCTCTGATGGCATCTCGCAAGAATGGCATTGATACGTCTGGCATATAGCAAGTTACTTTCAGTTTCAAGTTATATTGGTGGCTGTATACCAAAAGTGTAAATAAATTTGAATAGAAGTTCACCTGATCAAATAAATGGTCTCGCAAAAATCGTCCCAAAGGTTTATCAAAGCTTCCGTAGTATTTGATTCGGAACAGATGTGACCTCTCACAGACAGTCCCCTTCCACACGCATCGAGATGACAAGGAAACTAAGATGCTCTGATGGTCAGCAGGTGATGGAGGGAACTCTTCATTCATAGTTCCTGAATCTGCAGCATGAATTTGACCATCTTGATGCATCATTGGGTTGTTTGAACTACATAGCTGATTTACACTTGGATCATTTTGCATATTGGACAAGACACCTTGTCCCATGCTATTTGCAATAAGATGATTAGACATGATATCAGAGCCAGGTTTGATAGCAGAAGTATCCACCACCCAAGAGTCTTTAGAGTCCATTTCATTTTGATTATCACCGATATGAAAGGAAACACCATTCCCAGGGGCGGCAGAGTGTAAACCAGTATAATTGGTGGAACTTGAAGTCAGACGAACAGGTAGAGAGCTACGACCAGTTAGTAAACATAGTGGTCTACTCCTAACAGCTGACTCAAAATCTGAAACCGGGACACTGTTGGCTCTTATTGGTTCACTCTGATGTTGAGCTCCCTGAGACGTTCCATTGGCATCAATTCTAAAACCAGGTACTGTTGAGATGGACCTCTGAATACTTGATGGTTTATCTGGAAGTGCCACAGTAATTGGAGACTGGAATGGAAGTTCAGGCAGAGAGGCTCCTTCGTCAGCAAGGAATGATGTCTCCAAAGCCAAGTGATATGCTGCAAAAACCCCATACTGAACCACATGCTTCAATTTTTTCAATTCATCCCCATTGGCACCTCTGAGTAAAATCTGGAAAGACGGATAATAGATATGAATACTTCTGAGCAGAAATACCAGAATCGAATAATAAACTAGTTAAATTTCCACAACGTATGATATCACAAGCTTAGTATTTAGGTCCTGCCTGGGAGTTAGCCTACGGTAATATTATGTGGATGATAATAAAAGAATCTGCAAAAGAATTATTTCCCGTAAAGAAACATGCAACTCATTGCCATAATCTTTCTGGATGCTTACAACCAAGCTATTAGCCTTTTGAACGTCTAATACATTATCCACTACCCCAATAATAGTTGGTTTTGAAGACTTACAGTACAACCCAATGGTTTTGGGCACCCTTCAAAATACATCAATGTCTTCACCAGTTTCTTCCCACCCTGGCCAGCAGAACCAAGATCTTCCGGGAACCTCTCCACATGAAATGTGTCACAGTAGCCCAACTTTTGTGAAGAGAGATGATCAATAGAAGGAACTATTTGAGCACCTGTACAGCGAGCTATACGCTCTAAAAGTGACCTCTTGATACTAAGAACAAGTGATATGTCTTTTGCAAGAAGATATTCCTGAGCATATCGAGAAACTGATTTCTCCACCAGAAGGACATCAGGATGGTGTGCTTCTATCTTTGCTACTGCCATCTTTAGATGGTCCATCTCCTACATAAATGTACAACCACAAAAACCATTAATAAAAGAGTCTACAAATGCTAGAAATCATCAAGCAACAGACACCATCATCACAACCTGCTGTAGAAGAGTATCAAAACTTGACAATAGGTTAGAAACTCGCTGGTACTCAAGAGCACCACCAAGAATCATGAACCGAGGTTTCTCCATTTTAGATGCCATTCGTCGATGAGCCACGTTTTTCTTACAAACAACTCCTTTGACCACCATACTAAAAGCAAAAGCAATCCAAAACTTAGTAAATAACAAATCACATACAGGATCCTGTAGAAATAAAGATCTATCTTCTTTAATTAAAAGTACGGGAAAGGCCACAGTCAAAGTTATACCGCTGCAGCTATATTTCCTCACACATGAACACATAAGTTTAAAAATTAAAACACAAACACAAACATTATTGGTAAGCAAAGGATTTTACTTTTCTTCCTGTGAAGACAAAAATTCATTGAGACAATCTATGTAGATATAATCTAAAACAGAAACATTACATCATTTCATTAAGCTTTAGGGAAGAGAATGATGGACCACGTGTTTATGCTAATGCTACACTGGGCCCATTTATATTTGGGTAAAGTTCTATATGCATGTTTTTGCAAACTCGATACTATACCATTTTAGATTGGATTAGTACGGTTCGCTGGTTTCATGTACACCAGTACTTTTCAATAATTCTTGTACAAAATTCGACTATTTGATTAGTATTTTGTAGTAAAAGTGTAAAATGATAGGACTGATAAATAGTAAATTAATGTGCTCTATATACCTGTCAGAGGGACGTCCAGAAGCTATGCATTTTACTTTAACATAACCACCAGGATCCATCCCTCCCCCTTTGCTCATATCTGGCTTTAATAGTGTAGCAGCTTCCCACGACAGATATGTAATGATCTCCAACCAACTTTCATTTTCACCTTCCTGGCCTACAGGGAGGTTCTCAACCTGCAATAGCTGGGCTACCAAAGCCCTAAAGTGCCCATCAACCACATTCTTCATAACCCCTTTATGCTCCTCACCAGATCGGTCCCTATTGCGAGACTCCCCGCTGCCAAAACTACTTGATGCACGTAAGGTTCCCCACTCTCCAGCAGCATCACCATCATCATCATCATCAAGAAGAACCGTTTCTCTTTCATCTTCTTCATCTTCTGGTTCAGGGGGGAGCCAGAGAAGGGCATTTTTCTCAAAATCCACAGATTCTACGTCAACATCCCCTACAGAACATAAAGAGGAAGCACATTCATCACCCATATAATGTCCATCTTCTTTCCTTTCAAGGGGTGGAATTTCATCTGAACCCTGTGAGTCAAAACTGTGAAGTAATGGGGAGCTGCTTAAATGCTTTGTTTCAATGTTTCCACCATCAATATCCACCTTTTGTGATGCATCATGATTTCTCATGTCATAAAACTCAACATGATCATAGTAATCACTGACTTGGAGATAATTCTTAGAATTTGACTGATATGTCCTGTAATCGACATCCTCGTCGTCACTCCTGATGCCACAGAATATACAAGCAGTCAGTAGCTGCAAATACCACTAACTAGTATTGCAATTTCCAAACTCAGATGATAGAAAGTAATTTAATTAATTGTTATCTTTTTACATGTATTTTGGAGATAGAGGATCATCATTAGCTAGAATGCAAAAATATTATACAAAAGAGAAAGTGTAAGCATATGTAAGGGTTAAGAAATGCACAATGTCCTACTGATCCCAACATGAAGCACAGAAGAGATATAAACCTGGTTGTTGAAATCTCGTAATGATTTGGAGATGAATCCGCTATATCTGCAACAAAATCATTGGTCCTCCAGGAGGCATACTTGCTGTGCTTTTCTGTGCTTGCTCCCATGAGAGATGATTGGCAGGGGCTAAGACCAGAACTGCTTTGATGACGTTGGTATGGTCCAGTTGAGTATGGGACTGAGTTAAGAGTGAAGCTACTGCTGTTACCAGTGCCGCAGGACTTGAAGCTAGTAAAACTTATTTCTGATGGTGTGGTACTAAGATCTAGATTAGCAATCTGTATTCCATTTTCATGAGTAGAAGCTATCCCTTGCTCATGTTGCTTGTAACAAAAATTGCAGACACGAATCCTTTCCCTCTCTACTTGATCTATACTTGGGGAAGGAATTGAGTTTTCTGTACACTTGGCACAGAAAACTCGTCCACAAAGCCGGCAATGATGTTTACGGTTAAAGACAGTGAACTGTGCATCACACTCGTAACACACCCTGCAGCTATCATCAGGCATCCAAAAATCCCTCGAAACATTAGGCGGCTCAGACCGCCAAGGGAGCCATGATTTCACCAAGGAAATAAACTGAGAGAAAACCTTATTGGGGGCAGCCATCGAGAAACAAGATACTCTGCCACCCTGATCATCTGCCAGACTTGCAAGTTACAACCTAAACTCTAAATGTATCCTCCACAAACTCACCCCAAACAAAAATACCAACCACTGAAGCCTCTGATCAACAGACTTGAGCAAATGCAACTCAAGTCTCCGAAATCATCAACACAAGTCTGAGCAATTCGAACTCAATAGAAAAATTCTTGAACAGGGAACCTGGCATATGAATACAGAAACCAAGTCACAAATACTTCCTCTAATACTCAACTTCTAACTTAACCCCACCAATAATAAACCCCTCTCCAATTCTAACAACTATTCTAGAGCAAAAGGGTACCACTCAAATTCACCAAAATTGAAAACCCAGAAACAAAAGCACTGGAATTTAAAGACCCAGAAGCTGAAAAGCTCAGAGTGGTTTAATGAGAATAAAGCACCAATCTTTGCATCACCCAACTCCAAACGCGTAACTCATCACCAAACTTTCAAAAAACAAACCCTCTCCCCTTCCCCAAGTAAACCCAATTTCAAACCCCAAACAAAAAAATCCATTCTTTAAAATCAAATTCGGATAAAAATCTTACCTCGCAATACCGGATCAAACCAAGAACGATCCGGGTCGGGTCGGGAATGCAAAAGCCTGTGCCCAGAAACCGATTCGCCCCCACCAAAATTCAATGCCGGCGTCAATCCTCGATCAAGAACTCGTCATTTTCCTCCTCCACCATTCACAATGTAACGGCTACCATTTGAACCCAAATCAATTGAATTGAATTCTACATACAAATCTGACGAACAAAATTAACAGCAAGAAATCACGAACACCAATCTGTCTGTTTTATATGTGAAAAACCTCCACATCTCCATGGTTAATTGTTTGATGGAATCAGTATTCTTTTTTATGATTTTTTTTAAATAAAATTTTTTTTGAAATTTTGGGCTTCTTTTTGGGTGATGGAGACCTCCCTATTAACGTGGCTGCGCAAATTGTTTTTCTTTTTTTTTCTTTTTAAGAAAGAGTGACCGAAAGGACGTCGTTTGGACACGAACAAACTGAATCAAAGCTAAATTGATCGGCGATATATGATTTAATGTACATGATTTAATTATTTTGGATTTTTTTTAATTGGACTTGATTATCGAATTAGTTGTTTATTTGCTGTGTTTAATGATGTGTTTATCTATTTCTCTGAACTTTTTTATTAGCTGGAGATATTACATTTGACGAGATTCTTTCCCTCTAAAATAAATTTGATTTTCTTATTACGAGCTCACCATACGGCTCATCAAGGATAATAAGTTTAATTTTCATTATAATTAGTTGTTTTCTGATGGCAATACATGGAATATGATCGAACTTAACATTGAGATCTGAATTTGTTTGTCTTTGTTAGGAAGGAATGTCATCAATCATAAGAATTGGTTGGATGAAGAACGATATTCAATGAGCTGATAGCTAATTTGTTTTGGTCGGATGAAGAACGATATTGGATAAGCCTATCTAATTTGCTTTGAAATTCAATTCAAGTGTGAATGTCCTTAATTGTTTGTCTTATTTTACACACGTATATCACCACCATGTAGTTTTTCAAATTTGATATATATATATATATATATATATATATATATATATATATATATATCAATTCTATAAAATGTCATTAAATTAATAAATTTTATAATTATTCTAATATATTAATTTTCTACAAATATACACACAAATTCATAAATATTCTACACCATGAACCGAGACGGATTCATGTGCCATCGACGAAACCAAGGGGGACCAACGAGGCCACTCCCCCCACTTAATTTTTGACATCTGATGATATGGAGTCTTTTTTTTAAATATATTTATTTGTTTTTTTTTTCTGTGTTTTACTACCTAAATATGTATCTATCCCACTACTTTTTTTTGTCCATCCACTTAGGCCTCATCATTTGGCCCTTCGACCCTAGCCTACCCTAAAACCTGCTTAACTCTCTAGGGTCGAAGCCCTACCCGGCCCTTCATTAGGGCTAGTTGGCTCTAGCCCTTCTCGAATAGGGTAAGGGTTGAGCAAATGAAACTCAGCTCTATCCTACGACCCTACCTTAATGAGCATTTTAGGGCTGAACCTGGCCCGACCCTAAAAGCCGGTCATTTAGGCCTTAATAATTTCTTATTTTTTGTATTGTTTTAATATGTTTCTTATTTTTTAGATACAATACAACTAATCTTCTCTTTTATAGTTGATTTACTAGCTTTGTTCATTCGATTTCCTTTTGTTTTGTTAATTAACGATTGTATTTTGATGATTTAGAGCATTAGTTCGTGAGATATATGAGTATATCCACTTAGTTTATAGATAGGTATCTTAAATTAAGTATAATGTGTATGCATGCATATTAAATATAACATAAAAATAAGGTTCATTACATATAATTCTAAAGCTAAATTGTGAGAAAAAATAACAAGCTCATCTCGACCCTGTTTAGCCCTATTTAAAGGGACAGCCTTACCCGACCCTATTAGCCCTAACGAAATAGGCCGCTAGGGAAGGCCCTTACATATTCAAGCCTCGGTTCTACCCTAAGCCCTAAAATTTAAGGTTGGGCCGACCCATGATGAGACCTACATCCATTCTACTATGTGGGCACGTTTACTTGCTTAGAATGGATTTGATTAGGAATGGAATAAAAATGAAATGAGAGACGGAATGGAATAGTATGTAAGAAGTTCAATTCCATTGAACTGATTACTTATCACATGGAATTGGAATTGGAATGGAATCAATTACGATTGATGCTGTTTACTTACCATATGGAATCAGAATCAAAGCTACTTTAATTACTAAATTACCCTTTAAAAATGTTTGGATTCTGTCATTCTGAGACAATGAGCCACGTACCAATCTTTGTTTGAATTAGAGAGAAACGTTCTGCTCAATTTAGCCAGATCGATGTTTATGCTTTGTGTAGTTGCTACTCCAAAAATAAGGACGTCTCTATAAGCAGTTGTCAATAAGAGGGATTTTAATTATGTTCAACGATACTACTTGAACATCTTCATCAAGTCTAATTGGTCAGAAAAACATGAACTTAGTCTTTATGCAGAAATAAAAAAATCATCAAATCAAAATCATCAACATCAAAATCATATATATATATAATCATCAAAATCAAAATCATATATATATATATATATATATATATTATAATAAAAAGTCTGCCAGGTTGTAGATCACCTCATTCATATCAAATAAAAGATACTCAAAAGATGCTGCATGTATCCATAATACAAGAAGGAATAAAATTTAAAAGTCTCATGCATAAACACTAATTCAGAAAAATAATATCCATAGTATGATAAATATATGCATAAACACCAATTCAGAAAAATAATATCCATACATGACAAAATAACAAATATATTCTAGGGTTAGACAATTTTGGGTTATTCAAAATTATGTGAGGATACTTTAGGAACAAAAATTCCATTCCTCATGACATGATTCCTAGACCCATCTCTCTCTTGGTATTACAAATCCGGGTTGATCAGGAATGAATTCTGGGTTGACTGGTGGGACCCACAACTTATTCCATTCCACTATGAGCAAGTAAACAGAAGAATTTTCTTAACCTGTAATCATTTCCCTGGATTTGTATTACATTCCTACGAAGTAAACATGCCCTGTGTATATATATTTGGAGAAATTGATAAAATAGAATATTATATTATTCATCCATATGAACCTTTGATATTGAGTCATATAAGGAAGTCCATATAGTTTTTCTATTATAACCAGAGAGCATAAAACCCATAACTTCAGCATAAACCAACACACACACACACATATCATTTTCCCTAGAATACCTTTCGTTTGTGTCACGTGTCGTCATGTCGGATGATACATATAGTGTTACCTCATCAAAACCATGCCAAGTGAAAACCCTATGGGAGAGAAATTAAACCTTGGATGAAGGACAAAAGAGTACAATGCACCAACTTCTTCATTGAGAATTCCACCACGTGGTGCTCCTCCTAACGAATAACTTAGTCTCTACATTTCAATACTTTTAACAAGTTTCTTGGAAACGTTTTGGAGTTTCAGCAAATGAGGTAGCGACGGTGCCGAGAGCATAGGGAGAGCCGTGCTCCTCGACTGTGGCGGCAACAGCTTGGTATTGATACCGGCTAGTGCCGAGATCCTCAGGGTCAGCACACATTTGCAGCCCTTCTTGAACCTCAGGCGGTGCATGAAATGTTGCCTCGTTAAAAACTTTTCCAACTAAAAACCTAGTGGGACAAAAAAATTTGGAAAAAAAACACAACATGGTTAATACCAAACAACTACACCCTTCATATTTGATAATAACATGTATATGCTAGAATTCCCCTCAAGTCTGCATCTCTCCCTGATGCTAACATCAATCATAGGGAGCTTCCTGATTCTCAATAATCACGGAAGTATATTTAACTCGGCATATCAATGCTCTTTAACATGTCTACAAAATGTGGCATTGGATAATTATTAACTAAACCATGTCACACTATCCTCAATCCAGATCTTACACACATTGATCTTGATGAGAATGTCGCTTGACAACTCGAAGCATAAGTTCACGCAGAGAATCAGATTCTCACGCAGCATGACCTTCAGAGGATAAATCAGTGGTAACTTCCTGTAGGAAATAGATACAGACAATCCGTAAATGGCTTTAGAAAGTAGACATTCATACATTTCTAACCATATGTCACACACCTTCTGGTTCATCTGGAGCTATCCAAAAAGATCTATCGAAGTTGGATAATCGTTTTGACAAATCAGATTCTCGGACAGATCTGTCTTACTTTACAATAATGGCTATAACTCACTCAATATGATATTTATGATCAATTGTTAGTATTTCTGGAAAATAGACACATAGACCTTTCCAACGGTACCAATTTTATATTTTTCCAGTGAGTGATATTTCTTGTAGATCCATTGGAAGTTGACCGAGGAAATTTGGCATATTCTGATTTCGCTTTCGATGTATCTTTTGTGTCATAGCATAAGAGGTCATCGATAGCTGAGAGCCTGCTGCTCAGCAGCTGAGCGCACAGTGCCAGTAGCCACGTGCACTTTGCTAGGCACCTAGGTTCACAGTGATTAGCAGCCATGTACACTCGACAGCTAGGCACATACTAGTGGCAATTATGTGCACGTTGCGATGCAGCTCGGTGCACTCACTCCTTAGCTAAAGTACAAGCTTTGCAAAATGAAACAGTTCATATATTTTCGAGCTTAATCTACCTATTGAGATTAGAGCAGCTCTATTTGCTCTGTTTCTTACTCGTTCAGGAGGAGAGAGAGATGAAGATCAAGAAAGAGAGACAGAGAGGTTATTTTTGTTATTTTGCTTGTTTTAGTTGGGTCTCATCACGGCCACGCCAGCAAATAAATGATGTCGTGACAGAAATGGGCGCGGACCCTTCGTTGGTAGCTAAAAGAGAGTTTAAGTACCACATTGGTAGTTTTTAAAATATGGATACCACTATAACCGGGGCACATATGTTCGGGTACAAGCCTTGTAATTTCCTCATTTTGATATTGGACACTTGGCCTTTGTGTTGCTGTTGAATTGTATTGTTCCATAAAGTTTAGATCAGTAAATTACTGGCTTAGTTCTTGTTGACGAGTTTTGTTATTTTTGCTAGCATCCAATTGAACTGTTGATTTTTTTTGAGAAAATTGAACTATTGATTTTATAATCTCCTCTGTAGGGTGGAAAGGAAAGATTCTTGTATTTCTTTTATCTTTGAAAAAAATCAATCTTCTATTTTACACAAGGAAAAAGATATAAGAATATCTGTTGGATTTGCTTTTCAAAGCAAATAGAAGCACTATAAATTTTAATAGAGCATTATAAAATGATCATTTACTCAAAAAGTAAAAGTCAGATCTCAAATCAATAAATTGAAAAGTCAAAATAAGTTAATACTCAAAAACATAAATCTTTATTAAATTCATAATAAAATAATTTTTTAGACAATTTTACCTTTGTTCTTTATACACTAGAGAAAAAAAAAGAATATTTCACTAGAGCCTCGTCGGTCGCCGGACTACGGTAACCGATAATCGGATTGGTTTCCGATCATCGGACGCCGGAAAAATATGGAATTTCGCCAGATTTATTTTACTACTGCTCCAACCTTTTCACTACTGCTCGGCAAGGCGGCCCTGTACCCCAACTATAAGGCTTGGTTTTCTAGCTCTGTCTGAGGCTTCACGCATCGGAGCCGAGGGAGAGAAACCAAACCGAGACCCAGTGGATCCTTCGCCCACCTGCTCTCATGATTCGCTCCTCTCACCCACGTTCTCATTCCAAGCTGAGACCCGGTGGCTGCTCCCATGTGTTTGCTATTTTCCCAATTCTTCCACTTTCCTCATCCCATCATTCCACTCCTCTCATCCACCTGCTCACACCCTCTGCTCTCTCTTACCAGAATGTTAGGTTTGGTTTGGGGAAATTTTGGTTTCTTAAATGTCAGCCTCTATGGATGGGTCATCAACAGAACTTCCCCTCTTGGTCTCCTTTCGCTTCTACCAAATGTGGTCTTCTCTCATGTTTGTTTCTCAATCAAAAAGCTTTGAAATTTGATATAAAGATCATGTTTTGTTCAGTTTATGGGTGATTATTGGTAAAACAAAACATGGGTTGGTTTGAGTTTAAGTAGAAAAGGGTTATGATTGGTGTTGAATTTGTACAGGGCAGAAGAGAAGCATGTTTATACAAACACAGTCCACACCCAATCCCGCACTCGCTTATGTTTTACCCTGATAAGCCTGTTATGGAAGTTGGCAATGCTGACTTTCCGAATCCTCGGTCAGCCATGAACTCCCTACTGGCCAAAGCCCTTTACCAAATTGATGGTAAGGTTGTTGTTGCTGTTGAGATTATTGCTAATGTAGCCTTTATATCGTTTTTGTTTTAGTGATTAGTACTTGAAGATATTTTTGATTTATTTGGACCGTGGTTGAAAACCAACTGTATTAGGATTGGTAGAACCTATTTGAACATGTTTGATGATTATGGCTCACAACTTGCACCTATTTAAAACTGCTGATCACGTCTGCACGTAGATATTTTCCTTGGCCCTTAATAGGATATAGCTTATAACTGATTCAAAAGGAGACTTCTTAATGGGATTAGAGGGTCTTAGAGTTAGGAGGGAGTGTTTGACTGTCGAGGTCTTGTTCTTCCTTCCCGAAGCTTCATGCACGATCAAATCCAGTATAACCAATTCTTCTACTTTCTACCTATGGATATTGTTCTCCCAATATCTTTGTCGATCTCTCTTTTCAACACCTACAATTGTGATCCCCATAGAATCTGAGCAAATCACATTCAGTTTATGCTCTTCGATTTCAACTCTACATGGTTCCGATCAGCCTTCGATCATAGTGACTTCAATCAATGTAGGAAGAGTTTCGTCAACTATATGTTAGTGTTGTTGTTTGATATTTGACTGATAGATATAGATTGATGCAGTGCCATTGATTTCCAGTTTACAACCGAAGCTACAAATCGAATTCTATGTTAGTTATTGTTTCCGGGTGACTCGTGGCCCCTTTAGCGGGTTGCACGGCTCCAGAAATAGCGGACTTCCCTGTACTCCGAGTTTTCCTGTGTAAAGAACAAACACGTCAAAGAGGCGTCCCCGGGTTTACCGAGGGAAGCCACTCCGATGCTTAAGTTAGATACTGTCAATTAAGCATAAAACTCGGGAATAGTCAAGAAGTTTCATCCTTTCCTTTATGGGGAGGCATGTGCCGGTATTTATAGTAGCATTGAAGGCAGCATTCCTGTCCCTTTCCAATGTGGGAGTAGTTTCCCTTGCTTTACTTAGCTTTATGGCGAATTGGGCCCAGACAAAGGGCCCAGAGTGGCTTCACATTTAATTGTAACCCGGTAAAGGTGAAATATTAGGTTCCACCTATAAACAAGTCCCCCAAGTCCTCAGTCAAGGGGTACGCTTGGGTGGGGACTTAAAATCGTTTCTTTACCGGGTTACAAAGTTAGCAACCAAACCCGGGGTACCCAGTCCCCCAAGTCCGTACGGAAGCGTAACCCGTAGACACTCTGTTCGTTGAGAATTCAAAACGACGTCTCCGGGTTGTGGTGGGGGAAATTGAAAAGTCTTCAGTTTGAAGTGGGGGAAAACGAAAAGTTTTCAGTTTTGAAGTGGGGGAAACTGAAAAGTTTTTCGGTTTTAGGACGCGGCATGCACGACACGTGTCGATTTTATCGAAAAACCGAAACGTCCCTTCAGTGTACGTCTCTAACTGTATAAATAGGGGTTGAAGGTGACAGTTTTGTCTCACCTCCAAACCCGATAACTTTTTCGTGCTTTTGCTGTCGCTTTCTTTTGTCGCTGTTTCTTTTGAATTCAAGACTCAGATCGATCTCAAAAACCCCTTCAAACACTCAAAACTAAGGTACTGTGTCTTCTTCCCTCCTTTTTGATCGTTCTGGGACGATTTGTGTACTGTTTCTGGGTTCCCAGGAAGGTTTTCTGGGTCTGCGTTTGGGAATTTAGCTTCGTGACACCGGGTTACCTGGGTTTTGTTGACGCCCCCGTGTTTTTTTGTTTTGCAGATGGCCAACGAAACAATGGACACTCACGTCCCCGAGTTTGCCTCCGTAACCTTCATTGATGGGACCGCTCTTGACCCTCCCGGGTACTCATTGACAGCGGAGGAGATCGTGGAGCTAAGGAGCAACTGGAAGATCCCCGAGTCTGTAGAAATACGGCCTTTAGAACCCGAGGACCAGTTCTTCGCTCCCGGGGATGGGTGGACGCTGTGCCACGAGTATCAGCTACGCTGCGGCCTGTCACTCCCGCTGAAGGTAGAGGTGCAGTACCTCTTGGCTGCGAGCAACTTCGCAATCGGGCAAGTTGGACCGAACATGTGGAGGCAGCTACTCGGGTTGTGCGTTATGTACAAGGTGTTGAAGCAGCAGATGCCGACCTATCACGAGTTACACGCCATGTACCGGGCCGAGTACTCCCGGAAGGCGGGTTTCAGCGGGACCATCCAACTGAAGTCCAAAGCGGTTTTCAAGAAGATCGTCGAGGACCTGCCAACCTCCGTGAGCCGGACCTGGAGGGAGAAAAGTTTCTTGATAAGAAACTTTCAAGACCCGGGATACGCGTTTCAAGTACCGGGTGACTTCCAGCCACTGATGAGTGAGTCCTCTCTCCGGATTCTTCTTTCTTTTCTCTATCCCGGGTTATAATTATGTTGTTTGTGTTGCAGATGTCCCCGACATTCCTCTGGAGCCGGTGATGGAGAAGAGGATCCGGAGGATGCTATGGGCCTTCCGGGGTCAAGATGACCGGAGTTCATACCGGCTTTGTAGGCTGTATGTGTACAGCAGGTGCCGGTTGATGGAGCTCCCAGGTTTGTCTCGTGTCCCTTCAATATTTATAATCAAATGCTTCTTGTGTAACGGGCTATATGTGTTTCTGTAGCTCTTCTCCCGATGGAGTTTACGAAGCGGAAGAACCCGGGAATATACGACGGGTTTGAAGATAAGGCTGTTTGGGCCGGGATCCGGACACAAGCAACGGATGGTCAATTATACGACATTAACCTGACCACGAAAGCGGCTTTCCTGCGCCCAGAAGCAGAGCAAGGGGATACTGAGAAATTCCTCGTGGACACCTTGCACTTCAACGAGATCCCCGGGTACCTTGCTGAGGTACTTGGCACGGAGATGTACCAGGAGTTAGATGAAGAGATTGTGGGGAGCCCCGCGGAGGAGGTGGCGGAAGAGCCGGTGATTGAAGAACCGGTGACTCAATTCCCCTTAGCAGACGAAGAGGTGGAGTTTGAAGAACCGGTGATGAGCGCAGTTCCCTCATCTATGCTCCCGGGTGAAGAGGAGTTGACTGAAGATGAGGCTGACAACGGGGGTGAAGAAGTTGTCGGTTTCGAAGGGGTGATGAGTGAGAACCCTGAGGGGAGTGATGGGAGCGACGAAGTGCGCGAAGTGGAACCCGTCCCCTCCCACAAACGCACCCGGGAGGCATCCAGCTCGGCAAGGTCCGAGAGGAAGAAGAGAAGGAAGGAGAGGAAAGAGAGGAAAGAGAGGAGGGAGAGGAAGCAGCACCGGGACACCACTGAAATCATGGAGGAGTTGGCGGGCGCGGGAATGGCGGACGTGGCCATCCAGAGAATGGTAGCGGATCTGAAGAACTGCGCCGCCGACTCCTATGTACTGGAGCATGAGGACCCGGTGACTGTAGCCCGGAGGGCGCAGGAGAAACTGATGCGGGTAAGTGTCTTTTTCTTTTAACCCGTTCTTCTTTTGTTTTTGTTTCCTTGTACTAACCCGTTGTTTGATTCGTGTAGGCTGTCAGGTTGTCGTACTTGGCAACCGATCGGCTCATAACCGAAGGCATCCCCGAGCGAGAGAGAGTCCTCAGGGATGATCTTCGGGCCGCCCGGGACCAGGTAACGGCGAGTGAAGAAAACCTGGCCCGGGTCCGGGAATTCGCAAGCGCATCAGCCATTGCGTCGAGTGCAAAGTTGGCCAAGTCAGAAGAACACGTAGCAGACTTGGTGGCCAAGAACTCGAAATTGGAGAAAGTCATCGAGGGTCACCGGGAGGACCGGTGTGCTCAAGATGCCGCCATTGCTCAGCTTACTGAACAGAATCAAGCGCTGCAGCAACAAGTGACTTCTGTGGAGCAGCAGAAAGGCGAGTTGGTGCAGGCTGTTTCCCGGGCCAGGGACTCTGCTGTCTCCGAGTTTCTAGCGAGTCCCGAGTTTGAGCTGAAGCTGCGGTCGGCGAGGGCTGAGGCTCGTGCCGAAATTGTTAGCGCCGGGATTCGCCAAGGGTGGCTCGACAAAGCCGGGTATGATGGTCACCAAGGTCACGTTAGACCCGACGAGGCTGCAGGCACCTCCCGGTCGACTCCTGCCATGGCCGCAAACCCTAGGGCTCCTGCAAACCCGGCTCGGAGTCCCCCGGTTCATTCTTCAGCAGCCCGGAGAGGTACTTCCCGTGGTGGGATTGTCGGTGGTCCTCAAAACCGGCCACCGCTCCGTAGGGGACAGTTTATCATACGGCCCCGGGGAGGACGTGGCGGCTCGAGCACTGGCGGTGGTAGCGGGTCTGCAGCGCCCTGAGCTGGAGCCTAAGTATTTGTCTTTGCTTTTGTAGTGTAGTCTGTTTTGTAGCGGTTTACTGCTCTTGTAACTGACTTTCGAATAAAAGTATTCAAGCTGTTGGCATAATTTTTCCTGTCAAATAACACGTTAACTTGATGCATATCTCGCAAGTGTAGAAAAAATTTACATATGGTGCCGGTCTGGCATGTTATCGTCATAAAATAACAATAGGCCCGGTAGGGCTTTACCGGTCCGTTAGGGCTTCCTGTCAAATAACACGGTAGTGTGATGCATAATATATAAGTGTTGACAAAATGTACGCATATTGCCGGTTTGGCATGTTAACATTATAAAGTGAAAATGGGGCCGCTCAGGCTTTACGGGTCCGTTAGGACTTCCATGGGCCGCTAAGGCCTTGGGTGGGAATGTCTTTCTATAACACGGTATTTTTCCCTGTAAAATAACACGTTAAACTGATGCATAATTTGCAAGTGACAATTCACATATAATGCCGGTTTGGCATATAAATAAAAGTAGTGCCGCTAGGGCTTTACGGGCCCATAAGGACTTTGAAAGGCCGCTAGGGCTTTAAGGGTCCGTTAGGACTTCCAACCCGATGCTTAACCTGCAAGTGTTGACAAAATTTGCATAGTGCTGGTTTGACATGTGAATAAAAAATAGGGCCGCTAAGGCTTTACGGGTCCATAAGGACTTTCAAGGGCTTCCTGCCAAATAACACGGTAATCTGATGCAAAATATGCAAATGTGATAATTTACACATATAATGCCGGTTTAGCATGTAAGTAAAATAGTGCCGGTAGGGCTGTATGGGTCCGTTAAGACTTTCAAAGACTGAAACAAGGCCGTGAAAGGCTTGCAATATTTCAAGTTATGGAGATTACCAGAGATTGTCAGAGATTTATCGGAGCTTGCCGAGTTTTGACCATGAAATAAGGCCGTGAAAGGCTTGCAATATTTCATGTCAAATGGAGATTATCGGAGATTATCGGAGATTTATCGGAGCTTGACAAGTTTTGACCATGAAATAAGGCCGTGAAAGGCTTGCAATATTTCATGTCAAACGGAGATTATCGGAGATTTATCGGAGCTTGCCGAGTTTTGACCATGAAATAAGGCCGTGAAAGGCTTGCAATATTTCATGTCAAATGGAGATTATCGGAGATTTATCGGAGCTTGACAAGTTTTGACCATGAAATAAGGCCGTGAAAGGCTTGCAATATTTCATGTCAAATGGAGATCGCCTGCATTCACTCAACAAACTGATTTGATAGACATAACCCGGCCGGGTTTTATGTAGGCCTGAAAGGCTTTATATATATAACATCAAAATATAATAAACTTGGACAGTTGTAGATAACTTTTGTACCTACTTGGGATGTACGCACTGTCGAAATTTCGCGGGTTTCCATAACCCGGAGGATTCCATCATTGTTCTTCAAAATATTAAGCGAGAGGGCCTTGAGTTCGACTCTCAACGAGAGCACCAATTGTTTCCGGGTGACTCGTGGCCCCTTTAGCGGGTTGCACGGCTCCAGAAATAGCGGACTTCCCTGTACTCCGAGTTTTCCTGTGTAAAGAACAAACACGTCAAAGAGGCGTCCCCGGGTTTACCGAGGGAAGCCACTCCGATGCTTAAGTTAGATACTGTCAATTAAGCATAAAACTCGGGAATAGTCAAGAAGTTTCATCCTTTCCTTTATGGGGAGGCATGTGCCGGTATTTATAGTAGCATTGAAGGCAGCATTCCTGTCCCTTTCCAATGTGGGAGTAGTTTCCCTTGCTTTACTTAGCTTTATGGCGAATTGGGCCCAGACAAAGGGCCCAGAGTGGCTTCACATTTAATTGTAACCCGGTAAAGGTGAAATATTAGGTTCCACCTATAAACAGTTATGAGGTTTGGGTTTGAAAACAATTTGATGAATGCTCTCTGTTAGTTTTTTCTCATAGTGCATGCATAATCAAAAACAATGAAATCTTAGAAACTGTGGGCATTTACAGTTTTGGGCAGTGCATACAGTCTGGTTCATCTCATGTGTATTTACTTCATGTATGTTTGTTTTGCTCTCCTAGAAATGATAACTGCTAATCCTTTTGAATGCTAGGATGTTTTCTATTTAACAGAAAATACATCAATTATAAGAACATTTACTTTATAATTCATTTTGGTATTTAAAAGGGCACATTTCTAATTATGATGATAAGTAATACATTGGGATTTATGGGTTATGATATTGAACTTCTTACTCATATTAGAAAATGATGAGTCAGTCCTACTTTGTCTGTAAATGCTCTGTTTATAGTAAATGCTTTACTCTGATTTTGATCAATATGCAAAATCAAAGAAGAACAACTATATTGAAGTGGTTTTGGTGGAATCTTAGCAACCTATTGAACCAATAGTGTGATTATGATCTTTTATCTATCATGAGTGTAGTTGATTACAAATGAGAAGTTTTTAGTTATGATTGCTGATTTTAGATGTTGCGAGAGAGACTTTTGCATGTGTGTGGGGTGTGCAGCATGGTGATGAGGTTAGGTTAGTTAGAAAACAGAAAATTGAAGAACAACATGGTGATGAGGTTAGGTTAGTTAGAAAACAGAAAATTGAAGAACAGTTTTGTGTATCTTAAGATAGTTAGCAATATCTGATATACCATGATATCTAGCAATATCTGATATATAGTTAATGGTGTTCTCTACACGGCCTGATTTAAGAGGGTTTGTTAGGGATATTATGGTGACGTCTCAAAAGGTTTGCTATTTTGCTTTTGTCTCTGGTCTTTATTATTTTAACCTGAGTTGGGATGTTCAAGTAACTGTTTAATTGTTGAGCAGACTGTTGCAGTTTTGGTTCTGTCTTGAGATTGCACTCCTATCTGGTACCCCAAGAAAGAGCTTATTTAATTAGATTGTTGATCCAGTTAGATACTAAGGTTAATTGACTGTTACTTTAAAGCAAATGCTTTCAGAAAGATAGCAGAGTATGCTCTTAGAGTTAATGCTACCTTCAATGACAAAAAATTCATAACTTGGTTATTGAGTACCTGATCAGCATGAAAATTTTTTATTGGGCAGAATTCTTTATACATTTGTTATTATTAGAGCATTCTTCTCTAATTAGTATCATTTACATGCTTTCAACTCATATAATCTTGAATCTCTCATCTGCATCTCATATTAATAATCTGAATTTGTTTGTTCCTGAATCCTCATTCCTCCTCATGCATATCAAATATATGTAAGATTATAATACATAAGCATGTGAAAAACTAGAAAACTATGACAGGTTTAGACCAGGTCTAAACTGAGATAGAACTAACTGAATTGGTTTGTGATCGAATCCATTTGATATTCTCCTAGATTTATTCCTTAGCAACTGTAATTGCTTTCTGTGAAACACATCAGTGTGAAGATTATGAGGTATATGATCCTTTTTTAAGATGCATCTCACAAGTCATAATTATTGCCAGCAATTTGGTGGTTGCTGAAATGCTTACAAACAAAACATATGCTTCTATATGTACTAATGTACAATGTATGGCTAGAGAAAGAGAATGAAGTATGCTCTATGAGAATCTGAACATAGAGAAAAGCAATCGGTACCAGGCTAGGCTATAGTCTGTTCCATATCATGCTAGGAATGAAATATGGGAAGATAGCCCACTTGAGGAAATCTTCCTGAGAGTTGAGGTAACCCATATTAAAGTATAAATGTCCATTGGCCAGAATTTCAAGGTTTTCCACATTGATGGGTGTCTAGCTTTCTATTGGGAAAAATTGTATTTTACTTAGGGTACAAGTTTTAGAATGTGATCGTCTGAATGATGCCTTACATGTTAGCAATGTCTCCTTATTACATATATATTGCTAGATGAACAGAGGCAAACACCCAGTTGATAATGCTTAAAATCTGAAAAATAAATGCCATATTTAATAGGCTTTTCTGTTTATAATCTGTATTTGGAATGAGGTTATATGAGACACATATGTGTTGCTTGATGTCTGTAAAATAAGGGAGGAGTTTTATTTTATTTTAAAATTTTCAGCTTTTCATATCGCATTCACATATGGATTGATTGGTTGCTGATAAAAGCTTTATTTCAGTTCATTTCATGAATTCGATTAGCAATTTGGTGTAGAAATGGGAATTGAAAATAGATCACTTTTGTTTTTTTGTTATATTAATGATCATTGTTGAAACCTTTTATTTATGAGTTTCTGACTGGACAGTTGAAACAATTATAGCCTATTACCTGTTGGATAGCCATATGTATAAACCATCTGAATAGTGAGTTCGTGACAATGTCATCAGCTATTGAACTAATTAAATCCTATTTGCTTTGCTTCATTTGCAACTAATGTTTTCCTCCTTATTACATGTATATTGACAGATGAATAGAGGTAAGCACCCAGTTTAAACTGCTTTTCTATTAAAAGATGTCATTTTCACCTGTTTTTCCGTTCAGAATCCTTATACGACATGTATGTCTTGCTTGATATCTGTAAAGGAAAATAGGAGTTTTTAATTTTGTAAGCTTTTCACATAGCATTCACATCTAGATTGATTGGTTGCTGGCTAAGGCTTTAGTTCAGTTCAATTTAAAGTTTTGATGCTATGACATGTGCTACTGGTTTGTATCTTTTGTCAGCCTGATCAAAATAAAATTGAGTTGAGAGAGGCAGACATAAGATTATCAGTTTGTGGTGTATCTTTGCTACGTGAATGTTATATTGACAGTTAATGCTAACTGATGGGCCACTGTGATCATGGACTATTTTGTTCTGTGGTAAACACTATCTTTTCTCCATTATACTGTGTTTCGATTGTTTTGAGGGAATGATTCTAGAGTCCATGCTTTCAATTTTGCTGTTTTTCATCGTATGGTGTTAATAACTAAGATTAAATTGTTAGGCTAAATTGGTGATCATGTATGAACTCTATTTTCATGCTTCTCTGTTTATAATATGTAGATTTTGCTTCTATTTATGATATGTAGATTTTGTAGAACGTGTTCTTCCACTTAGATTTCTGCCAGTGTTCCCTCATTTTGGTCTTCTGGGCTATCCTACTATGTTTCCCTTGCACAGGTTTGTACCTCTGTGATAGCAAGTTATTTCTTACGATTTCATGATCATCTTCACAGAATTTGGGTTGAATTTGTCTGGTTACAATAATTCTAAATCAATTGTGTTATGTAGAATTTGATGGTACCAGTTTGCTACATTTTGTGACTTATTTCAAAAATGTACTGCGTTGAATATGACATATGATACTTTTTATCCGAATGTGACAATGTGTTGTTATGTGTACTACTCTTAATTTTACATCACGTATCGATAACTATCGTCACACGATTTCCAACCGAGTTGGCGCGAGCATTTAACCTGGTTTGTTTGATGTCAATCATAAAGATTCAAACTTTTCATTGTGCCTTTCGGTCAACTAATATTCAATTTGATCAATGATGATAATTCAAAGAAGCACCAAATTTGGAGTTTACTAGAAATGCATGTGGTTTTATTGAGTTTTACTTTCCCATACGAGTAATTTGCTTATTGATTGAGATTTATTAGCTGGCACAGAGTCACTCATCATGTGTTTTACCTTCTTAGAAGAGGTGTAAATTGAGTTATAGTCGCTGCAGGGAGCCGTAGAGATTTTATAGTTTGGATATGTGATATTTTTGGCTTCTCTTGCTTAGATTTTAAAAAGCACGATTCTTACCGGAGTCCAATTTTTAGTGTATTGCTTAAGCATCGCATAGTTTTAGTGGGGAGGAAACAAGTTGCAATTGCCATGGGAAGGTTGATATTAGCCTATTAGGGTAAGAACGATTGAAATAAGGTTTTTAAGAGTGATATATCTGAGAGTTGGATTAGAAGTTTGCAATCCTGAGAAAATTAGGTTGGGGGAGGCACAAACACACGAATGCAGGCTTATTCGTTTTCTACAAGTAGGCAATTTGTTTCTTTTTAAGTTGGTTTCTGTCTGAACATGCCCTAATATATGAATTAAATTATATCACATAGTGTAGAGATAGTGAAGGAATGTGCATAGGTTTCATTTCTTGGTTTTGCTCATTCTTTACAAAATGGAAACCTAAACTGCTTTGAATGGAATGGTATTTTAGATTTTTTGACATCTAATAAATCCGTGAGCTACTGTAGGACAAAAATGTATTCCGAAATTTGGTTACAATTAGGGTGTCATCATTTGCCCATTTGTTTTGATTGTCAGTAACATAGTTGGTTTATCTGCTTTTGTTTGCTACCTGAAAATGCTTTTTTAATCGTTTTGTGTTATTGTTTGTTTTGATTTTTGGAGTTGTTTATATTGTTAACAGGAGCGGTCACAGCTAACTCCACAAATCACATGTGCTTCGTTGTCAATCCAGATCTTCCCATATATGACCAATAAAAGGCCGAGTACGCCATCTATCCTACATTTTGTCCATGATTGGTTTCAAATTTTCACTGTTTCCCGTTCAATATTGCAGTACCTTCTTGGACAAGCATGTTAACCATTGAATCCATCTCTTCAGGTTTTCAAGACCGGGTGACATCATGCGTATATTTAATAGAGGCTCCAGCCAGCGTCAAGGTCAGGCGTCTAAGACATAAGATTTCAAGACCATCGCTGAATTGAATGTAATCGATCCCCAGGCGTATCAGGTAAAACAAATAAATATATCTTCACATATCATATATTTTACTGTCATTCAAATGAACACAGCTATTCGAGAAACATACATCTATGAACATTGTCATACATGATTTCTTTAAGGGGGTTATAAACAAATACAAATACTAACCCAACGCATTTTCCCAAGACCAAAGGTTCGGTGCAGTGGATTGATTCAGTGATTTTCAGACCGAGCTGGCTGGTGGTACAGAAACTGCTCAGCCTCTAGCTGTTTCAAGATGTTGCGAAAGAAAGAGGATCAGGATAACAAATAATTATGTGATCAGCATGGCCTGCAAAGCCCGCAACCGAGGTAACAACCGATGTTAACTATTCTCTATTATTAAATTCTTTCTAGCCAGAGCTAAGTTCACTATTGTTGTTTGATATTGTGCTTGATAAAACTTTCTGGCCAGCAGTAACTTCACAACTGTTTTCCCATTGACTGTGATGTAAACATTGAAGTTTCAAACAACTATCCTAATATCATAACCCTTATAGTTATATAACTATATAACCATATATAGTCATATAGTTATATATATAACTACCATATGTATCATAAGCAATGAAGCCTACAAATTTCACTTACATAGACTTTTATTTATCTAATTATACACAAGACTTTAATCAATAGGAAGTGAACTAGGCACTATGTGAATCCACCACTGTTATGTTGGGGTGATATCTTGGTATCTGCAATTGCAAGATTGAATCACAGAGAAACCACAAGCTGCTATACATGGTCAGTTATATAACAAGGCATGGTAATTCAAAAGGATTTAGGTTGTCTTCTTCACCCTTGGGTTTTGTTCCTAATAGATTGTGAAATGGTATGCCAATTAGATATAAGCACAACATCATGTCCTCCATCAGTTTTACTATGTAAACTTGAATTCAATTCCCCTTCCAATGGATGCACCATGAATTCTTATAAATGAAATAAGCAACGAATTCACGAATATACATACCTTCCACAATAGGCCGGTTCCACATCCACTATTTAGCAAATCAATTTCATAAATTTTTGAATAATAGAATGTTTGTAGTGTACATTTTTTATATTCTAGAACAACACAACGAATCAAACTTTTCTAAGGATTGGTGAGTACATGGGAATGACGTGTGAATAGTCTCTTAAAAAATTGGCTCTGTTATCACCAAAAAATTGAGGCATAGCAATATGGGATGAATCAATAATATGAGAGAAGAAAGAGAATAGGTGTGATTGAAATTTGTACACGAAGGAAGGGATAAGCTGTAAATAGAATTCAACCTAGGATTAGTTTTCCTTCTGTGTATATTCCATTACTGATTTGTTGCCAATGAGATATTCAATTGTTATCCATACAGTTATTTGGTGTCCGTAATCATCAAGCAAGAAGGCAACACATTTGAGTTTGAAATTCAATTCAAGAACACTGGCAGCTTGAGGATCAAGAACATGACCCCAACTATTATTCTTCCACAAGCAACAGATCATCTCTAACCAAGCACCGAAACTCTAGAAAACCCCAGGTTTACAAGAAACGAATAGACGACACATTTACCCGGGAGTTGTTTCCATCTTCTTCCGACAAGAAATCAAAAAGTTTGCACAATCCAACAACTCAATTGGCTTTCTTTATTTAGACAACCTTCATATTACGTTTCACTATTATGCTCAATCATAATATCAACGTACATGCGATCAATCAAACATAATATAGATGTTTATATCTTCGATCACCAAATTAAATCAGATATCATTAACACCTACACATGCATTAGTTTGAGGATGTCAAATGATTAGTGGGATGTCAGATTATTTATCTAGCACCGCACACACATCACATTAACACAGTAGTCGGTGATTAGGTGGATTGCTTCACACTTCAGAGTGAGTTTTATAAGGTTGATGCATAACATGAATCAAAATGGCTTATGTATCCTTACAGAAATCTCAAGCGCAATACCGATTGTTCAAGAAGTATAATTTAGCTTCAATACTAACAAAGTCTCACATCTAAATAGGTACAACCATCTTCAACAAATAGGCATCACCGATTTATTACAGTATTAAAACATAGAGCATAATTGCATATATAAAAGACTGGGTGCACAACATATCACAGCTTAGAACATCACATGAAATATACCAAATAACCAATCTCAAGCTCCAGTAGTACTCAAATTAATAAGTTTATCATCCAAGAAACTAAAACCCAGAACCAAAAACAATAAAGAAACAAATATGAGATTGTCTCTGTATATATTGCTTATGTGAAGGTGTGTGTATCTGGTTTCATTTGTTTTCTACAATAGATAACTTAGCTGCTATGTATGCATGGACGCTTCAGTGAGACCATGCAATGTTGCTGCTACTGGTGATGCTGCAGCAGTGGGCTGGTACTGCTAAGCGTGCTGATATTTCGATCGTATTCATTTTTCCTAACAATTCTGGGTCTTTGACAAGTGCTCCATGCATGACAGAGGTGGATTGTCATGTTTCTAGGATAAAAGTCAATGCCTAACTTTCGGTTTTCTTCCAAATTTGATTGCATGCACACCAATTTTAGTATACACCATATATGCATGGGTTTTTATCTTATGTCACTTGGTACCCTGCCATGTTACAGGGACATCCAAGATGCAACCTCTCTGCCATGCCTTACAGCTGAGGAGAAAAAGAAGCAAGTCTAGAGTTCTACACCTGCTGTCCTCATTTTGGCTACCGTTTTTTTGCTTTTTACATTTGTCCAATGCCCTTAGTCTGTGTTGTTTTCTTTTGTTTAGAAAAAACTTCTAGACAGACTAATTGTGTATGTGTGACATGTTAAGCGGCATCGACATCTTTTATTGTGTCTTTCTAGATGTTAAGACAACTTTAATGCATTCTATGCTTTTATGTATTCTTTATGTTCTTCCTGACCTTATGAATGTGTTTCAAAAGGTATACAATGTTTTCTTCGGGATCATGTGACGACATTGGTATTTGGTTTTCTTATTTGCTTTTTATGTTAGAAACTTGGGTACTTAGCTTATATTTAATTTCGCTCCGGTTAGAAGATAATGTGTTTTGATCATTCACATCCTTTTATCACTATGCCAAAATTGTTTTATCAAGTGTTATGTATCTCGATAGGACCAACCTGCGCTGGCGTGGGCATGTTGTCTAGTATTTTACAAGATTGGTCCTCTTATTTTGTCACAAGGTATACGCAAAATCATCTGGCCTATCCAGGTAAACTGATGGATCAGTTGGCAAAACCTCATACAATAATATAATTGAAGGAGACTAATTAACCAAGTACTCTATTTTGGGGGGGGGGACGGGTTGGATTGAAACTTGAGCTCTAAGAAAGATGAACAACACAAGCATGTCCGCAAAGCTCTTTCTCCCTATTATCTTCCATCGGCTCCATGCTAGTCCAACCGTTACTTGTAGCAGAAGTGTTGAATTTATGAACAATCGACATCGTTCCTGACAATTCATTGTCCATTAATCCATGAATCACCAAAAAATACAAGTGATCTTCGATGGGAGCCATCGTCAGGTAACGCCTTTGGCTATGTGCCCACATTTCGTTATCTGATGAAATGAGTGAGTTTAAACTGTGGAGATGAGACCCATCAACCTCATTCCAAATGTTGAGCTCACCATCATATGATTCAATGTGACCCTTCCATTGCTTGAAGCAATCTCCAGAACTGAAAAGCCTCCCACCCATGTTCACGATTTGATTTGGTGGTACATCCAATTGCCACATCCCAATTATCAGTTCCCATTTCTTTGTCTGTGTATCATAAACTTCAGCAGAGCTCCGCACCATTATAGGAGGCACGTCTGAGTTTTTTCTCACTGCAATTTAAAGTATTACAATAGACCATGTTGATCCAACATCGCAAAAATTTTTGATATCAGTCATGATTGCATTAATTGTTGAAGGAAAATTAACAAGACAACAAGAATCGCGGATATAATTCTTAAGCAAATCATTTGCGTTAATTTTATTACTGAATACAAACTCTTTGCAAATCTGTAAAAAATGATCTCTATACTTAAAAAATGGAAAACTGTAAGTCTCAAAATTCTGATCGACAACAATTTTTTAGTGGCAATTGAATAAAACTTGACCAAATTAAGTTGAAATACTCATCATTAAGTTGCTGCTATATCAATTGGGACTGGTATGAAGAACGTAGAAAATTGCATACCTTGCTCTGCAAATCCCCCAAGAATGTAGATTTTGTTTTGCCATGTAACACCAACGCATTTGTACCTTAACGTGCTCATGTTTGGCATATGAATCCACTTGTCAAGCTCGGGGTCGTACAACTCAGCGGATGAAATGCCTCTTGCACACGCCAGTGTGTTCTTTCCACCCGCCACATAGATTTTGTTATTCGAAACCGTGCATGCAAAGTCACACCTAGCAACACCAAGTGGTGCACAAGTCGACCATTCATCAGTAGCAACATTATAACGCAACACCGATGATAAGACCTGAACTTCCATATCCACGACCGAGCTACACTCATCAGAAGTGTGAGCTCTCTCCTTGTGGCATAACCGACCACCAATTATATAAAGCGAGTCATCCAATGAGACCATGGAGAAACCCTTCAAGATGTGGTTCTCTATCAGACCAGGGATTGAGGTCATATGAGTCCAAGTGTTGGTTGATGGGTCGTAGATTTCGATCCAATTGGAGATGTTCAAGTTGGGTGAGGGCTCTCTTAAACAAAATGTGGCACAAACTCTGTAGTTGGACAGAGAATGAGTTGGTGATGGTGGTGGAGAAGAGGGTCTTGGTGGAGACGGGAGAGAACCCATTTCGAGTGGTTTGGGAGCTTAATTTGGGTTAGTATTGCTGCACTATGTTTTTGTCAAATGGGAAAAGTAATATAAAGAGTAGCGTATGCTATAGAGAAATATGGTGGAGATAACGATGCCAATTGGTTTGAGGACATCGACTATGATTAAGGAATGGGGGATGGTGTTAATTTCTATGGTTTCTTGGAATGGACGTTTTGGAGGGTTATTGTATCTTCTATTGGCACTTAGGAAAAGAAATGAAGTTTTCCGGTGAATTCGAGAAGAGAAGAATCAAGATTCAAAGTCTTTCTTAAATATCCTAATGGCTGGTAGTGTTTGAGATTTGTTTCAACTAAGGTTCATTTTAACAGATGAGGGGGACATTTAGCTACTCTAGTATATACAATGAGGATAGAATAGTCTCCTTTCTCCAAGTAAATAAAATCGTCGAATTATTGTTCTACTGCGACTGTTAAACACCTTAAAGTTTAAACCCTTTGCTTGTTGAGGAGCTTCTCCCTCAGCTCTGCAACATCAATATCATCAAAGAAATTCTCTGGAATCCAGTTCCCCGTCTTTGGGCCTCTCATCCAAAACACTTGCTTCTTCTCCTGATCAATATCTGCCACGGCTCCACCGCTGCTACCCGAGGTTTTGGTTGTGGCCGTGCTCCTCATTGTTGACACAGCTGGCTGCGCTAGTAATTTGGCAGTACTAGCACTCTCTGCAGCTACGTTATACCATCTCTTGCTGCGAAGGAGAAACGAGTTCATGGGAACCTTGGCCATGCTAGAGATCTATTAAGGAATGATCAATGCTAGTTTCAAGTTGTGAAGGGTTTAGTACGGATATCTAAGATTTATGAAGAAGCTGTCTATTTATAAGCGTAGCATGCTAGGTAGTTTAAGACTTGGAGGACGTTAATTTTGGAATCCTAAATCTTTAGGCCGAGATACCACTACCAGAACAACCACTTTAGCCGACGAAATTTTTTCGTCGGCTAAACCCTAAATTTCGTCGGCTAAGAAGTCGTCGGGCAAAATCCGTCGACCAACACTATAGCCGACGAAATTACTGTTCATCGTCGGCTAAAGTCATTTATTTAGCCGACAAAGAAATTTTTCGTCGCTTAATTTTTGGACTTTAGCCGACGAAATTTTATTAAAATTCGTCGGCTATAGCTATTATTTTTATTTATTTAACTTTAGCAGACGAATTTTAGGGTAATCCGTCGGCTATAGTTATTATTATTTTTTTTAATTTTAGCCGACGAATTTTATTAAATTTCGTCGGCTATAGCTATTATTTTTATTTATTTAACTTTAGCCGACGAATTTTAGGGTAATTCGTCGGCTATAGTTTTTTTTTTAATTTTAGCCGACGAATTTTATTAAAATTTCGTCGGCTATAGCTATTTTAATTTTTCATAATTTTTTTTTTTTAATTTATTGTATTTTTGATTACATTTTTTACATCTTTTTCATTTTTACACCGAAAGATGAGGAGAAGAGGAGAGGAGGAGAAGGTTAGGAGAGGGAGAGGAGGAGGGGAGGAAGGAGGAGAATTTAGAGAAGGAGGAGAAGAATTTAGAGAAGGAGGAGGAGGAGAAGAAGAATTTAGAGAAGGAGAAGGAGGAGGAGGAAGGAGAAGAAGAATTTGAAGGAGGAGAAGGTTAGGAGAGGGGGATGAGGAGGAGGAGGAGGAAGGAAGATGAAGAAGAGGAGGAGGAGGAAGGAAGATGAAGAGGAAGAGAAAAGTGAAAGATATAGAAAATTGTGAACTTTAACCGACGAAATTTCGTCGGCTAAAGTTCAAAATTTTAGTCGAAAAATTTCAAAATTTTAAAAATCCTCGCCAAAAATTTTGAATTTTTAATTAACTTTAGCCGACGAATTTTAATAAATTTCGTCGGCTATAGTTATTTATTTATTTAACCTTAGCCGACGAAATACTCTAATTTCGTCGGCTATAGTTATTTATTTATTTTATTTTATTTATTTATTTAACTTTAGCCGACGAATTACCCTAATTTCGTCGGCTAAAACCCTAAACCCTATACGTAGAAGCTTCAAACGAAAAAAAGTCGTGAAATAAGATATGACCGGAATGGTGAAATACGTCTATGGTTAAAAAATCACGTAATTCCGGTAAAGTCTCGGTACCGATAATTGCGGTTAACTCAATTTTCCATTCTTTCTCCCTAGAGGTAGCCCTATCTCCGGTAGTTATTTTTCATAAAATGTTTATACCATTGGTTGCGTCTCATCGATTTGAAACTATTTTCAGTTGAAGATCCGGGCAAAATAGGTAATTTAGATGGTCAAATGACCGTTTCCGTGCGTTAAGGGGTTTGACTTACGTGATTGACCGTAAGGATCGAGGCCTTAACGTTGTCAGATTAAGTTAAATTTTTTCCTATATACATATTTCAACATAATGATCATATCGGGCGGTCGAAATTTTGTTTCTCAACTTTGATCATCGGAATCACAACATGCGTACTAATGTTGTATAACTTGTTTACTAAGCTTTAAGTAAATGTTTCGTTTCTAAAACACTGTACGTAGAAACTTCAAACGCAAAAAAGTCGTGAAATAAGATATGACCGGAATTGTGAAATACGCATACGGTTGAAAAATCACGTAATTCCGGTAAAGTCTCGGTGCCGATAGTTGTAGTCCATACAATATAGAGGTTTGACTTACGAGATTGACCGTCTAGATGAAGTTCTTAAATTTATCGGATAAAGTTGAATTTTTTACCAAAGATATATTTCAACATATTGATGATATCAGACGGTCGTATTTATGTTTGTGAATTTTGATGACCGGAGTCACAACATGCCTACTATTTACCATTATTTATCTATATGGGGGAGGCCTATCATAGAGGGGTAAATGTCTCAAAATTTTTAGATGGACAGTTGCGCCTCATTATGGTGAGTGTTTGTTGTGTTGAAGGTTCGGCCAAAATACCTCATATAGGTGTAGATATGGACATTTTCGTGTGTTAAGCGTTTAGAAAAACTTCATTTTGAAGCCTTAAACGAACTCGGATGGCCAAAAAAGCCTGTATGTCATGGCATAGCGATGAGTTTTACTCGTACGGCCGTTCTGCTTCCAGATTGGTATCACAATAGTCAATCGGACACCGAAATATGCGTAGTACAATTTTATAACTAAAAGTTACTTTAGCTGACGAAATACCCTAATTTCGTCGGCTAAAGTTCACATACTATAGCCGACGCAAAAAGCACTTTAGCCGACGAAAATTTTTTTTGTCGGCTAAAATTTAACTATAGCCGACGAAAAAATTAGTTTAGCCGACGAAATTTTAACTTAGCCGACGAAATTTTTTTTCGTCGGACTGTTTTTAGATATTTCGTCGGCTATAGTCTTTTTTCTGGTAGTGTACCTACTTTATTAATATTCTCTTTTTTAATGACAAATTAGGTTCTATTTTCTTGTACGAAAAGAATAATACCGTTAAACTTCTATAAATTAATAACGTCAAAACCGCTAAAATTTATTAATTTAACAAGGTATTAATTAATCGATAAATTAATAAATTATTAATTTATCAACAATTTAATAACTTATTAATTTATCAATTTTTTTTAATTTCTTAAATATTACTTTTTATTTTTCAACAAAAATAATACTCTTACACATTATTCAATGTCTATATTGACGAATTTTTGAATAATAAATAAACAAAATTCTATTTAATATTCAAAATTATAGTCAAATACCACATCATAAACACAATAATGAGTTCTCATCTAAAAAGAGTAAAACATCGACGTTGACAGATGAAATATAATGCGTACGACATTGTGCCAATACAACATAAAAATCCAAGTAGCACTCAGAAGCATTTGCAATAACATATTTTAGAAAAGTTCGACTTACAAATGAGACAAGGGGCGATATGAAATCGATCAAGTATTCAACATGACCTCAATTTTCAAGAAGAAAAAGTCATAATTCACTACCGGAATCAGTAGTTTGGCCGACGAAAATTTTTCTTTGGCCTGTAAGCCAAATTCTTCGGTTAAGATGTCGTCGGCTATGACTTTAGCCGACGAAATAAAAGTGGTCGTCGGCTATAGTTTTACACTTAGCCGACAACATATTTTTTCAATGTTTCGTCGGCTAAAGTAAGACTAAAGCCGACTAAATAAATTGTCGTCGGCCTCAACCTAAGACTTTGGCCGACGAACTATAAATATTTCGTCGGCCAATTTCAAAAACTATAGCTGTCGAAATGTACTATAAATCGTCGGCTAAATATTTAAAAATTAAAATTAAATAATATAGCCGACGAAATATAATACATTTCGTCGGCTAAAATACAGCTATAGCCGACGAATTAAGCCATATTTCGTCGGCCAAACGTTGAAAAAAAAATAAAAAAATACTATAGCCGACGAATTATGGTAAATTTTGTCAGCTATAGTACTTTTTATACTAAAAAAACTATAAAATTTATAAATTACCATCCAAACAAGCTGCAAATTACATATAACCAACAATATACATTATCAAAAGTAGTCTAAACGTTTTGCATTAAATTATTATTTTATAAATTGTTCATAAACCCATAAAACTAAATAAAATCTATATCATCTAAATCTATATCCGCGTCAGGAGGAGGTTGCTATTGAGGAGGTTGTGGCGGTTGAGGTAGGGGAATAGGCGTAGGCATGGGCGGAGGCGGAAGTCCTTGAAGCTGGGCAGCTGAAAAATCTTACAAGTACTGGAACATCTGCTGCTGCTGTGCCTGGTTGGTGGCATATACTGCTACATTATACTCCTGTAAAGCGGAAGTATATGTTATCTGGGCTGCTTGCTGTTCCCGTAACATCTGAACTTCCGCCTCTAGCTGAGTTGTTCTGCTGCTGGTCGAGGTGCATTTTTTTTGAAATCCGAGAGTGGTCTTCAGTACCCCCTCTCCCTTCTTTTCTAGACCCCGGCACTAGAAGTTATTTCCTCGTGGTGGGAATGTTGTGCCCATGATCCTTGCCCCAACCTTGAGATCCGAAGTGTCGATCCGAGACATGGCTTCAGACATGTCTTCCTCTTGCGTGTCTGACCATGTCTCCCTCACTATAGCAGTCATCATCTCGTCACTAGTCTGCCTCACCCTCGCCTAATTGGATAGGAAAAAATAATTAATTAACATTTTGAAATATATATATATATATATATAATTTAAAAAATTTGAAAACGTAAAACGACTTACAATATCCTCCTAGGCATCAGGATATGCCTTCTCGTACGTATAGACGTACCGGTTGACTTCTATATGTTCTCTGGCCGCCACATCCATTAACGATGCGAACGGTCTAGAACCGGCATGATGGTTCCTTGTGTTGCGTTGCCGGTTCTAAGCGTTCGTGAGGGAAACGACCTACAAAGAAAAAAAATTAGTAAAATATTTTAAAACGTACTAATTAATAACAATATAAGAAATTATTATTTTAATTACCTATTTATGAGGGTTGTTGAATTCAGATATCAGAAGCCAACGCCACTCGTATTCCCTGAACTGGAACTCAAGGGGGGTACTAAAACGTTCGTTCCCATGCGTAGTCCAGTGGGTCCGTAACTCGTTCTTTCACTCCTTGTACCTACAGATACGACAAAAAAATTATAAATATTATTAATTACACATAATTTTGTTTTTTCATTAACTTTCCAACGTACCTTCCCCCATGCACAACGTCCGCCTAGGTGTTCCTCAGGTGCTGGGGAACGTCAAACCACATCTGCATTAAAATGTTTATTAGTTTAGTTTTTCATAAATCCACAATGTAATAAATAATGTTAATTGTGAATTTTTTATACTTACCGACATTGCGTTGTGGACCATGTCCTTAACCTCCTTTGGGATCTCGCCCCAGTCTAACCACAACATAGAGACTTTATCCCTAATGAGCGCTCCCACACGACCGGAGTACATCCTCATATTCCCGCCCGATACTACGTTTCCATCCCCTTCAGTATCGATGACGATCCTTCCCGAGGTACTCACTGTCTTCTCGAGAGCCTTCCATGTGACGGGACCTCTCTTCTTCTTTGTCGGCTTGGCTCCGACGGTGCCTATCTTAAATTGATTATTAATATATTATTCTTATTATGACATTATAAGAAAACAAATTATTTATATATCATTACCTGAGGGAGTTGGGGCGGACGCGACGGATTCTGACTCTGTCGCCGATGATGATACCCTCGTAGAAATTAAATCTGTACCGAAAGGCACGAACAGGTACGCCGCTGATGGGGTCACCTGCGGGGCAGTGGATAAATCGGCGCCCCTGAGTCATCGACTGTCGGTAATGCCAGTATCAACCGCGGAAGGTAGAGAAAAGGCGGCGGCATCTGTACCCTAGAAGGCCCACCCTCCGAAACAGTAGGACCTAGAGTCGGTGCCCTGTGTATCTCAGACATACGTGGTCTAGACACCTCCGCCTGAGTCGGAGGCCACAGCTTCCTCGAGGAGTGAGGGACGTACGGCTGCCTCGAGCGAGGGACGTCCGGCTGCATGGAGGAATGTGTGGCCCCGGCTGTCTCTGCGTCGGCTCCAGAAGAGACGCACGTCGGGCTATCATTGGGCCATGAAACGACATACGAGGGTTGCTAGACGTTCCCTCAGACGATTCAAACCTTTGGCCCTTTGAACTTTTAAATTTACTAAACAAGTCTTTCATCATGTTTATTAAATAATTAGAATTTTTAATTTGTACAATTAATAACAATTACTATTTTAATACAAAAATGTACCAAATTATCAAAAATTAACAACATTATCACAAATATATTAAATATACCAATTAATATTTTAACATACCAAATTATAAAAAATTAACAACATTTATTAAATATATTAAATATACCAATTAATATTTTAATATACCAAATTTATAAAATATACCAAATTAATAGCAATTAATATTTTTATAATCCTAATAGTACATAGATTGACTCACGCCAACACTCCCCCTCAACCGATCAGAACTCACTTTCAAAGCAACTGGTTCTTGTGTTGTTGGTATCTTTCCAGTGTACATGCAATCCAAGTGAAACAGTCCTCTTCTCAGGTCTCCCTTTTTAATTATCGCCCGAGTGCACAGATCCTACAAAACAACATACATAGGATAAAAGGTGACAGAACACTTATTTTTTTAGGTTAATTAAGACACAAACAAGAGATGGTGAGACAAAGAGCGTACATATAAGACATTATGAAGAACGATAGAGGGTGTAACATGAACAGACCCAATACCTATAACCGGAAAAAACTCACCATTGACATTAGAAACTTGTTTTATAGACGAAGAAGATAATGTGACAAAGAATGACTTATCATAAGTCATGTGATCTAAGGCACTAGAATCAATAACCAACATGTCACTTTCAATAAAGTCAGAAACATATAAAGCAACACCAATTTTACCTCGAATTTTAAGTCGTCATTAATCCATTAGAATCGTAGCGTGTCATATAGTCGTTAAAAGCCAAATTGACCATCTTGTTTCTATCTCATTCAACAAACCACAAATAGAACAAATGTAAGGAATAACAAAGACAAAATACTATTGCACAACATACGTTTAGTTCTTTTTCTTCTATTTTTTCTTCCTTCCTTCTCAATTCACCTCCAAAATAAACTTTAGAATGAGCAAATTTTGTTGAACAACTCTGTTCTCCACTTTGTCAATCAACAATCAACTTAACCAATTAAACAAAAAACTTGCTGGACACCTCCAAATCAATTGAACAAAACTTGTTTAATACCCTAAACTGACAAAGTTATCCTCACAACTAAAAATCACCAAACCCAACGTGCACAAGAAAAACGAAAAACTCAAATAATCAAGAGAACTTCAATGAACAAAAGAATTAAAATTCACAGCGGAACAAAACCAATCGAGTCCGAATAGACCTTGATTAGCTCTAGTACCAAGTCAAGAAGAACTAAAGAGATTATGAATAATGCGATATATTAACACCCTCCAACAATGTAGTATACATACAAGATTACATATATCAATCCTAATATGAAACTAATTATACTAAATATTCCTAACAGTACATAATCTTAATAGTACATGGATTGACTCAGACTCCCTACCGCGTAGTATAATATGAGTATTATCTCTTCAAAACTAACTATGACAGACAATAATATATGTGAGAGATGATTGTATCTCAACAACATATATTCAATTAAAGAATAAAATTAATAACAACAAAAAACTATGCATTTAATCTCAACTGTCAGATTGACTTGACTCATACAGGCTTTTGAAAACTAGTCTCTTTTATTTTTTTTCGTAATATGAAACTTTTATTTCTAATAGAATCCACTGATTGATTATTCACTTGATTGAATTAGTTCCATCTGATTAATCAAATGTTTTCGATTGAAGAAACATAACTTGATTGCAAATTAAGATCTCTAATGGGTTCCTTTGCGCGCAGATAATAATAGTGCATGCAACATGTCTTGCCGTGTTCTCTTGCACTTGGCATAAATGTTCATAAGCAAGTATACAAAGTTATCATCCCTGTGGGGCAATTATTGTTCAAAGTTCCACATAGAGATTTGGTAGAGAAAAGGACTCATATTTCCAAACCAATATGTAGTTGCTTGAATTCTTGCTGGGATGAACCTCATGATCAAGGTCGGCGAATTTACTCCCATGGCCTTGGTTTCCATAGATTCGTACAAAACAAAAATGGCTCAAAATGAAAACCGAAAGCTAAAGTACAAAAAAGACCAAGCTTATAGAGGAAAATTAATCTTCTACTTTCTACCACCTCGGCGTGTGCAGACACGCGCGCACGTGTGAAGCCAGATGTTGATGGAGACTGGGAATTGGATGAGCTTTGATCAAGCTCTCTTATTTGATCATGGCCTCATGCACCGAATCATAAACTAACCTCAACAAACCAAACGTTGAATTATGCAAACCTTATACAAAATCCTTAACCAGGAAAATCGAATTAGATTACTGCCAAAAACCAAAATGAACACAAATATAGTAAACAAGTCCTGGGCTTTACTTCGATCGTGTTTAGGGACACGACCCCAACAAAAACAGTAATGTTGTTTCTGTTGTTGTTACCGAATCGTGTGAGTAACAATAAAAAAGGACCAAAGAAAAAAAATCTTAACGGGGGACTTTGAAACAAAGTTACCCAACTGAAGTTTCCAATCAAAGCTTGTGACTTTACCTCTACCTCACCCTCACTCGTTAGTTTTTTGTTTTGGGTTTGAGACTTTAAATTGTGTGTTTTTGATGGTGTTTGACCGTTTGAGGTTTGGAATTGTGAGGATTGGATATGTTTCTTTCTGACACACACCCAACTATTTAACAAATGGGAATATTAATTATCTTTTTGATATATAAAAATAGTTCTCAAAATTTTGGTGGTGATTGTGGAAGCAGTTTATTATGGTGAATTAGAATTAGGGGAGACAGAAACAGATAAATAAATTAATTCTTGTAGAAGTGAAGGTTGGGGTTTTTATACGAATTTCTTTTTGGGATTTGGATTTTACGGCCCTAGGGTTCTCTTTTCATACCTTTAACTTGTGCTTTTATTTGTGATTCTTCTTCGCCATTCTCTTCTGGGCTGTTCAAGTTCCTCAATTTCCTCATCTGGGTCTCAACTTTTTCTGTTCATCATTCTTCTGGGCCTGGTGAGTTTTCCCTTGATTTTTCCACGTTTTCTCATCTGGGTCTGGTTAGTTTTCCATTTTAATCTCAATTTCAAGTTTTCTGGGATTCAAAGTTGGGGGCTTTTTCCCCAATTGGTTGTTTTAGTGGCATAAAGTTTGTTAATTGTACCATGTCTCTGCTCTGTTTTGGGTTGTGGATCTTGTTGTTATTGCATGCTGGGTTTGTTCAGAGATTTTGGTTTCTGGGAGTCAATCATTCTCAGTAGATTTGGTTGTGTTTCTTTGAATTGGAGTTGGGAATTTTGATCAGGAACTTGGGAATTGATACTTTGTGTCTGTGGTGTGGAGTGGGGGATGTGATGGTTTTGGGGCTTTTAAGTCTTGTGTGAGGAGCTTGAGCTTGTTTGCTGTAGCCAACACTCTGTTGGGGCCTTCAGGGAAACAATGTTTCATGCTCAGGGAACTTGTAGTGTGCTTGTGGTTACTTGTGGAGAGACTTCTGAAGATAAACGTGGTAGGGAGACCCCAGAGGATAAGCTGTGGTACCCATTTCCGGAGTTAGTATCGTCAGGTTGTTTGGAGGTGAGTATCTGTTGGCAGAGCATGTTTATGTTAGCTGATTAGATGGATTGGATGTTTTAGTTTAGTTTCTAATTTTACAGTGTATAACTGTTTGAATGTAGGTTGAAACTCTGAGTAACCCGAGTAAAGAGGAGTTTAGTAAATTGCTTGAATCGTATAAGCCGAATCTTGTTTACTTGCAAGGAGAGCAGCTTGAGAATGATGAAGTTGGTCCTCTTGTGTGGAGAGATGCCTACTTGTCAACTGCTGAAGCAATATCTGACATGTTTGATGCCACATTGCCTACAACTGTAAGTATTAATAACTTGCAAAATGCTTAACATTTTCTCTTAATAAGTTTGTGTATTTGCATTGTATTCTCTGCAACTTTTTCAGATGTATTTTAAGAAAACCATAGCTGCTTACGGGGTAAATTTAATTCATGAGTTGTACTTGATTGATTGCTCTTCTCTTTAATCAAGTTACTATGTGGTCTTTAACTCGGGGTGAGTTGTTTGACAAAATATTAAAATCCAAGGAGTAGGTATGCTGATGAGGTTGGAGGATACTGTCAGATTGCTGCATTTCATTTCCCCTGTTTTAGTTGGTGATTTTTGTTCTGTGCAATGTACTTAAGATGGTCTGGCTTCTCACCCAGCGTCGTTTCATACCTCTGTATCCAGGTATATTTGGAGGTTCCAAATGGACAAGAATTGGCAGTGGCAATTCAATCAAAGGTAATTGTAGTGAGGCTCGTTCAATATACTTCCAGCTGTTTAATACGAGTAATCACCAAACAAGGGTTTGAGTTTCGTTTCATAACTGCAAGCCCGTTTGTTATTCTTCAGAGTATACCTGTAATAATATAATATTGCATCTGCAGGGAATTCCTTACGTGATATATTGGAAAGACGCAATTTCTAATTATGCTGCTTGCCACTTTCGACATGCTTTACTTTCAGTAGTACAAAGGTACTTGTCTTCTATTCTTTTGGTTATGTGCATAGCCGTGCCATTTTTAGATATTGTGGTTTGAACAGATGTGTAGGTAAATGTTTAAACACTAAATGCCAACAGGAAGTTTATTGATTAAGCTGACATGGATTGTTATGCACTCATTTTTGAACCTGAACTATGACTTCTTTAGGGTACTATATTCTGCACTAGCACTTAAAAGGTTTGAAATACAGTTGATTGATCTTAATTTTTTATTGCAGTTCATCAACTCATACGTGGGATGCTTTCCAACTCGCACATGCTTCCTTCAGGCTCTACTGTGTTCAAAATGACCATGTTTGTGTGAATTTAGATAAACCCAGTGCTGAGCTGGGCCCACGCATTCTGGGTGAGCCTTTAAAAATCAGTGTCGACCCCCCTGAAGCAGATATCGAGGAAGATGAAGAAGGTGCTATGGATTCCCTTCCTGCTATAAAGATACATGATGATGATGTGAGCTTGAGATTTCTTGTTTGTGGGCAGCCCTCCACATTGGTAAGCTTGGATCTACCTCTTTGTAACACTGTTTGGATTGTTTTTACTTATAAACACATGTAAGTATCTACTAGTGGACTAGACTACTCGGTTAGACTACTCGGTTAGACTACACGGTGGCACCAATAACCTCATTCTACTCACTTTTCATAGCATACTTATTGGTTGTCTTCTTTTCAGGATGCAGGCATATTAGAACCATTGGAGGATGGTCTCAATGCCCTTCTAAACATAGAAGTAAGTGTAATGATCTTTGGCTGGTTTTGTTGTAATTATTCATTTCATTATTATATTTGTTTTGTCATGCTCTGATGAGAACTGCTTGGTATTTCCAAACCAAGTATTGTCTTGTGAAAATGAATCAAAGTTGATTAGTATCGTCTTAGATATCATGGCTGATTTTATCATCATGGTGCAATGAGCCCTGATTTTTCTTCATTTCTTTTTATCTTGTTGAAGATGCGTGGAAGCAAGCTCCATGGCAAGTTTAGGTATGTTGGATCGTGTAAATGATTTTTGGTTTCTTTGTATTTTTTCTCTGTGAAGGTTTGCAGTATATTAGTTTTGTACTGGTTGACATCATATTATTGTTTGATAGCCAACGGACATTTGTTAACATAATTAATTTTTTTATACATTTATATCAATGATAGCAGTTGTCAAGTACTTGTTGCATGTGATGCATTTGGGCACCTCAAACATTAACATTCTGAACTTGAATACCAAAGAAAAAAACATGTTTAGAATTCTTGTGTTTTTAATTTTTACTCTTTTTTCACAAAGACAATATGTTTTTACTTGTTGCATGTGATGCATTTGGGCACCTCAAACATTAACATTCTGAGCTTGAATACCAAAGAAAAAAACATGTTTAGAATTCTTGTGTTTTTTAATTTTTACTCTTTTTTCACAAAGACCATATGTTATGGCCTTGAGGAAAATCAGAATAATAAAATAACTGCCTTCTTTTATGTCTGCAGTGCTCCTCCGCCACCTCTTCAGGCTGGCACATTTTCTCGTGGTGTTGTGACTATGCGGTGTGATGTATCAACTTCTAGTTCTGCTCACATATCACTTCTTGTGTCGGGTAGCGCACAAACTTGCTTCGATGATCAGGTAACCTAGTCAAATCGTGAGGCAAAACTCTGCTATTAAGACTAACTGCCTTTTGCATCTTTCCTTGTATTTCACTTTTACATTTTGCAACCTGTTTATTTCAGCTGTTGGAGAACCATATAAAGCATGAGGTCATTGAAATGAATCGACTAGTACATGCAATCCCCAGCAATGATGGAAACAAATTAAATCTTGTGGAACCACGAAAATCTGCCGCAATTGCTTGTGGAGCTACTGTATTTGAAGTTAGCATGAAGGTTCCTGTATGGGCTTCACAGGTTTTTTGCCTACTTGCTCTTTATCTTGGTCTTTTTTTTGCACGAGTGGTGAACATTTTAGTATGTGAAGGAATTGTTGAGGCACCAAACATTGAAGAACCTTGAAGTAATGATTTGAGCTCTTCTGGTTAAAACTATACTGCTTGCTTATCTGATTCCCATGCCTAGAAATGAAGCCTGTGGAAGTTACAGTTTCTGCTAGTGCGGTTATCACATTAGAATTGCACAATTTGTTCAACAACTCAATTAACATGAGGGGTACAATATATACTCATATATACATTGATCTCTTGGATCTTCAGTTTTCATCATCATTTAGGTAGAAAGGTAGAATGAAATTAATCAGTGCTACATTTGAATTGTATGTGACTTTCATATTCATTCTGGCTGTATGTTCAGGTTTTGAGGCAGCTTGCACCTGTTGTTTCTTATCATAGTTTAGTTGCACTTGGAATTGCCAGCATTCAGGGGTTACCTGTTGCTTCCTTCGAGAAAGATGATGCTGACCGCCTTCTTTTCTTCTGTTCAAGTCCAGCGAAACATAGTCAGTCAAATGATTTCTTTCTTAGCAGCCCTCCTGCTTGGTTGCGACCACCTGCTCCTAGTAAGAAGAGATCTCGCCCATGCCAAGAGACAATCCCAGGCTTTCGTAATAGGCAGGGGCTTCCAAATCTTGCTGCTTCTAAAGTAGTAGAGAATGAGAAAGCACTTGGAGCAGTGAATGGATTTAGATCGCCCTTACTCCCAGCCAGACAACGATTAAAAACAGCTGCCATGCGGCCCATTCCTCATGTTCGTCGTCCTAAAATGACACCGTTTTCTGGAATTTCTGAGGTTAATGGGAATGATGGCAGCCAGGTGGTGAAGGCTCATCTGCCTCCTCTTCCACCCACAAAGCTCAATATTGTTGGATTGACTCCTACAACGCAACGGAAGTCGTACTCCAGCTCATCTCAGGCTAAGCAGATTATTTCGTTGAATCCTCTGCCTTTAAAGAAGCACGGTTGTGGTCGAGGCCCAATACATTCTTGCTTGGAGGTGAGTTATGTTCCACTCAAAAGTTCAAATCTTTTTCTAGGTGTTGATCATGCTTTTGAAGAATGACTAGCATTCAGCTCCCTCTTCCTATATGCAGTCACTCAAAGGTAATAAAATTTTATGACGTGGACGTAATAGCTTTCCAATATTTATGTCATGTAACTAGTCAATAAGAGTGGAAAAAAATTATACAAGTTACGTTGATTAAAATACTAGTCAATAAGAGTGGGCACTCTGTTGAAAACAAAATAATATAATAGACACTTTTAAGTGTGTTTTCTTCTTTTTTCAGAGTAATTCCAAGAGATGTGATTGCCATTTAGAAGAGTTTTGTGAAAATTAGATGTGGTTATGAAGAGTCTTCCGAGTTCTACATCTCTTACTCACAATAATAATGTACTTTTGGGGTCTAGTGTATGCTTTCCTGTCACATGACAAGCTTACATATGTTTTCTTTCTTCCTTGTTTTCCTTGTACAGGAGGAGTTTTTGAAGGATGTAATGCAGTTTCTAATCCTCCGTGGACATAGTCGACTAATTCCACAGGGTGGGCTGACTGAGTTTCCGGATGCCATTCTCAATGGAAAGCGTCTTGACCTCTACAACTTGTATAAAGAGGTGATTGAAATTTTTGGATAAGGATTTACGTTTCACTTGCTGGGGAGTTGATTAATAGAAGTTGGAAATTGGAAACTGGAAACATTAGTTGTTGAAGGATTAAGGTGTTTCTCAGGTGGTTTCCAGAGGAGGCTTTCATGTTGGAAATGGGATCAACTGGAAAGGACAGATCTTCTCGAAGATGCGTAACTACACAATGACCAATAGAATGACTGTATGTTATAAAATCCGTCTTGTCTTGTTTCACAGTTTTAGATTTTTTTATCATAACATTCATTTGAGGGGGAGCAAAGATGTGAAACAGTTGAGGCTTTGAGAGAGGAGTGGTTATCTTTTAAACCAGATACTTTCTACTCTGGCCTTCAAATATGCAAAATAGTATATTGACAACAGGAGAATTACCAATATGCTTGCTACCCCCTTTATGGAAATGGTTCAGTAGATCTGAACATTTTAATGACAGATATATCTGATTCTTATTTTCACAGGGTGTTGGAAATACACTTAAAAGACATTATGAAACCTACCTTCTTGAATATGAGTTGGCTCATGATGACGTAGATGGAGAGTGTTGCTTATTGTGTCACAGGTTAGTATGTCATCTAATTTTACTACTGCAGCATCGAATATTATTTAATGTATTCTTACACTGAGATCGGAAACTGGCCTACAGTAGCGCAGCTGGGGATTGGGTAAACTGCGGAATATGTGGTGAGTGGGCCCACTTTGGCTGTGACAGAAGGCAGGGTCTTGGCGCCTTTAAGGTATTTCTTTCAAGCACATTGTGATTGTGAACCAAGTCTTTGGCTGTTCAAAAATACTAGTGCCATTATTGTGATTTTTTATGAACTTGCAGGATTATGCAAAAACAGATGGGCTGGAATACATTTGTCCACATTGCAGTATTAGCAACTTCAAGAAGAAACCGCAGAAACTCACAAATGGATTTCCCCAAGGCTCAACTCTATCACGGCCACTGTAATTCAGTTTTGCTCCATTATAATGATAACATATTCTTGTGTCATTTAGCTCTGATTCGATGTTTGCTTTCCTCCCTGTCCGCCATGAGAAATTGATAATTTGTTCAGGATTGGGATTTGCATGTATTCATTAGCATTTGGTAGGGCCTCAAATGTGGTGATGGTAAAGTAAAAGATATGAGACCGAAGATGGGGGTGGACAAATTTAGAAACAGCAAGTGTAGTAGAGCGGACACTAGTTATTACAGGAGGGAAATCTGTTGTCTTTTTTTTATTGTTTTAGTTCTTGCGTTTCCTTTGAAGGGAGGAGGGGGTTTGTGGTTGATAGTCGATCATCCCATGATTCAGAGGTCATTGTAATATAAGTCCGAGTATCTCTATGTTATGACTGATGTAGTGTTTAATGGTTAATGATTATGATTATACCAGCCTATGACCTTTCTCCCTTGATATATGTTCCTTCTTTCTCTGTCACAGAGGCCTTTTCTTTCATCTGTATTCGTTTGCTTTAGGGGGACAACCTTGTTGGTTTGCACTGCTTTCTGCAGTGACGCCCATTTCCATCAGTGTTCTCCATCTGTTCAGTCTCAGATATTCCTAGAACATAGCTGTTGTCTTTCTGAACCACGAGCGTGTTTAATAACTTGAAGCATTTAAGGTTAATAATTTTTGTATAAGAGCACCCGATTTGTAAGTTCCAAGATCATTTTTAAGAATTAAAATCTGGTTTTTGACTGTGGTATGTGCTACATTCATATCAGGGAGACAAGGAGCGAGGTGCACTTGGGAAATGCAAAAACATTGTGGTAAAAGTTTCTATTTGCATGAGGGGAAACAAAAAGGTACAAACTTGGTGGGAAATTGGGAAGCATTTCAACAGCTAGAGACTTGATCATTTAATCCATTAATGGCTAATGCCTTTCAGAATACGACCGATCCATTGCACCAAGGGAATTGACTCTTCAAAATCCCTTACATGCATACAAATAATTTAATCTAATGTGAAACAAAAAATGCTAGACTCGAACTAAAGCCATTTACCATTCTGAATCAGAGAAAAATGGGCGGGGCATCATCAAGCAGCTCTCACCATAATACTTCTGATGATCATCATTTGGTTGATGATTTCTACTTTCGGCTCTCTATGATGAAGAAGTATTTCCCATATGTGATTAGAAATATGCCCGAGTTGCAGCTTCAAGAGGCTCTCATGTCATCTGCAATCTCTTCCTGCAAAGTCCCATTTAGTATGACCAAGTTGAAGTGGAAACTCCCTTTGAAATGCTGAAGGGACAACCATCTGACTCTGGAAGCTTCTGCATGATCTGTATGGATGTGAAATCAAATGGAGAAACAAGTGCTTGAAAGATGGGAAAGTGCGCTTTGTGAGTCCTTGTTTCTGGCTTCAGAGAAAAATTACTGCCCTTTTAAGGACGGCTCAATTATGGAGGTAAAGTGTTTCAGAGTGTCTCAACTGCCGCAGACTCTTCTGTGCTCAATGCAGGGTTGTGTGGTGTTGGGTAAAAATGTGCACAAAAATGTAAAATGTCACCCAACGTAATTTCACTCTATTTTATTGATTAAAATAGAGTTTTAATTATGTCTGGTTCAACTCATTCAAGACGGAACGCGTCTCTTAATTACAATCCCTCATTACAAGGGAACACCCCTTGATTCAATTTATGAAGAAACCGATGTGTGTTTGTTTGCTTTTGCGACTGCACCCGAATGGGTTGCCTACGTACCCTGAGAGGGATCAAGCCATTCGTAGTTCAGGATCCCCAACAAGTGAATGACTCATTGGAGGGCTGTGATTTTTAAATGAGAGTAGTGTTTGGGATTTGTATCTGAAGATGTATGAGCTATGGAGCGAGGCTTCAGAAGATCCGAGAATTTATTTGAAGTTGTGGTTGCATCCAGATTTAAATCTAGACTGCCTACATACCCTGTGAAGGGATCAAACCGATGTAGTTCGAAATTTGGAGTGGGTTTGAGAATTTGACTGAAGTCATTTGGACTGGTCGATTTTTGACTGGTGGTCAGGGATTCTGTTTGGAATGGTGATTTGAGAATTTGACTGAAGTCATTTGGACTGGTCAGTTTTTGACTGGTGGTCAGGGATTCGATCATGTGTTTAGGAAATTGGCTTGAAAAGAACCAGGATTTGGTTTTAGCCATGGTTGTATCCAGATTTAAGTCCGGACTGCCTACATATCCCTTTGTGGGAATCAAACCATTGTAGTTCACGCCTGGATTTGGTTTTGATAGATGTACATATTTTGAATCCATCAATTGTATTTCATGTCGATACTTCATTTGGTGGGGTGCCAGCTGATTTGATTTGGGCACCCATCATCCTGGGCTTTGCAGTTGGGCCTTGAGACTTGAAGTGGGCTTTTTATACTGCTGCATCTGGATTTGAACTCGACATGTAATTTGATAATGACTTTTGCAGTTGGGCCTTGAGACTTGAAGTGGGCTTTTTTTCACTGCTGTATTTGGACTTGCATTGTCTTTTGTGGGCTTATTTCCCTTTCATTTGTGAGAGGCCCATAGATTTTTCTTGGAGGCATTTTATTTGATTTGGGCACCCATCGTGTCGAGCTTTGTTGTTGGGCCTTGGAATTTAAACCGGGCTTTGTACTGCTTCGGGTAAAGTGGGCCTGTTTCCATTTCATTTGCAAGAGGCCCAGAGATCTTTGATTTGGGCCTTGGGACTTGAATTGGGCTTCATACTGAAAAATTGGTGGAGTTGGTCTTGAATTGATGATGGGCCTGTGGAGTGGGCTTGTTTTCTTTTTGAAGGCCCATAAGACGACTGAAGCCCAATGTCTTTTTTTGTCGTTGAAGGCCCAATAGTGAAGATGACCGGAGCCCAACGTCTTTTTTTGTTGAAGGCCCAATAGGCCAGATTTGGTTGCCGGGCCCAATTAATTCGGAGGCCCATAAGTCTTTCTTTTTTTTTTTTTTTGTTGAGGGCCTTTAGTTGCCAGGCCCATTTGTTTTTCTTTGGCAGGCCCAGTTTTCCGGAGGCCCAGCCCAGACCAGTTGGAGACCCGGCCCAGTTGGAAGTCTGGCCCATTTTCTTCGGCCTTTTCTCCTTTCCCCTCGTCTGTTCCTTACCATTTCTTCCTTCTTTTCTTTCTCTCCTGTTTCTTCTTCTTCTTCTCGAAGCCCAGGCGAGAGAGAGAGAGTTGGGTTGAGGGTTTGAGCTCCACCGGCGTGTTTTTCCTGGGATGGGTTCGCAGATGGAGGCTAGTCCAAAGTCGGATTCGAAGTTGGGGAGCGACTGCATTCCATCCCTAGCAGAGCTCAGATCTTCGATTTGGAACAGGTGAGAGCTTGACTGCTTGGTTCATCTTTCTTTAGTCAAGATCTAAGGGCTTATGCTTGCTTTACTGTCCGTTTTCCATCAAATCGTTATCGGAGATGGAGCTACTGTTGAAGTCAAGCTTGGAGATTGAGCTTCCACTGGTTTTCCGAGATTTTTCGCCGTCTGCACTTCGGTGCTTCGCACGAATCAGGTGAGGATCACAATTTCTCTCCTTTGTTTCATTCATTGATCCAATTTGAGTATGGTGACAGCCGGGAGTTTTTTTTTCAAGAAACTGATTCAATTTTTTTTGTTTCTGGATGAACCCTGTCGAGGATGGATTTGGAGATGAATTGAGTTGGAAATGGGTATTGGGTCCGATTTGGAGGTAAACTCGCAAGCCTGGCTTTCTGTTTTTTTGTAAAGGTATTGTTCGATTTGGTATGCACTGTGTACAATCGACATTTGGGAAAAATTTGTTTCTGACTGTTGAGCTTTGTTTCTGCTTTTGTTGTCAGAGGCTCCTGCCAGAGATTGGGGTGGTTTGGGACTTGGAAGTACTACTGCAGGAACACATAGGGGTCAGTTTCTCCCATCTTTTCACTCTGTGCCATTTGTGAAATTAGTTAGGACACCACTGCTTGGATTTTTTGGATTGTTTGTTTATGAAAGCACCAAGTATTTTAGCATTCTTTCAGCATGCTGTGTGGCCAAATTGGTAATTGATGTCCCCTGTTTGATTTGATATTTGATCAAGGTTGACACAGATCATAGGTTTCTGGTTCTTTTCTTTTGGTCAAGGAACTGTGTCATGGGTTTGGTGTTTGGATTTGGGGGGTTGAGGCAGTAAGTTACAGAACATAGTAACGAAGTAACTGTAGGACCAGAGAATACAGTAGCATCCAGAAAACATAGTAACCAGGACTTAGGCAAAGCCATAGTAACTAGGTTGATCAGAGCACAGTAACATAGGGCCATAGTAACCAGTAACCATAGTATCCAGTGCCAAGTAAACATAGAACCAGAACTTTGAGGGCCATAATAGAACCACAGAACCAAAACCATAGTAACCAGTGCCAAGTAACCATAGAACCAGAACCAAGTAACCAAGAACCAGAGCCAAGTAACCAGTAACCATAGAACCAGTGTCAAGTAACCATAGAACAGAGCCAAGTAACCAAGAACCAGAGCCAAGTAACCAGTAACAAGGGCCAGAGAACATAGTCACCACCAGAGAGCAAGAACCATAGGAACAATAGTCACCAAGAGCTTGTAAAACGTGGGAGGATGAACTATACCTCTAGGATTGTCTTGTTTCTGCTTCTGCTGTGTTTTTTGCGTCTCTGCCTTCTCTTCTGCGTCTCTTCTCTTTCTCTTGCGTCTGTTCTCTATTTTTTTGGCGTGTGTCCCCTTTTATATTGCATAGGGTTGTGGTAGATGAGTCACAATAGGCTAGGTAACTTATATGAGTTATAGGTAAACTCAAATAGCCTTTGTGTAGGAGTGTAGTACCTTGATAAGGACTCCTTCCTTTTTTTCTGCCTTTCCCCTTTTTTTATTTAAATTGACTCCCCTTTTTTTCCATATATATATATATATATGTATACATATATTTATATATATATTTTTTGCGTATCAACATGTGGCATTAGGGATTGTAATGGTATAATTATTTTTTCTATTCAACACAAGATTTCCTTGTTCAGCTAGGAAAACAAACAAGGATTCGAATGCAGAATATGGAAAGAAGCATACACAAAGGTAAATTCAAGATCAAAGCATTTTTAAGGCAATAGGTCTCCTACCTTTGGTAAGTAATCTTTCCTTTCTTGAAATGATTGATATTGCTGAGATTATAGCAGTTTATCCTTGGAATATTCATCCTGTCAATGCAGATTTCATGGAAAAGCAGATTTCATGGAAAGATTAATTCCATTGTCTCTAGAAAGATCACTAAGATAATGGTTGTCTGATTACTGATTTCTAGAGCACGAATTAAGCCTTTCATGAAGTAATTTGGTTGAGGGGGAGAGTAGGTACTCTCTATAAAAGCCTCGGCTGTGTCATTTGCAAATATAGCTTTTGGCACTGTTTTAAAGACTTTGTTATCTTAGTCTATAATCTGATATTCAGACTGTTGCAAATTGCTTAGGTTTCAAATGATCTAAGTAGTTCTTCTGCTTATTTGCATTTCAGATTGCACTTGAGAGATGAGCAAAGGACTTGATCTGTAGTGAATAGATCAAACACTCATGAAGACTGGTTGTGTTGCAGAACCTGTCAAAGTAATACAGTGAGGACTAGTTCAAGCTGCTGTAATCTCAGATCAGTTGCTAACTGTGATGCAGAGTTAGCTGATAGATTTCAATTTCTCTCTTTCATAGAGTTATCTGAAATACTTCGAATTGTTGAGAGTTAGAGATAGAGAACTAGAGTGAGAATGATCCAGATACTTGTGTTGCAAAAGTATCTGGAATAAATGTTTGAGATTCGAAAGACATTTGTATAACTCACTGTCTCTATTTTATTGAGTGATCAAGCTGAGTGAATTTTTCCTCAATCAAGAGGTTTTACACTAAGCAATTGGTTATTGAACTTTCTCCTTATTTATCTTCTGCATTTCTATTCTTACATTTGGTACCAGAGCAGGTTCTAGAACGTGTCTAGTAGATCTACTTTGATCATGGACAGAAATGCAGTCAATCAACCTCTAAAGTTTGATGGAAACGATTTTCCACAGTGAAAAATAATGATGACTACCTTCATCTACACTTTAGATGTAAAAGCATGGAAAATTCTAAAGACTGGATATAAACCTCCAATCATAAAATCTGAGAGCACATCTGCTATTGAGCTCAAATCACTTGACAACTGGTCAGAAGAAGAACTTTCCCTATGCAATGCAGATCATATAGCTAAAAATGCTCTATTCACAGCACTTGGAGCAAAAGACAGAAGAAGAATTCAATATTGTGATACAGCAAAGGAAGCCTGGGATTTGTTAGTTACATCATATGAAGGAAGTGAAACTGTAAAAATTCAAAAACTACAGTTTCTGGCTGAGGAATTTGAAAATCTGAGAATGGGTGAGGATGAATTACTTGATGATTTTTATGCTCGAGTGACTAACATTACAGGTCAATGTCAAAGCTTGGATGAACCATTTGAGGAACACAAGATTGTAAAGAAATTCCTAAGGGCTCTTCCTCGAAAATATCTTCCCAAAAAGGCAGCTATTATGGAGATACACAATCTAAACAAATATGCCTTGGAAGATCTGGTAAGCAATCTGAAAACTTTTGAATTAGAAATGATTTCAGATAATGTATGGACAAATAAGAAAAACAAAGGTGTTGCTTTGAAAAGTTCTTCTAAAGATCTCGAAGATGAAAATATTGATTTTGCCTTGTTAACCAAGGAATTCAAAAAACTCTTGAAGTCAAAAAATTCAAAAAATTCTGGTTCTTCTAGATATCAAAATGATTCTAAGAGAAATCATTTTTCTGACAAACATTTTGATAAAAGAGATCAAAATAATGGTAGTCAAAAGAAAAGAGGTCCAAAATGTTTTGAATGTGAGGGATATGGTCATATTTCCACTGAATGTGCTAACAAAAGAAGAATTGCATGAAATGATAAAGTGTTGAAAGCTACATCCTGGAGTGATAGTGATGAAGAAAAATGCTTCAAGAAAGGAGAAAATAACTTTGCTTTAGTAACATCTGTTCGTTTGGATTCTCATTTTTCTGACTCTGATAGTAATGACAGTTTTGATGAGAATGAACAGATTGATGCCAAATACATGCAGCTGTATAAAGCATCCAAAGAAATGATTTACAAGAATTCTGTCCTGGAAATGAAACTAGAAGATCTTCAACTGCAGAAGGATAAAAGTGACAATCTGTTACTTCACAGTAAAAAACAGTGGGAAATTGAAAGGGAAGATATGAGCAATGAATTGATCAAACTCCAAGAAAATCTGAAAGAAGCTGAACTCAATTCCTCATTTAGCTATGATCATCAGAATGCTATTCATATTTTGAAGAGTAAGGATGATCAAATTTTCAAACTAACTTCAGATGTTGAAATATTGCAGAAAAAATTAAAGAAATCACAAGAGAGTTTCAGCAAATTTCAAAAAAGTTCAGAAGCAGTCTCAAGCATGCTGAAATCTGGAAAATCTCCCAAGGATACAAGGGGGCTAGGTTTTACTGGTGAAACTTCACCACAGACAAAATTTGTGAGAGCGATGGAACAAAATAGGAATATTGTGGAAATGAATTCTGATTCACACACAAAGGCTCACAAAGAAAGGTATAATTCTAAGTTTATCCCTACATGTCATTTATGTGGAGAGAAAGGACATATCAGACCTCATTGTGGTAGGTTGTATTCTAATCAATTTTCTAAGTTAGATACTTTACAACAGGAGCTAGATGTTCATATGAAATTAATTCAAAATCTATCTGACATGATATTAAAAGAAAAAGAGCAGGTTGGAGGTCACTCTGAAAAATGGAGAAAGAAAGAAAATTTGGAGGAGATACTTTCTTCAAATTATTCTAATGAAACTCACATAACTGCTACATGTTTGGTAGCCCTTACAGCTCTTTCAAGCAGAAAAGCAGATGTCTGGTACATTGACAGTGGATGTTCAAGACATATGTGTGGAAACAAAGAATGGTTTGTATCCTTCACAAATCATCATATCTCAGGAGAAGTGACATTTGGTGATGGTAGTCAAGCAAGCATTAAAGGGAAAGGAACTGTGAATACTCCCTGCATTCCAAATCTTGAAAATGTATTGTATGTTGAAGGGTTAACTACCAATCTTTTAAGTGTCAGTCAACTGACTAATGACTTTGGAGATGTATGGTTCAACAGAAAGAAATGTACCGTGCTAAATGAAAAAGGAGCAAGTATATTGGGAGGTACAAGATCTGTTGATAATTGCTATCTTGTTGTTTCTAATGATATTCTTGATGTGCAGAATTGTATGAGAACAAGTTCTTCTGAAGAATTGGTAGATTTATGGCACAGGAGGCTTGGTCATCTAAACTTTCAGAATTTACTCAAGTTATCCTCTCATGAACTAATTCGTGGTATACCAAAGCTCAATGGGAGAACAGACAAGGTATGTGGAGACTGCAAAATTGGTAAACAAACTAGGTCAAGTCATAAAATGGTAAATGCAACTCCTACCAGTCAAGCTTTAGAGTTACTTCATATGGATCTAATGGGACCATCTCAAGATGAAAGCTTAGCAGGTAAGAGTTATATTTTGGTAGTAGTAGATGATTTTACAAGGTTCACTTGGGTAAGTTTTCTAAATGATAAGACTGAAGCTTTTGAGTACTTTAAAAGGTTAAGCAACATAATCACAAATGCTAAACAGGCTCTAAATCTGAAAATTGTCAGAATAAGATCAGATAATGGAACTGAGTTCAAGAATAATGCTTTTGCTAATTTTTGTCATGAGAATGGCATTTTTCATGAATTCTCAGCTCCTAAGACTCCTCAGCAAAATGGAATTGTGGAAAGAAAAAATCGAACCTTGTTAGAGATGGCAAGAGTGATGTTACATTCAGCAGGATTAAGTCAAAATTTCTGGGCAGAAGCCATAAACACAGCTTGCTACACAATCAACAGGGTTGTTCTGAGGTCAGGTAGTGAGAATACTCCTTATGAGTTATGGAAAGGTAAAAAACCGAATGTAAGTCACTTTCACATTTTTGGAAATCCTTGTTATATTTTAAGAGATAGAGAATATCTTGGAAAATTTGAATCCAAAAGTGATTATGGAATTTTCCTTGGATATTCAATCAACAGTAGAGCTTATAGAGTCTACAATAGACAGACCAGACTGATAATGGAGTCTATTAATGTATCTGTTGATGATATCTTTCGTAGACAGGATATATCAGAATATACATATGGGAATGACTCAAGAAAAGATGATCAACAAGAGCAGGATACTCAAAATAATTGTCAGGAATCACAACAAATTGTTGAAGATCCAAACTTGAAACAAGTGCTCCATCCTAGAACAGGATATAAACAAGTTCAAAAAGATCATTCCAAATCTGATGTCATTGGAAGTGTTCAAGATGGAGTCAAAACCAGGAAACAGAAAATTCAAGAGGTAAGTGAAGATAATTCCCTGGTGTGTTTTCTATCTCAAAATAGAGAAAAGATAAATGTAATTTCGTGCCATGGTTTTGTTTCACTCTTTGAACCTAAGAATGTGAAGGAAGCCTTGATAGATAATGACTGGATTCAAGCAATGCAAGAGGAGCTAAATCAATTCTCAAGAAATCAAGTGTGGACTTTGGTTCCAAGACCAGCTGGAAAAAATGTAATTGGAACTAAATGGATCTACAGAAACAAAAGTGATGAACATGGAAATGTGGTAAGAAACAAAGCAAGACTTGTGGCACAAGGATACTCTCAGATTGCAGGGTTAGACTTTGATGAAACATTTGCTCCAGTAGCCAGACTGGAATCCATCAGGTTACTGTTAGCAATTGCATGTCACTTAAAGTTCAAACTTTATCAAATGGATGTTAAGACAGCTTTTCTAAATGGATACTTGGAAGAAGTTTATGTAGAACAACCAAAGGGATTCCAGGACCCCCATCATCTTGATCATGTTTACAAACTTCAAAAGGCTCTTTATGGTCTCAAACAAGCTCCTCGTGCATGGTATGATAGACTTTCAACATATCTGGTGAGCAAAGGGTATGTGAGAGGTAATAGTGACAAAACTTTGTTTGTGAAGCATGAGAATACTCAATTCATGGTTGCTCAGGTATATGTTGATGATATTGTGTTTGGATCCACCTCGAAATCTTTAGTCAAACAATTTTCAGATATTATGTCAAATGAATTTGAAATGAGTATGTGTGGTGAACTAACCTATTTTCTTGGTCTTCAAATCAAACAGTATGATGATGGTATGTTTCTGTCCCAGACCAAGTATGCTGAAAATTTAGTGAAAAAATTTGGACTTGAAGACAAGAAGACAATGGTCAACCCAATGAGTACTACGTTGAAACTAAATGAAGATGTTGATGGGAAAGCAGTGGATCAAACTCTTTACAGGAGCATGATAGGAAGTCTTCTCTACCTTACTGCAAGCAGACCTGACATTTCATTTAGTGTAGGTGTTTGTGCAAGGTTTCAATCAAACCCTAAGGAATCACATCTTGCAGCTGTCAAAAGGATCATCAGATATGTCTCAGGTACAATTTCTTGTGGGATTTACTATACTTATGACACTAGTGCTGAAATTGTAGGATACTCTGATGCTGATTGGGGTGGAAGCAACACTGACAAGAAAAGCACATCTGGAGGATGTTTTTTTATTGGGAACAATCTGGTGGCATGGCATAGTAGAAAACAAAACTGTATCTCACTTTCCACCACTGAGTCAGAATATGTAGCTGCAGGAAGTTGTTGTACACAGATGCTCTGGATGAAGCACATGATGGAAGATTATGGGATTTCTCAAGGAAAACTCATCATTCTATGTGATAATACAAGTGCAATCAATATTACCAAGAACCCTGTTCAACATTCTAAAACCAAGCATATTGCTCTCAGGTATCATTTTATCGGGGATTTGGTTGAACAAAATTTACTAGAGTTAAATTTCATCTCAACTGATAAACAAATTGCAGACATCTTTACCAAACCATTGTCAACTGACAGGTTTGAGGATCTTAGAACTGCATTAGGTGTCTGCAAGGCACCTTGAGAATTTCTTGATCATTCATAACACTTTGCAGTCCTCAATCAATCTTAATCTGACTGAATGTGTACTTTCAAGTGTTAAGATCAAAATTTGAATGTCTTGATTCTGTCTTTTGATACTTTCTTATTTCAAAAAATCAACAGAGAATTGTTCACTAGTCTCACAATCACAAATTCATGCATTTGTTTTTCAACTGTGTCTGATGGAGACCAATGAGAATAAAGAGTTCTATGATATTACTGGTGTACAGAAAAAGGATTATTTTTGGCGACCTCTTTAAAAACGGTGAAATTGCCTGGAGGCTGGACTTGATGATCTCTGGAGTAACTAGGCTGTGGAGGAGGGGGAACTTCACACAGTTTACATGAAAAAGGAGTGAAATCATGTTCCAGGCACTTGAGTATTGATGCCTTGGGACATCCTTGTTATGTCTAACACCCTAAAATCATCTGATTTGGGAGCTGTTGCATTTGACTTACTCGATAAGTGTTCTGTTCATAAAAAAAAGGAATTTGTTCTTCATTAGTAAACAGTACTGCATTCATTATTCACTCACGACTGTCACATTCTCTGTTAAAAATACCAGATTTGATTGTATCAAAATTATCAGTAAATGACTGCATTTTGAGATCTTAATTTGCTTATCCACACATTTAGTTGTTAAATTTTGAAAACAGTTCTGCAAAACACATTGCTTGATCAAGGAGAATTTTTTTACAGCTTTGCAGAGATTTATCCAGTTCCTTTAAAGATCTTATTCCATTTTTATTGCACTTTGAATCAGTTGAGCGCTGTTTTAACTGTGTTGTTTTTCTTTCTAAAAACAGTCTGTTTACTCTTGTGTATTTCCCACTCTTGCGTTCACTTGGGTTTTTGTGCTTGTGCCTTGTGCAGATCAAAATAAAATTTCAGACATTGTCCCTGGTGCCTATGACAAGGAAGTATCAAATATCAGGGATTGGACAAGGCAACTTGAAACAAGTTTTTGTGAACTGTTCAGATGGAGGAAAATGAAGATGCGCTAGTTGCAGCAGATTGGGTCTGAAGCAGTTTTGGTTATGCTATTCAAAGGGGGAGAAAGATCATTGTGGGAAGATAACTCTGGAAGATTTGTGTGTCATTTATAATTTGTTGAGTTCTTGGGAACTGTGTATGTACTCTTTGATCTTAATCTTGTGTTGAATAGCAAAACCAAAGGGGGAGAATAATGGTATAATTATTTTTTCTATTCAACACAAGATTTCCTTGTTCAGCTAGGAAAACAAACAAGGATTCGAATGCAGAATATGGAAAGAAGCATACACAAAGGTAAATTCAAGATCAAAGCATTTTTAAGGCAATAGGTCTCCTACCTTTGGTAAGTAATCTTTCCTTTCTTGAAATGATTGATATTGCTGAGATTATAGCAGTTTATCCTTGGAATATTCATCCTGTCAATGCAGATTTCATGGAAAAGCAGATTTCATGGAAAGATTAATTCCATTGTCTCTAGAAAGATCACTAAGATAATGGTTGTCTGATTACTGATTTCTAAAGCACGAATTAAGCCTTTCATGAAGTAATTTGGTTGAGGGGGAGAGTAGGTACTCTTTATAAAAGCCTCGGCTGTGTCATTTGCAAATATAGCTTTTGGCACTGTTTTAAAGACTTTGTTATCTTAGTCTATAATCTGATATTCAGACTGTTACAAATTGCTTAGGTTTCAGATGATCTAAGTAGTTCTTCTGCTTATTTGCATTTCAGATTGCACTTGAGAGATGAGCAAAGGACTTGATCTGTAGTGAATAGATCAAACACTCATGAAGACTGGTTGTGTTGCAGAACCTGTCAAAGTAATACAGTGAGGACTAGTTCAAGCTGCTGTAATCTCAGATCAGTTGCTAACTGTGATGCAGAGTTAGCTGATAGATTTCAATTTCTCTCTTTCATAGAGTTATCTGAAATACTTCGAATTGTTGAGAGTTAGAGATAGAGAACTAGAGTGAGAATGATCCAGATACTTGTGTTGCAAAAGTATCTGGAATAAATGTTTGAAATTCGAAAGACATTTGTATAACTCACTGTCTCTATTTTATTGAGTGATCAAGCTGAGTGAATTTTTCCTCAATCAAGAGGTTTTACACTAAGCAATTGGTTATTGAACTTTCTCCTTATTTATCTTCTGCATTTCTATTCTTACAGATTGATTGCAGCGAGTTTCAGAGGTTGAGAAAAGATGAAGGAGAGAGGGAAGACATCATGGTGATGGAGCTTGCTTATCAGAAGAAATGGAGGAGATGCCCAAGGTGCAAGTTCTATGTGGAAAAGACTGCTGGCTGCTCACATATTACTTGCAGGTTAGCATTAAGCGCTTGTATGCGTCTTTATGGGCATATAAAATTTTATCTCCTTTTGTTTCTCCCTTCTTTTTCTGATTGCTTTCCAATATGGCTGGTTTGAAGTGAACCCAGATGAGAGAGAGAAGAGATCGAGGTTCATGGAGGTGACAGGTTTGGAAAAAAAAAATCAGCTGAGCCGATTTGTTCATCATTAAGCCTTGAATGATGTCTATGTGGTACGAGCTTTTCCTTTTGGCTATTTAGGTGAATTCTGATATCCTATATGTGGAATACCGATGAGTTTGATGATTTTGTGTTAACCAACAGATCGAAGACTCCCAAAATCCCCAGCTTATTAAAAAAGGTTCAATTCAATTGATATAAAAAAGTAGAATTGAAATTTATGTTGTTGTTCTAAACCTAAACCCCATCTGCACCATTCTTCTTCTTTGATATACTGTGCTTCATTCAAGTATCATTTTGGATCAATGGCTTTTTAGCTCTGTAACTTGATCTGGGAAGGGATCAACGAAAATATGAAATTTATTTCAAAAGTCTTCGTCTTTGTTTTCTGCTCCGACGCGCTAAAGAATTATGATTGAATTTGTTGAGTTTATGAAAAGAGGGTAGAAGAGGCATAAACAATATTAATATGAGGAGAGAGTTTTTCTGATGGCTTTTGATCCCTTATCAAATGAAAAGCTGTCATGTGTCAGAATGCATGTGTAGGGTTGTAAGTAGGCTCGAGCCGCTCGCGTTCGACTCGATTTTTAGCTCGTTCGGCTCATGCTCGTAAGATAAATGAGCCGAGCTTGAGCTCAATATTGAGCCCGACAAAAAAACGAGCCGAGCTTGAACAAGATTGTATTCGGTTCGTTTAGCTCGTGTACAACTCGATTTTAAAACTTAGCTTTTAAAAAAATTGTTATACGTAAAATATATTGTTTAAAATCCAAATCTTCTATTCTTTTTATTTCTTTCCTTTTAGAATCAAATTATTTAATTAAAATACATATATTAAAGCAATCAATTTATGAAAAAATGAAATTAAACACTAACAATCACCACAATAAGAAAGTAATTAAGATAACATGGCCTTAAATTTAATGTTTTGTAATTTAAACTAAATGAGTCAAGCCGGTCCGAGCTCAGCTCGAGCTTAAACAAGCCGAGCCGTGCTTGAACATGAAAAAAAATTCAAGCTTAAGCTCGGCTCGAGCTCGATAAAAATTAAATGAGTCAAACATGAACATTATAGTATTCGGCTCGGCCCGTCCCATTTACACCCCTATGCATGTGTACATACGGTTCAGCCATGACTCCAAGCTCAAAAAAGCAAGTTTAAACTTTTGTATTTGTATAAAGATTTCATATTTTCAACCATGCATACCTAATTATAATAGGAAGTATTAATTAGGTGTGCATGTATTAGGAAGTAATTTGATTCCTAAATATTTGAGTATATAAATTACGATGCTTAATTGATCAAATTTTGGGGTAATGACCATTTGTACAAAAAAATAAAAGTTAAACCTCTTTCCAATGAAAATAAGACTTTGAAACCAAATTGAATAAAAGATCACATATTTGTGCCCAAACACACAAATCTTTATTCAAACCATATTAAAATAATAATTTTAAGACATTTTTTACCCTTGCCTCTTACTAAAGAGAGAAGTTTTGTCGGAGCACCGTCTGACTCCGGTCGTCGGTGCCGGACTCTAGTGATCATATTTCTTCGGTCGTTGGATTTCGGTCACCGATAAATTGATTACTGACATCCGGTAACTTGAATATTTCAGTTACTAACCCCAGTAACTCAGTTCCAGACCTCTAATAACCACCAATAAATCGGTTACTGAAACATATTAACTTAAATAATCCAATTAATGGCCCCTAGTAACTCAGTTTCTAAACTCTAATAACCACCAATAAATCAGTTACTGACATCTAGAAACTCAGATAATCCGGTTACTGACCCCGAGTAGCTCGATACCTCGGTCACTGTCCATCAATAACTAGTTTAATAACCTCCAGTAATCACTAATAACTCGTTTACTATCCCTAGTAACCACCAATAACTCGGTTACTGTCATTTAGTAACCACCCAAAAATCAGTCAAAACTCTCGAAACCCCAGTAATTAATGATTACAACTAGTAAACAATTATTTACTCTAATAACTAGGTTACTATCCTCTGGTAATAACATACAACAATGCAGTATTGATATTCAACAACTGAAATCCTCCAGTAATAACATACAATAATGCAATATTGATGCTAGAGCAGAGGTTTTGACGAGGCCAAAAGTTGACCTGCAATTTAAAACCCTATCATTGTAGTAACTGTAAGTAGGGATCGTTCTAGCCGGGGACACTAGGGAAGGATTATGTTCTGCAAAACAAATCGTTAGAAATATTCACAAATATAAAATAAACAAACAAGTACAATTCTGTCACAACTATACAAGTATAAACATATACACAAAATATTATGGGGGATTTAAAGATGGTTCGAAACATATAAAGAAAATAAACAAACATATATATACAAGTGATCAGTCAATCCTTTCAACATTTAGAACAACACAAAACACCGATTAGTTAACATGCAAGGTTATGAATCGGATTAACAAGCAACATTTATAATTTCGAACACTTCAATTAATTTCAACCTTTAATGACTTCTCATGTGTTTTTAGGAACTTCAAATATGCCTGAACCTAAAACATATATGTGTCACCTTGTTTAAACCATCAAATATGCCTAATCTAAACAAGATACACTTACCGTTCACGAGTCGGTTGAAGACATGGTCATAGGTATGGCGTCACTCATCCTAATAGCATGCAAATCTCTCACCCTACCACCCTATGCAGCAACTAAAACCAAGCCATCAAATATGCCTAACTTGATCCTAGATTACCACGGCAGATTAAACTCCCCCCTAATAGCTAACTTGTCTAGATTCAAGCTAACCTAGAGTTCGATTACGTGCTCAGGTGATGATTAATCAATTAAAGTTCTCTAATCGTATAAACACAGCAAGTTAAGTCTTTTATTCACAACCTAAACATGCATTCTAATCGTTATGTTCAAACAATCACATATAAGAAATCACAAAGAAGAATCACATGATCATGCTTGAAACATAAAACCGCAAAAACAATACATATATTCAATGAATTTCGACAAACACATAGAGTACTCAAAAGCTTACATAGATCCATACCTAAAACCTCCTAGAGAAAATCGGCAAAGGTAGGGTGAAATTGGCGAAAGAATGGTTGAACTCTCCGGTGAACAATGGATGCGGCAGCTTTTCGTATCTCTAAGTGTTTAGGGTTTTTGGGTAGAGCTTGGCTCTCTAAATATTACAAAGGTTGAAGACACTAAACTAAGAGCTATACATGTCTATTTATACAGAAAATTTCGAAGAGAACCCTAGGGAAATTCGGCCACTTCAAGGAATCCTATTCCTTGTTGAACTTGTAATCCTTTTTGGACTTGGTTTCTTCTTTCTTCTTTGACAAGGATTTCGACTTTGGACTTGGATTTCTGACTTCTTGGACTCTCCTAAATGTTAATGGATCAATGTAGGCCTCATTGCACAAGTTTTGGGCTTCTAGGCAGCCGAATCCATTGCAAGAACTCGGTAGGGACAGACTTTCCCGGTTTGACCGGGAAAGCTCCATACTTAGTTGTTTCGGCTGCCATGATGACTTCTTCGAATTTACTTCTTCAATGCAGCTTCCCATGACTTCATTAAGCTCTTCTTAAGTCCTTTGACATGCTTGGGAAGAATTTTGGTGAAGAAACATCCTCCCAAACTCGCGTGACAACATAGGCAGAAACTGCCCAGTTTTGCAGCTTGACCTCCGTCCATTGTTTTGATCATAACTCCTTCATCTGAAATCCAAATACTGTGATTCAAGAAGATCTGAAAACTAGACTTCCGTAGCTTTCCAATGATATATGGCTTGTCCTCAGATTCCTCCTGGATATTTAGATATGATTTTCCGAAGTTGATGTAGGGTTTCTGGAAATTTCTGTTCGGATCAAAACTTTATGTTTCGGAGTTTCTTCTTTTCCATGGCTTCTTTTGTTGTCTTCCATGAGTCCAATCTTCATGATTCTTGTTCTCATATGTTCATTTACATGTCATCTACACAATAAACAAAATTCATCAAACGTGACAATGTAAAGGTACGGTGAATCATAAGAGAAAAACCAAGTCTTATCCAAAATCGGTTTTACAACACTTAAGCACAAATTTCTGTATAAATACATGTTTTAGCCATTGCTCTACAGAAAAACCCTTTTTGACTCAAAATAAGTAAAAACGACCTTACTAAGGAATAAACAAGGTACAAATGAGGGTAAAAACATATTAAAAACATAGCGTAAAACGCACTTATCAAACTACCCCACACTTATCCTTTGCTAGTCCCTTAGCAAACTGACTCTAAAACTAAAAACAAAACGACTCACAAACTTCTAATACTTAAACAACTAATACCCTTAAATGATTTGTCTCAGATTCTTTAGCATGCATAACCTTCAAGTTAGAACATTCGAATGAAAAACATAATTGCAAAGCTTCATAAGCATGTATCATAGCATGAACAAGTAAGATATGAGATCATATAGCACAAACATGTATGATAACCGTTCCTCCTCACAATGGCATACTCTCTTCTTTTCACTCATCCATGGTATTCACACAATCGTATATGCAAGGGAAAAGATGATAAGATAACAAATAACTTGCATATTTCAACAAATAAAAGCTCTTTGTGAATAGAAATTCATGGAAAAACCTCATATAACAACTATGTGCAATAATGGACCAAAACCATATGCTTGACTCATGAGAAAATCTCCACAAATCAAATTTAGCTATCTTAAGAATCATGAATTAATCTCAATAATATGGTTGTAATGGGGCTTGGTTTCATAAGGTAGGAATTTTTAGATAATTGGTGCTATAAGAAATCACCAAGACTTTAGCAAATCTCGCTCCTCCTCATGTCTTCACTTCAAGGGTCGAATTTCTTCATGTTGGACCCATACATCAATCTTGACTTATCCCCATATTGTGAACAGGACAAAGGTCATATAAACACTTTTAGACCTTCAAATAATCACTAACTCCAAATTCACAAAACATTACAAAAAACACCAAAACTTTGTGCCTTTTACTTTTGATCCGAAACTCTTTTATTTTCCGATTTCTTCTTTTTTTTTCTTTCTTTTTCGGAATTTTTTTCTCTTAAACACATTTTTTTTTTCGGACATACAATTTTTTTTCGGCACATATACAATACAAAACAATGGTGTTTAACCCCACACTTCAACGTTACCCCACACTTGTTCTTTGACATCACATTACAGCTCCATTAGAAGTATTTTGCCAAGTCTTGATAACAAGGTAAAAGTTTAGCTATTCTAAGCAAAGGAATTCTGTTTAAAGGTGATTGAAATAAAAGGCTCAATGTAGGCTCAAAGGGGTTAACTAAGGAGTCCCACGACGGGCACAAAATAGGTAGAGGCTTAATTTGGCTGTGGTGGTGATCCTAATGAGATTTAATTCAATCATATTCAAAATCAAGACAATTAATGATTATAAAGCTTCGAAAATCACATAAGCAAGTTCTAGTAAATTCTAGAGTCCATTAAAAATCTATAGCACATAGTCATTGAATTTGCAAAGAATGATGAGGTTTCGAAAGATAGTGAAAATTTAGTGAAAATTTCGAAAAAATTTAAGCAAAAAAAATCGGCACATAATTCACTCATGAAAGAAAGTTTTTAGGCTCAAAAGCTCACATAGGTTATTTGGAACAATTTAATCAAACATGCATACTTCATTATCAATCAAGTCTCAAATATTCATACTAATTCACAATATCCATGAAACTCGCAATTTCTTAAAATAAATGTTAAACCGTCAATCATGCATTCAAAGATATAGTTCATCATAGACTTTTAAGGGTATATCCTAAGACACAAAACAAAAATTAAATTTCGATTTTTTTTTTTAAAAAAATTACGGAAAATATTAAAAATTGAAAGAAAACTTCGACATAAATTGAAAAACATAAAAATAACAATATGTTACTATGTAACCTCTACCCCACACTTAGAAAATTACATTGTCCTCAATGTAAAACCAAAATAATGTCATAATTTTCTAAGCATGTGTCTAAGTCACATAATAAACCAAAATAACAAAATAATTCAACCATAAAAGTGAAGGGATTAGATAAATGCAAACTCTCGTTGATGGCTCCTCCACAGCTACGGTTGAAATGAGTTGCCTCTCATGCAGCGCTTAATGTTTATAGTCTGTCAGCCTAGACTCTTCTCCTTTTTGATGGCGTCACTATGGTTGTGGCGATGGCTCCTCAAATGATTGGATGTCGACGTCACATGTCGGGAACATAGGATAATAAAGCTTAAGTCGATGACCGTTTACCTTAAACCTATTTCCTGAGGTTGTGCTTTGAATTTCCACTGTACCATAAGGCAATACATTAGTGATAACAAATGGGCCTTCCCAACGTGAACGAAGCTTACCTGGAAAGAGTCTAAGTCGTGAGTTGAACAACAGGACTTGCTGTCCTATTTCGAATGTCTTTCCCCTTATCATGTTGTCATGATATGCTTTCGTTTTTGCTTTGTATGTCATGGCAGATTCATAGGCGTCGTTTCTGATTTCTTCAAGCTCACAGATTTGTAACTTCCTATGTAATCCAGCCTCGTCCTTGGCCATATTGAATGTCTTAACTGCCCACCATGCTTTGTGCTCCAACTCCACTGGAAGATGACATGCTTTGCCATAAACAAGTCTAAATGGCGACATCCCTATTGGCGTCTTGAACGCAGTCCTGTAGGCCCATAGTGCATCATCTAATCGATCACTCCAATCTTTCCTTGTTGGACCTACAGTCTTCTCCAAAATCTGCTTGATCTCTCTGTTGGAAGTCTCAGCCATGCCACTTGTTTGAGGATGATATGGCGTTGATACTTTGTGAGTGACTCCATATTTCTTGAGCAAAGCCTCAATAGTTCGATTGCAGAAATGTGATCCACCATCGCTTATCAAAACTCTTGGCGTTCCAAACCTAGCAAAAATGTTAGTTTTGACAAACTCTGCAACGACTTTAGAATCATTAGTCCTGGTGGCTTTTGCTTCCACCCATTTCGACACATAATCAACAGCCAATAAGATATAAAGAAAGCCTTTAGATGAAGGAAAAGGTCCCATAAAATCAATGCCCCAAACATCAAAGATTTCGACAACTATGATAGGGGTTAAAGGCATTTGATCTTTCTTACCCAAATTACCTGTTCGTTGGCAACGATCACATGAAGCGCATGTTGTATAAGCATCTTTGAATAACGTTGGCCAATAGAAACCGGCTTCCAACACCTTTCTAGCAGTCTTCTTTGGTCCAAAATGTCCTCCACATGCCTCCTTATGGCAAAAATTCAAGATGGATTGATGCTCTTCTTCTGGCACACAACGACGAATGACTTGGTCTCCACAGTGGCGCCACAAGTATGACGCATCCCATATGTATTGTCGAGCGTCCTTCTTGATTTTCAACCTTGTATGACTCGGCATAGATGAAGGAAAATTCCTTGTCACAATGTAGTTCACCAAATCGGCATACCAAGGTTCCTTAACTTCCATTCGAAACAGTTGTTCATCCGGGAACGATTCAGACATAGGAATGGCATCCTCCTCATGCACAATTCGGCTAAGATGGTCTGCTACAACATTCTCGCATCCTTTCTTATCCTTTATCTCAATGTCGAATTCCTGGAGTAGCAAGATCCATCGAATGAGCCTTGGCTTGGCATCCTTCTTTGTCATCAAATATCTTAAAGCTGCATGATCAGAATAAACAACAACTTTAGAATTCAAAAGATAAGATCGAAATTTTTCTAAAGCAAAAATAACAGCTAAAAGTTCTTTTTCAGTGGTAGTATAATTCAGCTGAGCATCATTGAGTGTCAGTGACGCATAGTAAATGACGCAGGGCTTCTTGTCCTTGCGTTGGCCGAGCACAGCTCCCATTGCATAGTCCGAAGCATCGCACATCAACTCAAATGGCAAATCCCAATCTGGTGGCGTCATGATAGGTGCAGTTGTTAACAATTCCTTCAATTGCACGAACGCATCCTCGCATTCCCTAGACCATGAAAACGGCACATCTTTCTGCAACAAGGAAGTAAGTGGTTTTGCCACCAAAGAAAAGTCCTTGATGAACCTCCTGTAAAAACCTGCATGGCCAAGAAACGAACGAACCTCTCTCACCGTTGAAGGTGAGGGTAAGTGATGCATAATATCTATCTTGGCTTTATCAACTTCTAATCCTTTAGCAGAAACAATATGACCTAAAACTATACCTTGATTTACCATGAAATGACATTTTTCCCAATTTAGTACAAGGTTAGTTTCTACACACCGGTTTAAAATCTTCTCTAAATTCTCTAAGCATGCATCGAAATTTTTGCCATAAACACTAAAATCATCCATAAACACTTCAATGATATTTTCGATGTAATCAGAGAAAATATTATACATACAACGTTGAAACGTACCTGGGGCGTTGCATAATCCAAAAGGCATTCGGCGATAAGCAAACGTACCAAAGGGACATGTAAACGTTGTCTTTTCTTGATCATCCGGATGTATCATGATCTGGTTGTAACCGCTGTATCCATCCAAGAAGCAGTAGAACTCATGACAGGCAAGTCTCTCCAACATTTGGTCCATGAAAGGCAATGGCATGTGATCCTTGCGTGTAGTTGCATTAAGTCTTCTATAATCGATGCACATGCGATGTCCCGTCACCAAACGTTGTGGCACTAATTCGTTCTTGTCATTTTCTACCACCGTCACTCCACTCTTCTTTGGCACAACTTGAACTGGTGATATCCACTGACTATCCGAGATTGGGTATATGACACCACAATCTAATAACTTGATCACCTCGTCCTTTACAACCTTCATCATTGGTGGATGCAAACGTCGTTGAGCCTCCCTTGTAGGCTTGGCGCCATCCTCAAGTAGAATTCGATGAACACATTTTGTCGGGCTAATTCCCTTGATGTCTGCCAAAGTCCAACCGATGGCAGCTGTGTTCCTTTTCAAAACCGCGATTAGCTTGTCTTCTTGTTGCTTTTTCAACGTTGATGACACAATAACCGGTAGAGTGTCATCTTTTCCAAGAAAAATGTACTTCAAATGTGGGGGTAGAGCTTTGAGCTCTAACTTAGGGGCCTGTTTCACAGATGGTAACAACTTATTAGTAGAAATTGGGATTGACAAAGGAGAATACTTATCGTAAAGTGGTTGTGAATCAAGCTCCTTCACAACTTCAAGTATGGACGGCTCCAAATCTTTCAAAGCCTCCTCATCCCGTTCTCCAAACTTGTCAAATCCGACCCCTCGCTCGATGGCTAATTGCTATGCTTGATGGGTGGTCATTGCACAACGGTGCAACACCACCAAACCTCCATGAAGTTTCGGCATTCCCCTCTTGACATAACTCGACATTGCTGTTTGTTTCTTCCATTTCGGCACTTGGATGTCTCATGGCATCAAAAATGTTGAACTTGATCATCTCGCCATCAAACTCCATTGTCAAAGTACCTCCAGCAACGTCGATATTCGTTCTTGCTGTTCGCATGAAGGGTCGTCCCAACAACAACTGTGTCGAATTTGTAGATGACTCCTCCATTTCTAGCACATAAAAGTCCGCAGGAAATATCAATTGATTAACCTGCACAAGAACATCTTCAACATACCCCTCGGGGTACTTGTTAGAATGATCCGCCAATTGGATCACAACATTATCAGTTTTAAGAGGTGCTAGATCTAGAGACTTATAAAGGTTTAGTGACATAACATTAATTGAAGCTCCTAAATCTAGCATGACATTCTCAAAACGAGTAGAACCAATAACACACGGGATAGAAAAACTCCCTGGATCCTTCATTTTTGGCGGCATCTTTCGTTGAATGACGGCAGAGACCGTCTCACTCATCTTGACAACTTGTTTCTCCCTTGTGTGCCTTCTTGTTGTGCAAAGCTCCTTCAAGAACTTAGCATACTTTGGGATTTGTCGAATGCACTCTAACAAGGGTAGATTGACGTTCACTTTTCGAAAAACATCCAACACTTCTTCGTCGGATTTATCCTTTTTGCTCTTAGTGAACCTAGAAGGAAAAGGTAGAGAAGAAGATTGATTAGTATTAACTAAATCACTAGGGTTTGAAATCATACCTTCCTTCGTTGAAGTTGCCGGATCTTTTTCAAGATCCCTCTTTTTCATTGCCTCCAAGTCTGCCTTGTTTGGCTCAGCTTCTTTGTTTCGCACGGTTTTTCCTTGAACTTGGCCATGTTGCTTGGCATTTGCAGGTGGGTGCTCGGCATTGTGCTTGCTTCCATGCTCGGCATCATTCATGCCTAGCTCGGCATCCTCTTCTTCATCACTCATGTCTAAAGCTCCAAATCCTTTTGTGGTTTTAGGCTTTGAAGGTGGCGACGACAAGGTTTTCCCGCTTCTTGTGACAACAACTTGTGCTTGCTCATTCTTGGGATTCTTGATGACGCCTCCTGGCAACCTCCCTTGTTCATTGAATTTCCCCATGAAGTCCACAACTTGCCCCATTTGATTCTTTAATTCCATAATATCTTTCGACATCAAGGCAATGTCCTTGGTGTTGGTTTGAGTTGTGGCTAACAAAGATTGTGTCGAAGTGGCGATGTTCTTGAAAATTTCATCATAATTTTGCTGCCCACTCGACTGTCCTCCTTGGTGGTAGGGTTGGTATGGCCTTGGCATAAAATTGCCTTGAGGCCGTGCCATGTAAGTGCTTGGTTGCTGCCCTTGTGCGTTTGGTTGTGGATTCAGCACGTTGTTGTTGTTGCTCCAACGGAAGTTTGGATCGTTGGCTCTTGGATTGAAGTTTTGAAAACGTGTCTGACCTCCTGAACCTTGGACATTGCCGAACCCTCCTTGGTAACTCACGGCATTCACATCTTCAATGTATGAGTTCACCTGATTGCATTGCTCTGATGTATGTCCTTCTAAGCTGCACACACCACAAACTGACACATTCTTCTCCTTTGCTAATTTCGACACCATCAATGTCAACTTGTTCAAGTCTTCCTTCAACTCATGTATGGCACTTGACTCGTCATGATCACTTATCTTGTTGGCACGTCTTGTTGCAAATGAGCCGAATTGTTGATTGTTGGTTGCTCTCATCTCCAACAAGTTGCTTGCCTCTTCTCTGCTTTTCTCCATAAGTGAGCCACCAGCTGCTGAATCTAAGAATTGTCTTTCCATAGGGCGCAGACCCTCATAAAAATACTGAAGCAGCAGGCCCTCACGGATGCCATGATTGGGGCATGACGCCACAAGTGCCTTGTACCTCTCATAATATGCATCGAAAGACTCATCCACATCCTGCTTAATTGAAGTGATCTCCTTTCGAATTTGTGTCACCCTTGATGATGGAAAATATTTAAGGAGAAACTCATTCATCATAGTAGCCCATGACGTGATCCGTCCAGCTGGCACTGCAAAGAACCACTCCCTAGCTTTATCCTCTAGTGAAAACGGAAATGATTTCATTTTCACAAGTTGCAAGTCAGCTCCTCTAGGGCACATGATGTCGCAACTAAACTCAAATTGTTGTAAGTGTCGGTTCGGATCTTCTCCACTTAACCCATGAAATCTCGGCAGTTGATGGAAGAAACCACCTCTTAATTCGAAGTCAGCTGTTTTTCCTGCTGCTACAGCTGGATAGGTGACATTGGCTGGCCTGACTCCTGTGCCATTAACTTGCCCATTTTCTTCCCTGAGTGAAGTCATTCTTAATTCAACTGAGTGTGGTGGTGATGAATTCGGTGTTGAGTGATGAGATGTTGACGGTATGTTGATGGCAAGCTCCTCTTGGACACGTATAAGTCGGTTGTTGATGTCTCGTGTCCAAATGTCAGAACCGCTCATTCACCTACAAAACAGGATGGCACAATTGGCCAAGACCAAGTTAGTAAGTCGTAAGGAATTTGAAAAACAAAACTAACTAATAATTATGAATAGGTTTCGGTATCTAAGATAAAATTAACATACTTAAATAACACACACACAAAAATGACATATTAGAAACACAAAACTGTAACGAACATGAAAATTAGACAAAAACATATTCACACACACGGCAAACAATAACATTTATCAACAAGGCATAAGTATACATACGGCATTCATAGTTACATATACAAAAAATCATGACAAAAACATAATGTGATGACGTCTCACCCTAAAATGTTTCTACTTGATTTTATTAACCCCTAATTTTCAAGGTACGTGGAGCAGGGAAGACCACTGTGCAATGGACTGATACAGCCCAAGGTAGTGTTATGCTTCGTCCGATATACCTCAAAAATTAAAGCCAAGTTAATTTGAAGTTCATGGCGTCATACATGTCTAAGTAAATTCTAGCGTTTAAAGTGTGGTGATGCTTCGGCCCAAGCATTTGGCTAGTTCGAGCGGATTCCGTGGTTTCAGAAGGCAAGTGTCAATGTCACGGGGGGCAAACCCCCTACAAGAACCAGGCAGGACTCGTTTGTGATCAAGGAGGCGGACCCCTATCGACCCCTTCACCGAGAAGAGTGGTCAGTCATGATCTTGAGATCCAATTGAACAAACCTGAATTCCATATCTATGACAGAACGGCCCCTTACTCAGCTAGGAACAAACTCGGGTCACTAGACCACTCGACAAGTGTTAATCAAAGCCGCCCTCAACCTCATGAAATCCGCAAATAACATGAAGGGTTTAGGCTAAGATTAACAAATGCGGCTTCTCCCTACATGTTACACTTTAAAAACCACAATAAACTCCAAACACATATGAAACAAAAAACTTCCTAAATATTTACTAAGTTACAACACATATGACATGAAAATAAACACATATAAATTCGGCACCTACACAAAAATATAAGAAAGAAATTGTTAGTCAAAAATTATGGCACAAAATATACAACTTTCACACATATAATTCGGCACCTACAAAAGAAAACAAAGTTAATTCACAAACATATACAACACAAAAATCCTTTTTAGCATCCCCGGCAACGGCGCCAAAAATTGACGAGGCCAAAAGTTGACCTGCAATTTAAAACCCTATCATTGTAGTAACTGTAAGTAGGGATCGTTCTAGCCGGGGACACTAGGGAAGGATTATGTTCTGCAAAACAAATCGTTAGAAATATTCACAAATATAAAATAAACAAACAAGTACAATTCTGTCACAACTATACAAGTATAAACATATACACAAAATATTATGGGGGATTTAAAGATGGTTCGAAACATATAAAGAAAATAAACAAACATATATATACAAGTGATCAGTCAATCCTTTCAACATTTAGAACAGCACAAAACACCGATTAGTTAACATGCAAGGTTATGAATCGGATTAACAAGCAACATTTATAATTTCGAACACTTCAATTAATTTCAACCTTTAATGACTTCTCATGTGTTTTTAGGAACTTCAAATATGCCTGAACCTAAAACATATATGTGTCACCTTGTTTAAACCATCAAATATGCCTAATCTAAACAAGATACACTTACCGTTCACGAGTCGGTTGAAGACATGGTCATAGGTATGGCGTCACTCATCCTAATAGCATGCAAATCTCTCACCCTACCACCCTATGCAGCAACTAAAACCAAGCCATCAAATATGCCTAACTTGATCCTAGATTACCACGGCAGATTAAACTCCCCCCTAATAGCTAACTTGTCTAGATTCAAGCTAACCTAGAGTTCGATTACGTGCTCAGGTGATGATTAATCAATTAAAGTTCTCTAATCGTATAAACACAGCAAGTTAAGTCTTTTATTCACAACCTAAACATGCATTCTAATCGTTATGTTCAAACAATCACATATAAGAAATCACAAAGAAGAATCACATGATCATGCTTGAAACATAAAACCGCAAAAACAATACATATATTCAATGAATTTCGACAAACACATAGAGTACTCAAAAGCTTACATAGATCCATACCTAAAACCTCCTAGAGAAAATCGGCAAAGGTAGGGTGAAATTGGCGAAAGAATGGTTGAACTCTCCGGTGAACAATGGATGCGGCAGCTTTTCGTATCTCTAAGTGTTTAGGGTTTTTGGGTAGAGCTTGGCTCTCTAAATATTACAAAGGTTGAAGACACTAAACTAAGAGCTATACATGTCTATTTATACAGAAAATTTCGAAGAGAACCCTAGGGAAATTCGGCCACTTCAAGGAATCCTATTCCTTGTTGAACTTGTAATCCTTTTTGGACTTGGTTTCTTCTTTCTTCTTTGACAAGGATTTCGACTTTGGACTTGGATTTCTGACTTCTTGGACTCTCCTAAATGTTAATGGATCAATGTAGGCCTCATTGCACAAGTTTTGGGCTTCTAGGCAGCCGAATCCATTGCAAGAACTTGGTAGGGACAGACTTTCCCGGTTTGACCGGGAAAGCTCCATACTTAGTTGTTTCGGCTGCCATGATGACTTCTTCGAATTTACTTCTTCAATGCAGCTTCCCATGACTTCATTAAGCTCTTCTTCAGTCCTTTGACATGCTTGGGAAGAATTTTGGTGAAGAAACATCCTCCCAAACTCGTGTGACAACATAGGCAGAAACTGCCCAGTTTTGCAGCTTGACCTCCGTCCATTGTTTTGATCATAACTCCTTCATCTGAAATCCAAATGCTGTGATTCAAGAAGATCTGAAAACTAGACTTCCGTAGCTTTCCAATGATATATGGCTTGTCCTCAGATTCCTCCTGGATATTTAGATATGATTTTCCGAAGTTGATGTAGGGTTTCTGGAAATTTCTGTTCGGATCAAAACCTTATGTTTCGGAGTTTCTTCTTTTCCATGGCTTCTTTTGTTGTCTTCCATGAGTCCAATCTTCATGATTCTTGTTCTCATATGTTCATTTACATGTCATCTACACAATAAACAAAATTCATCAAACGTGACAATGTAAAGGTACGGTGAATCATAAGAGAAAAACCAAGTCTTATCCAAAATCGGTTTTACAACACTTAAGCACAAATTTCTGTATAAATACATGTTTTAGCCATTGCTCTACAGAAAAACCCTTTTTGACTCAAAATAAGTAAAAACGACCTTACTAAGGAATAAACAAGGTACAAATGAGGGTAAAAACATATTAAAAACATAGCGTAAAACGCACTTATCAGGTTTCGACTAGATTCTTTGGATATTCCAGTTACTGACACCCAGTAACATCTGCTCTAGCTTTAGTGGTAAGTTTTTACTGACACCCAGTAACTCAGATATTCTAGTTATTGACCCCTAGTAACTGAGTTTCAGATCTCCAATAATCACTATATCATCGATACTAACCTGTAGTAATTGATTACCAACCCTTACTAATCGGGTTGCTAACCCAAATAATTACTTTACAACATTTCTGTACAAGAAGGCAAGCATAAAGAAAATGCAATTAAGGAGAGAGAGAGAGGATCGTTTGAAGGTGGAGGTTTGGCCAACTCCGGTGGCTCCCCCCTCAGATCTCACCCGCACCAATTCACCACACTAAACCCGATTCACCATCACCAACTCACTTACACCAAACCAGTCTTTCTCGAACCTTCAACCATGTGGACGAAGACAGAGGCAGCGAAGTTGATGAAGCTGGATCCGAACGAAGCGCCTAAGCACCAGATCTAGTGGGAGACGCTCGTCGCATCGATAATGGACATCAACGACGAGAGAGATCAGATGCAAGACCAGATCAACGCCCATCAGAGTCTCCATCGAAACTTTCACACCAACGACTGCAGTAATGATCAACGCTCGAAGTTTGATTGAATGTGATGCCGGATTTCGGCGAGATCTTGACGGTGACGAACTCTACGGAGACTAGAATCGACAACGACGACACCTGGTGATCTTGAAGGTTTCGACTGGATTCTTCGTTGACGTCATCGACGAGGTCAAGGTTCAGAAGCGAGGTTCTGGCAGGGGAGCTCCACTTTGGGATGAGTATGATCGTCATATCGGATCTTGAGAGAAATAGAGATAGAGGAGAGAGAAGTTTCTAGATTGGGGAAGAGAGAGAGAGAGAGAGAGAGAGAGATATATATATATATATATATATATGTATATATATATATATATGTATATATATATATGTATAGCCTCGTCGGCGTCGAGGCGTCTTCATGTTGCTAGAGATTGTGGAGGCGAGTTGAGGTCATCGGCCTAAGGATGACGACGACGAATCGACGCGAGGATGAGATTGAAAAAGAGAGAGGCAAGGATGAGAGAGAAACAAAGAGAGGTGAGGATGAGAGAAGCGTTATCAAGAGAGATGAGTTATGTTTTATTTAATGAAGGGTAATATGATATTTTAATTAAGATTTGTGCAAATGGGCAGTGTGAAATAATTTTCATTAGAATGAGCTATAAATTTTGATAATTAGTACTAAATGGACGTTAGTCCTCAAATTTTACTCGACCTTAAGATATTATTATCAATATATATAGGGCCCTTCCAATATATATATAGTTTGGATCTAGAGCGCACCGTGCGCACTTTGTTAAAGTGCGCACGGCCACGTGTCACCATCTCCGAGTAGCGGAAGAGAAAGCGAGAGAAAGCGGACGGTGCAGATGGCGACACGCGGACCGTGCGCACTTTAACAAAGTGCGGACGTGCGCTTCAGATCCGGCCTGATATATATATATTAGGATATTAATTGGCTAAATTAATGAGGAATATTCAGCTTTATTTGTTCTTAATTTCAGCTTAATTTGTTCACTAGCATGAAGGATGTATTAGAGAAACTTTAGCAGACTCTCTATTTTAGATTTGAGGTCATTGGTTCAAACTTCATTGACATATGTAGGGTGTGTGATTGAGTTATTAATAAAAAGTTTTTTTTAAAAAAAAAAAATTTAGCAGACTCTATTTTAGCTTTTAGCTTTTAGCTATTTTAGAAAGCGTATTTTTTTTTGATATTTTCGGAGCTCCAGCAGATAGACAAACTTAAAAAATATTTTAACTTTTAGCTAAAATCTTGACTCGCACAATGTGCGTGTTAATTTGTTTTTTTTTTTTATAAATTTCTTTTGTAATTAATATTTAAATATTCTTTTTATTTAATAATATTTGAAGGTTCTTTCATCCAAATTTATATCTCCACCTTGTTCTCTTTTAAGGAAAAAGAATCAGATTCCCCTAGGTTGAGTGTCAATTACTATTTTACCTATGATTACTAAAATCTTTAAGTTTGAAATTTTAATTAATTCAGGGTCTTTTAGGTACTTCAAAAGTATAACCATTCCTAGGATCATTCTAGCTTTATTAATATTGTTTTTGTGTTTTTATAAAATTATTTTGTAATTAATATTTAAATATTCTTTTTGTTTAATAATATTTGAAGTTTCTTTCATCCAAATTTCTATCTTCACTTTATTCTCTTTGAAGAAAAATGAATCTGATTCCCATAGGTTGAGTGTCAATTACTATTTTACCTATGGTTACTAAAATCTTTAAGTTTGAAATTTTAATTAATTAAGGGTATTTTAGATACTTCAAAAATTTAACCAATCTCATAATCCTTCTAGCTTTATTATTCTATATTTCGCTAGCTATAATTTAATACATTCTTTTAAAGATATTTTAGTTGATATATAAATACATTTAAACTATTTAATATTTATTTAAAAAATAGTAATGATGTAATGCAAGCTAAAATAGAGAGTACTAATGCGTTAATATTGCTAAAGAGAAGATGTCTATTTAGTACAAATTTTTGGACCTTACTTCCCATTTCAACAGTTTTTTAAAAACATTGACCATTTCAATTTTTTAAAAAAAAAATTTGTGCTTATTCCAACAAAACTCATAACAACTCTAAACAACCTATACTATTTCAATACTAATTCTACCATCACCCATTAAAGTATACTTAGAGAAAGAAAATGAAAAATAGAAGAGACATGGCGGACACCTCACTAGCTCCGGTCACCGCCGGCCGGACTCCGGTCACTTAAATCTTGCCGGAATCTGGAATTAAGTTTATTACTCCCCCTAATAAACTCCCACATAACCCCTAATTAACCACATTTCTATTGTCACAGCTAACTTTATTATCCCTTAATAAAGTCCCACTGAACATCTAAACCGCATTCCTATTGCACAGCTAAATTTACTACCCCAAATTTAACCGCATTCCTATTAAACTCTAACTGAACCTCAGTCCACATTAGTATGGTCACAACCAATTTTACTACACCCTAATAAACTCTTATTGAACCCCTAAACCATATTCATATTGTCACAACCAACTTTATTACCCCCTAATAAACTCTCACTGAACCCTTAAACCACATTTTTATTGTCACATCCAACTTTACTACCCCTTAATAAAATCGCACTTAACCCCTAAACCATATTCATATTGTCACAACCAACTTTATCACCCTCTAATAAACTCTCACTGAACCCCTAAACCACATTTCTATTGTTACAACCAACTTTACTACCCTCTAATAAACTCACACTGTCATTCACAATTATCAAAAACAGAGAGAGATGACAACGAGGAAGAAGTGCAAGATCAGAGTCTTCAATCTTATAGTTGACTCCCTCAATGAAAAGAGTGAATCACCAAGTCTCACCTCTGAATCCTTAAACTCATCATCCCCAACCAAATCCAATATAGAATCCAGATGTGGCTGTGTTGTCGAGGTGTGGGCCGTCAGATTGGGTGTAGAGGACGATCTCCTATCTGGATCCAATACAGAATCCAGACTCCATCGTTGTCGAGAAGTGATGTCGTTAAGGATCGACGAAGCTGAGTAGAGTCTCCGTGAGTGGCCGAAGATGCCGTCGTCGAGCTTCGAAGAGATGAGATGAAACAGTGAGAGAGAGAAGGAGAAAATCAGATCAGAAAGAGATCGCAGTTCATTGGGGCTTACTGAATCTTGGTTTTGATTAGGCGATGATGTTGGCAGCCTTTGGCGGCAGAGATGGTGGTGAACTCGGAGTCAATGAGGCTGACGGGTTGGTGTTTCTGAGTCGACGAGGAAGGTACGTGTGAGAGAGAGGTGATCAGATCGATTCAGAATAGATTGAAAACAGAGAGGGACAGGCACATATAGGAGAGTAGATATTTAGTGAAGGGTTGATTCGTCTTTTCCTTCATATTAGTTAGAATGGGCTCATTGAAACTTTTTTAGACCTAATGGACACTTTTTTTTTCTAATTTTATAGTGAATGGTCAATACCCTTATTTTTTTCACAAAAATGTGATTGTGAACTTTTTATGTATGATTATATAATTTATATTTCTCCCGTCATTTTTCACATAGCTATATATCTTTACATGAGATATTAGTGAAAATTAAAAATCGATATATAAGAAACTTAAGAAAATATTATCAAATTGTGTAAATATCGTACCTTCTAGGAAGAGATACTTGATTGCATAGTCAAGGTTAACAATTGAGATAGCAAGAGATATTTCAATTTTTTTTATCGAATAATTTTTTTAATAAGGGCTGGTGCGGCTACCCTTAAGCCTTCATTAATGAATTTGTCGAATACAAGGAGCAACATGAAACATGAACCCCTGATTACAATAAAGTCCTGATATAATATTGAGAATGTCTACAAAGTACATGTACTCAAACAAGCACCTATTAACAAAGAGTATTGCTCTAACGATGACTCTATTTGCTTTGAAATAACAGTGACATAATGAAAAATCAATAGACATGTAACACGAGCACATATCATAATATCTAATAATGCAGCTTTAAGACAGTAAATTATGCACATATCAAATTTAAATTTGAGGGACTCGCTCCATTTTCTCCTGAGCCAACTCTGTGAGTCGAAGCCCTAGGGTTTTGAGGAAGCGGTGGTGACAGCTTCATCCCGTATACAATGCATAGTTTGGATCGTGACAGCGTCGTGGGTGGTACCTCTAGCGACGCGGTGGTAGCCTTTGATCACCGTTGGTTTTTATGGAGTTTTGCAGGTGTTGGAGGTGGCTTGGATCGTTATACCTGATCGAAGGTTCCTTCTGAAAGATCTTTTCGACTTGGTCGCAGTGGAAGGCTAGATCACTTGAGCTCTCCGTTGATCAATTGAACTTCCAGCTTTCCTCAAATTGGACCTTCTCGACGACAATTTGAAGAAGTGAGGGTGTGACCCGATTTGTGGTTTTGTGAGGGGGTACGGAGGTCAAATCAGATATGAGGTAGGGTGAAGGTTTTTTTTGCAGTATGTCACAAGGAAGAGGACGGCCGCCAGAGTAGTGACTGTGGTGACTATCGTTCTGGAATTTGGCCTACCAGATTGGTCTGTGGGAGGATAGGGTTGTGGCTTTTAGGCCTACTTGTTCTTTGGGCTTGCTTTGGTCTAATCCATCTTTCCCCAATAACTTCGGCTTTGGTTGGGCTTTGTGTGGTAGTCTGCTTTGTCATCTTTGGCTTTATCTCTGTGTCTTCTCAAAATGTACACCAATGAAGGTCTTAGGAGTCTAGAGATTCAAATTGTGGTTGCAACTTTGGGACTTAGTAGGGTTGGGATGTTTTTTCCCTTTAGCGTAGTCAATAATACGATTACTTTCGGCAGTTGTTTGTAATTGTAGGTTTTACTTCTATATCTCTGCTTGTATGGTCTTCGGATATACATGTTTGACCGTCTTGGTCGTTTTGATCTATGATCAATGAAATTTTCCTACCTTCAAAAAAAGGGATTGAAATTTGCACTCCTCAAATTACAATACACACTATTTCTTTCCTCTTTTAGTAACTTTGATTTTGTATTTACCCACATGTTTTTTGTCTTTTTGTGGAATCATTTACCCTAAAATGAAAGTGGGAGTATAGATTGTAAAATGAGGAGTGAAGATTTCACTCCCCTCAAAAAATTATGCACATGTTGAATAATTTACTTTTCCTTAAAGTAGGGGTCGACAATGGTCTGGGCTTGCCCTATCCTAACCAAGCCTTATGGGCTCAGATCGGGCCTAAATCCATAATTTTGAAATTTAAGGACCAGGCCGGGATTTCTAAAAATATCAAGGTCCAAGGTCCACCCATGGGTCCAGGCTTTACAGGCTATTTAAGGCCAGGTTGTGTCAGGTTTTTTATTCAGATTAATGAAAGAAAACAAAAAATTATGAATAGGTTAAGATTTTGTTAATAATTTGAACTAAATGTAATAAAAATAAAAGGTAATTATGACTTAATGAATTAATTAGTTCACATATATAACAAATAACTCTATATAAATATTAATAAAATAATCTAAAGGATTTTGAGTGGGCTTTTTAGGACCGGACGGTTTTAACGTGTTTGTGATGGGCCAGGCCAAGGCTTTGAACCCTTTGACCTAACCCGGCTCATGCCTTATGGGCTCGTCCAAGATGGTCTTTTTAACAGGCCGGGCATTAACCCTATGGGGCTACGGGAGGTCCATGGATCAAATGATAACCCCTGACTTAAGGTTATACGTACACCCTATAGTATCAGGAATATTCCTCTCAAATCTTAAAATTCCTCTCAAATCTTAAAATACATTCTTATATTATCCTCTATTTTCTCTCTTCAAATTTATATTATTATAATATTTTTTAAATATATATATATATAGGAATTTTCTTAGCTAGAATGTCTGAACCAATGGTTTTGGTGCAGATTTTCATTTTTTCACCACTTTTTGATCGAATTTCCTCATCTTCATCGTCTAATATGTAGATAATATTGTGTAAATTATCTCTGTAAAATTTCAGCCAATTTGATGATGGTTAAGGCCCTCAAAATTGCGTTTTTCTGTAATAAACATGAACGGTTCATGTTTGACAGAATTCAATCCATCCATTTGTTTTTCGATTTTGAAGGCTTTAACGATCATTAAATTGGTTGAAATTTTACATAAATGATCTACACAATATTATCTAGATACTAGATGGTGAGGATGAGAAAATTCCATCAAAAAGTGATGCAAAAATGAAAATCTCCACCAAAACCATTAGTAAGGACGTTTGTAGCATATAAACCCTATATATATATATATAACCAACGATCAACTGGCCTCCCAGTTTAGTGGATATCGACTTGACTTGAACCTTTAATCCGAGACCAACCATTTCCCGGTTCAAACTCCTAAATCGAGTCATTCAAACTAATTGTAATTACATTACCAAAAAAACTAATTATAATTAGGCCGCCTTGTTGCACCCTCCTAAGCCAAAAGACCAGCAACCCACAATAGTGGGGAAACATAAAACCCTACTGAGGCTGTGTTTCGTGGAGCTGTGACTTATAAGTAAAGCTAACTTATACAGAATAAGTAGCTGAAAAGCAAGGTAGTTAAATGTTTGGTAAAACTGACTTTTAATAAGTGCTATCATAACAAAAGCGGTGATATGGTGTTTGGTAAACCTGAAACTGACTTTTACTTTTATTTGCAAAATAACTAATTTAGACATAAAATCTGTTTTTGCCAAAATTGTTTTGTTGTATAATGTAGTTCAAGACTTCAATTTTCATTGTGGTGTAAAAATTGCCTGAGGCTTGCATTTTTGTTCAGTTTACCTAATGCACAATAAAAATCAATTGGAAATCAAATTGAATGAACAGATCAATGTTAAAACCAGAAACTCTCATACATCAAGTTTCCTAGGTTAGTTTTAATAAATGAAACATAGCTAAATATTACGTTTCAAACCAACTAATAATGTGACAGAAATAAACCAAGAGTACAAAAAAATTGCTTTGATCGACTATATATGCAGAAACATTACACTGTAGTACCAATAACTCTTTTCAAACATCACAACCAAGAGTACATGCATGCTATCTAACTACTTGGGTTTTGGCACAAGTGGGAACAATAAGGGTGTCAGTTGAATGGAATGCGAATAAGACTGCAAACATACCCCTTGTTCTGGTATCTGTGAATGAAGGACAATGTTATTAGCTCATTATCAAACTATGTAGATTAATTTCTGAAACATATATGCAGAAAAACTGAACATACCATTCTGAAAACTTGGCTGTTTTTAAGAAAAATTATGCAACAGACCTGCAACTTTGAAAATTCACAGCTAATTCTATAAAAATCGTTTTAAAGAGATTCCAGTTTTGAAACGATAATTAACATGTCTACTCAAACTCTTCTTTGGACACTAACTACAAACAACCAACAAATTTGTACAGTTTTTCGAAAGAATGTAACTGGTCCAAATCTCAGAAAATACCATTCTGCAGAATTTTCTGATGCAGAACCTAAACTTTGAAAAATCATAACTTAATCTAGAAAATACCTTTTTGACTGAATCAAATTCTAGAATGAACCTTAAGATGTCTATTGCAAAACTCATGAAGAAACCAACTTCAAATTCCAAACGAAAATGCACAGTTTTCAAGAGAAAGACAACTGATACAGAAGTTAATAACACTGTAAGAAATTGGATGCAACAGATGCAGAAGAATGGATGGATATGGACAATGATTTCAAATTTGTATAGCCCTTACTACATGCTTTTGTATAGCCGATACTACATACTTCTGATACGACTAGTACCTTTTAGCTAAGCTTCCGGTTACTTTTAGTTTCTGATGATTGGTTTCAGTTGTATGTATGAGAAATTGGATGCAACAGATACAGAAGAATGGATGGATATGGACAATGATTTCAAATTTGTATAGCCTTACTACATGCTTCTGATATGACTAGTACCTTTTAGCTAAGCTTCTGGTTACTTTTAGTTTCTAATGATTGGTTTCAGTTGTATGTATGTGTGTGTGTGTTAGGAAATTTGGATTTAGATAACTCTTTCTTAGACACTGTTATCTGAAAATAGTTTCAATCAACAGACAGTTAAGCAGGGATGACTTGCTTTCTATACTCTTAATCGGGTTTAGCACTTGACAATATACAAAGTTTAGTAACGAAGTATACCAGATACCTAAATATTTCTTAGATCAATTCATTCATTAATTCAAATGCAATGCTGAGCACTATTGTATTATAATTCTTCCCCAAAGAAAGCATGATAAAATGGCTGATAATAATTGTATTTACATGATTCCTCATAAAAAGCATGATAAAATTGCATAAAATAATTTGATGAAAAAAAACAAAAATTAAATCAAGAGTATACATACCAGCTAATGTGGTCTTCCAAACTCATGCTGAGTATTCTTCAAACGAATGCAATAATTCGGCTAACTCAACATCTGAGATCCCAGAACCTTTTTCGGCCCTGAGATCCAATAGGAAATTTCGTAGCATATTATACACAAGACTTAAGATATAACACAAAAGATTGATCTTCATAAGTTTAAAACAAAAAAAACACAAGCTCAAATGAATTGGAGCATGCATGAGTCTGCATTTTAACTGAAAAAAAAAGATGCAGTTTTTGATTATATCTACACTGCCTCTGAGATATTTCTACTTCAGTCCTTAAAAATGCATTTGAACCAATTTCATTTGATGTTCTCTTTACTGGTATAGCCTACCTTGAACGGTAAGGAGAGCTCTGTTTATCACCATCTTAGGCTCCTTTTCTGAATCCAAGACGAACTTGCAACTGCTTCATTGCTATCAGCACCAATGCTAAATCAGGAACCCTAGAGAAGTTAGCATATCCGTAAACGACTCGAGCATCACAATGGCACACAGATTCGCTATGGGTAGCCAAATCAAGATAAATAAACCCATGAAAAACATTAAAATCATTCAAAGACCTCCAAAAAATCCATAAGAATAATCAACGAGTAGCCAGAAAAGTATCAATCTTGGATTTATAAATTGAGATTTAGGGAGAAACAAATAGGGAGAAATAATTCATCAAAACCCAGAGAAAACTATACAAAATGGCACACAGATTTGCTATGGGTGTGTTTTCTTAGAGACGAACGAAGTGGGAGAATGAATTTGTTTACCTGTGAGCCCTGGTTTGACAAATTTGCTGAGAGCTGCGCAGAGCTCAAGCTAGAGAGAACAGAAGGGGAGGATGGAGCGCAGACATCGATAGGTTTGTGGTTAGTTGTGTAATTTGCTGATGATGAGAAGGGCACCAATGTCATTTGAGTTCTATATTAATAAGAGTTCTATTGTGTATAATATTGATATGTATATATTCCATGGTATAATTGTCCTATTTTCAAACTCCTGACTCTATATTAAGTAGAAAACGAACAAAAATTGTAAAAATGAAAGGGAGAATCAATAACCAATTAATTAAATACTTGTAATTTATATCTAATTAATTAATTAAGATCTCGAGAAAACTTTCAGGCATGAAAAATCAAATGAGCTCTAGCTATCGCTACTTATAATTGTTGTGGCAGTCGATAACTTTCAAACGATTATCATCACCAAATGGGAATAAATAATCTAACTCTTGTCATGTGAAACCAGTACTTTGAATTTATATTTAGATTTTGGGCGTCTCATTGAGAGTGTTTGAGTTCATTGTAAGAGTATACACCCTAATAATCAGACGGTTACAATCGGATACAAGTATACTTATATTTTAAGGATGATCCCGTCCCATTTTCAAATTACCAAGACGGTACGGTAACACTAATTTAAAACTTTGTCCTGTCCTGTCCTATTAATTTTCGGTACAAAACTGAAAAGAGATTAAGATTATGGTATGAAGTGTTCAGTCAGCATTGCATACACGACTATATATCAAGTCCTTAACACACGGGTCATCCCATGGCCCTCCACACATCGGCATTTGACTACATTATTTGTTCATCTGTTGTCTCCATAATATTACCCTTTGAATTTCCTGTGAATATAAAATGATGAACACGCTAATGACTGGGGTTCATGTACTGAAACAGATTAAACAACTGGGTTCACATCGCAAGTGTATAGTATATAATTTCCATCGATTCTTAAACATAACAAAGTAGCTGGGGGCGTAGAGAAGATGCAAGAACCTTCAAGGCGTCGTGATCCCCCAACGTATCCTATTTAAACAAGGTTTTCTCCTCCTATATATGCAAAAGCTTAGAGATAATACCAGGGCAAAAAGCTTTTAGCTAGGGCGTAGAGAAGATGCAAGAACCTTCAAAGCGTCACGATCCCCCAACTTTTCATATTTAAACAAGGTTTTCTCTTTGCAAAAGCTTAGAGATAATACCATGGCAAAAAAGGAAAGGTTAAGGTGAGTTGATGCATAGTGTTAAGGTGAGTTGATGCATAGTATGTATAAATTATTTTAACATAATATATAAAAATGAATAATCTGTTGTACAGGTAAACAAGTTGTTCAGTAATATTATGACATGTGTTAAAAAATTATAACTTTAACGACCTTTTAATTAGGTTATACATTAATTGTTTAAAAACTTGTAATGAGGGTAGTAAATGTTGTAATTACTTTGTTTACCATTATAATTACCACTAAATACATTAAATGTGATATTTGTAGTAAATATATCATGAATGGTGTAATTTCTTAGAAAAAGACCATAATTACAATAAAAAGAACTATTTTACAAGATTAACGACTTCATGTATTTTATGACAGATTATTAATATTTACAATATTCGTTGTCATTAGAGGTAAAATTATTGTTTTTTTTCGTAAAAAGAATTGTATTCCAAGTAATATAAGGAATACCACCCTAATTACTAGTTATATCTCAGTTGTTGTAATTTATAGTAAAAAAACATTATATTATAGGTAATTATCTCATTCACAACCAAATTTACATAAATAAAGGTATAATTACAAGATACATGACTTAATTACACAAACGACGTATTTATTATATATACATCAGTTTTACCATTAATATGACAATTTGTTGTTAGATTGGTAAAATAGTTCTCAAACTTGTAATTGATAAAATTACTACAAATACAAGTTTGATTACTACTTTTTCAACAATTAATCGACTTATGAATCAAATGGTTCTAATTCAAAGAATTACTATAAAATCGACATTAAATACTACTTTCACCTCAATTGTTAATAAACGTCGTCACTTTATTAAAAACTTCTTAAAGGACACGATTTACAACATAAAGATCTTTATTACATCATAAGGATCTCAACGATGATTTACTCATATTAATAACATTTTACTTGTATAACAACAAATGTGTTGTTTTATTGATATACATATTTGTTTAACTAATAAGATGAAATTTGACAGAGACTAACAGAGATTTTTTATTCTGTGGACTAAAGTCTTTCTTCTGGTAGTGTTTCTCTCTAATCTTTGGGTCGAAGATCATCCCATCTTTTTATTTGAAAGAGATGTTTGGGTTTTTATCTTCGTGTTTTTGTTGCTATGTTTGTTAGAAAATATGTCAAATATTGCAAATATATAATAACATAAATTTATTATAATTAAATAAATAATTATAACTCATAATACAAATATGATGATGTACACCAATGTTACAAACTCGGATTCAAGAATAGGAGGATGTTGAAAGAAGTCAAGTCGTGTGTCTCACACACTTTCCTTAAGACAAATTATGTGTCCTCTTCGGTGAAAATGTTTGATGACACTTGTCTCCCAGGATACAACGACTGCTTGTCCCTTGAAACTGCACTGCTACTAAGGACACTGAACGAACTTGAAGTATATTCGTCTATCACCAGAACACAACTTAGAGGTAGAGAGAGAACTCAAGTAAGGAGAGATGCTTTGAGTTGGTGTGTTTCGAATGAGGGATGGAGTCACCTATTTATATTGGTGGGATTGGAGGAACTTGAATGCCATGAATAAGGTTACAACCTTTCATTAGACCACTACCATGTCATTGATTCATGTTGTTACAAAAACCAAAAGACAAGGAAGTTGAAAGATCAACCATTACATGCATTACTTTGGTGACTATTTTCATTCACCTTTAACTATCAAAATGTTTACAAAAATTCTTTTATTTATATCATTTTTCCAAAAATTTCCCACATGAATGAAATAGGCGACCAAAGACTCGATAGACTTGGTGATAGATATCTACGGTTGAAACCTGCTTAGGATAGGTAGGTTTTACCCTTGTGAAAGTATGCTGATTTTACTAACTAGACAGTAGACACGATGTCTTTGAACTGTTCGTAATTTGTGTAAATGATAACATACTTCACACAAGAATCTTCCTGATATTTACAGTTCTCACTTTAGTGTCCATTTTGGCCCTGGACACGCGCCTGGTTTTGTAAGAGTTTGATAGGATTTAAGCCCTTAAACAATTCCTTTAGAAACGGCCCCACTTCTCTCTTATATAAGTGATTTCTTAAGAGTAACCTGCATTACTCCGCTCGGATCTCCGAGGCATAAGAATCATTAAAAGTTTTCGCTTAACCTCATTCCTTACGGGCATCACTGTTTTCATCATAGGAATGGACATGAGAAAAATTCCTACAGTGATCCAACATGGTCTCTACAGTTTGGTTGTCCATTTTGAACCTAGATCTTGGGATCTCCAGTCAGCTAGGTTGGGTATCCACTGCAAATATTTTTAATTCATGGGCTTTAATCTCATTCCTCTCGATGATTTATCAACTAGCTCTCTGTTTAACCCTTTGGTTAGCGGATCCGCAATATTATCATTTGACCTCATATAGTCAATAGAGATAACTCCAGTAGAAAGTAGTTGTTTAATGGTATTATGTCTTCGACGAATATGTCTTGACTTACCATTGTATATCGTGCTCTGTGCCCTGTCAATTGCAGATCGATTATCACAATATATGCATATTGTAGGCACATGTTTTGTCCATCTTGGAATATCCTCTATGAATTGGTGTAGCCATTCTGCCTCTTCCCCACATTTGTCTAATGCGACAAATTCAGACTTCATCATGGATCTGGTTATAATTGTCTGTTTAGAGGATTTCTAAGACACTGCTGCACCTCCCAATGTGAACACATACCCACTAGTGGATTTTGAGTATTTCATGTCAGAAATCCAATTTGCATCACTGTATCCTTCTAGGACAGCTGGATAATTGGTATAATGCAGTCCATAGTCTCTTGTATACCTTAAGTACTTTAGTACCCTCACAATTGCTTATCAATGCATAGCTCCAGGATTACTCGTGTACCTGCTCAGCTTGTTCACAACATAAGCTATGTTAGGTCTTGTACAACTTGTTAGGTACATCAGACTTCCAATGACTCTAGAGTACTCCAACTGAGAGACACTCTCTCCTTTATTGTATGAGAGATGTAGAGTCATATCCACCGGAGTTCTGACAACTCCAGAATTATCCTTATCTAATTTTCCAAGGATATTGTCCACATAATGAGATTGACTGAATACAAGCTCATTTGATTTTAATCGTCAATATGACATCAGCATGACCCATATCTTTCATATCAAATTTGGAATTTAGCATATCCTTAGTGGACTTGATCATCTTTTCATTGCTTCCAACAATAAGCATGTCATCAACATATAGACATAAAATGACATAAACACATTTATCACATTCAATGATCTTGAAACCATTGGTGATCATAGCGTTGTCAAATTTCTCATGTCACTGCTTTGGGGCTTGTTTAAAACCATACAATGACTTCACCAATTTGCACACTTTCCTTTCTTGACCAGGAGCAGAGAAACCCTCAGGTTGCTCCATATAAATTTCTTTTTCGACATCTTCAATAAGGAAAACGGTCTTTACATCCATTTGATGAACTTCAAGATTTCGCAATGCGGCAAATGCAATTATCATTCTGATAAATGTTATTCGAGTCACAGGAGAATAAGTGTCGAAATAATCAAGACCTTCCTTTTACTTATAGCCTTTAATTACAAGTCTTGCCTTATACTTGTTTATTGACCCATCTGCTTTCAATTTCCTTTTGAAAATTCATTTGGAACTTAAAAGTTTACAACCTGATGGAAGATTCACCAGTTCCCAAGTGTGATTTTACAAAATAGAGTCAATTTCGCTTTTGATAGCTTCTTTCCACAAATGTCTATCAGTGGAGTTCACCGTCTCTTTAAAGGTACGAGGTTCACCTTCAAGCATATATGTCAAAAAATCTGACCCAAATAATTTTTCTATCATTGCTCTCTTACTTTGTCTGGGTTCAACCTCAGACTCAGTGTCTTGATGTTGCCTGCTTTCATTAGCAGCTTGGCTAGTTCTAGTACCAGCCTCACGTGTCCGTTTCGAAGAACTCGATTCCCCTCTAGACTTACATGGAAACATATTTTCAAAGAATGATGCATTTCTAGATTCTATTACTGTGCCCTCATGTATATTAGAAATTTCTGATTTATGCATAAGGAAGAGATAAAAAGTATTGTTATGTGCATATCCGATGAAAATGCAATCAATTGTTTTAGGTCCATTTTTCACTTTTTTAGGTTTAAGGACTACCACCTTAGTCAAACATCCTTTCCATAGTTCATATGGAGTTTTCTCTTGTTTCTTTTTTAGATCCTTATTTAAAAGGTAGTTAGCGGACAAAATGACGTCTCCCCACATGCTGGGTGGTAAACCAGAACTTTATAGCATTGCATTCATCATTTCAATCAATGTACGGTTCTTTCGTTCAGCAACACCGTTTGATTGTGGAGAGTAAGGTGCGGCTCTTTCATGAATAATTTCATGCTGAGCATAAAATTCAGCAAATGGTGATTCATATTCACCTTCTTGATCACTTCTTAATACTTTTATTTTCTTATCGAGTTGGTTTTCCACCTCACTATTATAGAGAACAAACTTCAATATTGCCTCATCTTTGTTCTTCAGCAAATACACATAGCAGTATTTCGTGTTGTCATTGATAAAGGTAATGAAATATTGGTTACCATCTCTTGACTGTGTTGGTTTTAACGCACATACATCGCTGTGGATTAAATCAAGAGGTTCATTGTTTCTTTCAAAGCTTTTGAAAGATGATCTCGTTAGTTTTGCATCTACACAAGTCTCACACTTATGTTTCGCATCAACTTGGAATTTTGGTAAGTGTTCCATGTTAATTAGCCTTTGCAAAGTACCATAATTAACATGTCCTAATCTACCATGTCACAAATTGGAAGACTCAAGCATATAAGTGAAAGTACTAGCTTCATTCATATTTTTGACAATAGTCATTACATTCAATTTGAACATTTCACCACTCATATAATCCTTACCCACATACATTCCACCCTTAGACAAAACAACTTTATCAGACTCGATCACAATGTGGAAACCATGAGTGTTTAGCAGTGCACCAGAGATAAGGTTCTTGCGGATATCAGGAACATACACAACATTGTTCAAAGTTAGCTCCTTTTCAGAGGTCATCTTTAGAACCACCTTGCCCTTGCCCTCAACGACAGATGTGGCCGAGTTCCCCATGTACATTATCTCCATATCAGTGTTGGGTTCAAATTTGGAGATCATCTTCTTATCAGCACATACATAGCGAGTTGTTCCAGTGTCGAGTCATCATTCCTTTAGGTTTGAGCCCACCATGTTCACCTCAGACACCACAGCAGAGAGGTTCATGTCAGAGACATCCCTTATGACTTCTTCAATCATGTTGGCTTCCGTATTCTTCTTCTCCTTCGGTTTGTTGCAGTCAACAGTTCTATGACCAGTCTTGTCACAATTGAAGCACTTGACTTCAAATCTAGGCTTCTTGGAAATGCCCCCTCTTGGTCCGAGCTTGGACCCTTGATTTTTGAACTTCTTGGTCTTGTAGCTTTGACCATGTTCCACAACATTTGTCTTAGCAGAGTAGTCACTAACCCATGTCTTCTTTTCAAATCCTCGGTTGTCTTCTTCAATGCGAAGCCTGACCTCTAGATCTTCCACGCTCATTTTCTTTCGCTTGTGCTTCAAATAATTCTTGAAGTTTTTCCAAGCTGGTGGCAATTTCTCAATAACACATGCCACTTGAAAGCTTTTTCCAAGCTTCATCCCTTCAGCGTGAATCTCATGCAGGATCAACTGGATTTCTGAGAATTGACTCATCACAGTTTTGGAATCCACCATCTTATAATCAAGGAAGCGGCCCACAATAAATTTCTTGGCATCGGCATCGGCATCCTCAGTCTTCTCAAGGGATTCTCACAGCTCCTTAGCTGTTCCTATACTAATGTACACATTGTACAAAGAGTCAGCCAAACAATTCATGATATAGTTTCTGCACAGATAGTCACGACTATTCCATGCATTCACAACTGCAATTTTTGCTTCATCATCTTGCTCATCTTCTTTGAGCTCAGGAGCTTTCCCAGTCAGGAACCTTGCCAAATTCAGAGTGGTCAAATAAAACATCATCTTGTTGCCACCTCTTGAAGTGCAGCCTATTGAACTTCTCAGGTTTCTCATCATGAGACACCGACACAGGTACATGAACAGCAAAAATGATTGGCACTTGGGTTGAAGAGCTACTCCCGTCAACAGACTTCTCCGAATTAAATTTCATTTTTCTGAAAATGTTAACAATACAAGTTAATATTGATTCATATCAACAATATTCGTAATTGGTAACACAAAATAAAGGCAACATCAATATTAATTTGGTTACTCCTCAATCTGTTTGGTAATTCTAGTCAGACACGACCAGATAAGAAGATGAAGCTTTAGTGGAGCGTGGTTCTCTTAAGAACATTGTCTCAATGGTTCTAGCCTAGACATAATGCCGAACTGAGTACGTCTAGTTGGAAAGATTCATAAACCAAAGCAATATTAATTTGTCTTAAGATTGTTAGAAAATATGTCAAATGTTGCTAATATATAATAACATAAATTTATTATAATTAAATAAATAATTATAAATAAAAACTCATAATACAAATATGATGATGTACACCAATGTTACCAACTTGGATTCAAGGATAGGAGGATGTTGAAGGAAGTCGAGTCGTGTGTCTCACACACTTTTCTTAAGACAAATTATGCCTCCTCTTCGGTGCAAAGTTTTGATGACACTTGTCTTCCAGGATACAACGACTGCTTGTCCCTTGAAACTGCACTGCTATTAAGGATACTGAACGAATTTTTGAAAGCTTTTACTTGCTAACTCAAATGGAAATATTAACAACCCAAATCTTGTATTATATTATCATATTGAGATGTGTAACCTCAAATGCTGCACCCTTTTCTGTTTCATAGACTGACGGTTGAAATTTTTTTATGCGACTATAATCAGAGGCGGAGCTACGTTTGGGTTGAGGGGGTTAGGACCCCTGCAAGTTTTTCAAACATATATATATATATATATATATATATATATATATATATATATATATATATATATATAATCATACATAATTATACATCAATAGCTACTTTAGGTTCTAAAACACATGTATAGTTATACAATGATACATGCAATATAAGGAAATGTTCTCGGTAGAAACATAATTTTATTATTTTTCTTAATACAAAGTTTGTAGTTCATTACATACCATAAAAACTCTCTTTCATTATATATTTTGAACCCCTCATGATATAGAATCTTGGTTCAGCCCCTGATTATAATATGCAGAACGGCATGCCGTTGGTATTCCATCTAGATGTACCAACCGGTTAAAGGTATCCAATTTGTCCACGTTCATAATAATCTTTTACTTTTCCACTTAAGTATCTCAACCATGTTGGCACCGACACTGAAACTAGTAATTACCAATATGGGGATTGGCCATGGGGCAAGAACCAGCTCTTGCAATAGCCTCGGACCTCTCCTAAATTTTTTAACTCTCTAATCTTTTGTCGTTTAGTGTTGTCTATTTCAAGCAGTTATATAATTCCAGGGCCATGAACATCCATTCCACCCTTGATTTCATCATACAGTTCGAAGTTCAAACCATCTGGTCAGATGGCTCATGGCTCAGACCTCGCCATTTACGCAATGTTAGAATTGACCGCGGTAAAATATTTTAAAACAGTTCTATTCTCGTTTCGCGCTTGAAATTTTAGACTTTTCTTATTTGTGAAACTCGTGGATCACCAATGAAAAAGTTAGGCGGGGTTTCAAATCTTTCTTGTCCATTCAAAACCAGGTAAAAGTAAAAGGTGAAGTGGTAAACCACTTAAGACTTGAGAGTTACGATCATTTTTTAAAACATAGACGTGATGTCTTTGATAACCAAACGAAAAATGGCAACTACAACATGATTTGCATGCAAGGGATGATAATATAAGCCATGATAGATTCCTTGAGAGTGACGTAAATGAAACTACCATGAAGTTTTCCGCTTTCTCCATCACCACCATCTCTGGAGTAGCCTGCAACTCTGAAATGTCTTCTATCGCAAGCATGCGTTTGACACTGTGTGCGATTCTTTTGCATTATCGCCTATTCGCCTTAGCATTGGGGTCGATTTTCAAGGATAAATGTTCTCTTCCTTAGGCTTATTCTAATATTCTTGGCCTATGATAGTTATGCTGATATAGTAATTTTTGTTTGATTGCGTATATGAGGTCCAATTTTAAAGGATTGTGAGAGACAAATGCATCTCAACAACATGTATTTAAGATAAAAATGAAAATTATAACAACTTAAAATTATGCATTCTTTTTCAGCTATCAGATTTATTACTCGTCCTCACAACCACTTAAAAAACATCCCTTATCCGTCAAATTCAATTTTGTTAATCGATTACAATTTATGTATTAGAGATAATGACAAAATTATTCTCGGCTCTCATATTATTTTATTTATTATTATTTGATTAAGTTTGGCACACTTTCGTCTATTGACATTTGATAGCAAGAGCTTATGAGTTTGACAAAAGGCTGGTTATAGCGATTCTCATTTAATAGATAGTGGTTATGAGTTTGACTGATGGAAGACTAGTTGTAGGACTTGTAGAAAATCTCAAATGTTGACCTAATAACTTTTTTAACATAAAAAGAAACATAATGCAAATAAACCTAAATTTCTCATTTTCGTTTTGTTAATATTAATTTTTATGCGTTATTGCAACGAATCTAAATGTTCATTGGCATATATAGTAGTCAAATATTTTGATTCTAATACTAAAGAGATAGTTTGGCAAATAATCAAAAGAATTAATTACAAAACATCACTCGAACTATGATCATATTTTCATTTTCATACCTACTGTTTGGGTCAAAATAATATTTCTTAACGAATGATGACTTCTCGAGCCTATTGGACCGATTCTTGCGATCTAAGTATTTCTATAGATTCTACCAGAAAGATTCCTCGAGTCTTTTTGTCCACCAAAGCCCTATCTGTAGGCAGTCCCCGCTGCTACCTCACCAAAGCCTTATCCGTGAGCACTATCCGCTTCTACTCACCAAGCCTCATCCGTGAGCGAACAGTTCATCATCGCTTCATAAAGCCCTATCTGTAGGCGAATACCCGCAAAACCATTGTTGAAGTGAGAACTCTAGCAAATATCTCCGGTTTGTTAGAGGATCCTTTGGCGAACGACCTGCAATCTTGAATTATAGCTCTACTCAACCACTTCGGTCTGAGTAAGATACGTCTGTTTCGCAAGGAGAGGAGAAAAATCCTAGTTGCTCTTCAGCTAGGTCTAAGAAGAACCTGAATGCAGGCATAACCAACGCTTGTACAACAATCGTTTGAAGAGAAATCAGAAGGCGAACGCGCATCAAGATCAAGGTTGTATCTGACCCATAGGTACTGGCACGCCCTCAAGCTTGGTTATTCGAAGAAACACATTTTCACACTGAACATTTGGCACGCCCAGTGAGATATAACGTGTCAGGATTGTAGAAGAAACGATTTCGTGTTTCGGATGATTACCAGTCAACTAGCTGTAGTGAGTTGATCATGGACGGCGAGTTGAAGCAGAAATTGAAGGCTATATATTGAGCAAGTTGAGAAAATCAATGCAATCGCCGATCAGATAAATGCTTCCGTAGATCAGCCTAACCAAGAAATTAAAGCAGCCAATGAGAAGACAACAAAGCTGCAAGATGAAGCAAACCATGATGTTTGCAATACTAACCCAGAGGTTTTACAATCTTAAGAAGTAGAACCTAAAGCTGACGAAGATACTCTCGCCAAAGAGGTTGAATCGGTTTCTGATCAATCTAGTGACGAAATCTTTTCTCTAGGCATGTCAGAAAAAATTGATTTACCAATTTGTGGTGAATCTCATCAAGAGCACAACAATGAAGTCAGCAACCAACAAAACTGCTCCAAAGACGAAGTCATTCCATTCGCGCATGATACTGTATATATGGACACATGTCAAGCCGAACAGATGGTCTTCAACGATGTTTATAGCAGGAATATGCCTATGTCTGAGACAGAAGTTAAGCCACCAATATGTGGTGATTGTTATTTTGATATTAACATAGAGACAACCTATGATGAATACGATGATGATTACAGGTTGGCTCTTGGCTCCAAAATCAGCAAGTCTAAAGCAGAGAAGTTCAAATACTTGGAGTCCCTTGTTGAGAATATAAACCAGCAAGTGGTTTATTATGAAAGCCAATTAATGGTTGTAAATGTACATAGCATGCACCACGACATGGTAGTCGGTGACAAGGCTGATCTCTATTCAATGTCATCTGCGAAGATGTTGTTGAAGATCAAGCTTAGTCAAATTACAAAGATGCATGGGGGCTATGCATCATTCCCTACGAGCAACAACCCTTTGCTAGTTTTCAAGTCGTTGATACTAAGCACCTGTGCTCAGTTTTTGGAAGTGCTCGCCAAAAAGAACACCGTGCTGCAAATATCAAGATGTCAAGGCTTGGAGTGAAGCATTGGTGGCCACCCCCGTGGATGAACGAAGGTTAACTAATCATGTTGAGTTTTCTTATTCACCTTGCTTCTAGCCATTTTTTTATTTTGTTTCAATTTTTACATTAAAAAACAAAAATACAAAAAGAGATTCTATGTTTTACTGAAATGCAAGACAATGTTCTTACCTGACAGAGGTTTGAATTCTATCATATATTATTACAGATCTATTTCTGAGGTCTTGGATGCAAGAAACAATATATGTGTTTCATAGTTACAGCCATTATGCCAACAGAATACAAAAGATTTAAAGCGAGAGCAGTTTAGCAAATTTGCAGTAGCAGCTTCTGTGTTGCAACTTCACAGAATAAATTGGAAAGATCTAGGAAGAATTAGAAGACAAGCTTCATATGCACGAAAAAACCCTGGATGTCTACTTTCCAACGCAATTTTTGGCTTGCAATTTTGACGATCCAAGAAGGAGTTATGGCTGTTTGAGTCCCAGAAGAAAGCCCTGGATGTCTAGTTTCCAACGGAGTTTACGGCTTGTGATTCCGACGTTCCAGTAAAAAGTTATTGCAGTTTGAAGACAGGAATGTCAGGATGAACTCAAAATTGACAACATGCATATATGCATGGCGAATGGGTATTGAAGGTCTTGTTTAGCTAGCGAATGTATACTCGTGCCTTCTATACATGTTCTTATATGCTTAAGGAGCTTTATACTCAAGATTCGCTATCCTCCTTCGCCTAATTATGGACATCAAAACCAAGCATTTGCAGTTCAACCAATTTCAGTGGCAGCTTCTGTGAGTAACTTTGCAGATACACTTGGAAAGATCTCAAGCGAATCAGTGAGCAAGCTGCATATTGGTAGAAAGGTATGGATGTCTAGTTTCTAACGCAATTTACGGTTCGTGATTTCGATACTCCAAGAAGAAGTTATTGCAGTTTGAGTACCGGAAGGTCAGAATGCTCGAGAATCTGTGTCTTATGTTTGTGAATACGGTGAGCAGACTTGCATACACTAATAGCTTGGCGAATGCACACAGGAATGCTCTATATTCATGCTTACATACATGGGGGGCTTGAATCAAGTTTTGCTCTCCTTCATTTGCCAACTTCGGACACCAAAATTGGAGGGCACATAGGGACAGAGATCAGTTACTCTGAAATTTTTGAAAATTTTGAATTCTTGTGCACAAAGTTGTGGTACTACCTTGGTAGTTTTAAGGCCAACACCTATGGCCTCCAATGAAGTTGTTACGCGGATACAATGACATGATTAAGTTCCTTACACTTGAAGAGATGAAGATGGACAACAACTCATTTATTAAGCGAAGACTTGTGGCTATAAATTCGAGGAGATTATTAGCACGCTTTAACATAATAGGATCATGCTGAGCTACTTCATTCATTGAATATTGTAAGTAGATTAGTGTAACCTGGTACATGGTGGTTCTGAGTGCTGTGTGTAGGGATTGATATATCCATAAGAATGATCTCACTTGAGATGAGATGATTACTAGAAGAAGCTGCCATGAGGACAAGATTTCTATTGATTATGCCAATTACTATGGCAGAAGTCCTAGAAGTGGATTTAGGAAAAGAGTCTTCTGTATAATGGTGTCCTAGAACATTCCTAAACAGTGAAGCAAAACTGAGCATTGAAGCCAAAGTGCAGTGAAGATGTCCATCTAGCAGCAGCAAATGTGTGTTGTTGTATATATACCAAAAGGTTCAAAGAAGAGGAGCTAACATGATCATGCTAGGAGTAATTCAAAGTCCAAGGTGCCTTCATGAATTTACCTCATGTGAAGAATAGTCTTGAAATCATTATTGGTGTAACATCCCACATCGACCAACGGAGACGGTGATGTACCATATATGTACATCGGTGACACCCATCTAGCACGAGGTCTTTTGGGAGCTCAGTGGCTTTGGAGGGGATGAGAACTCCGAAGTTAAGCTTGCTAAGCTTAGAGCAATCCCATGATGGGTGACCCCCTGGGAAGTTGCTCTGAGAGCTCCTGGAAACAAAACCGTGAGGGCCGGCGGGCCCAAAGCGGACAATATCGTGCTACGGCGGAGATGGTCCGGGATGTAACAGATTGGTATCAGAGCCACTCTGCCGAGGGGTGCGAGTGTGCCGACGAGGACGTCGGGCCCCTAAGGGGGGTGGATGTAACATCCCACATCGACCAACGGAGAGGGTGATGTACCATATATGTACATCGGTGACACCCATCTAGCACGAGGCCTTTAGGGAGCTCAGTGGCTTTGGAGGGGATGAGAACTCCGAAGTTAAGCTTGCTAAGCTTAGAGCAATCCCATGATGGGTGACCCCCTGGGAAGTTTCTCTGAGAGCTCATGGAAACAAAACCGTGAGGGCCGGCGGGCCCAAAACGGACAATATCGTGCTACGGCGGAGATGGTCCGGGATGTAACAGATAAAAAATTTGGACCATTTCTCGATTTATGCGTGTCATCCTTGCGCAGGGGCCATGCTAATCTTCTCTGTATCGTTCCAATTTTATCGGATGTCCCCGAAGGAATACAGTAAGAATTTGGTGATTCAGTTGGTCAATGATTCAAGAGGAAATCAGTGTGATCCACGGTAAGACTTCAGATGCTTTAGTTTTGACCCGAGAAGAGTGGTCGGGTGTCGGAAAAAGAGAAAGTATTGGAGGTTATCATCCACGTAGGAAGGAGTGCTACATTGGCTAGATGTGACATGTGACAAGGGTACATGAGTTTGAGGAATATGTTGGGTATCCTTGGAGTTATAATGGATGCCTAGTGTCACGTATGTCCATGTGACGTAAATAAGTATATTTCCTTACACCCTATATGAATAGCCTTCGGGTTAGTACTGGAAATTGGCTTATAAGAAGGATCAATAAGGATGTTGATCGTGAAGGACAGGTGTTTAGGGTTTTGACAATGCTTTTCACTGTGCTCGTCGCTGTTCTCCCTCCACCGGCCACCGTTTGACGCGCCACAGGTCCCGGTCGACTCGCCTCCACCTCCGTCGTCGATCTGGGCGGCCAACCGTGGCAGAGGAGCGCTGGAGAGGGAGAGGAAAGCCTGCAACAGTAGCTGCTACAGTTGAAGCTCGCCTGGGTCAACCTCCTCCGCCATTCGCGCCGAGTTTGGTGGGTAAGGGAAGGACCGCCGCCCTCCCTAGAAGCTCCATTTGCAAGGAGACAGCCTCTAACGAGCCAGGTAAGGAGATCGAACTCCGGGATGAATTTTTGGAGTTTTTACTGTTCATGGTTGATTTAGGATAGTTAGGCTTTGATTCGAGTTGGATTGTGGTTAGAGAAGTTGTTGTGGAAGAGGAGGCGGTGCTAGTGATGGCCGGAGATCGTCGGTCGGAGGCTTGCCGGCCGGCGACTGTGTGTGCACAGTGAAAGGGGTATTTTGGTCATTTTTCCCATGATTTTTGAATAATTGTTATTTAATTAATGTTGTGGTAAAAGTGGTTTTACCTGGGGTAAAAGGTATGTTTGGAAAGGGATTTGGGAAACTTTGGTAAAGAATTGGAACGACCGAGTAATTAGGGTTACCCCGGTAATTGTCGTCCGACATAGGATATAATAAGGATGGACTTAAGTATAGGCTGAGTTGTTGGTTAAGTTGTTAAAGTGTTGTGGTTATCTGAAAGAAATGTTAACTGGAATTTCCGAGAAAATGTTAAATCGGTAAATCGACTCGAGGTTAAATGTATTGGTTAATGTGACACGTTGGGTGTCCATAGTAATTCAACGAATTATTACGTGACACCCTAACGTCAAGTTAAAGTAATAAAGGAAAGTTCGAAAGCTGAGTCGGACTTCCGGTAAATTGAGTTAAGAGTCGATAACCGGGAAAGGAAGTCAAAAAGGTTAAAGTGTCATAAAAAGGAACTTGGTCAACTTGTGGTCAAATAGGAGTTCCTGGTCAAACTAGGAAAGGACCAAGTCAACTGTGAACGACTAATATGATGATTTGTTCGTACAGTCTCTGGTCGGACGTGAGACGGGCTTGACTACGCGGTTAGCTCGAGAGTTTCGCTCGAGGAGCTTTCCGAGCGGGAAGAAGGTCGCAATAGTACTGTGAGTGGACATATTATTTTAAATGAATTCATGCCTTAATTATTGATTTAATTGCATGGTTTTTATGATTGTTTTTGAGAATTATATTTTTCTCGGGTTCTTGGATGTGTTATTTGGATAAAGTATAGCGGGAACCTCGGTTAAAGTTTTTCTTTATTATGTTTGAGGTATTGATTTTTATGCTTGAACGTATTTACCATTACTACTCCAATTTTCTATTTCTTTCTGAAAATGGTTATAAACGGGGATGGCCCGTCCTTCGAATGGAATTGAACCCGAGACTTCGTTGGAAATTGGATTTATGCATATATGATAAGGAATGGTTTTACTTTTGTTTTGGGAAGAGAATTTGAGTAAAGTATTGTTATGAATTTTTATTATAAGGGTTGACCAATGAATATGCTAGCTAGAGTAGCGTGAGGGCGCTACTAGAGCTCTTAGCTCCGACTCTAGCTTGAGAAGTCAGACAAATTACGTAGTGCACTATGAGGGTTGTCCGTTATCATTTTATCTAGAGCTCTTAGCTCCGACCCTGGTCTGAGAGGACAGACAAGCCTGAGAAGTCAGGTTAATATTATAAGGGTTGTCCATTATCATTTTATCTAGAGCTCTTAGCTCCGACCCTGGTCTGAGAGGACAGACAAGCCTGAGAAGTCAGGTTAATATTATAAGGGTTGTCCGTTATTATTTTATATAGCTAGCATAGCGTGATGGCGCTACTAGAGCTCTTAGCTCCGACCCTAGTCTGAGAAGTCAGACTTACTATTTTTGTGAACTTTTCTCTTCCCATATTCTTTATTGTTTACCTTATCATGCATTTGTGGGAGATTTAGTATTTTGTGGGCATGCATAAATGATATTTAAATCAATAAATTTTTGGGAGAGCATTAAAGGAAATAGAGTTTTTATATTTGATTTTCGTCCACTCACTCTAACGGTTTTCAATGTTTCTCCCCTGGGCCCTTTGTTTTCAAATGCCCAGTGATGCAGGGTTCTTGAGAGGAGGTCGAGCGCGTACGAGAGCCGAGGCATAGTCGATCAATCTGTTGCTGCCGCAATTTCTTAGGGTAATCATCTTTGTAGACTGCTCTGACTAACCCAGTTTAGCTAGTTACGTAGGTTAGGGAGCAGGATGCCTTCATGAGTTAGGGTTTGTTGTTAGATACTCATGGAAGTGCTGAGTTGGTGTGTAGGAAGGGTTGGCCATTTCAAGGGGGTTTCGGTAAGAAGTTCCCTTGAGGTGGTCCCCGCAGGATTTACTTCGGGTTAAAGGGGTTTAACCCGGGGTGGGTCCTGACAATTGGGGTTCACATACTTTACAACAACCATTCGCTAAAGGTTCTACTATACTGGGGGGCTTCAAACCTCATGTCGGCAGCAAAGATCTTCAAATAAGTCATTGTGTGTTTAATGTTGCATCCACAGTGAGATGGTGGAAGGGAGTCTGCAGCTTTCTTAAGGGTTTCTTGCATAGAGTAAAAATCGATTTATGACTAGTCTTATAGCATTTGCTGCCGCAATGAAGAAGAAGACCAGCAACCTTTTCTTATAATCAATTCCATACTGAGGGCTGCAAGCTGTGACCTATATATCGTCGTGTCAATTACAAACAACTTTTTGAGTTGTTTTGTGAGTGCATTATGAGTATGGAGCTGATACAAAAATAGAAATTTTGAGATTTGCCAGAAGAAGTTTAGAGGACGCTTTGATATCTTTGGAGAATGTACACAGAGTTGATAACAATAGTAGAAGAAGACCATGCATATGGTTTGGCATGATGTTCACAGTTACAACACAAGTTTTATTGTGTCTGATCACCACAAGGAAGTTTGTAATTCTCATTCATGGAGCCAAATTAGCGCAAGTATACCGAAAAGTATTTTGTCAAGCAGTTCTAAGGTTCTTGGAGGTACACATCAAGCATCCATGGATTCACACATGTACTATTGATGCTAAGGAACACGTTTGGCTGCCCCAATACCTAGAAGTTACAAGAGAAGCTTATGGAATTCACCAACCAAGTCAGTCCCTACAAAGAGAAAATTTGGCTTATTTTTGGCCATTTTCAAGGCTCATTCGCCCATCCTTACATGGCTTGAGGTCATGTTCGCCATACATTACCTTGAAGCCAGTATATTGACCTACAAGTAGGAAAAAGAATCATGTCATTCGCTACTTTGAGGAGTGAGTTACGAGGTCTACAAGTCGGCATCTTGAAGCAGCAATTCCAGAAAAATTAAACTACAATGAGTTTTGGTGACCTTGTTTCTTCATCTTAACATGTACCTATCACTGGGATTTTTGTTTATACATCAAGTTGGGATGTTGTAGAGCATTTTAGAATCAAGAATCATCCAGAAATACAATGGGAAGCTCAAGGTACAAGCTCTTCAAGTTGACCAAATAATAAGGGAAAGTTGAATTTCCAGAAAATGTGTTTCTTAGGGCTGTTTTAGGAGACCATTTGTGATATCTTCCTGGGCTTCTTTGGCCGTTCGCTTCATCAATCATTCAAGTACATGTATTGTACTACATTCTCAAGCCAAGAACCGATCAGAATCATCATTCAAGCATGGTGCAAATCGTGCCTAAAGTTGGTCCCTTGAGCAGCAAAAGTCATCAGTTTTTTGATGAAGTTTATTTTAGGGCTGGTTTCTTAGTATTCTTGAAAGTTCTTTTTGAGTGAGTTGGTTTATCTTGGAGGCTATAATGTTGAAGGACAATGTCAAATTATTAAACAACCAGTAATTGGTTGTTCAAGCTCTTCTCATTCATCTAGAGGGAAGTATAAGTGTGCCTACCTTGAGATTAAGTTGTCTTGACTCATTGCTATCAATTATCATCAAGAACAATTATTGTGGTCTTGTTACCATGTTTAATTAAGCATGGGGGCTTTTTATCTGCATCTGGTTGGTCAGTGTGAGCTTAAGACTTGTTTTCGTCAGAACGTGTTTCATCATCTTCAAAGTTGAGCTAGTGAGTGGCTTTCGCCGCTGTGAGTGAAGTATGAGAACTATAGGACTTTTCCGTCAAGACGCATGACTTCTCCTTCAAGACCTAGGGGGCTATGTTTGGGCCAAAATAATATTTCTTGACGAATGATGACTTCTCGAGCCTATTGGACTGATTCTTGCAGTCTAAGTAATTCTACGGATTCTCTTTCCATTCGAAGTCATGTTTGGCAAGGATTTGTAGTTGCTTAAGGATTCTTTCTATGATCCAATTAAGATTAGATATGCCTTGATCCGCAAGTAAGAACAAACCCTAGTGTTCATAAAGGGGTAAAGTTGCACAGAAGAAGGAACATCTCAACGATTTAACACAACTTTTGCACACTGCAAAACAAGCCTCTCCGGAGCACCTCTACCAGAAAGATTCCTCGAGTCTTTTTGTCCACCAAAGCCCTATCTGTAGGCATTCCCTGTTGCTATCTCACCAAAGCCTCATCCATGAGCACCATCCGCTTCTACTCACCAAGCCTCATCCGTGAGCGAACAGTCCATCACCGCTTCATAAAGCCCTATCCGTAGGTGAATACCCGCAAAACCATTGTTGGAGTGAGAACTCTAGCAAATATCTCCGGTTTGTCAGATGATCCTTTGGCAAACGACCTGCAATCCTGAATTATAGATCTGCTCAACCACTTACGTCCGAGTAAGATACGTTCGCTTCGCAAGGTTGTACCTGACCCATAGGTACTAGCACGATCTCAAGTTTGATTGTTCGAAGAAACACATTTTCAAGCCGAACATTTGTCACACCGGGTGTGCCAAATGTTCAGTGTGAAAATGGATTTGGTGAGGTAGCAGCGGGGAATGCCTACGGATAGGGCTTTGGTGGACAAAAAGACTCGATGAATCTTTCTGGTAGAGGTGCTCCAGAGAGGCTTGTTTTGCAATGTGCAAAAGTTGTGTTGAATCGTTGAGTTGTCTTTTATTCTGTGCAACTTGACCCCTTTATATAGTGAACACTAGGGTTTATTCTTCTTGCGGATCAAGGCATATCAAATCTTAATCGGATCATAGAAAGAATTCTTAAGGAACTGCAAATCCTTGCCAAACATGACTGACTTCAAATGGAAAGAGAATCTGTAGAATTACTTAAACCGCAAGAATCGGTCCAATAGGCTCGAGAAGTCATCATTCGCCAAGAAATATTATTTTGGCCCAAACACCTACCTATAATAAACTTGCATTTTCATATCTTAAGTTTCATTCCGTTAGCATTTTGATACCTTGACCACTAAAACCGTTAAAATTTAAGGGCATTTTTGTCATTTCATCAAATGTATATTTTTACAATTACTTTAAAAAAATAATTTATTTTTGAGGTTAACAAATACTAATAGAACAATTTACTAGCAAAAATATCTAAAAAATGAAAATTAAATATTTATTTTGCAACTATAGTGATAAAAGTTAGCAGAATTTTTGTATGTATATATATTTTTAGAGTTACATGTTAAGAAAAAAATATTACTATTGAACTGATTAATTATAATTAGATAAATTACAAGCCAATAAGAATAATCAATCACAATCAAATAGTAAAATATCGACGATCATAGAAATATAGGTGGATCGAAAAAAGAAAATCTCAATGGATATATATAGAGAAAAAATTGAATATTCATGAAAATTTTATCTAAAATTGGTATATTTGTCTAAAAATAGATTAAATATAAAACATCAGACATATATGAAAATTATATGTTAAGATTGTAATTAAAATTAAATATTTTTCATTGCTATTGTTCAAACGTACTCGAGAACACCATTATTTACCTAAATCGATGGATTATTGTGATCATGGACTAAAATATCCTTAATATTTTCTAGAACTTTCGGTTTTTTTACAGGTATTCATATTACTTTTCATATATATATATATATAGAGAAAATTGCACAAACAGTACACCTACTTTGCTCCACTCATAATTATGGTGTCTGAACTTTGTTAAATAACACATTAATACATGAACTAACATGTTATTTCTAATTTTCCTACATGTCGTTATAACACTGTTAAAAGTTAATGTTTTTTTTCTGAGATCTTTTTTTCTCTTTTTTTTCTTTCTTTTAAAGATGATCTTTTTTCTTCTAGGTGTCAAATCTACACATTTATTTTCTTTCTTTTAAAGAGGATTTTTTTCTGATTAAGGTGTTAATGATCAAAGAAAAATTAACCGATTTGACATCGAGAAGAAAAATTATTTTGGTTACAATTTAACCTTCGTTTTGTGGATTTTTATTTGCTGGTATATGAGAGAGAAAGAATTTTGGATAGTTGATTGCTAGTAAGAGAGCAAGAGAGGTTAATTAGAGAATTGGTAAGAGAGAGAGAGAGATCTCAAACGCATCCACTACCTATTGACAAAGCCATGAGTTCGAGTCACCATGGGGGTATGAGTGAAATCCTTTGATCCTCTTTAAAAAAATATCAAAAAAATTCTCAGAAAAAAAACAGTAACTTTTAACGGTGTTATAACGGCATGTACGAAAATTAGGTTTAACTTATTAGTTCATGTACTAATTTGTTATTTAACAAAGTTCAGACACCTTAATTATGAGTGGAGCCAAGTTGGTTTACTGTTTGTATAATTTTTCCATATATATATACATACATATACAAGAGGTCTATTAGCTAACTTTTATAACTGTTGCAAAAATAAATATTTAATTTTTTATTTATTTTATTTTTGAATATTTTTGTTAAAGTAAATTGTTATATTTGAATTTGATAACCTAAAAAAATATTTTGTTAAAGTAAATGTAAAAAATGATATATTTGATGAAATGACAAAAATGTTCTTAAATTTTAACGGTGTTAGTGGTTAATGTATCAAAATGCTAACGGAATGAAACTTAATGTATAAAAATGTAAGATTTTGTTAGTTAGATATAAAAATAGAAATGAAAATAGGAGGATAGTTGGGTGATATTTTGTAAATAATTCTAATCAAAAAGGTCCGACAATAGAGTTACAAGGGTAATCAAAATCATATTAATTTGGCAATTCAACGTTGTGGAAAGAAATGCAATCAGACAGTGGTTAGTTCTCTTCTGTTTTGGTGTCCAGTTTTTTAAATTTGAACATGGTAATGTTTCCACGTGTTTGAGCTAATATGGTTATTAATATGTGAAAAAACTCTAAATTGCTCTACAATCTCTTGGGATGTGTCATAGAATCTGGGATTTTAATAACCTCTGCAGCCAAATGTGCCAATGAAAGATCACAAATGGCAAAGAAACCATAGCAAATCTTTAGTGCTCATCAGTCAATAAAAGTAGGAGATGTTTGGTTTGGATCCAAGTTAATCCCATCCGAATAAGACCGATCAGTTCGGATTATGATTATGAAAAATATACCATTTGATGGGTCTCAACCGTTTAACAAAATTTAGAATCGGATCGGATCCTGAAAAAAATAATGTAAAAATCCGAGTAAGGATATATTCAAACTATATCTATTTTAGATCGTTAGATTGTTACGGTAAAAAAAGTATGTATAAATTAAAACATTAGGGTCAACCCTACACACTATCCTCGACCTCCTCTTGACTAATATTAGATATTTTTTGACTAACTACATCATATAGAGAGAGATATGAGCGTTTTCGTGTGATAAGTGATGATGGATTATGGTTAACCGTTTCGATCGAGTCCTTAAAGTTGTCGAATCTAGTTGAATTTTTTACCATAAACATCTTTCGTCATAATGATCATATCAGACGGTCGAATTTTCGTTTGTAAATTTTAGTCATCTGAATCACAATGTGTCTACTAATGTTGTATAACTTGTTTAGTAGGTTTTAAATAAATACATAACTTTGTGAACCAACTATACATAGAACCAAAATTATCAAAAATCTCGTGAAATAAGATGTAATCGGAATGGTGAAATACGACTATGGTTGAAAAATCACGTAATTCGGGTAACGTCTCAGTGTCGATAGTAGCGGTCAACACTATTTTGCCATTATTATTCCTTATGAGGAGCCATATCGTTGAGAGGTAAATGTCTCAAAATTTTTATATGGGTGGTTACGTCTTATCTACGTAAGAGTTTTTTCGTGTGGAAGTTTTTACAAAACTACGTCATATAGAGGCAGATATAAGTGTTTTCGTGTGATAAGTGACGAAGAATTATGGCTCACCGTTTCGATCAAGCCCTTAACATTGTCGGATCTAGTTGAACTTTTTACCATAGACATCTTTCGTCATAATGATCATATCATACGGTTGAATTTTCGTTTGTGAATTTTAGTCATCGGAATCACAATGTACCTACTAATGTTGTTTAACTTTTTTAGTAGGTTTTAAACAAATGCATAACTTTGTGAACCAACTCTACATAGAACCAAAATTATCAAAAATATCATGAAATAAGATATGATCAGAATGGTAAAATACAACTATGGTTGAAAAATCATGTAATTTGGGTAACGTCTCAGTACCGATAGTAACGGTCAACCCTATTTACTATTATTATTCCCTATGAGAAACCCTATCGTCGAGAGGTAAATGTCACAAAATTTTTATATGGATTGTTGCGTCTCATCTACATGAGATTTTGTTGAGTGGAAGGTTTGACCAAACTACATCATATAAAGACAGATATGAGCGTTTCCGTGTGATAAGTGACGATAGATTAGGGTTGACCGTTTCAATCGAGCCCTTGAAGTTGTTGGATCTAGTTGAATATTTTATTATAGACATCTTTCGTCATAATGATCATATCAGAAGTCGAATTTTCCTAGCGAAACTGAAAATATAAAGAACAATAATAGAATTTCACATTTGACCTAAATATGAAGAACAATAATATAATTCACAGTTGGCCTAAATTGCAGGCTTACGGATCTGAATAAAAATTGTGATCTGATCCTTTTTTTATGATCCTAATCAGTTTGGATCAAGGTTTTGAAAATAAAAATCTTATCTGAATAAATTAAAAGGATCGGATCAAGAATCTTATTTTAAATAAATAGATCTGATCCGTATGTAACCCTAATATAAAGGTCACACACTTCAATAAGCAATCCAGCTTCCACCAGTAAAAAAAGACCTACATGTAACTTCTTAAACAATCAAAGAACTCAGATTAAAATTCATTGAAAATCGTTTACGACCGCGTTTCATTATTTATATTTAAGAATATTAATTACAAATTTGATTTAATACTTGCATCAGATATCAGTCTAAATACGAAATAAACAACGCATGCGGAGTACTGCAATCTAACACCTTATCCTGCTTGTTACTCTTCCTAGCTCCATCATTTTCACTTGGAAGTAAATTTCTCTTTACATAAACCAAGTCACCACTGATAAGCCTAAACTTAAAGTCACCATTCACTTCTTTTGCTTCCATTTTCCGGACAGTAAAAACAAAGCAGGTAAGTTGAAGCAGCACACAAGGGCACTCTGTGAATCTCCTTCTTAACCATGGATACACATGTAAAATCCCAAGCTCTCGCCAACCCCCAACCTCCTCGGGAAAAGAATATATATACAAGCATAAACTCCCTTCCTAAAATTAGTCTCGCTTCTCAAAAACCGAGTCCCAGTTTCAACTCCGAGTCCTCTCGAAAATGTGTGGAGGTGCTATCATTTCCGATTTCATTCCGCCGACGCGGTCCCGGCGTGTCACCGCCGACTTCCTCTGGCCCGATCTCAAGAAATCCAGCTCCGGCAAGAGCGGCCGGCCTCGCAGGTCCGAGATCCTCGGATTGGACGACGATTTCGAGGCTGATTTCCAGGATTTCAAGGACGACGAGGATTCCAAGCCCTTTGCTTTCACCGCCGGAAAGCCCTCTCCTGCTGCTCGCGGTAAAAATCACCTCTCGTGAAATTTCACATCTGATTTTGTGGTGATTGAATGTCTCTGATGAAATTTTATATTGATCTCCTTTGTGTGTTTTAGTGTTCATGAGGGGACTAATCAATTAGATGTGGTTCAGGGTTTGCAAGAAGAAGTTCATGGTCAACATAAATTGTAGACATATTAAAGTTTCTTTTGAAAAACATAAACTTTTGTGTGGATTTTTTAGTATATGCTTCCGAATTATTTTTCATTGGTATCGTGTTATGATTACGGTTGTGAGGTTATCAAGAGATGAAGGTGTTTTACCTGGGTGTTTAAGATTGACTCTTGGATTAGAGTCATATGTTGACGGTGTGGAGCTTTTTAGGATGCCAGATAAAAGATTGTAACCCTTGATTTTTTAGTTTCCTTTGAAATGGTTGGTGATTGAATTAGGTTTTACATATATCAATAACCTCATTATCAGTTTCTCTGCACATTTGTTTTTAAAGATTGTTAGGCTTGTGTGCCTAAATATGTTCTTAATCCTTTTGATCGATGCCTGAGTCTTTTCTTTTATGTTAATAGTGTTCCTTGCATGTGTTCTGACAAATCTCTTTCTAATTCTTGAAGGATCCAACACTGTGAAATCTGTGGAGTGCAATAGTCAAGCTGAGAAATCTGCAAAAAGGATGAGGAAGAACCAGTACAGGGGAATTCGTCAGCGCCCATGGGGCAAGTGGGCTGCCGAGATCCGAGATCCCAGGAAAGGAGTCCGGGTTTGGCTCGGTACTTTCAACACTGCTGAGGAGGCTGCAAGGGCATACGATCGTGAGGCACGTAGAATTCGTGGCAAGAAAGCCAAGGTGAATTTTTCTGAAGAAGCCCCTCCTGCTTCTACAAAGCATGCTGTCAAAGCGAATCCTCAGAAAGTGCTACCCAAGACAGACTTGGATAATATGCAGTCTAATCTGAACCAGAACTTCGACTTTGTGAATGCCTCAGACCAAGATTACTACAATTCTATGGGTTTCCTGGAAGAGAAACCCCCAACTAACAACTTTGGGTATATGGACTCTGTCCTTACCAATGGTGACTTTGGGCTGAAATCGTCCACTCTAGCTGATCCTGCGGCTGTGTATTTCAGTTCTGACCAGGGAAGCAATTCCTTTGATTGTTCTGACGTTGCCTGGGAACAACAAGGCTCAAGGACTCCTGAAATCTCATCTGTTCTTTCTTCTGTTCTGGAAGAAAATGAAAACTCAATGTTCCTGGAGGATGCTAACCTGGCCAAGAAACTGAAGGCTAACCCTGAGGTTGTTGTGCCTGCTGAGAATAATGTTGCCCCAAAGACGCTCTCTGAGGAGCTGTCAGCTTTTGAGATGAAGTATTGTCAGACACCATATCTTGAGGGGAGCTGGGATACTTCCATTGATAACTTTCTAAATGGTGATATGACCCAGGATTGCTGTAACCCAGTGGATTTTTGGAGCTTTGATGACCTTCCTTCAATGGCTGGGGGAGTTTTCTAAGCGCACCAGCTTTTCAAGTTTATGTAAATAAAGCTACAGGTTAGTGAGTTTCATTCTTTCTTAGCCTCTATTGTTTCACTCAAATTATTTGGCATTAGAACCTAGTCCTGGTTTCTTATACTTTGGTGCCTGCAGGAAGGGTTTTGCTGGAGTGCAAGCAGTTGAACATGCATAAGGCTTGCGTGAGGAGTATTTTAAGGTAGCTGCTGGTGCGTTGGGGAGTATATAGGTATTAGGTTTATTTCTACCTTTAAAGACTTGTTTCTTGCTAAACTTGATGTTTGTACTGATGTGATGGGAATGTGTGAGCTGTGGTGATACTGAAACCTGATGATTGTGAACTTTGATCTGTTTTAATTTATGGTCTTTTCTTATAACAAGAGGTCCTCATATTTTGCACATAATATGGCGGTTTTGTTTGTCCTTGCGTAGTTTGGTGTCCATTGCCTCTTGCTTGTTTTGTCTTAGGCTTCAGAGGCTGCTTTACTTGCTCTTGTTTTACTTGATTCTTGGTCACATCAGCGACTGGTAACCGCCGCATACCTCAGCCATGTGAAGAGCTTGGTGCATGTTTGCCACTTGCTTCTGAATATGGTTGAGTGAGGTGTACGACTGCCATGCGGCTGATTGTTCTGGTGGATATCTGGAGCTACTGGAGCCTTAGCTCCATACTTGAGGTGGTGTTAAATGGGGTCAACAATAGTGGCTCGCACTGCCTTGGTAGTTGGACCCCTTCACCTCATATATGCATCGGCAGCTCGGAAATAGACAAGTCGGTGTGGAAGGGGGAAGAAGATGGTCACATGAGCTAGCTTTTTGCAAGGAAGATGAGAATAGCGACCACAAGACCTGAGTAAACTTTTCTATAGTCAAATGTTTCGCAGAAAGCTCAGGATGAGGAGAATTTGGGGATAGTATAACAAAAAAACAGAAAAAAACAAAAGTGAACGGTTCATACATTTGACGGTGAGGAAATGATCAGACAGTGTGAATTTGACAGATCATGAGCGGTGACGGTGCACCGAATAATTTTCAGAGAATTGGAGGTACGAGGAGACCGTTGTATTTCTTGGGTGCATGTGATCCGAGGCTGAGCATATTAAGAATGTGGCTTTTGAATTAGGGCACGCAGGCTTTGGTTTTTGACCATTAACTAATACTAGGGAAGGGGAAGGTCTGTACGACTGTACCTAACACACGAGGTTTTGGTGCATTTTACGGTCTGCTCCTGTGCAAAATGAGTGTGCTGTAGAACAGTCATAACCTCCGGTCAGCTAACCATACACAATAATTGGCCTAAAAAACTTGTTCCTTCGAGACCCCGAGAGATTATAGTCGGATCATCCTCGTGCCAAATGATAGTAAGAGATTAAGTGGGCTTTGCTGTGGTACCTCTGATTCCAACTAAGATATGAAGTTGTCCCGTATGTGACCCTTTTATGAGCTGAAATGAGAACAACTTCCAAGTACTAGAACGGTGAATGAGTTGGTTTTAGGTAACGAGTTAAACTCAGACTAGACTTTTACATGCATTGATAGAATAAGTCCGAGACTATATTACTTCTTTATCGAACTAGTCTCTACTTGAAATATCGATTTATTAGATGTATTGTAAAACTTCTCCTACTAAATAACTTCGTCAAATAGGTCAGTTCATAGCCATAGAGTTGCAGATTGGGTATTTCTCTCATCCGCCTAGGATTATTCGGGAAAGTCGAAAGTGGTGGAGGGTCGACTCGAAGCGAATTTCTGTTGCTTGCTACGGAAGGTAGAGGGGGAAGGAAGGATCGTCTACCGAGTCCTGCCTGTCTTCTCTTGTAAAGAAAGTCAGAGAAAGCTCTAGACACAGATGCCTAAAGGGCACATATTTGCTGCGCTACAACCGACCATAAGGGCTAAATCTGTTACAACTCATATATGTAGCAGATGGCAGAGTCAACTGTTATTAGTCACGGCCCGTCACCCGAACGGAACAGAGACGCACCCTCAAGTGTAGCCCGAACATCGTCATTTGGGAACAGAATGGGCAGTCCCACATCAAACAATAAATCGAAGCCTCTTCAAAAGCGGACTATAAATAGTAACTCTCTCTCCTTATTTAACACAAAACTTCTTACCTAATGTTATAATGTCAATAGTGATACTGACTTACACGATGGATAGTCAAAGAACGCCCTTTGACAGTCTAGAGCTATAAGTGATTTGTGTTCTTGTTGACTGGCTAACATATTAGAGAAATAAGGAGTGGTAAGTAGTATAGATACTAGTGTTAACATATTGCTATCTAACAATATCCAAACATTGGTGCCGTCTATGGGAACTTGAGCAAAAGGTTCATCACGTCAAGTCACCATGGCTAATGAAGAAAACAATTAAACATCACTAGATATATAAAAAAACGTTACAAGAAGATTAAGTTTTGAGGCTACGCCCCTGAAAGGAATGTTCAGGAAACGTCATTACAAACAGTGAGAGTTTAACGGCGAGAAGTGGAACACCGATGGTCAGCGACGACGCCGCCAAACTAGCATTGGTCATCAGGGATGTCCAAAAAGAGAAGGCGAGAATCACATTAGAGAAAAAACTCCGCCTGGTAGAGGCAAGGAAAGGAAAAAGAACTGAAGACTCGGGGGAAAGTGAATCTGTCACAGTCAGTTCTAAGTCAAGAGGGAGCCAGGGGAATGAGACTAGAACATGAAACTATAGAGTAGCGCACATCGATTACTCCCTCATGCCTGATGAGCTGGGAGACCAACGCCCTTTATCCCCAGTAAGAATCAAAGAAAGGGTCAATATCCCAACAGAACAAATACGCTATGAAGAAGTGGAGGCTAGAGCAAAATGGATGGGGATATTGACAGAAATAGAGCGAAGATTGACTGAGAAAACAACGTCCCAAAGATTCGCTCCCCTCTTCACAGCTAGATCAGGACCATTTACCAGAAGAATTCATCATTCAAATCGGCCAGAAAATTGCAAGAACCCCAAATTTCCTAGTTATACAGTGAAAACTGTCAATTTTCTCACATGTATGATGATGTCATCTTGTGCCAGCTGTTCTGTGAAACATTGAAAAAGGAAGTCATGAGTTGGTTCTTCGAACAACCTGCCGATTCAATGGTTTCATTTGATTGCATGACTCATGTCTTCTTCACCAAGTTCATACTAAATGTTGTAGGAGAGCATAGGGCGGACCAATTATTCCAAGTAAAGCAGTATCAAGGAGAGACACTTCGCTCCTTCGTCATGCGCTGGCAGTCAACGACATCCAAATGCCGAGACATCAGCAAAGCGCTGAGACTGATAACATTTAAAGAGGGGCTCCTAAAAGGGAAATATCTCTGTTGATTGAACAAAAAATTAAGAGATTCCAGTTATGATGAAGTCCTGGTGGGTGCTATAAAAACGACCCAGGCAGAGTACACCACTTGGGGCGAAAAAGAGAATAGCCCATCCCTACCTACTACTCAGAAAAGCAATCTTGTCGCCCCTAAAACTCAGGCCCCAACATCAACATATGGGCTGCGGGGCCAAGAGCCTCGCAAAGAGTGGTAAAGGGACATAATGAAAAGCAAAAAACGTCATAAGACTACACACTAGAGCGACAAGCAGTCTCTTGGATGGACAGAAAAGTGAGGTAATGATAAGACGACGAATAATGCAAGAAAGCAGGAGATCCACGCCATTACAGTTGGCAAAAACGAAGAAACCTTCGAGAAACACAAACATCAGCTCCCCCGCAGGCTAAGTGCTTGGAGGAGGAGGAGTTGCGGCCAAGAAGAAGAGGAGGACGAGGACGAGAAGAGGTGGAGGAGGTGCAGCCTGAGGTGTTGCGAAGAGTTTTAGGAGGAGGAAACACCGCGAGGATAAGGAGGAGGCGCAACCAAGGAGAAGAAGGATGAGGCGTCGCTATGGTAGGCGAGCAATCAAACGATGGAGAGAGATGAATAGGACGAGGGAGAGAGGTGAAAGATAAAGAATGGAGCAAAAAAATCAAAAATTTTGGAGGGAATTTTGCCGCTTAAAATTTTTGAACATAGCCGACGAAATGTCACGTGTCGTCGGCCAAAATACATTTTACTGATAAAATTGTCACACGTGTGGTTGCCTATTCTTGTGATTCTGATGACTAAAATTCACAAACGAAACTCCGACCGTCATATATGATCATTATGTCGAAAGATGTTTATGGTAAAAAATTCAACAAGATCCGACAACGTTAAGGGCTCGATCGGGCCGGTCAACCATAATCTTATAATCACTTAACATACGGAAACACGCATATCTGCATCTATATGAGGTATTTTGGTCGAACCTTTAACACAACATACTCTCACCATGATGAGATGCAACCACTCATCTAAAAATTTTGGGACATTTACTCCTCGAAGATATGGTTCCCCTTATGGATAAATAATGGTAAATATGGTTGACCACTACTATTGGTACTGAGACATTACTCGAATTTTGTCAACCATAGACGTATTTCATTATTCCGGTCACATCTTATTTCACGATATTTTTGAGGTTTTCAGTTCTATGTAGAGTTGGTTTTTAAAGTTGTGCATTTACTTAAAACTTAATAAACAAATTATACAACACTAGTATGCATGTTGTGATTCCGATGATCAAAATTTATAAACGACGTCCAATATGATCATTATGTTGAAAGATGTCTATGGTAAAAATTTTTACTCGATCCGTCAACATTAAGGGCTCGATCGGGTCGGTCAACCCTAATCTTATAACCACTTAACACACGAAAACACTCATATCGGCTTCTATATGAGGTATTTTGGTCGAACCTTCAACACAACAAACTTTCACCAAGATGAGACGCAAGCGGTATAGGTTTTGACCAAAAACCCGATCACTTTAGCCGACGAATAACCTAAGTCATCGGCTAAAGTGTGAAAATACAGAACAATTACTTTAGGCAACAAAAAATGTCAAATTTGTCGGCTAAAATAATTTAGGTGGTGAATAATGTAAATTCGTCGGTTAAAGTCTGAAAATTTTTCTTCGCCTATAGTTAAAAATTTCATCATCTAAAGTTTGAAGATTTCATCGGCGAAAGTATTTAGGGGACAAAAAATTTCGTCACTTATGGTCTCTACTTTAGCTGACGAAATTTTCAAATTTTAGGCGACGTAATTTTTTTTCATCACCTAAAGTCTTTTACCTGACGATGACAATCTTTAGCCGACGGAAAGAAAAATTTTCCTCGTCGGCCAATTTTTTTATTTTCGCCGGCTAAAATTGTTTCTCTAGTAATGCTACTACTCGGCTATTGTTTTGTTCATTCCATTCCAAGTAAAATAGAAACAAAGTTTATGTGCTGCTGCCTTTGTACATGGGTCATATATAAATTTGACAACACATGGCAAGACCAAGCTTTAGGTGTGAATGGTGCAGCTGGGCTTATCAGATAAGCTGGCTTCTGCTTTTTTTTAGAATAAGTGGCTGAAAAGCAATGAAGCTGTTTGTTTGGTAAACTGACTTTTTATAGGTGCTGTGAGTAGCAAAAGCAGTGGTAACACGTTTGGTAATCTGAGGATGAGCTTGTGCTTTTATTTGTAGAATGACCAATTTAGACATGAAAGATGATTTGAGGGTGATTGTTTGGTAATAAAATTGATATTGATATAATTGATATTGGAAATAACTTATAAAAATATATTAGTAGCAATGGTTCCTGATTAATATCATGAAAATACATAAATTGTCATAACTCATTCTACATTAAATATCATAAAAATACATAAATTGTCATAACTCATTCTACATTAATTATTACGCACACTCATTAGACTTTGAGCAATTATATTTCTTAATGTCTCCATTTCTTGTGCACCATGACCATGATATCCTTCTTCTTGATCATCTTCCATCTCTATCTCACCATTTGACCCTTCACCTGCACTTCCTTCACCTTGGACAAAATGTATGTCACGATGTCCATGTCTCCTAATATAATTATGAAGTGTCATGGTGGCAATGACAATTTGTATTTGCTTCTTAAATGAATAGCCTTGCATGTTTCTTAAAACATGCCACTTTTTTTTCCAAACTCCAAATGTGCGTTCTATAACGCCTCTAAGTGAAGAGTGTGCTTGATTAAATACTTCATTTTCATTTCTTGGTTCTCGCCTACGATATTCTTGAAAATGTTGTTTTGCCCCTTTATAAGGTCCCAAAAATCCGTTCATCGTAGGGTACCCCGAATCCACAACATAATATTTGCCTATCAAATAAATATATATACTTAAAATTTGACAAAACATAATTTAAAGTACAAAAATCTGACAAAAAATAACTATATCAAAATTTATTACCTGGTGGAGGGTGAGGAAAATTCAAATCGGGATCTCGAATAGCCGATAGAAACACTCTTGTATCATGAGCAGCCCCTTCCCAACCCGCACAGACGAAGATAAATTGCATATCGAAGTTACATGCCGCCATGATATTTTGGGTTGGTATTCCTTTTCTACCAATATATGGTATTTGCTTTTCAGGAGCTATTGAAGCAGGAATATGCACTCCATCAATAGCCCCAATGCAATCCTATATAGAAGTAATTTCACAATTACTATAGGTAATTAAATTATTAATAATTTGTAAGTAAACAAGAAAAATACCTTAAAATGCGGCATGTATCTGCTATCTCTCATTATCTCTGGTGCAACCTCATTGAAGTCAGGATCCTCTGGTCTAATTATTTGGTGACCTAGTACACACAAATTATCTAATGCTATTCCAATGTTTCTACAAACGGTTTCAGGGGAGTGTTGAAATCGTTCTGCTACTGTCCTAATTCCACATCCTTGTCCTAGCAAATACACTATCATCCCCACTACTTCAATATGATTCAGTCTGTCTGAACCTAACAATCCCCCATTAAGAACTTCTAGATCAGCACATAAACGATGAAATACATGCTTTTGCATTCTAAAAGCATTATAAAATCGCCTATCATTTCCATCTAATACTTCCATTAACCACTTATAACCTGTTTGAGACGATGTCATGCAAGGAGTTTTATGAACATACTTCATATAATAATGTTGAATGAGCAACGTATTAAGTTGTACAATTCGGATGAACTTCTCGTCTTGAACTTCACGACTGTCACCTGGATTGTCCATATTTCAATCATAAGACCCTGCAAATTTAAAAAACTAAGTATGTAAATCATATGAATGTAAACTAATCACATAAAGTAATGAAAGATAATTGTAAAGTACATATATATAAGACAACAATCACAACAAACTTCAATTCTGAATATATAAAAGGTATTAACAAGATAAAAAATATAACACATGCCGAAATCAGTGTTCTGCACCCTTAAAAACATGCCGAAAGAAACAAACATAGTGCGATAAAATCTCTCGTAATTAACCTAAGCTTATTTTTCGTTCATCTCATATTTCAGCCATTGCAACTTGAAGTTAGGATCGTCCATAGTGCAATACATCTCTCTCTTCTCCGGATTCAACATCAAGCGAGTGGCAAAAAGCCACAAGCTACTACCCATCTCAGCTCCAGGCAAAGAGGTTACATCCTTCATTACTTCTGCAATACTAGTGCGTGCACCATCTTGTCCACTGGTATTGATCACTGAAGTTGCAGTACTTCTACTTTCAATTGCTGAACACATTCTACTAATTTGGTTAGCCAACAAAGCTGCACCTCCAACCTTTCCTTTTTTTTGCATCACTCCCTTATCTTTCAAAGGTCTCTCACTTCTTTTCCTCTTATTAGGCTGATTTTTGGGTTGATCATTCTCTTCAGAGTCACCGCTGCCTTCAAGGTTGTCATCATTGTTACCTTGCTCCGGACTTCCAGGGATAGGTAGTGTAGAAGATGGTGAATAGGCATACTTTCCAGTAGCTGAAGTACCCGCAAACATCCTATCTAACTTGTCTTCAAAATCTGGTGTTATTCCTTTTTTCCTTAACTTTGCATATTCCTTGACTTTCTGCAAAGAAATAATCATCAACAATAAGATGTTTTGCAGAATAACGACAAATGAATAATGAATGAAAATAAAGAAGGAGATGATTATACCTCAATTTTGGCACGCCACCACTCATCAGGTGCATCAATCGTTTGGAGCTTGTGATCCCATCCAAGACCGGTCTCTTTTCCTTTCAACTCTTTCCACAATCTCCAATCAATTTTAAGAGCATCCCATTTATTTTTCAGTTGTTTTCTGGAATAATTCTTTCCTGTTTCACTCTTGAAGTTACTAACTATACTCGCCCATCCCTCAACATTAAAATGAGTGTGTGGACGATTATTCTTAACCACCTCCTTGATACACAAGTCACAAAAAACCTCTACTAGACCCTCATTCCAAACAGCTGATTCTTTTTCTTTTGCCATCTAGCACATATAAGTAACTATATAACATTCAGATAACGTAGTTGTATGTTATGTTTCAAATCATTTTAATTGAAAATGCAATAACCAGACTCAACCTCTAAGCACGAAAGATGTTATACATTTACTGAATATTTCATTTATCAAGTTCAAAACTACAAAAGATGATAAAATGGAGAGTTTGATCTCCATTTTAGTTCTCAATGTGGGACAATACAATTATGCATCATATAAGCCCTATCCTACATTCAGTGTAATACTAAGCCCTATCCTACATTCAGTGTAACAATTACAGCAACTATCAGGTATGGCATTGGAGGAAGGGATCAGGTATGAAAAGGATAAGATTGCTGACAGGGTTGAGAATGAGGTGGAGAGGGAGCAGATTCGTGACGATTACAGCAACTATCGCGGTGATTATTGAAAATTGGATGGAGTTTAGGTACGCTTTAAGTACTAAAGCTCTAATTATAAGTTATGGTTTTGCAGTGTTTGTGTATATATATTTGTGTGGAATTTGATGTAGTGTTTGTTGCTTTGAGTGTTTGAACTTTGAAGTGAGAGACCAAGTGTTTATGGAGGAAATGTTCTATTTAAACAATAATTGCTTGCACTACCAGAATAAGTATCATAGCCGACGAAAAAAAAATTACCAGGCCGACGAAATTTTTTTTCGTCGGCTAAAGTCCATTTTAGCCGACGAAAAATAATTTCGTCGCCTAAGTGAAATTTTCGTCGGCTAAAGTGGACTTTTAGCCGACGAAAAAAACTTTCGTCGCCTAAGTGAAATTTTCGTCGGCTAAAAGTCCACTTTAGCCGACGAAATGTTGTTTCGTCGGCTAAAATAGTTTTTTTCGTCGGCTATAGTCTGTGAACTATAGCCGACGAAATTTTAAAACTTTGGCCGACGATATATATAATTTCGTCGGCTAAAATTCTTTATATTTCCAGATCTAGACAGTAGCTGATTTGAAAGAAAAAACGGGAGAAAAAATTTTGTAGTTGGCGAAATTGTTGGGTGTTGTCGAAATCTGTCGGAAATTAGTTTGTGGCGCTATATATAGGTACGTATATGTATATATCTTGTTTTTGAGTTGATTTAAGAGTTTTATTTTCGTTATGCACATTGAGTTTGAGTTTTAATTAGAGTTGATTATATTGTGTTTTAATTAGAGTTGATTATATTGTGTTTTGAGTGTGATTGAGTTGATCGATTTGGGTTTGATAATATATATGAAGTTGTTGATATATATATATATATATATATTAATTTGATTATATTAATTAGTAATTATTATATATATTAATTGTACGTTAACTCAGATATAATATAAATTGAATGATTCGTAAATTTAATTAATTAGCGTTTATACATATATATTATGTTATTTTCTCAGGATATGGATAAGAGTTGGATTTCGCTTCCAAAATGGGACAAAAGATATGCTAAAGGAGTTGTTAGTTTTATTGAATATGTGATCAATAATGCTAAAGGGAATACAATTTTCTATTGTCCGTGCACTAAATGTCAGTGTCGCAGCGATATGTATCAATTTCCAATTGACAAGGTTTGGCAGCACCTTCAAAGTAATGGGTTTTGGGAGAAGTACACATGTTGGATATATCACGGTGAAACATCATCAAGGGGTCCGCATGATCATGGGCAGTTTTCTGAGACGGGCAGTACATCCAACGATCCAACAACGGCCTTCATCAACGATATGTTTCCTTATGAGAGGGGTGTATGCTCTGAAGGACCGTATATGTCTGACCCGATGCAGCCCTTCCCTAGAGTTGTCAACACTGCTGGTATTGACAGGTACAACAAACTACTTGCTTTCCAACAGACCCCTGTGTACCCCGGTTGTCAGAAAACGGTTCTTGAAAGTGTGATGGACGTTATGAAGATTAAAGTTGAGACAAAATCGACTGTGAAGGCTGTTGATGAGTATCTACAGTACACTGCTTCGATGCTGCCCCACGGTCATCGTCTTCCTACCACTCATCATAAGGTCCGATGTATACTGAAAGATCTTGGGCTTTCCTACATCAAGATCCATGCATGCAGATATGATTGTGTTCTCTTCTGGGGTAAAGATCCAGAAGGGAATGACCTTGGTGACCTTGACACATGTCCAGTATGTCAGAGTGACAGGTATAAGTTGACTCCTGCAGGCAATAGGAAACCTATGAAGGTACTTCGGTATTTCCCGTTGAGGGATAGGCTGGAACGGTTGTACATGTCATCACACAAGGCCAAATCTATGAGATGGCACGCTGATAGGGAATTGCAAGGCGAAGATACCCTTATACACCCTGCTGACGGGGAGGCCTGGAAGCATATAGACAGGGAGTTTCCTCATTTTGCGTCTGAGGTCCGAAATGTGAGGCTCGGGCTCTCATCCGACGGGTTCAATCCTTTTGGCAACATGAGTCTTCAATACAGTGTATGGCCGGTGATTTTGGTACCATACAATCTTCCTCCATGGATGTGCATGAAGAAGGAATACAATATGTTGAGTTTGTTGATTCCGGGACCCGGTTATCCAGGGAAGTGTCTCGATGTGTATTTGAGACCCTTGATTGAAGAGCTTAAGTTTTTTTGGGACGTTGGTCATCCCACTTATGATAAGTTCATGCACGAGATGTTCCAGATGCATGCTATGGTTGTTGGTACCATTAGTGATTTTCCTGCTCGTGGGATGTTGTCGGGCAACGTTGTTAGGGGATACAAGACTTGTCCAGAGTGCCTAAGCGATGAGGGGAGCAGTAGTCATTGCAACAAGATATGTAGATTGGGTCACCGTACTCTCCTTCCGTATGATCACGAATGGCGGTTCGATGACAAGGCATTTGATGGGACTGTAGAACTTGGTGTGCCTCCTAGAAGATGGACAGGGGAAGAAATTTTAGCAGTGCTTAATGAGTATGATTTTGGGCAGCTCAGCAATCATCCCAATATAGTGGCGGCAATACCTGACAGACCCGACAGGTATAAATTTTGGACACATAAGAGCATATTCTGGGAACTCCCATACTGGAGTATGTTGTTGATCAGGCACTACCTAGATGTGATGCACATAGAAAAGAATGTGTGTGACAGTGTGGTGGGAACCGTGCTGAACTTGGAGGGAAAGACGGTCCGAAGGCACGCATTGATCTTAAAAAAATGGAGATACGAAGACATTTGTGGTTGAAAGAAGGGAAGAAAAAAATGCCTCAAGCTCCGTACACCGTGAAGCCTGAACAGAAGAACGTAATTTTCAGGTGGTTGAGTTCTGTGAAGTATCCTTCAGGCTACGCAGGAAATATAGCCCGGTGTGTAAACATTCGGGACAATAAAATGTACGGGTTAAAGAGTCATGACTGTCATATTCTGCTACAACGTCTCTTCCCTATTTTCATTCGACCCTTCCTTCCCCGTCAGGTGGTGGAGCCGTTAGTAGCGTTGTCAAGATTCTTTCAGAAGTTATGCACAAGGGAAGTGACAAAATCTGATCTCCGGGAAATGCAACAGGACATTATTTATATCATGTGTAAATTTGAGAGAATATTTCCTCCAAATTTTTTTGACATCATGCCGCACCTGATGATCCATCTTCCCGAGCAATTGTTGCTTACCGGTCCTGTACACTATACTTGGATGTATCCTATGGAAAGGTATGTTTTTTACACCTAATGTTTTTATTGTACATGTTCATTGTATAATCGTAACATATGACAACAAATTTATTTATTTACAGACAACTGGGAGACTACAAAGCTTATGTGGCTAACAAATCCGCGCCTGAAGGATGTATAGCAGAAGCATATATTGCGCACGAGTGCGTCACCTACATGAAGTTGTATCTAGGAGCATTGAAGGAAACTCCACAAACCATGCCGGTTGATGAACCGAAGTTTAACCTTTCCATAGTCTCAAATGATGTTGAAGTTTATGGAATTTTACCAGAGTCCTACAAGTTGCAACCCCATGAGCTCGTCATAGCCCATTGGTGGGTATTGATTAACTGTCAAGAAGTTGAATACTGGAAAGACATCCATCTACACTGTCCAGACATTCAAGGTGATCTCGACTACCACAACAAGGAGTTCGCGAACTATTTTGGCGATTGGGTATGTAATTCTTCAATTTTGTATGTTGCAAGTCTCCTTGATTGCATAATTATTCATATTAATTTATAATACATTGAATCTTTGGTTGCAGATGAACCATATTCAATTTGATGGTCACCCAAATTGGTCTCACGAACTAAGACTTCTAGCTATGAAGCCGATAATGTCAAGAGTTTACCCGATGTGCAAGGTCAATGGCGTGCAATTTATATGTGAAATGAGAGACAACAAACGAAGAACACAGAATTCTGGGGTTATGGCGCATGGTGGCCGGAATGGAGTTGATTATTATGGTGTTCTTGATTCAGTGGTGGAACTCGTTTATGGGCAAGGCATGACCGTGCACCTGTTCAAGTGTAGATGGTTTGATACTAGAAGCTCGCAGAGCATGAAGATTGATCAGTACGGGATTTTATCTGTGAACACTGGCACAAGCTGTTACGAAGATGACCCCTTTGTTTTTGCGACATCGGTGAAACAAGTGTTTTATCTTGATGACCTTGTTAAGGGTGACGCGTGGAAAGTAGTCAATCTTGTGCACCCTCGAAACATTTACCGGGCGGCTACACTTGGAGAGGCCGAAGACGAGGAAGAAAATGTTGCATATCAAGAACACAGTGCAATAGATATTCCTGACTCCTCTACAATTCGCCTTAATAATTTTAAACCGGGTCGTTCGGTTCGAATTCGTGATTTAGACGCTCGCCTTATTGATGTGGATCCAAATCAAGAAACAGACGACGACTCTTGTGATGTAGAAATGCATAGATTACCGAAAATTAATTCTGACACCGAAGAAGACTCATCGGATGATTCTGATTACGAGCCTTCTTAGTTATTTGAATTTGTACTACAATTTGATGTGTTTTATATGGTACAAGCTCTACAATTCATAATGTATCTTAATGTTGGTTATATATGCAGGAAATTGTTATGGGTACGGTTAAACCAACTGTTTTTTTTATCTATTTAACAGTTTTAGCCGACGAAATATAACATGTTTCGTCGGCTAAAAGTATCTTAGCCGACGAATACCCTAATATTTCGTCGGCTAAACCCTAAACCCTAACCCCTAAACCCTAAAGTATAGCCGACGAATACCCTAATATTTCGTCGGCTAAAGTTAAATGAATAAAATAATAATTTTATACCGCTAGCTGCGTCTCCTCAATATGAAACTATTTGTAGTTGACGGTCGGGACAGAATACGTATTTTAGGTGGCCAAATCACCGTTTGTTTGTGTTTAGGGGTTTGACCAACGGGATTGACCGTGCGGATCGAGCCCGACCGTGTGTCCGATGATGCTGAAATTTTACCCTCACACATGTTTCAACATAATGATGATATCTGACGGTCGGTTTTCCGTTTCACAAGATGGATTGTCACAATCAAAGTATGCCTACTAATGTTGTATAACTAATTGACTAAGTGTTAAGTAAATGTTCCGTTTTAAAAACAAACTATACGTAGATGCTTCAAACAAAAAAAAGTCGTGAGATAAGATATGACCGGAACGATGAAATATGTCTACGGTTGAAATTTCACGTAATTCCGATAAGTTTCGGTGCCAATACTTGCGGTCATTGCATTTTTTCTATTCGTTCGCCATAGAGGACGCCCTATCTCCGACGGTTATTTTTCTTATAAATTTTATACCGCTAGCTGCGTCTCCTCGATATGAAACTATTTGTAGTTGACGGTCCGGACAGAATACGTTTTTTAGGTGGCCAAATCACCGTTTGTTTGTGTTTAGGGGTTTGACCAACGGGATTGACCGTGCGGATCGAGCCCGACCGTGTGTCCGATGATGCTGAAATTTTACCCTCACACATGTTTCAACATAATGATGATATCTGACGGTCGGTCTTCCGTTTCACAAGATAAAACAAATAAATTGTGCGTGAACTTACTAAATATGAATAAAATATACTTTAGCCGACGAAATTACTAACATTCACAGTAATTTCGTCGGCTATAGTCCAACTATAGCCGACGAAATTACTTAAAAAATTTCGTCGGCTATAGTTGGACTTTAGCCGACGAAATTAGGGTTTTGTTGTCGGCTAAAGTCCAACTATAGCCGACGAATTTTTTATTTCGTCGGCTATAGTTCTTACTATATATTCGATGGCAGCGAAACAGAAGCCCACTTTCTCCATTTTCTGAAACTCGGCCGGACGGTTTCTCCTTCTCCTCTCGATTTTCTTTCGCCATTTTCGACGGTTTCCGGCCTCCACTCCGCCTCCCTCATCTCCCAAACCAATTAGGTATGCAATTTCATGTTTATATTGTATTATAGAACAAATTTGGGTTGTTTTTTCAATATATTGCATTATATTGAATTGTGTTGAATTATATTGTGATAATGTTGAATTGTATTATGTTGTGATAATGTTGAATTATATTGGGTGTATTTACTGAATTTGGGTGTATATTTGGTTGTATTTGGGTGAATTTGGGTGTATTTGAGTGTATTTGGGTGTATTTAGATGTATTTGGGTGTATTTAGTATATTTGGATGTATTTTGGGTGTATTTAGTATATTTGGGTGTATTTGGGTGTATTTAGTATATTTGGATGTATTTGGGTGTATTTAGTATATTTGGGTGTATTTGGGTGTATTTAGTATATTTGGATGTATTTTGGGTGTATTTAGTATATTTGGATGTATTTTGGGTGTATTTAGTATATTTGGGTGTATTTAGTATATTTGGATGTATTTGGGTGTATTCAGTATATTTGGGTGTATTTGGGTGTATTCAGTATATTTGGGTGTATTTGGGTGTATTTAGTATATTTGGATGTATTTTGGGTGTATTTAGTATATTTGGGTGTATTTGGGTGTATTTAGTATATTTGGATGTATTTGGGTGTATTTAGTATATTTGGGTGTATTTAGTATATTTGGATGTATTTTGGGTGTATTTAGTATATTTAATATATTTGCGTATATTACAATATTAGCAGAAGCATATTGTTCATTTTTTATTTTATTTGGTATATTGTTCATTTTTTATTTGGTATATTGTTCATTTTTAATTTAACAAAATATTAATTATTTTATTTAGGATGAAAGGATTATTCAGCAGATCAAAGAGTTCGAAGGGCCGGGGTGAATCGTCAGAGGGAACGTCTAGCAACCCTCGAGGTTCGTTTCAGGGCCCAATGACGGCCCGACGGGCGTCTCTTCTGGAGCCGACACATTCCTCCAGGCAGCCAGATGGCCCTCCCGCCTCCAGGCCTCCTAGCGCCCCTCGCTCTTCCGGCCAGCCGGACGCCTCTCGCTCCTCCAGGCAGCCTAGCGCCCCTCGCTCCTCTGGCCAGCAGGACGCCCCTCGCTCCTCCAGGCAGCCTAGCGCCCCGCGCTCCTCCAGGCAGCCCAGCGGCCCTCACTCCTCGAGGCAGCTGTGGCCTCCGACTCAGGCGGAGGTGTCTGCACCACGTATGCCTGAGATACGTAGGGCACCGGCACCGGGCCCTAGTGCATCGGAGGGTGGGTCTTCCGGGGTACAGATGCCGCCGCCTCTTCTCTTCCTTCCGCGCTTCATACCGGAAATACCTGCAGTCGATGACTCAGGGGCGCCGATTTATCCACTACCCCCCCCCAGGTGACCCCATCAGCGGTGTACCTGTTCGTGCCGTTTGCTACAGAGTTAATCTCTGCGAGGGTATCATCGTCGGCGACAGAGTCGGACTCCGTCGCATCCGCCCCAACGCCCTCAGGTAATGATTATATAAGTAATTTGTTATGTTATAATGTTATAATAAAATTAATTTACTAATCATCAATTTATGATAGGTACCGTCGGAGCCAAGCCGACAAGGAAGAAGAGAGGTCCGGTCACGGGAAAAGCTCTCGAGAAGACAGTGAGTACATCGGGAAGGATCGTCATTGATACTGACGAGGATGGGAACGTACTATCGGGCGGCAAGACGAGGATGTACTCTGGCCGCGTGGGAGCGCTTATTAGGGATAGAGTCCCTATGTTGTGGTCAGACTGGGGCGAGGTCCCACAGGAGGTTAAGGACATGGTCCACAACGCCATGTCGGTAAGTATAACAAAATTCATATTTAACATTATTTATTACATTGTAGATTTATGAACGTCTAAAGTAATAAATGTTTAAATGCAGGTGTGGTTTGACGTTCCCGAGTACCTGAGGAACACCTGGGCGGACGTTGTGCACGGGGGAAGGTACGTTGCAAAGTTAAGGACAAAAAAAAACTATGTTTAATTTATAATATTTATATTTTTTTTGGCGTATTACAGGTACAAGGAGTGGAAGAACGAGTTACGGACCCACTGGACTACACATGGGAACGAACGTTCCGGCACCCCCCTTGAGTTCCAGTTCAGGGAGTACGAGTGGCGTTGGCTTCTGATATCGGAATTCAACAACCCACATAAACAGGTAATTAAAAATAATTATTTATTATATTAAATTATATTTAATACGTTTTAAAATATTTTACTAATTCGATTCCTTTGTAGGCCGTTTCCCGGGTGAACGCTCAGAACCGGCAACGCAACATGAGGAACCATCATGCCGGTTCTAGACCGTTCGCATCGTTGATGGAGGAGGCGGCCAGGGAACATCCAGAGGTCAACCAGTACGTCTATACGTACGAGAAGGCATATCCTGACTCCCAGGAGGATATTGTAAGTCGTTTTACGTTTTAAAATTTAGTAAATTATATGTATATATATATATATATTTTAAAATGTTAAATAATTGTTTTTTCCTATCAAATTAGGCGAGGGTGAGGCAGGCTAGTGACGAGGTGATGGCTGCTATAGTCAGGGAGACATGGCCTGACACGCAAGAGGAAGACATGTCCGAAGCCATGTCCCGGATCGACAGTTCGGATCTCAGCGTTGGGGCCAGGATCATGGGCACAGCCTTCCCACCGCGAGGAAATAACTTCTACTGTCGGGGCCTGGGAAAGAAGGGCGAGGGGGTACTGAAAACCACTCCTGGGTTTCAGAAAAAAGGAGCCTCGACCAGCAGCAGAACGACTCAGCTTGAGGCGGAAGTTCAGATGTTACGGGAACAACAAGCCGCCCAAGCAGCATATAATGCCGAGAGAGAGGCCGCCCAAGCAGCATATACTGCCGCGAGAGAGGCCGCCCAAGCAGCATATACTGCCGCTCTACAGGAGTACACTATAGCATGCCATGCCGCCCAGCAGACACAGCAGCAGCAGATGTACCAGTACATGCAAGATTTTATAGCTGCACAGCAGCAGGGACTTCCGCTTCCGCCCATGCCCCCGCCTATTGTCTTACCTCAGCCGCCGCAACCTCCCCAACCTCCCCAACAACCTCATCCTGGAGCAGATATTGATTTAGACGATATCGATTTCATTTAGTTTTTTAAGTTTATGAACAATTATTTATTTAGTTTTTTAGGTTTATGAACAAATATTAATTTACTTTTTAGGTTTTATGAACAATTTATGAATTGAAAATTTAATGCAAAATGTTTATGTTACTTTAGATGGTGTGTTGTTGTTGGTTATAAAATTGTTTCTGTAATTTGCAGCTTGCTTGGATGGTAATGTATAAATTTTGTTTGGGTTTCTAGTATAAAAAGTACTATAGCCGACGAAATTTACCATATTTCGTCGGCTATGCTATTTTTTTTTTCCCAACAACCTTTAGCCGACGAAAGTGTGCTAATTTCGTCGGCTAAAAGTATTATAGCCGACGAAAGTGTGCTAATTTTGTCGGCTATTCTCTATTTTATTTTTATTTTTTAAAAACTTTAGCCGACGAAATATTAATATTATTTCGTCGGCTAAGTGTTGGATTATAGCCGACGAAATATTTATATTATTTCGTCGGCTAAGGTGTGGATCATAGCCGACGAATTTTTTTATATTTTTTCGTCGGCTAAGGTGTGGAGTATAGCCGACGACGGCCTTTATTTCGTCGGCTATAAGCATAGCCGACGAATTATAGCCGACGACTTCTTAGCCAACGACGTGTCGTCGGCTATAACCTTAGCCGACGAAAATGGTGAACAGGCCGACGAAAAAATTTCGTCGGCTAAAGTGCTTATCCTGGTAGTGTTGGTGTTTACTATTACTTATCTTGTTACTTAGTATAATTTGTTTATCAAATTGAATATGTGCATGTCTCTAGGATTGATTTCAATTCCTTCTTGTCTGCTGCATTGTTTTCTAGCAATGAGACTTTATTGGGACTGTTAACATAAGATGAAAGAATCCAGTTGAGTGGAGTATTACACTGAATGTAGGATAGGGCTTAGTGTTTTACTGAAAAATCGTCTTCTCTATCTTGATACAAATTGAATCTCACCTCATATATCATTGAAACATACAATGTCATCTTATGTTCAAGATTAAGCATTTCGGGTTAAAATGAATATCAAACCAGAACCTAAAGCAATGTAGTCCCTTATTCAGATATGTAGAATTCTAGGAAGAATTGCAGAATGGCAGATTAATTTGGTTTTTACTTTATTAGCTGTGCACACCCTAATAATGGAATCCTGGAAGAAAGATATCCTTCATCTTTTACAGTAGAAGCATGCAAAGCCAGGTAGATGATATTCTGGCATTTGAAGGACATGCAGCATCAAACTAAAGGGAAAAACAAAAATGATTGATGCAGTTCCTTCAAGCTAGCTCATTTTTTTCTAAAAGGAATCTCAGATCAGATGTGTTACCCATTATATATTGCTACTCCTAAATCCTGATACATGCATCCCATTAATTAGTGCCCCACACCTATTTAAGCATCAAACTTAAATCACAGCAAATGGAATTAAATCACAGCAAATGGAATTATAAAACTACTCAATAACTACAAACACAGAACCATATATAGAACCATCGAACCATGAAACCCATCATATCATTTCATCAAACACAGAACCATAGAACATCTAACTCAGGCAGAACTCCAATAGTCATATTCTTTCTAATGCAGATTCAAACCCAACCCGACGGGGAACCAAGGCAGATTCAAACCAAAAACCCAACGTTTCTAATCAATATATGCTATGATTATCATTTATGGACAAAGAGATTACCTCCGAATTGAGAAAGAAAACTTCTGTTTGCGCGGGTGCAGGCTCTTCCCTCCGTGCGGCGGACGTTGTGTTTTGCAGAAGAGTGTGAAATGTGAAGAGAGCGGCGTCTCTTCAGTAGGGTTAATGGCAAGTGTGAGTAAATGTAGCAGGAAAGCAAGGACACCCAATGGTATTACAAAAATTTCATTAATGTACAGTGCAACCGCGCGCGGAGAAGCGGCTTCGAGAAGGAAGGGTCGATCGGCTTCCGCTTTTTGTTGTAGAACGCTGTGGCTTCCTAGAGAAGCGCCTGTGAAAAGCTCTCCCAAACACAAAACGGGAGCTCCGCTTATAATCACATGAGCAGAAAAGCTCTCCCATTCATACCCTTTGTCTCCCTCCTTTTCTTCCTTCATACACTGCTTGCATTCTCAACAAGTAGTTGTTTTGGATTAAGCAAATCCCAGCAGCATTCAGATCGAGAAGTAGCCTCGTCATTGTTAGAATGTTATTGAGGTTGTTAAGAATCTGTTAGAGTTAGGAAGTTAGTTAGCCTTGTTCTAATTGTTGAACACGTGGCTTAGCGCTGTAGTGGGATACATCTGTAATCTGTTAGGCTGTAGGCTTTGTTTTCTTCTTCAATTCATCTCTCTCGAGCTGTATATATAGCTATAGATGATGTAAGATTGTTTAGACTTGATGCTGAGATTATTGCAAGTGTTCTGGTTTCTTCTTCTCTAAAATCTCTCTATCATTTCTGCAAAACCTAGCTCTCAAATCTGAGACTGATGCCATGGCTATCATGGTATTAGATCGAGCTCAACTAATATCATGACCTTCAATTATGCTTCCACCTTATATGTAATTTCTTACATCTCTGCTTGTTTGTTCAGATTGAGCTGTGATTTGCTTCGATTTGAGCACGATCAAGCTTTGCAGTGAGGTATAGAGGCTCGGTTCTTCACCAAAGCTCAAGATTAGTACTCGATTGTTTCAGAATTTGAGTTTGAAACAGATCAAGATCTCACTAGGCATTTTTAGGTGACTAATTCTTGATTCTTGTTATTGAAGTTAGATTTATCTTGAGGATTGGTTCGTGAAGAATGTTTTGTGAAATTTGTGACTAAAGTCTTATGATTTACCATCTGTTATATTTTTTGAATGAGAATTGGTTCAAGAATATAGAAGAATAAAAGTGTTATTCTTAAAGGAGCTATGAGATTGTGTGGAGTTATTCTTTTGAGTATTCAGCAATAGAGATATAGAGAACAGAGTTGAGTATTTGAGCAAAATCTGAGCAAAAACAAAAGAGAGCAAAATCTGAGTAGTTTTTTAAGAGAAGAAAAGAGTTGTATATGAGCAAAATATGAGCAGAATTTAAGTCTAGAAGAAGAAAAAACAAATGATGAGAAAATGTGTTATCCTTGTACTTAGCATAAATTGAGCAAGTTATTGGAGAATTTGTGAGTTAAAGAGTTTGGACTTTTGGTTTGATTGATTTGTGCAGTAATTGGAATATAGCTGATATGACTCCACAACAAAGTATTCAGAGTTTGTGTCATGCAGATGCTCATACACTCCTAAGCATAATTACTATGCGCCTGGAAGAAAGGAACTTTATAAAGTGGAGCTTTCTATTTCAATTCACTCTTACTAGAAATGGTATTTTTAGTTTCTATGATAGCACTGAGGTAGCTCCTCCTAGATACGTCTTAACTACAGAAGAAGTAACTATAGAGAAATTGACGCTTACAAGAAGTGGAAGCAAACTGATATGGCTCTTTTGAGTCTAATAATGAGTGAAAACCTTTTAGTGATTGTTGAAAAATGTCATGAATATAATTTTATGACATTTAAAAATTGTCGTAGTTTAATCTTTTATGACGTTCAGAAAACGTTATTGAAAAGTTTCTATGACGAGAAAAAAGTGTCATCAAATAGTTAATGACGACGTTTATCTAACGTTAAATGATACCCTTTTCATGACACAGGTTATAACGGCACTTCTAACGACACACAAAAAACGTCATAGAAGGTGTCATTAAAGCCCTCCCAATATACGAGCAAACGGGGCTGCTGGAATCATTTCATGCTTCGAACCGCATGGAAGAATTGTAATCATATGATCAAGACTGAATCCCCTGGTGGCTAAATTTAACACACCAGATCAGATGCATGTATCGGCGGATTGATTTCATGCAAGTTGAAGTTTGTTATATCGGATGGATTTGAAACAAGCCAAAATAATCATTTACAAACTACAAAACGCATGTGTTCAAATTTGGCATGACGATCACTTTGACATTTATGCCGGAGATAATCTAAATTAACTCGATCGTGTTTATTCAATAGAATCATGCAATTCTATTTTCTTCATATGCACGTTTAGCTAGTTTTATGTAGAATTCCGGCCCTCCGGATTTTCCTATAAATAGAAACGGAAGTACATAACTGGGAGGCACTGTGCTTTCGAATGCTTGTTTTTGCTCTCTGCACAAACCTTCTCGTCATTACAACCCCAAGCCACGGCCATGTCGGGAAGCCGAAAAAACATGCACCCCTTTTCATATTCGGCGATTCAATATGTGTTGCTGGCAATAATAACCACAACGACACAATTAGGAAGGCAAATTATTGGCCGTACGATTAAACTTTCTTCAAGAATCCGACCGATAGATTTTCGGATGGTCGCATAATCCCAGATTTCATCGGTATGATATAATACAGATATCTGCAGTTGACATATCAATTAGCTGTGTACTAAATGTAAGTATATATTGACATCTCAAGTTTATTGTCTGCAGCTGAGTATGCGTAGTTGCCACTTATCGAACCATATCTGAAACCCGGTAATCATGAGTTTACATATGGTGTAAACTTTGCTTCTGGAGGAGCGCTGGTGCTCTAGATGAAACTCGCAAAGGCTCTGTATATGAAATAATTCTGTTAAAAATGGAAGCTATGTGAAAACTGGTTACTCATTCCAATATATAGTTCACAATGTAAACTCATCAGCTATGTAATTAACTGTGTGAAAATCTAAATGCATGCGTCTAATAGATCAGTAATACGTGCAACTTAATTGTTTTCAGGTGATAGATGTTCATACTCAACTATCATATTTTGAGTGTGCTAGGAAAACGTTGAGGCAGAAACTAGGAGATGAAGGCGAAGGATCTACTGTCAAGAGCTGTATACTTATTTCGCATTGGAAGCAACGATTACGTTTTTCCATTTGAGACGAACTCCAGCACCCTTCGATCTTACTCTCCTGACGAATATGTAGGGGTGGTTATACGTAACATAACTGGAGTAATCAGAGTAAGTTTTTCATTAGTACTCGAGTATAACAATTTATAGTTATTAGTTAGATATCAAACATGCATGTTATGCTAATCAGACTCATCAATATTAAAACAAGTGTGTTCACTTGCCAGATTAACCAGCTTGATAACATTCGAAATAATTGTAAATTTGATATCATGAATATGAGCGGAAGTATACAAGAAAGGAGGAAGACATTTTGGGTTCTTCAGCATTTGGCCCCTCGCTTGTGTACCCTTCGCCTTAATACTTGAAGTGAGACAAAGTGGTGCATGCTTGGATGAAATTACACCATATATCACACTGCACAATACAGAATTTCCAAAAGTCCTGGAAAATCTAGAGAAAGAAATCGAGGGATTCAAATACTTATTTTCAGAATTTCATGACTTTCTTAAGGAAAGAATGAACTACCCTTCAAAATATGGTGCGTACATACTTGTGCAATAACCTTTTTCATTCTTAAATGATATATATATATATATATATATATATATATATATATATATATATATATACACATACGTGAATAACGTTATTCCTCTTTGTTGATACATCATTTTCTTGTCGAAGGTTTTGAGGAAGGAAAAGTGGCATGCTGTGGAAGCGGTCCGTATAATGGAATTCTAAGCTGTGGAGGGAAGAGAGGTTTGACTGAGTATGAATTATGTGAAAATGTTAGCGAGCATGTCTTCTTTGACTCGGGTCATGGAACTGAAAGAATTCCACCAGACCATACAGTTTGAAAGAACTGTTCGAAAGCAAGTACTACGTAAAGATGTCATGCTGGAGGAATATCAGCACAAGTGCACAACTCTAGAAATAATACAAATTCTCAATCACATTCAGATATTTTCAGTGGATGTATCTATATAGCAAAAATAAGTTTCACGTTGTTGAATGGGTGTACTACTTGTGCGTTTGCCGTCGAGGCTTGATCGACTAAGTTGCCTAGCTACCTCAACGTTCGCCATCTAATAAAGCTAATTTTAACCTTTAAATAAAAAAGGAAGATGCTCTTGCACATCCTTTTATATTATAGGTTTTATATGCATCCATGCCACTAGCTAGTTATCTCTTGCCGAACAAGAATAAAAGTCTTTGCTTCTGGAAGAGGCCAGTTCCATGCCATTACATGCAACTAAAATGCAGGTGTCTACTAGGGAAAGTTTATTCTCGAACACATAATGTTGTAACTTACAAGCAATCCAGATTCTACTCGCACGAAATTAAAATTAAACCAAAATGTTATAATTTTCAAGAGCAGATGTATGGCAACTTGAAACATCTATGAACAAGTCAATGAAGAGTGTAATATAAAAGATCATGACGTTCAATTGCTATGGTTTGGACTTTATATTTGATAATGGTTGTTTGACTTTCCAAAACCTCATGTGCTCGATCTGTTTCAGTTGAACCTGCCCTCAAATGCAAGTTTATAAATAGCAGAGGAAACAACAACCAGTGAAGATCACTGCATATCTAAAATGGCAAACAGCAGCTTCCATAAGTTTATCTTTGGTTTCTGTACAAGCCTTCTCATCATCACGACCCTAAGCCACAGCGTGAGTGCGTTGCCGTCGGAGGAACACGCATCCCTTTTCATCTTCGGCGACTCGATTTTTGATGCTGGGAACAATAACTACATCAACTCTAGCCTGCGCGCAAATTTTCCGCCATATGGTGAATCCTTTTTCAAGTACCCAACCGGAAGATTTTCCGATGGTCGTCTCATTTCTGATTTTATAGGTAACATCAGTATACCTTAAAGTTATATATATATATAAGGTTTTAAGAATACTATTGGAGAGTGAAAATTAATAACTTTACGTACCCAAATAATTGCTGTTCCAGCGGAGTACGCAAAACTGCCTTTCATTCCACCGTATCTACAGCCCGGCGATCATCAATATACATATGGTGCAAACTTTGCATCTGCAGGAGCGGGTGCTTTGGTTGAGACTAGCCAAGGTTTGGTATGTGACGTCTGATTTTGCACCTATATATATTCAATTATGTGGTTCACCAATTTACTAGTTCTATAATAATGCAATTGACCTTAATTAATTAATACTAAGAAAGATATATGTGTCTTGTATATACATAGCCGTGTATTGAAGATATTCTAACACGTATATGGCTATATAAAAATTTAGCTTGACTAAGCTTGTTAATAAAATGTTTATTTGATCTTCATTCAGGTGATAGACCTTAATACTCAACTTTCATATTTTGAGCGAGTTCGCGAGTTATTGACGAAGAACTTGGGGGATGAAGAAGCCAATACTCTGATATCAAGAGCTGTTTACTTGTTTAGTGTCGGAGGAAACGATTACTCGTATATTTTCGGGACAAACTCCAGCATCCTTCGAACCCAATCTCATAGAGAATTTGTAGGAACTGTTCTAGGCAACATAACTGCAGCGATCAAAGTAAGTTTCTCCGGCCCTTTTATACATATTGCTAACTCATAAAGGGGAAGATCAATAGTAATTATAAATTGATTTTCATTATTGTACCAGGAAATATACCAGAAAGGAGGAAGAAATTTTGGGTTTCTTAGCCTTGATCCTCTTGGTTGTTTACCGTTCGCAAGAGCAGTTGAGCAGGAACAAAAAGGTCGAGGATGCTTTAAAGAAATCTCACCGTACGTAAAACTCCACAATAAAGTACTTCCCAAACTCCTTCAGAAGCTGGAGACTAAACTCAAGGGATTCAGATACTCCCTTTCTGACTATAATGAGTTTCTCAGAGAGAGAATAAATCACCCTTCTAAATATGGTACATTTTCATTTTCTTGACTGCATATATATATATATATATGAAAATATTCATTTGCACAAAATCACAGCAAATCAATGAAAAATAAAGTTAAAAGCTCATTTCAACTACTAAAAGACTGTTGTACCCTAAACCACTCGCACTATCCTCTTCTTCTTCTTCCCCTTCATCCTCCTCGATCGTTTCTCTCTCTCCTCCCAAACCGTCGACGCGACCCGAAGCACATCACTAGCCCACACCTAGCTGGCCCGTTACGACTTCCCGATCGGGTTCTTCCCTCATCCGGAGTCGGTAACAAGAGTCCGACGACAGGTAACCGGTGGTATTCCGGTCAAGTCTTCTCTCTTCTATTTTCTTTCTCTATGCATATTTTACAGATGTGGGCAAAATATATAATCCTAAAATAATATTGTGTTTTAAGACTTTTAAGTAAAGATGTGTTTATTTGGGCACAAACACATTTCTATTTGAATCATTTAAATAGATTAAGAGTGGACCAAATTATTACTAAATAGACATTTATTGTATATACACACACATCTATATATATATATATGCATGTTAAGTTTTGATATGCATATATAACCTCTAACTTATTTACCCGCATAACTAGATAGAGCTCTGAGATCTCTTTTCTTGAGGAGGTTATTCACGAACTCATTGCACTTCCTTTTTGGCAAATTTAGGTTTTGAGGAAGGGAAGGTGGCATGTTGTGGAAGTGGTGCATATAGAGGAATTTTCAGCTGCGGAGGCCAGAGAGGTATCAGAGAGTACAAGTTATGCCCTAATGCAAGTGAATATGTCTTCTTTGACTCTGCCCATCTAACAGAAAGGGTCAATCAGCAATTTGCTAAGCTGTTCTGGAGTGGAACTCCCAATTCCACTTATCCTTACAATCTCAAAGCACTATTCGAATGAAATTATCTTAATTAATTAAATTCTTAATATATATGTAGAGGATACTAGATAGAGTTATCCATATGGGATCTGTATTGACATTTGAAATTGTGATATCGGTGACGACTCAAAGTTGTCATAATTTGTTTTAAATTACTAGATATGAGATATTTTGGAGCAAAGCAACCAAATATTTTTCTAAAATGAAGAAAATCCAAGATATAAGGAAGTTGTTTTTGAATAAATGAAACTGGATTTTATTGATAGATAAAAGCCAGAATAACGTTATATAAGAGCCCTGAAAAATAGGGCAATTGAAATCACCATTATATTGAAACCCTACGCTCATGTCAAAATAAGTCTAGCAGAGATAAAAATATCACTATACCATAGCAATAATATTAAAGTCTGCCGACTCTAACGCAACAACTACGCCGGATCTCTAGAAATTTCTATATAAATAGAATGCACACAAGTGCTTAGAATTCTAAACGGATTTATTGGCGACATAAAGCCGCTTAGAACTAGCAAAACTAATTTAATTAGACAAAGGAGATGTAATGGGCCAAGAATGAGAGTCCACCACCTAGTCCATTCGGCTGATTCGATCGGTCACGATCCATCTCGCCCATCCACCACCGACATGCCAACCTTTAACTGCCCAATCTGTGTTGATTCGACCTCGCTCGCGTCGAACCTAGATTGCCGATCAACAACCTAGACTTTGCAATTACGCTACCATAGCACATCACACAGGTTACAAACCAACTACGCCCAAGAAGCACAACCTCGTTGGCAATCCGAGCGCAATACTATCAGGAAGAACTTCAGATCAAACCTTCATTGTCAGATCTGAAGAGCATGGTATACCAATTAAAACAAAGATGACATCATAACCTTGTCGATCCACCTGTAAAAGCATGATTGAACCCCTCTTGAAACACTAAAACACCTATTTGGACAACCCGTCCGACAGCATATCCGAGATCAACAAGACCGGGGGCCATACGCTGACCTTGTTGCTGCCGGAAAAGCTGTTTTTGTAGCCTAGGGATGCCGATGGCTTTAGGGTGGTGTGGGAGAGTTTGGAGAGGTTTTAGGGTTTATGAACAAGATAGATATAAGTAAGTTGTTGAAGTTACTCTAACAAATTAAACATGGCCAAGGAAAATTTTATGTTGAGTTAATGCATAGCATGTATCAACTTTAAATTTTTTAAATATTCTTCACCGTTAGATATAATAAAACTAAGAATATATCTAATGAACTAGATTATTCAATAATGGTAACTTGTTTACACCGTAGCAAGTAAAAAAATTCTTTTCAAAATTTTAATTTATGTATGAAAATATAATAAAATATAAAGAAAGAGAAAAGAGGAAGACGAAGATTTGTATATTTTTATTTTCATTCCTATCCCATACGTGTGTACCTATTTGCTGAGAAGTAACCTATTAGGAAGAGACGTTATTTTTTTGTGAGAGTCTTTGGTTGTATGCATGATTCCTATTAGTTTTTGGGGTTATGATTTATGAAGACTCACTACAAGGAGAAGGTGTTTAGCCGACAAATTAAAAAACAAGCCGACAAAATTTTTTTTTGTCGGCTAAAGTGAACTTTAGCCGACGATAAATTATTTCATCGGCTAAGTTAAATTTTCATCGGCTAAAGTCAACTTTAGCTGACAAAATTTAATTTTCGTCGATTAAACTAATTTTTTCGTTGGCTATAGTCTGTGAACTTTAGCCGATAAAATTTGAAAAGTTTAGCTGACAAATTTAAGGTATTTAGTTGTCAAAAGTACCGTTTACTTAAAAAATTGCACTACGGATATTTCAGTGTCCGATTGACTATTGTGATACCAATCTGGAAGCGGAACGGTCGTACGAGTCAAACTCATTGTTTTACTATGATATATAGGCTTTTTTGGCCATCTGAGTTCGTTTACGGCGTCAAAATGTAGTTTTTCTAACCACTTAACACATGAAAACGCCTATATCTGAATCTATATGAGGTATTTTGGTCAAACCTTCAACACAACAAACTCTCACTATGAGACGCAACTGCCTATCTAAAAATTTTCAGACATCTACCCCACAATGATAGGGCTCCTCATAGGGATAAATAATGGTAAATAGTAGGCATGTTGTGATTCTGATGATCAAACTTCACAGCCAAAAATTCGACCATCTGATATGATCATTAGGTCAAAATATGTCTATGGTAAAGAATTCGACTTGATCCGATAAATTTAAAGGCTTGATCCGGACGGTCAATCCTGTAAGTCAAGCCCCTAAATTGCATTGACCGCAACTATCAACATTGAGACTTTACCGGAATTACGTGATTTTTTAACCGTACACGTATATCACCATTTCGGTCATATCTTATTTCAAGACTTTTTTGCGTTTGAAGTTTCTACGTAGAGTTTGTTTTTGAAACGAAACATTTACTTAAAACATAGTAAACAAGTTATACAACATTTGTAGGCATGTTGTGATTCCGCTGATCAAACTTGAGAAACAATAATCCGACCGTCTAATATGATCATTATGTCGAAATATGTCTATAGGAAAAAATTCAACTTGATCCGATAAAGTTAAGGGTTCGATCCTTACGGTCAATGCCGTAAGTCAAACCCCTTAACCCACGAAAATGGTCATTTGACTGTCTAAATTACGTATTTTGCCCGGACCTTCAACTGAAAATAGTTTCAAATCGATGAGACGCAACCAGTGGTATAAAAATTTTATGAAAAATAATCACCGGAGATAGAGCTACCTCTAGGGAGAAAGAATGGAAAATTGCATTGACAACAACTATCGGCACCGAGACTTTACCGGAATTACGTGATTTTTCAACCATAGACGTATTTCACCATTCTGGTCATATCTTTTTTCATGAATTTTTTTCGTTTGAATCTTCTACGTATAGTTTGTTTTTGAAATAGAATATTTATTTAACACAGTAAACAAGTTATACAAATTAGTAAGCATGCTATGATTCTGATCATCAAAATTCACAAAAAAAATCTGACCATCAGATATCATAATTATATTGAAATATGTGTATGGAAAAAAATTAATCTAGACCTGACAACGTTATGGGTAAGTCAATCCCGTAAGTCAAACCCCTAAACGCACGGAAACAGTCATTTGACCATCTAAATTATTTATTTTTGCCGCACCTTCAACTAAAAATAATTTCAAATAGATGAGACGCAACCAATGGTATAAATTTTTTTTATTTATTATAGCATAGCCGACGAAATATTAGGGTATTTGTCGGTGAAGGTTTTGGGTTTATGGTTTTGGCCGACAAATTTATTAAAATTCGTCGGTTAAAGTTAAATAAATAAATAAAATATATAAAATATAATTTTAAAATATAAGTCATTTTAACCAACAAAATATATTAAAATTCGTCTGCTAAAGTTAATTAAATAAATAATATATTTAAAATATAAGGCACTTTAGCCGACGAAATATATAATTTTGTTGGCTAAAGTACCCTCAAATTTTCAATTTTTTTTACTATCTTTCATTCTTCTCCTCCTCCTCCTCCTCCTCTTCATCTCTCTTCCTCCTCCAGCGGCAACTCCTCATCCTCCTCTCCTCTACTTTCCTCCTCCTCTCATTCTCCTCCTCTCCTTCTCCTCCTCCTCCTCCTCCTCCTCCTCCTCTCTTTCTCCTTCTCCTCTCCCTCTCCTAGCCTTCTCTTCCTCCTCCTCTCCTCCTCCTCCTCATCCTTCTCCTCCTCCACCACTGGCGGAAAAACGAAAAATTAATCAAAAATACAAAAAAAAAAATAACTATAGCCGACGAAATTTATTAAAATTCGTCGGCTAAAGTTAAATAAATAAAATAACTATAGCCGACGAATTTTATTAAAATTTGTCGGCTAAAGTTAAATAAATAAAATAACTATAGCCGACGAAATTTAATAAAATTTAGTTGAGTAAGGTCCAAAAATTTGTTGCCTAAATTCCAGATTTTAAGCGACGAAAAATTTCTTCATCAGCTAACTAAATGACTTTAGCCGACGGCTTTTTCCAGTCGACTTTTTAGCTGACGAAGTTTCGTCGTCTAAGACTTTAGCCGGCGAAATTTTTTACTTAGCCGATGAAATTTTTTCGTCGACTAAAGTAGTTGTCCTGGTAGTGACTCCTTTTAACTTGATTATTGATTGGTGGAATTTAGTTATTTCGAACGAGTGCCATTGTAAATGGATTTTGGTGGAGACGGGAGAGTGTAGAGAGAAGGTAACGTGATCCAAAAGGGAATGGATTTTGGTGGAGACGGGAGAGTGCAGAGAGAAGGTAACGTGATCCAAAAGGGGGTTTTTTGAAGAATGGTGATCCAAGAGTTTCGATTCAACAAAAATAAAAAAAACAAAACATGTTAAGCAATAAAACTTGATATAGGTTTAGAGCACATGTGTACCTATGAAACATCGGATGTGTTGTTAAACAAGTAAAATGTTAATAATATAAGTATATTGTCGTTGACACATTTATGTTGTAATGAAGATCTTTATATTGTAATTATTGTCCTTTAAGAAGTTTTGATCTTTGTGACGATGTTTTTACTTAGTTTATCTACCATTGAGGTGAAAAGTTGTAATCAAGGTCGATTCCGTGGCAAATTTTTTGTATGAGAACCATTTGATTCATAAGATGATGAATTGTTGAAAAAGTAGTAATCAAGCTTGTATATGTAGTAATTTTTTTAATTACAAGTTTGAGAACCATTTTACCAATTTGACTACATATTGTCATAATAGTGATAAAACTGATGTACATGTAGTAAATAAGGCACAAGTCATTGTTTGTCTAATTGAGCCCTTTATCTTATAACTAATACCGTACTTTATGTAAATTTTGTTGTAATTGAGATAATTACTCATAATACAACATGTTTTACTATAAATTACAACAACTAAGGTATAACTGGTAATTATGGTCGTATTCTTGATATTACTTAGAATACGATCATTTTTACAAAAAGAACAATAATTTTATCTCTAGTGACAATAATATTGTAAATATTAGTAATAATACAAAAAATATCTAAATTAGTTAATCTTGTAAAATATTTCATTTTTAAGTAACTATGGTTCTTTTTAAGTAAATTACACTATTCATGATATATTTACAACAAATACCATATTTATCGTATTTAGTCTTAATTACAGTGGTAAACGAAGTAATTACAACATTTATGATCTTCATTACAAATTTTTGAACAATTCATGTTTAATCCAATTAAAATGTCATTAAAACTGTAATTTTTTACACATGGCACAATATATATTACTGGATGACATGTATCTGTACAACTAGTTTTTTCATTTTGATGTATTATTTTAAAATAGTTGATGTATACTTTACTTGTACAACTAGTTTTTTCATTTTTATGTATTATTTTAAAATAGTTGATGCATAGTAGAGGTGGCAAACAGGCCGGCCGGCCCAGCCTGGCCTGACCCGTTTAATCAGACTTCGAGTCGTGTTTGGGCCGACCCACGTCTTAACAAGCTCGAGCTTGAACCGGCTCATTTACTCAAATCTAAGGCACAGCCTGGTCCACTATCCATGCCCATAACATATTAGGCCTTGCTCGGGCCAGACCCTTTAACAGGCTCGTTTCTAGTTAAAAATAGAAATTAATCGAAAATTGATATCATAGTATACCAAAACAAAAACAAATGAAAAATAATTCAAAATTTCTATCAATTATTTTTTTTATTTGCCAACAAACTAAATAAATATATGATATATGAATCATATGATTATTATTTATACTTTGTAATGTTTTAGCAAAACTTCTTATGGGTTTAAGAGAATCAAAATGAATAATTATTAGTATTTATAAGTTATTGTTCACACTTAAAACAAATTTTATATTATTTATAAATATATAATCTTCATATTATAAAGAAAAAATATATATTTTATAGCTGGCCGGCCCGTGGGTCTTAACTTATCGTGCTTGGGTCGGGCCGGACCTATAACGGGCCGGGCCAGTGGACTCATTTTTCTAGGCCCGGCCTGGCCCATTAAGATAACGTGTTTGGGCCGCGTTGGACCGGTAGCGTGCTCGTGCCGTTCCGGGTCACTTTTAAACGTGTCATGCTCGTGTCGTACCCGTGTTTTACGGCTCGTTTGCCATCTCTAATGCATAGTATACATCAACTCACCCTAGCCTTACCTGTGGATTAACAAGTTAGAGAACAATGTAATTAATATGAATGACGATCTATGACAGACGTTCAATTGTTTTGCTTTGGAATTTTTATTGATAATAGTTGTTTAATTTTTCAAAAGCTTATATATATATTTGCTCGATCCATCTGTTTCTGTTAAGTTCCACTTGACAAAAAAACGCATGCATGCCCTTACAAGTAGCAACTGAAACTAAAATTGGTGAAGATACAACATTGCATCCAAAATGGCGGCAAACACTAGCTTGCATGTTAATGGTAGTTTAACTTTCCAAAGGCTCATATGATTAATATCTGATCTGTTTCTGTTGCATGTTAATGGTTGTTTGACATTCCAAAGCCTCATATGCTCGTTAAATAGCTACTGAAACTACAAATGTTGAAGACCACTGCTTGTAAAATGGCAGACACCAGCTTCCGTAATCTTACCTTTGGTTTGTGTACAAGCCTTCTCATCATCACGACCCTAAGCCACAGCGTGAGTGGGTTGCCGTCGAAGGAACATGCATCCCTTTTCATATTCGGGGATTCAATATTTGATGCCGGAAACAGTAACTACATCAACACCAGTTATCAGGCAAATTTTCAGCCATATGGTGAAACCTTCTTTAAGAACCCAACGGGAAGATTTTCGGACGGTCGCCTAATTTCGGATTTCAGAGGTAACATATAGATACTTAACTATCAGTCTATCAAGTATAGGAGTACTTGAATATTTAGAGTAAAAATAGCTTTGCCCTAATATTTACTGTTACATCTGAGTACGCAAAAGTACCAATTATTCCACCGTATCTACAGCCCGGCCACCAGCAATTTACAAATGGCTCAAATTTTGCATCTGCAGGAGCTGGTGCCTCATTTAAGTATTTATGTATGTAGTTCCCAGTTAATTAACTAGTTCTATAATCATGTACATGAAATGAGAATGACCTTAATTAACTGTATTCAAAAAGCCATGCATGCACAAGCTAGGTTCTATAAAAATCTCATGAGACTTGTCTGTGCTTGACAAAGCTTTCTAAAACAATTTTTATTTCCCTGATCCTTGTTTCATGTGATAGACCTCAAATCTCAAATTTCAAATCTTGAGCGAGTTCGTGAGTCACTGAGGAAGAGTTTGGGGATGAAGAAGCCAAGACACTAATATCAAGAGCTGTTTACTTGTTTAGTGTCGGAAGCAACGATTACTCGCACATGTTCAGGACAACTCCAGCATCCTTCGAACCCACTCTCACAGAGAATTTGTAGGATTGGTTCTAGGCAACATAACTACAGCGATCAAGGTAAGCCGAAGTACTCCAAAATAAATGACTCAATACATTTCTCATTTTCATACATAAGGTAGTTACTAATGTTAATTGGTAATAAATTAGTAATTGAGTGAATGATTGTAACAGGAAATATACAACAAAGGAGGAAGAAATTTTGGGTTTCTTAGCCTTGATCCTCTTGGTTGTTTACCATTCTCAAGACCATATATTGGGGAAACAAGGTGGATGCCTTGAAGCCATTACACCATATGTAGAACACCATAATGAAGAACTTCCCAAACTCCTTCAGAAGCTGGGAACTGAACTCAAGGGATTCAGATATTCGCTTTCATCTATAATGAGTTTCTTAGTGAAAAGATAAATAACCCTTCTAAATATGGTACATTTTGATTCCTGCGTGGTTTTGTCTGTATATGCACATTACTAACCTGTAACTGTTGTTTTGGTCTGGCTCTTATTTAAGGAGGTTATTAAATTTTTTTTGTTCCTTTTGATAAATTAAGGTTTTAAGGAGGGGAAACCGGGCATGTAAAATTTAAAATCTGTAGAAATTTAAAATATATATATTCTGTTTCTAAAGAAAAGCACATACAACATTTTTACTCTAACAGAAGAGAAATCATTTTTCTTTCCGTCTAACCCAGGTTTGAACCCCACATGTTACCATTTTTTAACTTTTTAGGGGGTCACTTTTTAAAACTTTTTAGAGGACCACAATTTTCTTCTTTGGCCCAACCGTGCTATTTTTTGTCTGTTCCAAATAAAAAAACTCAACTATGACCCAAGAGTAATTAGTGTTTCTCATTTTTTCTGTTCTAAATAAAAAAACCGTCACTTTTCTTTTCTAAAATTAATTTCATTCCCTTCTCAATATAGAAAACTTTTTTCCTTCACCATATAAGAAACTATTTTCCTTCTCCGTATTGAAAACTCATAAGTAAACTATATAGAGATATTAAGTTTCAACATCAAACAAGATCGATAGTCATTATTGTTACGATGTCTCCTATTAGAAGACAGAAGTCTGGAGCTCAAAAAAGAGAGAAGAGAAACGAGCAATACCACTGAAAAAATCTCAAGCAGGATCAATGGATAAGTTTATGGTTAGAAAGAAAAAGACAAGTACTTCAATTCAAAATATGGTGAACGATCAAGAAGATGAGCATACTAATGATCATGATGAGATCATGAATACTCATGAGGATTATGGTGAAGAAGAGAGGAAAATCATGATGAAACCATGAATACTCATGAGGATTTTGGTGAAGAAGAAAGAGAGGAAAATCATGATGAAACCATGAATACTCATGAGGATTTTGGTGAAGAAGAAAGAGGAAAATCATGATGAGACCATAAACACTCATAAGGGTTATGTTGAAGAAGAAAGAGTGAAACATCAAGATCAGACCATGAACACTTATGTTGAATGTTGATGACCCAGGTAATTGTGATAAGATTAACCACAACATTAGAGATTTTTTTGATTGGAAGAGGACCTCAAAGAGACCATGGTAACCAGTACCCAAAAATCGTCAAGGAAAACATTTTTCTTTAGAGCATTTTTTATCGAAATTTACCAAATGGCGAGAAGCAAGATCAAAATTGGCTAGAGTACTCAGAATCTCTAAACATAATATTTTGCTTTTGTTATAAGTTGTTTAAAACAGACGCGCAGAAGATTACTTTAGGTAACATAGCAGATAAATGATTCAGTGGCTGGAAGAATAATCATCGGAAACTTAAGGCTCATGAAACATGTAATGTGCATGTTACTTGTATGAAAAAATGGATCGAAATGAAAATAAGGCTACAAAAAAAAATACAACAATTGATAAACAGTGGCAAGAACAAATATCGAAAGAGAAAGAGCATTGGAGACAAGTATTACTCAGGATACTTGCTATTGTTAAAAGACTTGTAAAAAATAATTTAGCATTTTGTAGAGATAACGAGAGGCTCGATGTGGAGAATAATGGATTTTATTTGCAAATGATTGAGATGATAGCCGAATTCGATCTAACAATGCAGGAGCACGTTCGACGCTTTCTGAGTCATGAGACGCACTATCATTACCTTAGTCACAAAATTCAGAATAAAATGATATAGATGTTAGCAAGTGAGATAAAACAGTCAATTGTTACGAGTATCAAAGATGCAAAATATTTTTCAGTAATAGTGGATTGCACTTCTAATGCAAGTAATGAAGAGCAAATGTCTCTTATGGTACGGTGTGTAAATATTTAAAGGAGATGGGTGGTTGTTTCCCTAATGTCTGGATTGCATATAGAATTTTATTGACGACACCGGTCACAGTTGCATCTGCAGATAGAAGTTTCTCAAAGTTAAAGTTGATCAAATCTTATCACCGATCAACTATGTCACAAGAAAGATTGAATGGTTTATCTATGTTGTCCATAGAGAAAACTATTAGAGATAAACTTGATTATGACAACATGATTTGTACTTTTACAGCTAAAAATGCTAGACGAGCAAAGTTTACGTGCGTGATACAATTGTAACTAATAAGCGTGATGGCCTAGCCTCCCACTAGGATCCAGCCATCAAAAGAAAAAAAAAATTGTAAAATTATTTCTGTATTTCAAATTATCTTAGTATGAATAAAAGTTTAATTTTTTTATATTAATAAAAAATAAACTATGTTCGTCTATTTGCTGCAACACATCTTTTTATATTGCTATTTATTGTATATATATATATATATATATATATATATATATATATATTTACGAGACCACATTTGTATTATTCGTCTCAAGCTGTCAAAATCTCAGGATCGACCCTGTGGAGACAGTGGCATGTTGCGGAAGTGGTCCGTTTAGAGGAACTTCAGCTGCAGAGGAACCAAAAAGAGTGATTTATGCCCGAATACAAGTGACCATGTCTTCTTTGACTCAGGTCATCTAATAGAAACGGTCAATCAGCAATTTGCTACGCAATTCTGGAGTGGAACTCCCAATTCCACTATTCCTTACAATCTCAAAGCACTATTCAAAAATTGAAATTAACCAAGTACCTAGTTTAGCTTGCTTATGTATACAAGATAGAGATTATCATATGAGGTTGTCCACAGTACTGAAATGTATACAATACACTCATTTGTTATTAATTAAACAAAAATAACTAGTTAAATAAGTAAAATTTACAGCATTGACAACAAAATTACTATATTTATTTTACACATTCATATATATAACCGGACTAAATTACTACAACAACAACAAAGTTGTATATAAACTTGTAAACTGTCCTTAAGTTGAGTAATTATCACTAATAGAACAAATATTACCCAAGTAATGACTATCTTTACCAAAACGATCGAGCGGTTGTTACTCCATTTGATCCCACTAGTCATCTTAAGAAGAATCAAGGTGATAGCGTGTCTCAATTGGAGTATACACAAATTCTTAGAAGCTTGATGTACATAATGAATTGTACAAGACCCAATTTAGCATATACTTTAAGTAGACTTAGTAGATACTTACATAATTCGGGAAAGGATCATTGGGTTGTGTTAGTAAGAGTGCTCAAATATCTAAAATTAACAATGGATTATGGATTGCATTATACTAAATATCCTTCTAAAACGGAAGGATATTGTGATAATAATTGGATTTCAAATCATTCGGAAAGTAAGTCCACAAGTGGTTATATATTTACACTTGGTGAAGCCACCGTATCTTGGAAATCATCAAAGCAAACAGTAAATACATGATCAACTATGGAAGCAGAGTTTGTAGCTTTGGATACAGCCGCAGAAGAGGCGGAATGGCTAAAAAACATCCTAGAGGGTATTCCATTGTGGCCAAAGCTCGTAACGGCCATTTGCATACATTGTGATAGTATGGCTGCTCTTACGAGAGCAAAGAATCAAATGTACAATGGCAAATCAAGGCATATAAGGCCACATCACAAAACAATACGAAGCTTGCTCAAAATGGAATCATATCCATTGACTATGTAAAATTAAAGGAAAATATTGCGTATCCTTTGACAAAAGGCCTTAATAGAGAGCAAGTAGTATTTACATCGAGGAGAATGGGCTTAAAGTCAATACAATGAGTCAATACTTGACGGAAACCTAACGTAATAACATTGGAGATCCCATGGTCTAGGTTCAATAGACAAACTAGTTGGGGAAGACTCAAGGAGCATAACACACACACATATGCTCATTCTTATGATAAATAAATGTGTGTATAATCTGTTGACGTAAAATGGATGAATATTATTATATTCTTAATAATGCTGATAGCCTTTAAAGGTGGGATAGTGCGGACTATTCATGATTGGTATTACCTATGTGAGATTGATGTGGGTCGCCTCTTTGAGAACCGAGATAGCTAAGTTCTTTAAAATTCTCATGAAGAAGGAGTTGTTTAAGACCGAAATGAACACAACCGTAAGAATTTAAAATGTGTATAGATAAGTTATGTGGGATATTTATTGTCTCGATTTACTACACAACATGAATAGTTCAAGACTTCAGTTCACTGTTTCACAAAGTGAATCCGATAAGTACTCCCTACGAAAGGTTCAAGTCCAAAAGACACATTTTCTGATGCATCTCATATCTAGTTTCTCTGAAATAGAAATAAGTTCCTAAATTCTCTTATTTTCTATTCAAATATGGGGTATTGTTAGAGTTTGAATAGAAAATGTGAGGTATTATTAGAACTTGTCTCACATTGAAGAAGAATTAAATGCAATATATATTTATAAGGAAATACTCATATGAGGTATTAAATGGATTAAATGTCTTGTGTGGGCTTGGTGGGCTTTTCTATTGGGTTTTCAATAGAAAATAAATATATATTATTTAAAAGTCAAAGATGGGCCTTGGGCCTCGGGGCTCTTGAGCTCTATTGAAATAAAATCTGTTTTAAAATTTTGAAATAATAATATTATTATTATTATTTGAATTTTAAATTCGGATAAATTCAAAAAGGTATAACTGTTCAGGACAGTTACAACTATTTGAACAGTTACGTCTTTTCAAATTGACTTTTATTTAAAAACGACCTTTTAGTCGTTGTTTCCCATCAAACGATCTGCTCTTCTTCTTCCACCCCAAAACATATTTCTGAGAAGCACAAAGTAAGTTCGTCAGGGTCAAGTTCTTGTGCAAGAACTTGAACCAGATAGTTGTATCCTCTAGATAGACGTCCGAAACTGCAGCACGAGTGGGGGCGAATTTCTGTCTTAAGTCACTGCAAAGCAGGCATCTATCTGATCAAGTTAGTGAATTTAATTTCAATTTCGTTGTTGTTCTTTGATTTCAATTCAATTATTATTAGATATTTATTGTTTGCTTCGAAGATTATAGATTGATTCTAACATTAATTATATATCAAAAAACTGGACAAACTATCCTCCCAGTTATGTTGTGCGACTTGTGCCCCTAGAATCTTAAAGCACTATTTGAAACTGCTGATTAAACCCATCGATCAAATTGACAGTTAAACAGTGAAGTGATTCCGGCCACTTGCAAAATACTACGGGCCGGGACATTATTGGAAATAAGGTTAATTTATTGTAGAGAGTTTTTTAGGTAAATGGGAAAATCTCAATGATCATAGATTATAACGACCGAAAAGGCCAATTAAGAAGATCCGGATCCTCAAGCTAACAACGTATGTTTACAAAATAAGCTAAAACTAAGAATTTAAAAAAATAACCTCAGAAACTACATCCAAAAAGGTGGATCTATCAAACTAAAAAGCAATGAACCTACTATAACCCTAATGTCATTCTCTTCTTCTCCTATTAGAGGCTTAAGACTCCAATGATGTATCTTTCATCGTTAAAAGAAGACGAGAAAGACAAAAGGGCTTTAGTAGGGATTTGTCCTAGTCTAACTAGGAGATCATTCCTCCTCAGCCTCTGTCTCGAGACCCGTATCATTGTGAGACTGCACCATCACCCCGGGTTCCATGGAGTCCAAAATCGACCCCTCGGGCTCTGGTTTCTTGTTCTTGCTTCCTCTTGGACATCTCATTCATCTCTTCTTCTTCTTCTGTGACTTCTTTAGAGATATGTTTGTCCTCTTAATCCCCAATCTACCATCCTCAGCTAAGGTAAGCCCCATCTCTTCCGGCACCAGTGGCGTCGGCATGAATTCTAAGGCATACCTCGCCCTTTTGCCTCCAGTAGATACTTCCTCCTCTCTCTCATGGCAAATGCCGGTCACCCACATTGGGGAAGGAAATTTGGTGACTTCTCGGATAGTAACCGATTTTTTCACTTTGGGAAACAAAGATGCTAACGAGGGCGACCCCGGAACATGCAGAGTTTGTGAGGAATTGGCTCTGAAAACCATAGGTGGAGCCGAAGCTGTCAGGGTCGGATTGTTGACAGGTGTCAGAGTCGCCTCGACTTCAAGAGGAGATGCTTCCCCTCCATGGTTAATCATCGAACATGACCTGCAATGACCAAAAAGTATTTCATACCTATAGGATACCAGGTTCACATCGGGAAAGACCCTAATTCGGCACTCCAATCGAACTGGTTGATTCGAAGGTAAGGAGACACGAACCCTAGCTACTCTCTATTGGAATCCCTTGTTATCAACTTGTAGGACATGACCAATTGTCTCAACAACCAATCTGGTCGTGGCCACCGTGTTCAGAGCCGACTACAAGCCTTGGATTTCCACCCAGATCCACACAAAGTCGAGAGGAACAACTATGATGTCCGAGAATCCATCATAGTCATTGAGGAGAAGCATGGCTCTCTGATAAGCCTAGGGTCCTCCTCTCTTAACCCTAGCCACGCCCTTCTGGTGAGTGAAGGTGAACAGAAAATGTTCACCCCTTGCTTGGACTTCCACCAGAGTTGTAAGCTTCCACATGGAGCAGATGGCACTCCTAAATGCCTCGAAGGCGACCATCTTAGATGTGTTTAGCCGGAACCCTCGAGATTGCTCAGATCCATCGGTTCTTCTTCACTGCGCAAGGAAAGCTTCGAGATGAAGCTTGCCGTTACCGATGCAATCGAGACTGCAGAGGTCTTCCTCGTCATGGAGATTGCTGCCATGGAGTTGTGGAGTTGGCGACACAGCTGCTACAAAACCCTAACCCTAGGAGAGTGAGAGTTTTTTTGAGCCACGGTATAATTTATTGTAGAGTTATGATCAGAATAACAGTACTAATCGAACTCAAAAGAGGCCAAGGGGCCAGAGAAAGTCTAATGATCAAGCATCAAAGATGAGATAGTCTCCAGCCAAATATGTTTCGGATATCCCAAACCCAAGCAAGGTCAGGCCTCAATCACAGCCATTATCCCCACAGCAATAATCGAACTAGGAATTGCATATGCACCAAGCAAGTGACTCTTATAAATTTATAATCCCTAATATAACACCATAACCACCTTATACTCCCTCTTCATGTTTCCATGAAACATCAGACTTAATCTTCACCCAACTAAGACTCCAAGAGAACGAAGGTGGAAGCCATTAACTTCAACTAATTAATCTAGATTCACGACAGGTTATATGTAAATATGTAATAGGATCATTCTTTTGAATTTCTCTTCAGTGACTAGATAGTTTTCTTCAACTTTAAGTTCATATATTATTCCAAAGATGTTGAATATATATATATGTAAAGCTGCATAAATTTTCTCCAGCTAGTTAATCTAGAATAATATATATCCAGTTTGTTGAGTCCACACTACTACACACATACACATCAACGGCGTTTGAAAAACGCCATTGAATGTTTTTAATGGCGTTTTAAACAACGTCTCGAGACGTCGTAAAAACCGGCGTCTTCATTTTCTCCAGAGTTTTACGGTGTTTAAAAAACGTTATAGAATTACATTTCATGACATTTAACAAACGTCATAGAATTACATTTAACGGCGTTTTCAAAATGTCATTAAATTTAACGGTGTTTCCAAAACGCCATGAAAACTATATTCAATGACGTTTATGAAACGCCATGAATGGTTTTCTAGTTTTTAAAAAAAATAATAATTGATTTTCTAAAATGCAAAAAATCAATTATCTATTTGGCTATTGACAAAAAATATTACACATAACAAAGAGAAAACTTCCACCACTGTAAATTTTATTACTTGTTTACAAATTCAAGTATACATAAGCTAAGAAAAAGATAAAAAAAAAATTGGAAAAAAAAGATATGTCAAGTACATATAATACATAATACAGATAAAAACAAACAAAAATAAAATGATGTCCAAATGTACATTCCTATTCTCTAGAACAGTACCAAAGTTGTATACTTGATCTCTCTTCTGATTATTCTCTTCTTTTCCTTATTTCTTATTGTTGCTATTTTTGGAAAGAACCAATTGCATGTCAAATTGAAAGAATGACAAAACTATGGATCAAATTCGATAACCAAAGGCTTATTGTTAATATGTAATCAAATGTACATCTTATCTATTAACTATTTAATAACATGAAACTTTCTTGATGAGATTTAGACAAGAATTAACAATTTCATACATGTTAAAAGCTTGAAAGCTGCTAGCACACACCTCAAGTAACAAGCATATGTTTTTACCTCTTTGGAAGTAATTGCATAAATCTGTCTAGTTGCATGTCAGAAGTATTTGTTTCCTATCTCACCAACTCATGATTACGTACCTTTAACATGTTCCTATAACACAAAACAAGACTCAGAAACTAGAACAAATTATTAGTATAATATTTTGAAAGACAACTTCAACAATCTATGTAATGAACCTCTGCAAGTGGACAAGCCATGTTTTCCAATTAGGCTACTTAAAGACTTGTACAGAAGAACGGAAGTTTTAAAATTGTACTTCATTCCTCAATTAAAACTGGATTCCATATATATATATAATGCTTTTGACCTTCACACACAAAAACCCTGCAAATACAGAAACCCAACAACTCAAAACTCCAATTTAAACTAACAACTTCTTACAGACCAAATATATAGCAGAAATAGTGAAACCCTCCACTCAATATATAAAAACCCAGAATATCTTATATATCCATACATGTAAAAAACTAATTTCATCACCAAGCTGAAAATATCATTGTAAAAGAGAAAGCAAATAAATATGAACCATGCAAATGTATTTTGAAACTGCAATATAAAATAAAATTTTTGTTAACACTTGAAAAACTAAATGTGCAAGACTGTGAGCTCAACATGTTTGCCAGCACAAGAGCTAGTTTTGCTGATCTTATAACCAAAGGTATACTAAACAAATGCAGTTGGTTGTACTCATCATATTCTTAAAATAAAACTCCCACACTTCTTTTACAAATAAACCTACATAGCTTCTTTTGCATAACTGAAGTGGATATAAAAAACACACCTACAATAATTAAAACGAGTATAGGCTGAATACTTAAGTTCATATGAAGGTATACTAAACAAATGCAGTTGGTTGTACTCATCATATTCTTAAAATAAAACTCCCACACTTCTTTTACAAATAAACCTACATAGCTTCTTTTGCATAACTGAAGTGGATATAAAAAACACACCTACAATAATTAAAACGAGTATAGGCTGAATACTTAAGTTCATATGTATCCCAGTGATAATGGATCTCAGTGACTTTTGACATTTGTTCATATGTATGGGATAAGTGATAACCCTCCTAGACTACTTAAGTTTTCACATTTGTCAAATATCACTACCATAATATAGGAACTAATCCTATCTGATCAGCCAAGAGCTGACTCTTCAGTCAATGTATAAATTAGAATTCAGGTATTTGGAATCAGAACTGTATGATTTCATATCAAAATAATCAAATCAGCTAACAAGAAAATATGTATAAATATGGATAACTCTACAATAATTACAAAACACATTGAAGGCTATTCAAATGAGGTCTCAAAAAACAAGTCCAACAAGCTACTTTCTACTGCAATTTTCAAAGACTCATGACACGTGAGCAATCCACCACATCAAAAGTAAAGCAAATTGAAAATCCACACTAACAGTAATTAAGCAAGACAAGTTCTTCACACAACAAAAGGAGAGCTACACAAAACATCTATATAAAATCTCTGTTTCGTTTCACTTATAAACAAATCGATCGCTGATACTTGCAAATTTAAAGTAGCACTACTTGGGTTTTGAAGCACAACCCAAAAAAAGTCTCAAATCCAAAAAAAAACAAAACAAAATACAAGCTAGCAGCTTCACATCAAATTTGATAAACATAAGCATAGGAAGAAATTGAAGAACTGTTGAGTATAATAAACTCATACTCATCAATTACTCAAGTTAAAAACGCAAAGTTCAAAGATAGAACCCTAGATTTCGAAGAGAAACACAAGCCCAAAGTATAGAAAAAACCTGGGGCTCATCGATTGAAGGAGAGGGATGATCTCGACAAGGTCCTAGAAGAGGTTGGGGTTGGCGGCGGGGGAGGACTGAGTCAGCTGGGATGAGTTGGATTCCCAGATCGAGAATATCATCTTCATTCTATTCGTCGGTGGAGACGGCGACTTCTCAGGCCTGAAGATCGGAGCAAGTTCCAGCCTCAATATCTTTTCCATCTCCGGTGAGGGGTCCTCTTCTTCTCGGTCTGACGATCAGAGGGAGGTGCTTAGAGTCGAGAGCGAAAACCACAAGAGAGAGGATGAGCGTCCTTTTTTTGTTTGGTCGATAGGTAGACGAAGGTTGGTAGAAATTGGTCGCCAGGTTGAAATTATTTTGGGCTTTTGACAGCCCAAATATGACTTTTACAAACATCATGGATCTCGAAATAGGTTACGGCGTTTTGCAAACGCCATAAAAGAATCTTACGACGACGTTTGATAAACGTCATAAATTTTAACGGCGTTTCTAAAACGCCATAAATGCTTTGAAAGTTTAACGGCGTTTCTAAAACACCATAAACTAATCGTATATGTATGCGATATAAAAATCAATGACGTTTTTACACTTTCAATGGCATTTGACGATAAAACGCTATTGATGAAGTGTCATCAATGATCATATTTGTAGTAGTGCCATATATATTCTTTAATCCAAACCTATGGTATATAGATCAACACTTTGATTTCTTCAGAACTTTCGTTTTAGTTTCTCCTCTATGACCAGCTTTTTTCCGAGTTTGATCAAATATTTTTCTCCACAAAAGTTGAACAATGTTCATGATTTTGCTTGTTTGAATCGTATTGTACTATTGTCTTGGTAAAAAAATGTAATATAATCTTTCTAGTCCACTATCAAATGGTGATTGGATTCATTTACCTCGCACCTGTATACTGCAGAAGATCTATAAATAGTTAATAGGTAGCAAACCAACTAGATATAACGCAGGCACAAAATAATTTGATCACCATACCATCAATACCATGGCAACTTCAAGGTTTTGTTTTTTTTGTGTTGGCCTTCTTTGCTAGCCTTGTTATTCCGGGCAGTTGTCTTGGTCATTTCTTTGTTCAAAAGGCACCGTTAGAGTGAATAATTTTTCTCCTCCAATCATGCCTCAATATCTGCCTAACTGATTTTATTTATAATTATTGTGTATATTTGCATTCAATTGTAATTGCATAATCATAGCACCTAAGATTATAGCAGCAAGATTATTGTTGTGTGTAGTGCATATATAATGTAAAAGTTATATTGATAATAGATCAAGGGAAATCATATCCAACATGATATCAGCCTAAACATCGATCCTTACATGTGCTTACACCTTTCTCCCAAGTGTTTCCTGTGTGTTTTCTTAAGTTTTTCTTTTTCGGTGATCCTTCATCCCCCTACTACTATAATCCCAAAGTCATATAATTCCTTCCCTCTATTCTCGTTTTAATTAAATTCTTTGATTCAATCTTCATTCCACTTTGTTGTCCATAGTTTTTCTTCAGTTCCATATATTTATATTCAAGCTCGCATATCTACTATTTGATTTCCCCAGTCATTCAGATTAAAAAAATCTCCTACAAATGATTACGAACTTCGGTTCTTGTCAATCATCCTTCCAACAACACTGGCGACATGTTGCACCTTCGTCCTTCCAGCGGTGACACAATATACCTGACTCTTCTTCTCCTACATGGATGGTGCCCTATACTACACAAGGACAAATCCCTGCCGTCCCATTTGTTGGTGTCCATTGTGCACCTGACTCGATCAGGTACCCAGATACAGGCGTAACTCACCACATGACGGCTCTGCTTGTTCATAATCCACGACCATATGTTAGGCCTCATAATGTTTATATGAGAAGTGAGGACTCAATGTCCATTTCCCATACTGGTAACATTCCCCTATCTTGAGGGTCTTCAGCCTTCTATCTTCAAAATGTTTTTCTTATTCCGTCAATTTAGAAAAATCTTATATCTGTCGCTCGTTTTACCAAGGATAATCTCGTTTTCTTTATTTTTGCTCCAGATTTTTATCAAATTTATTGTTTACGTACTGGTCATCTCTTGTTTCAGTGCTCTTGTAAAGTTGGTCTTTATCCCTTCAATTTGTCTAGTACCTTTACTCCTCCACTGACGCTTGCATCTATCCATTCTTCCATCTGGCATAATCATTTGGGTCATCCTTCTTTCAGTGTTTTCGCTCGTGTAGGTTCTTTCCTTGACTCTAAAATTTCTTCTCCTACTTTTTGTCGAGATTGTACCATTAGCAAATCTAGCCAAGTACCCTTTTATTCTAATGAAGCATCTGCTACATCCTTTTTCAAAATAATTCATAGTGACGTTTGACAGTCCCTCACTTTATCCTTTAGTGGATTCAAATATTATGTTCTCTTTACTTATGAGTATTCTCATTATATTTGGGTGTATCCTATGCGTCGTAAAAATGAGGTCTTGACTCACTTTCAAACTTTTGTTGCCATGACACAATATTTTCTATGGTTCCATTCTATTTCTTCAAAGCGATAATGGAATCGAATATGTTAATCATGCTTTTTCTCACTATTGTAACTCATTGGGTATACAAGAATGTTTTTCTTGTCCTCATACACCTCAACAAAATGGGTTAGCTAAGCGTAAGCATCAACATATTGTCACAATGATACGCACTCTACTCCTCACTTCTAGGGCTTCACAAAATTTTTGGATTGAAGCTGTCATGACCTTTGTCTATCTTATTAATCTTCTTCCCACACATTCTCTTACTTGGGATACTCCACATAATCGTCTCTATGGAAGTCCACCCTCGTACTCCTCTCTTAGAGTCTTCTGTTGTTCTTGCTTTCCACATCTTGGGTTGCATGTCACTAATAAACTCTCTGGTCGTAGTGTTAAGTGTGTTTTTATCAGTTACAACTCAAAACACAAAGGATACCGATGTCTTGACCCCACCAACATTCGTGTCTACATATCTAGAGATGTATTATTTAACGAAACAGTTGTTCCTTACAAAAATTTGCAAGTGACAGCCTCTAGGCCGTTGCAATTCGTCTATTTATCAAGTCCTTGTTCTGTTTCTGACGCCGTCAACTTTGCCAACAAGCGGCCCAAGGTCCGAGCCCAGTTTTTCAGGCCCACATCTCTCTTCAAGCCCTCTAGTTCAGTCCATTGCTGGTCCTTAAATGCTTAGCTCTTTACCAGTGTTCAACATCGGTTGCCTCCCACGATGTTGAACACCATCTACCCCCAGACAAGGGCAAAGCCACCATGGGACACTATGGGTCATGTGCATCAGTCATCATTTTACTCAAAAATTTGTTCATAAAAAGCCCTTTAGTGCCCCACTGATTGGTTCCCTACATACGTCCTATTATATTAATGTTAATATATTGTATGTGAAGCAATACGTTCAGATTAAAATATTATTACCATTTAGGAGTTTGGGAGTTCGGGAAATAACAATTTGGGAACACATGTGTCTTCTTTTTCTTTTTATATTTGATTTTTTGGGTACGAAAATTCTCTCTTTAATTATTATTTTATGTTTACATTATTTTCTTTTTCTCACTTCTTTTAGTAGTAGAATTCTAAGTTCAATATATACACATTTGTCAAAAAAGTTCAAACCTTAAGAAAAATATTGTCAAGTATGGTGAAGAATCGTAGTTTTTTGTCAAACAATAATATTAGTTTTGGAATCAAATCATTTTTTCACAAATATGTTAAGATTTCATAAACGAACGAGTAATGTTGTTAAGGAGGAGTCGGTATGCACACATACCTCAAATGAGTCATGCGACTATCTTTATACCAGATAGAAATTAAATTAATTTTTTTGAATAACACAAATTTTATTAATATTTTTATATTATTTTTTATGTCCCACTATACCATAATTGCTGACTTCGTCACCAAGATCTGCTCCCGGCGCACCCAGTTCTACCTCTGACGTTGGACCCTACCAATCCGGCCACCGAGCCCAGCGCGCACTCTGAAGTAATACTCCTTCAAGTCATGGAGTGCAGCACTATAAAACTAGAATTTAGAGTCCAAATCCTCCGAAGTGACATCCCAGCTCAAGGAAAGGGGTGATGAAGCTGAGAAACCCGTTGTTCTCTCATGAATATTTCCTTTTCATGGATGTATTATGAATTTCCTGAATGACATTACTAAGTAGAGGCTACAGTTAAGATTACTGCTTACTCTTTAAATATGTACTGTAACAAGGTCTTATTTTAGTAACATGACAAATATGAGGAATTGCTTGTTTGGTTTGTCTGTCTATATAGGAGGGAGCACTGTTACAAAATAATCTCCTTGTTTCACTTTTTACAAAATTATCTTCTTTTTTTTAGTTTTGTTAAAATAAATACGATACAGATGGTTCAAATCAGATACATTTTGTGAGGGAATATCATCTCGTGTCAATTGGAACATCTTATGTGATAGCTGAAACCATGTTGCCGTTAATGTTCTTGGTTCAATTTTGTGTTTTATATTCATAGCATATGATTTTGGTATCATCAAGTTTCATGACTTGAGTTACGTTGCACAAACAAGAGGAAGAAGGATATCCATGAATGTAACTGATCAAAACCTCCTTAATATATAGAGAAGAAGGATCCAAACACGAGGAATACGAATTGTTATCTCAGTTTAAGGCTTAATAAAAAGGAAAAATGAAGCAGATGAAAAAAAAATTGTTAGTTTACGTGTTCCTCTGTGTGATTGTTTTCAATCATTTTACGTGTGATAAGCAAAGGAATGACCAGTTTAACTATAGACTATCAGATTTATAGGTCTTTCTTTTGTGATAGTTCAATTCGGTGTTGACTCTTAAAAGCTTCAAGAAGCTCCATAAATCTATTCTCTAAGTAGTTAATACTGGGTTTGACAATTCTCAAAGTGAATATATATATATATATATATATATATATATATATATATACCTTCTTGGTTAAGGACGTTCTTATCAAGAGTTTGATACATATTTTCTTAATTTGACCCACTTTTCGATCAAATTTTCTCATCTTAACTATTCATAATCTAGATATATATATATAGATCATCTCTACAAAATTTCAGCTGATTTGGTAATCGTCAAGGTCTCGAAAACGTATAAATACGAGTTTCCCGGTATGTCCGGAAGTTTTTCCGGAGTTACGAGTGGTTAGTTACGAAGTTATCGACCTTACGGAAGTAACAAATGATAAGTTACTTTACCGTAGAAAAAGGGGACTTTGCGTTAAGTCGGGAATTTGAGGAACTTTCCTTCGGGAAAGATGTAGAGGACGCTAATACGAACTCGTGGATATGCCCTATGAATTAATCGGAGTTCGTATGTGAAAGTTATGCGGGATAAACTATTGTTACCGTATGGTAAATGGTAAAATATCTTATTACTGTACATGGTAACTCTTTAGAAATCAATCCGGGCCGTTGGTTTATTTATATATATAGGGTGTTGACTGGTGGGGGGGATCTTTACTTCTCTCTCTCTTCCTCTTTCGCTCTCGCTCTTCACCCCCGAGCTATTGTGATCGCTCCGTCACCTCCATCCCATGCGCGCGTCCGGCATCACCGCCATCATCAATGGCTTCGCCGTCCCTCGACGACCGGGCCCTGACCTCCACCCATGCCAGATCCGCCGAGAGCACCACCAGCAAAGGTGAGAACACCTCGGCTCCTCGGCCCTGTTACAACCCAGTCGAGGGGGAGGTGACAGGGAGCTTCCCGGAAACGTCCAGCAGCTGCCTGGAGCATAGAGGAGGGAGGAGGTGACGAGCGTAGCTTCGCCGGAGGAGGACCGCCGTAAAACAGTGGAGTTGACAGTGAGGTATAAAAAACTCCATCTTCTATCTCAGTTGCTACTGTGTTGGAATGCTTGGATGATGTAGAACCTAGCTTTGCAGGTGTTGGAAGCTGGTTTGGCCGGAAAACCATGGTTTTTCGGCAAACCAGCCGATCGGTTAAATCAAGGGTAAAAACCCTGGTTTTACCGCGGTAGATCTGTGTTTTTACCGATTTACTGTGTTGGCAAAACGACTGAACTGCCCTTGGAAAGTTAGAGTAATTACAGGGGTGCCATCGTGGTTAAATCCCATAAATACCCCTGGTAGTTTGAGTTTATTACTGGACTGCCACTAGAGCTGAAATTCCCAGAATGCCCCTGCCATATTTGTATATTTACAGGGCTGCCCTTGGAACAGAAACCCTAGAAATAACCCTGATTGATGTGTATAATTACGAAACTGCCATTAAGGCTAGATTGTCCATATTGCCCTAACAGTTTTGGGCTAATTACAGGAATGCCATTGAGATGGTAATTCCATAAATACCCCTGGTAATTATAGTTATTTTCAGAGATGCCAAGTAGGAGGAAATATCTTAGATGCCCGTGGTTTGGTTTATTTACGTGGTTGCCACTATGTTTTATTGTATATTTATGTGTGCATGTTGCTATATCTTTACGATTGCTGTGAAATCCTGTTGTATAATTGTATGGTGGATTGTTTGGGATAGTCCTGACAGTTAGATGGTCGGTGAATACCTTAGCGGAGAGGTTAAACTCCGGATACGCGTTAGATGTTTGTTATCCTTACTAACAAATCGACCGATAATTAGAAAAGCGGGATTCTGCCCGGCTAGGGTGAATCTCATGCAAGAGCTACGTGTGGCTTGATCCCTGAAAAGACAGGGTACGTAGGCAGCCTGACCGGGATTCAGGTGCAGTCACAAATATTATTAGAACCCCTAGGTTCTTTAATTGGCACATTTGAGATTCAAATGTGGGAAACAGGATAACCTCCGGTTTGAGGTTTATTCCGGCACCGTCTGGACGGTTTGATTTGGGTTATGAAGAAAGGGTTATCCTGGCTCAAGGGGGATTTCGAGTAAATCTCCCTTGTGTTGGGTCCCGCACGTCTTAACCCAAGGTTAGAGAGGTAAATCTTGGGTCGGGGCGTGACAATGGTATCAGAGCCTAGGTTCAAATCTCGGACCAAAAGATTGCGAGAATTAAATAAATTCTTTCTTTGAGTTATGTTGTTGGGGGTTTGGACAGAGGCAGAGGTTTGGGTATTTCTGCCTCGGATCAATTTTGAAGGTAACTACTGTTACCTAGAGCTCCTGTGTGTGTGTTCTTGATCACGGTGTAATTACAGTATTGTTGGTGTTGTTTGCTTGTTGTCGGAACTTGGTGGATCGGAGGAACGAGGAGGTTATGGCGAAATTCCGGCAAGACATCGGAATCCGATGAAGATTCCGATGATGCAGTTGAACTGGCAGAATGCCGAAGAGGTAGAAACCGAATCCCATTTGAATCGAAAAGTGTCAGTTGAATCGTAGTCGGGATATTTACGGAAAAGTGGACGTAAGTAGGAAGTTTCTATTTTAGGAAACTTCCCATTTTAAGGAAGACTTACCAATTTAGGAAACTTTCCCTTTTGGAAGGTTTCTATTTTTGGAGAAGATGTTAAATCGGGTTGAAAAGGTTAAAGAAAATGTAGAATTCAAGTTAAAGGTTTTGAAGATAATTAGTGAAATATGGGAACTATATTATGATGACCACTCTAGTGGTTGGGGGAGATGTTGACTCCTATTAACGGTATTGTCAAGTGGATCGTGGAAAAGCAATCGGATAATTTTGTTATCGACGCATCGACTCACATTTAGTAAGAGAAAATACTTACGCTAAGGTGGCGTAAACAGAAACCAAACTTCGAGTTGATATTCGGAAATAAGTGTAAAGTTTGAAAAGTGATAAAGGAAGTTCGGAAACTGGGTCGGACTTCCGGTAAATTGAGATTAAGAGTCGATAACCGGGAAAGAAATTTGAAAAGGAACTTGGTCAACATGTGGTCAAATAGGAGTCCCTGGTCAAACTAGGAAAAGACCAAGTCAACGATGAAATGACTAATGTTTTGGGTTGTTTGTACAGTCTCTGGTTGAACGTGAGACGGGCTCGACTACGCGGTTAGTTCGAGAGTTTCGCTCGAGAAGCTTTCCGAGCGGGAAGAAGGTCGCAATAGTACTGTGAGTGGACAGACTATTTGTAAATGAATGCATGCCCTAATTATTGAATTATTTGCAGGGTTTATATGATGGTTTCGAGAATTATATTTTTCTCGGGTTCATGAATGTTTTATGTGGAATTATGCATATAAGACGAGGAATGGTTTTTACTTATTGTTTTGGGATGAGTAAGTGGGTAAAGTTTTGTTATGAATTTGTGTTATAAGGGTTGTCAATGAATATGCTAGCTAGAGTAGCGTGAGGGCGCTACCAGAGCTCTTAGCTCCGACCCTGGTCTGAGAGGACAGACACGCCTGAGATGTCAGGTGGATATTATGAGGGTTGTCCATTACCACTTTACCCAGAGCTCTTAGCTCCGACCCTGGTCTGAGAGGACAGACACGCCTGAGATGTCAGGTGGATATTATGAGGGTTGTCCATTACCACTTTACCTAGAGCTCTTAGCTCCGACCCTGGTCTGAGAGGACAGACACGCCTGAGATGTCAGGTGGATATTATGAGGGTTGTCCATTACCACTTTACCCAGAGCTCTTAGCTCCGACCCTGGTCTGAGAGGACAGACACGCCTGAGATGTCAGGTGGATATTATGAGGGTTGTCCATTACCACTTTACCCAGAGCTCTTAGCTCCGACCCTGGTCTGAGAGGACAGACACGCCTGAGATGTCAGGTGGATATTATGAGGGTTGTCCATTACCACTTTACCCAGAGCTCTTAGCTCCGACCCTGGTCTGAGAGGTCAGACACGCCTGAGAGGTCAGGTGGATATTATAAGGGTTGTCCGTTATTATTTTATCTAGCTAGCATAGCGTGATGACGCTACTAGAGCTCTTAGCTCCGACCCTAATCTGAGAAGTCAGACTTATTATTTCTTTTGTGTGCGTGAACCTTTCTAATAAGGATTAAGGTTTGGGGTAAAGTCATGGGGGATTTGACTTGGTTTCGGAATATTTTTGACATGAGGTATGGTAGATGTTGAGCTAATTGGTGTAACAGTGGAAACTGATTATAGAAGCACTATGAGAAGCATACAGGATGTTGGGCCAAAAATTTCCGTTCTGTAGGCAAGACTTTAGCACGCATGAGTTAGTGTACGAGCTTGTTAGCTCTGATTATTGGAAAATACCCTACTGAAGATTTTTTTTTTTTTTTTTTATAAGAGAGGGGTAGGATGAGGAAAATTCACTATTTCTAAGTATGTGAAGATGACATACATGTAGGCGCGAAGTCGCATAACGGATTCATCAGCTCAAGTGAGCAGTTTGAGGTCGCATTGTGGTATGCGAGTTTGTTCGAGCCCTGTGGTTAAAAGTTGGGGTATTAGGAACGTGGGTGGATGAGTTTTGATTATGGACGCAGGAGATAATCCGTCTGTGGTCTCAGGGCCTAGTGTAGAAAGTTTATATCTCTTTAGTCTCGGAAGGTGCAAGAGATATATGAGTTTCCTCCACGGTGCCTAGTGTAGAAAGTTCATATCTCTTTAGTCTCGGAAGGTGCAAGAGATATATGAGTTTCCTCCACGGTGAGGGACTGTAGCATTTTTACCCTTCCATGTGGAAGACTTTGGTGTTAAATACCAAGTGTGGCAGTCGTGTAAGTAGAGCATTCGAGTCGACTTCAAGTTAGTTTGGGTTACGATTGGGAAAGCTGTCGGGTTGTCGAAATTGGCATTTGGAAATTAGCTTGTGAAGAGTTAAGAGGCAAGTCTTATGAAGTCGATTATGATGAAAAGGATGAGACTAGGGTATCGTACTCTAGTGTTTTAAGCGAGTGTAGCTATGTTTTCCGTATTGCAAATGCGGGGAGACTCTGAATGCTAAAGAAAATGATACATAGAGCTTGTGACTCTGGTTTTCCTGAAGCTCTGTTCGGTGGAACTTGACGACATTCTTTGACAGATGGTTTTACCTTTCGCAGAGGAAATTTCGGGGACGAAATTTCTATAAGGGGGGTAGATTGTAACACCCCGTCCCGAAATTAACATTTTTACTGGGATTAGGCGAGTTACAGAGAATGGTAACCGCATTGTTAATATTCCCTGAATTAATATCGAGGCATTCCCGGTTCTGGGGGGAAAATAGAATTAATATTCCGGGGAGTAGATTATGTTATTACGAGTTTCCCGGTATGTCCGGAAGTTTTTCCGGAGTTACGAGTGGTTAGTTACGAAGTTATCGACCTTACGGAAGTAACAAATGATAAGTTACTTTACCGTAGAAAAAGGGGACTTTGCGTTAAGTCGGGAATTTGAGGAACTTTCCTTCGGGAAAGATGTAGAGGACGCTAATACGAACTCGTGGATATGCCCTATGAATTAATCGGAGTTCGTATGTGAAAGTTATGCGGGATAAACTATTGTTACCGTATGGTAAATGGTAAAATATCTTATTACTGTACATGGTAACTCTTTAGAAATCAATCCGGGCCGTTGGTTTATTTATATATATAGGGTGTTGACTGGTGGGGGGGATCTTTACTTCTCTCTCTCTTCCTCTTTCGCTCTCGCTCTTCACCCCCGAGCTATTGTGATCGCTCCGTCACCTCCATCCCATGCGCGCGTCCGGCATCACCGCCATCATCAATGGCTTCGCCGTCCCTCGACGACCGGGCCCTGACCTCCACCCATGCCAGATCCGCCGAGAGCACCACCAGCAAAGGTGAGAACACCTCGGCTCCTCGGCCCTGTTACAACCCAGTCGAGGGGGAGGTGACAGGGAGCTTCCCGGAAACGTCCAGCAGCTGCCTGGAGCATAGAGGAGGGAGGAGGTGACGAGCGTAGCTTCGCCGGAGGAGGACCGCCGTAAAACAGTGGAGTTGACAGTGAGGTATAAAAAACTCCATCTTCTATCTCAGTTGCTACTGTGTTGGAATGCTTGGATGATGTAGAACCTAGCTTTGCAGGTGTTGGAAGCTGGTTTGGCCGGAAAACCATGGTTTTTCGGCAAACCAGCCGATCGGTTAAATCAAGGGTAAAAACCCTGGTTTTACCGCGGTAGATCTGTGTTTTTACCGATTTACTGTGTTGGCAAAACGACTGAACTGCCCTTGGAAAGTTAGAGTAATTACAGGGGTGCCATCGTGGTTAAATCCCATAAATACCCCTGGTAGTTTGAGTTTATTACTGGACTGCCACTAGAGCTGAAATTCCCAGAATGCCCCTGCCATATTTGTATATTTACAGGGCTGCCCTTGGAACAGAAACCCTAGAAATAACCCTGATTGATGTGTATAATTACGAAACTGCCATTAAGGCTAGATTGTCCATATTGCCCTAACAGTTTTGGGCTAATTACAGGAATGCCATTGAGATGGTAATTCCATAAATACCCCTGGTAATTATAGTTATTTTCAGAGATGCCAAGTAGGAGGAAATATCTTAGATGCCCGTGGTTTGGTTTATTTACGTGGTTGCCACTATGTTTTATTGTATATTTATGTGTGCATGTTGCTATATCTTTACGATTGCTGTGAAATCCTGTTGTATAATTGTATGGTGGATTGTTTGGGATAGTCCTGACAGTTAGATGGTCGGTGAATACCTTAGCGGAGAGGTTAAACTCCGGATACGCGTTAGATGTTTGTTATCCTTACTAACAAATCGACCGATAATTAGAAAAGCGGGATTCTGCCCGGCTAGGGTGAATCTCATGCAAGAGCTACGTGTGGCTTGATCCCTGAAAAGACAGGGTACGTAGGCAGCCTGACCGGGATTCAGGTGCAGTCACAAATATTATTAGAACCCCTAGGTTCTTTAATTGGCACATTTGAGATTCAAATGTGGGAAACAGGATAACCTCCGGTTTGAGGTTTATTCCGGCACCGTCTGGACGGTTTGATTTGGGTTATGAAGAAAGGGTTATCCTGGCTCAAGGGGGATTTCGAGTAAATCTCCCTTGTGTTGGGTCCCGCACGTCTTAACCCAAGGTTAGAGAGGTAAATCTTGGGTCGGGGCGTGACAATGGTATCAGAGCCTAGGTTCAAATCTCGGACCAAAAGATTGCGAGAATTAAATAAATTCTTTCTTTGAGTTATGTTGTTGGGGGTTTGGACAGAGGCAGAGGTTTGGGTATTTCTGCCTCGGATCAATTTTGAAGGTAACTACTGTTACCTAGAGCTCCTGTGTGTGTGTTCTTGATCACGGTGTAATTACAGTATTGTTGGTGTTGTTTGCTTGTTGTCGGAACTTGGTGGATCGGAGGAACGAGGAGGTTATGGCGAAATTCCGGCAAGACATCGGAATCCGATGAAGATTCCGATGATGCAGTTGAACTGGCAGAATGCCGAAGAGGTAGAAACCGAATCCCATTTGAATCGAAAAGTGTCAGTTGAATCGTAGTCGGGATATTTACGGAAAAGTGGACGTAAGTAGGAAGTTTCTATTTTAGGAAACTTCCCATTTTAAGGAAGACTTACCAATTTAGGAAACTTTCCCTTTTGGAAGGTTTCTATTTTTGGAGAAGATGTTAAATCGGGTTGAAAAGGTTAAAGAAAATGTAGAATTCAAGTTAAAGGTTTTGAAGATAATTAGTGAAATATGGGAACTATATTATGATGACCACTCTAGTGGTTGGGGGAGATGTTGACTCCTATTAACGGTATTGTCAAGTGGATCGTGGAAAAGCAATCGGATAATTTTGTTATCGACGCATCGACTCACATTTAGTAAGAGAAAATACTTACGCTAAGGTGGCGTAAACAGAAACCAAACTTCGAGTTGATATTCGGAAATAAGTGTAAAGTTTGAAAAGTGATAAAGGAAGTTCGGAAACTGGGTCGGACTTCCGGTAAATTGAGATTAAGAGTCGATAACCGGGAAAGAAATTTGAAAAGGAACTTGGTCAACATGTGGTCAAATAGGAGTCCCTGGTCAAACTAGGAAAAGACCAAGTCAACGATGAAATGACTAATGTTTTGGGTTGTTTGTACAGTCTCTGGTTGAACGTGAGACGGGCTCGACTACGCGGTTAGTTCGAGAGTTTCGCTCGAGAAGCTTTCCGAGCGGGAAGAAGGTCGCAATAGTACTGTGAGTGGACAGACTATTTGTAAATGAATGCATGCCCTAATTATTGAATTATTTGCAGGGTTTATATGATGGTTTCGAGAATTATATTTTTCTCGGGTTCATGAATGTTTTATGTGGAATTATGCATATAAGACGAGGAATGGTTTTTACTTATTGTTTTGGGATGAGTAAGTGGGTAAAGTTTTGTTATGAATTTGTGTTATAAGGGTTGTCAATGAATATGCTAGCTAGAGTAGCGTGAGGGCGCTACCAGAGCTCTTAGCTCCGACCCTGGTCTGAGAGGACAGACACGCCTGAGATGTCAGGTGGATATTATGAGGGTTGTCCATTACCACTTTACCCAGAGCTCTTAGCTCCGACCCTGGTCTGAGAGGACAGACACGCCTGAGATGTCAGGTGGATATTATGAGGGTTGTCCATTACCACTTTACCTAGAGCTCTTAGCTCCGACCCTGGTCTGAGAGGACAGACACGCCTGAGATGTCAGGTGGATATTATGAGGGTTGTCCATTACCACTTTACCCAGAGCTCTTAGCTCCGACCCTGGTCTGAGAGGACAGACACGCCTGAGATGTCAGGTGGATATTATGAGGGTTGTCCATTACCACTTTACCCAGAGCTCTTAGCTCCGACCCTGGTCTGAGAGGACAGACACGCCTGAGATGTCAGGTGGATATTATGAGGGTTGTCCATTACCACTTTACCCAGAGCTCTTAGCTCCGACCCTGGTCTGAGAGGTCAGACACGCCTGAGAGGTCAGGTGGATATTATAAGGGTTGTCCGTTATTATTTTATCTAGCTAGCATAGCGTGATGACGCTACTAGAGCTCTTAGCTCCGACCCTAATCTGAGAAGTCAGACTTATTATTTCTTTTGTGTGCGTGAACCTTTCTAATAAGGATTAAGGTTTGGGGTAAAGTCATGGGGGATTTGACTTGGTTTCGGAATATTTTTGACATGAGGTATGGTAGATGTTGAGCTAATTGGTGTAACAGTGGAAACTGATTATAGAAGCACTATGAGAAGCATACAGGATGTTGGGCCAAAAATTTCCGTTCTGTAGGCAAGACTTTAGCACGCATGAGTTAGTGTACGAGCTTGTTAGCTCTGATTATTGGAAAATACCCTACTGAAGATTTTTTTTTTTTTTTTTATAAGAGAGGGGTAGGATGAGGAAAATTCACTATTTCTAAGTATGTGAAGATGACATACATGTAGGCGCGAAGTCGCATAACGGATTCATCAGCTCAAGTGAGCAGTTTGAGGTCGCATTGTGGTATGCGAGTTTGTTCGAGCCCTGTGGTTAAAAGTTGGGGTATTAGGAACGTGGGTGGATGAGTTTTGATTATGGACGCAGGAGATAATCCGTCTGTGGTCTCAGGGCCTAGTGTAGAAAGTTTATATCTCTTTAGTCTCGGAAGGTGCAAGAGATATATGAGTTTCCTCCACGGTGCCTAGTGTAGAAAGTTCATATCTCTTTAGTCTCGGAAGGTGCAAGAGATATATGAGTTTCCTCCACGGTGAGGGACTGTAGCATTTTTACCCTTCCATGTGGAAGACTTTGGTGTTAAATACCAAGTGTGGCAGTCGTGTAAGTAGAGCATTCGAGTCGACTTCAAGTTAGTTTGGGTTACGATTGGGAAAGCTGTCGGGTTGTCGAAATTGGCATTTGGAAATTAGCTTGTGAAGAGTTAAGAGGCAAGTCTTATGAAGTCGATTATGATGAAAAGGATGAGACTAGGGTATCGTACTCTAGTGTTTTAAGCGAGTGTAGCTATGTTTTCCGTATTGCAAATGCGGGGAGACTCTGAATGCTAAAGAAAATGATACATAGAGCTTGTGACTCTGGTTTTCCTGAAGCTCTGTTCGGTGGAACTTGACGACATTCTTTGACAGATGGTTTTACCTTTCGCAGAGGAAATTTCGGGGACGAAATTTCTATAAGGGGGGTAGATTGTAACACCCCGTCCCGAAATTAACATTTTTACTGGGATTAGGCGAGTTACAGAGAATGGTAACCGCATTGTTAATATTCCCTGAATTAATATCGAGGCATTCCCGGTTCTGGGGGGAAAATAGAATTAATATTCCGGGGAGTAGATTATGTTATTACGAGTTTCCCGGTATGTCCGGAAGTTTTTCCGGAGTTACGAGTGGTTAGTTACGAAGTTATCGACCTTACGGAAGTAACAAATGATAAGTTACTTTACCGTAGAAAAAGGGGACTTTGCGTTAAGTCGGGAATTTGAGGAACTTTCCTTCGGGAAAGATGTAGAGGACGCTAATACGAACTCGTGGATATGCCCTATGAATTAATCGGAGTTCGTATGTGAAAGTTATGCGGGATAAACTATTGTTACCGTATGGTAAATGGTAAAATATCTTATTACTGTACATGGTAACTCTTTAGAAATCAATCCGGGCCGTTGGTTTATTTATATATATAGGGTGTTGACTGGTGGGGGGGATCTTTACTTCTCTCTCTCTTCCTCTTTCGCTCTCGCTCTTCACCCCCGAGCTATTGTGATCGCTCCGTCACCTCCATCCCATGCGCGCGTCCGGCATCACCGCCATCATCAATGGCTTCGCCGTCCCTCGACGACCGGGCCCTGACCTCCACCCATGCCAGATCCGCCGAGAGCACCACCAGCAAAGGTGAGAACACCTCGGCTCCTCGGCCCTGTTACAACCCAGTCGAGGGGGAGGTGACAGGGAGCTTCCCGGAAACGTCCAGCAGCTGCCTGGAGCATAGAGGAGGGAGGAGGTGACGAGCGTAGCTTCGCCGGAGGAGGACCGCCGTAAAACAGTGGAGTTGACAGTGAGGTATAAAAAACTCCATCTTCTATCTCAGTTGCTACTGTGTTGGAATGCTTGGATGATGTAGAACCTAGCTTTGCAGGTGTTGGAAGCTGGTTTGGCCGGAAAACCATGGTTTTTCGGCAAACCAGCCGATCGGTTAAATCAAGGGTAAAAACCCTGGTTTTACCGCGGTAGATCTGTGTTTTTACCGATTTACTGTGTTGGCAAAACGACTGAACTGCCCTTGGAAAGTTAGAGTAATTACAGGGGTGCCATCGTGGTTAAATCCCATAAATACCCCTGGTAGTTTGAGTTTATTACTGGACTGCCACTAGAGCTGAAATTCCCAGAATGCCCCTGCCATATTTGTATATTTACAGGGCTGCCCTTGGAACAGAAACCCTAGAAATAACCCTGATTGATGTGTATAATTACGAAACTGCCATTAAGGCTAGATTGTCCATATTGCCCTAACAGTTTTGGGCTAATTACAGGAATGCCATTGAGATGGTAATTCCATAAATACCCCTGGTAATTATAGTTATTTTCAGAGATGCCAAGTAGGAGGAAATATCTTAGATGCCCGTGGTTTGGTTTATTTACGTGGTTGCCACTATGTTTTATTGTATATTTATGTGTGCATGTTGCTATATCTTTACGATTGCTGTGAAATCCTGTTGTATAATTGTATGGTGGATTGTTTGGGATAGTCCTGACAGTTAGATGGTCGGTGAATACCTTAGCGGAGAGGTTAAACTCCGGATACGCGTTAGATGTTTGTTATCCTTACTAACAAATCGACCGATAATTAGAAAAGCGGGATTCTGCCCGGCTAGGGTGAATCTCATGCAAGAGCTACGTGTGGCTTGATCCCTGAAAAGACAGGGTACGTAGGCAGCCTGACCGGGATTCAGGTGCAGTCACAAATATTATTAGAACCCCTAGGTTCTTTAATTGGCACATTTGAGATTCAAATGTGGGAAACAGGATAACCTCCGGTTTGAGGTTTATTCCGGCACCGTCTGGACGGTTTGATTTGGGTTATGAAGAAAGGGTTATCCTGGCTCAAGGGGGATTTCGAGTAAATCTCCCTTATGTTGGGTCCCGCACGTCTTAACCCAAGGTTAGAGAGGTAAATCTTGGGTCGGGGCGTGACAATGGTATCAGAGCCTAGGTTCAAATCTCGGACCAAAAGATTGCGAGAATTAAATAAATTCTTTCTTTGAGTTATGTTGTTGGGGGTTTGGACAGAGGCAGAGGTTTGGGTATTTCTGCCTCGGATCAATTTTGAAGGTAACTACTGTTACCTAGAGCTCCTGTGTGTGTGTTCTTGATCACGGTGTAATTACAGTATTGTTGGTGTTGTTTGCTTGTTGTCGGAACTTGGTGGATCGGAGGAACGAGGAGGTTATGGCGAAATTCCGGCAAGACATCGGAATCCGATGAAGATTCCGATGATGCAGTTGAACTGGCAGAATGCCGAAGAGGTAGAAACCGAATCCCATTTGAATCGAAAAGTGTCAGTTGAATCGTAGTCGGGATATTTACGGAAAAGTGGACGTAAGTAGGAAGTTTCTATTTTAGGAAACTTCCCATTTTAAGGAAGACTTACCAATTTAGGAAACTTTCCCTTTTGGAAGGTTTCTATTTTTGGAGAAGATGTTAAATCGGGTTGAAAAGGTTAAAGAAAATGTAGAATTCAAGTTAAAGGTTTTGAAGATAATTAGTGAAATATGGGAACTATATTATGATGACCACTCTAGTGGTTGGGGGAGATGTTGACTCCTATTAACGGTATTGTCAAGTGGATCGTGGAAAAGCAATCGGATAATTTTGTTATCGACGCATCGACTCACATTTAGTAAGAGAAAATACTTACGCTAAGGTGGCGTAAACAGAAACCAAACTTCGAGTTGATATTCGGAAATAAGTGTAAAGTTTGAAAAGTGATAAAGGAAGTTCGGAAACTGGGTCGGACTTCCGGTAAATTGAGATTAAGAGTCGATAACCGGGAAAGAAATTTGAAAAGGAACTTGGTCAACATGTGGTCAAATAGGAGTCCCTGGTCAAACTAGGAAAAGACCAAGTCAACGATGAAATGACTAATGTTTTGGGTTGTTTGTACAGTCTCTGGTTGAACGTGAGACGGGCTCGACTACGCGGTTAGTTCGAGAGTTTCGCTCGAGAAGCTTTCCGAGCGGGAAGAAGGTCGCAATAGTACTGTGAGTGGACAGACTATTTGTAAATGAATGCATGCCCTAATTATTGAATTATTTGCAGGGTTTATATGATGGTTTCGAGAATTATATTTTTCTCGGGTTCATGAATGTTTTATGTGGAATTATGCATATAAGACGAGGAATGGTTTTTACTTATTGTTTTGGGATGAGTAAGTGGGTAAAGTTTTGTTATGAATTTGTGTTATAAGGGTTGTCAATGAATATGCTAGCTAGAGTAGCGTGAGGGCGCTACCAGAGCTCTTAGCTCCGACCCTGGTCTGAGAGGACAGACACGCCTGAGATGTCAGGTGGATATTATGAGGGTTGTCCATTACCACTTTACCCAGAGCTCTTAGCTCCGACCCTGGTCTGAGAGGACAGACACGCCTGAGATGTCAGGTGGATATTATGAGGGTTGTCCATTACCACTTTACCTAGAGCTCTTAGCTCCGACCCTGGTCTGAGAGGACAGACACGCCTGAGATGTCAGGTGGATATTATGAGGGTTGTCCATTACCACTTTACCCAGAGCTCTTAGCTCCGACCCTGGTCTGAGAGGACAGACACGCCTGAGATGTCAGGTGGATATTATGAGGGTTGTCCATTACCACTTTACCCAGAGCTCTTAGCTCCGACCCTGGTCTGAGAGGACAGACACGCCTGAGATGTCAGGTGGATATTATGAGGGTTGTCCATTACCACTTTACCCAGAGCTCTTAGCTCCGACCCTGGTCTGAGAGGTCAGACACGCCTGAGAGGTCAGGTGGATATTATAAGGGTTGTCCGTTATTATTTTATCTAGCTAGCATAGCGTGATGACGCTACTAGAGCTCTTAGCTCCGACCCTAATCTGAGAAGTCAGACTTATTATTTCTTTTGTGTGCGTGAACCTTTCTAATAAGGATTAAGGTTTGGGGTAAAGTCATGGGGGATTTGACTTGGTTTCGGAATATTTTTGACATGAGGTATGGTAGATGTTGAGCTAATTGGTGTAACAGTGGAAACTGATTATAGAAGCACTATGAGAAGCATACAGGATGTTGGGCCAAAAATTTCCGTTCTGTAGGCAAGACTTTAGCACGCATGAGTTAGTGTACGAGCTTGTTAGCTCTGATTATTGGAAAATACCCTACTGAAGATTTTTTTTTTTTTTTTTATAAGAGAGGGGTAGGATGAGGAAAATTCACTATTTCTAAGTATGTGAAGATGACATACATGTAGGCGCGAAGTCGCATAACGGATTCATCAGCTCAAGTGAGCAGTTTGAGGTCGCATTGTGGTATGCGAGTTTGTTCGAGCCCTGTGGTTAAAAGTTGGGGTATTAGGAACGTGGGTGGATGAGTTTTGATTATGGACGCAGGAGATAATCCGTCTGTGGTCTCAGGGCCTAGTGTAGAAAGTTTATATCTCTTTAGTCTCGGAAGGTGCAAGAGATATATGAGTTTCCTCCACGGTGCCTAGTGTAGAAAGTTCATATCTCTTTAGTCTCGGAAGGTGCAAGAGATATATGAGTTTCCTCCACGGTGAGGGACTGTAGCATTTTTACCCTTCCATGTGGAAGACTTTGGTGTTAAATACCAAGTGTGGCAGTCGTGTAAGTAGAGCATTCGAGTCGACTTCAAGTTAGTTTGGGTTACGATTGGGAAAGCTGTCGGGTTGTCGAAATTGGCATTTGGAAATTAGCTTGTGAAGAGTTAAGAGGCAAGTCTTATGAAGTCGATTATGATGAAAAGGATGAGACTAGGGTATCGTACTCTAGTGTTTTAAGCGAGTGTAGCTATGTTTTCCGTATTGCAAATGCGGGGAGACTCTGAATGCTAAAGAAAATGATACATAGAGCTTGTGACTCTGGTTTTCCTGAAGCTCTGTTCGGTGGAACTTGACGACATTCTTTGACAGATGGTTTTACCTTTCGCAGAGGAAATTTCGGGGACGAAATTTCTATAAGGGGGGTAGATTGTAACACCCCGTCCCGAAATTAACATTTTTACTGGGATTAGGCGAGTTACAGAGAATGGTAACCGCATTGTTAATATTCCCTGAATTAATATCGAGGCATTCCCGGTTCTGGGGGGAAAATAGAATTAATATTCCGGGGAGTAGATTATGTTATTACGAGTTTCCCGGTATGTCCGGAAGTTTTTCCGGAGTTACGAGTGGTTAGTTACGAAGTTATCGACCTTACGGAAGTAACAAATGATAAGTTACTTTACCGTAGAAAAAGGGGACTTTGCGTTAAGTCGGGAATTTGAGGAACTTTCCTTCGGGAAAGATGTAGAGGACGCTAATACGAACTCGTGGATATGCCCTATGAATTAATCGGAGTTCGTATGTGAAAGTTATGCGGGATAAACTATTGTTACCGTATGGTAAATGGTAAAATATCTTATTACTGTACATGGTAACTCTTTAGAAATCAATCCGGGCCGTTGGTTTATTTATATATATAGGGTGTTGACTGGTGGGGGGGATCTTTACTTCTCTCTCTCTTCCTCTTTCGCTCTCGCTCTTCACCCCCGAGCTATTGTGATCGCTCCGTCACCTCCATCCCATGCGCGCGTCCGGCATCACCGCCATCATCAATGGCTTCGCCGTCCCTCGACGACCGGGCCCTGACCTCCACCCATGCCAGATCCGCCGAGAGCACCACCAGCAAAGGTGAGAACACCTCGGCTCCTCGGCCCTGTTACAACCCAGTCGAGGGGGAGGTGACAGGGAGCTTCCCGGAAACGTCCAGCAGCTGCCTGGAGCATAGAGGAGGGAGGAGGTGACGAGCGTAGCTTCGCCGGAGGAGGACCGCCGTAAAACAGTGGAGTTGACAGTGAGGTATAAAAAACTCCATCTTCTATCTCAGTTGCTACTGTGTTGGAATGCTTGGATGATGTAGAACCTAGCTTTGCAGGTGTTGGAAGCTGGTTTGGCCGGAAAACCATGGTTTTCCGGCAAACCAGCCGATCGGTTAAATCAAGGGTAAAAACCCTGGTTTTACCGCGGTAGATCTGTGTTTTTACCGATTTACTGTGTTGGCAAAACGACTGAACTGCCCTTGGAAAGTTAGAGTAATTACAGGGGTGCCATCGTGGTTAAATCCCATAAATACCCCTGGTAGTTTGAGTTTATTACTGGACTGCCACTAGAGCTGAAATTCCCAGAATGCCCCTGCCATATTTGTATATTTACAGGGCTGCCCTTGGAACAGAAACCCTAGAAATAACCCTGATTGATGTGTATAATTACGAAACTGCCATTAAGGCTAGATTGTCCATATTGCCCTAACAGTTTTGGGCTAATTACAGGAATGCCATTGAGATGGTAATTCCATAAATACCCCTGGTAATTATAGTTATTTTCAGAGATGCCAAGTAGGAGGAAATATCTTAGATGCCCGTGGTTTGGTTTATTTACGTGGTTGCCACTATGTTTTATTGTATATTTATGTGTGCATGTTGCTATATCTTTACGATTGCTGTGAAATCCTGTTGTATAATTGTATGGTGGATTGTTTGGGATAGTCCTGACAGTTAGATGGTCGGTGAATACCTTAGCGGAGAGGTTAAACTCCGGATACGCGTTAGATGTTTGTTATCCTTACTAACAAATCGACCGATAATTAGAAAAGCGGGATTCTGCCCGGCTAGGGTGAATCTCATGCAAGAGCTACGTGTGGCTTGATCCCTGAAAAGACAGGGTACGTAGGCAGCCTGACCGGGATTCAGGTGCAGTCACAAATATTATTAGAACCCCTAGGTTCTTTAATTGGCACATTTGAGATTCAAATGTGGGAAACAGGATAACCTCCGGTTTGAGGTTTATTCCGGCACCGTCTGGACGGTTTGATTTGGGTTATGAAGAAAGGGTTATCCTGGCTCAAGGGGGATTTCGAGTAAATCTCCCTTGTGTTGGGTCCCGCACGTCTTAACCCAAGGTTAGAGAGGTAAATCTTGGGTCGGGGCGTGACAATGGTATCAGAGCCTAGGTTCAAATCTCGGACCAAAAGATTGCGAGAATTAAATAAATTCTTTCTTTGAGTTATGTTGTTGGGGGTTTGGACAGAGGCAGAGGTTTGGGTATTTCTGCCTCGGATCAATTTTGAAGGTAACTACTGTTACCTAGAGCTCCTGTGTGTGTGTTCTTGATCACGGTGTAATTACAGTATTGTTGGTGTTGTTTGCTTGTTGTCGGAACTTGGTGGATCGGAGGAACGAGGAGGTTATGGCGAAATTCCGGCAAGACATCGGAATCCGATGAAGATTCCGATGATGCAGTTGAACTGGCAGAATGCCGAAGAGGTAGAAACCGAATCCCATTTGAATCGAAAAGTGTCAGTTGAATCGTAGTCGGGATATTTACGGAAAAGTGGACGTAAGTAGGAAGTTTCTATTTTAGGAAACTTCCCATTTTAAGGAAGACTTACCAATTTAGGAAACTTTCCCTTTTGGAAGGTTTCTATTTTTGGAGAAGATGTTAAATCGGGTTGAAAAGGTTAAAGAAAATGTAGAATTCAAGTTAAAGGTTTTGAAGATAATTAGTGAAATATGGGAACTATATTATGATGACCACTCTAGTGGTTGGGGGAGATGTTGACTCCTATTAACGGTATTGTCAAGTGGATCGTGGAAAAGCAATCGGATAATTTTGTTATCGACGCATCGACTCACATTTAGTAAGAGAAAATACTTACGCTAAGGTGGCGTAAACAGAAACCAAACTTCGAGTTGATATTCGGAAATAAGTGTAAAGTTTGAAAAGTGATAAAGGAAGTTCGGAAACTGGGTCGGACTTCCGGTAAATTGAGATTAAGAGTCGATAACCGGGAAAGAAATTTGAAAAGGAACTTGGTCAACATGTGGTCAAATAGGAGTCCCTGGTCAAACTAGGAAAAGACCAAGTCAACGATGAAATGACTAATGTTTTGGGTTGTTTGTACAGTCTCTGGTTGAACGTGAGACGGGCTCGACTACGCGGTTAGTTCGAGAGTTTCGCTCGAGAAGCTTTCCGAGCGGGAAGAAGGTCGCAATAGTACTGTGAGTGGACAGACTATTTGTAAATGAATGCATGCCCTAATTATTGAATTATTTGCAGGGTTTATATGATGGTTTCGAGAATTATATTTTTCTCGGGTTCATGAATGTTTTATGTGGAATTATGCATATAAGACGAGGAATGGTTTTTACTTATTGTTTTGGGATGAGTAAGTGGGTAAAGTTTTGTTATGAATTTGTGTTATAAGGGTTGTCAATGAATATGCTAGCTAGAGTAGCGTGAGGGCGCTACCAGAGCTCTTAGCTCCGACCCTGGTCTGAGAGGACAGACACGCCTGAGATGTCAGGTGGATATTATGAGGGTTGTCCATTACCACTTTACCCAGAGCTCTTAGCTCCGACCCTGGTCTGAGAGGACAGACACGCCTGAGATGTCAGGTGGATATTATGAGGGTTGTCCATTACCACTTTACCTAGAGCTCTTAGCTCCGACCCTGGTCTGAGAGGACAGACACGCCTGAGATGTCAGGTGGATATTATGAGGGTTGTCCATTACCACTTTACCCAGAGCTCTTAGCTCCGACCCTGGTCTGAGAGGACAGACACGCCTGAGATGTCAGGTGGATATTATGAGGGTTGTCCATTACCACTTTACCCAGAGCTCTTAGCTCCGACCCTGGTCTGAGAGGACAGACACGCCTGAGATGTCAGGTGGATATTATGAGGGTTGTCCATTACCACTTTACCCAGAGCTCTTAGCTCCGACCCTGGTCTGAGAGGTCAGACACGCCTGAGAGGTCAGGTGGATATTATAAGGGTTGTCCGTTATTATTTTATCTAGCTAGCATAGCGTGATGACGCTACTAGAGCTCTTAGCTCCGACCCTAATCTGAGAAGTCAGACTTATTATTTCTTTTGTGTGCGTGAACCTTTCTAATAAGGATTAAGGTTTGGGGTAAAGTCATGGGGGATTTGACTTGGTTTCGGAATATTTTTGACATGAGGTATGGTAGATGTTGAGCTAATTGGTGTAACAGTGGAAACTGATTATAGAAGCACTATGAGAAGCATACAGGATGTTGGGCCAAAAATTTCCGTTCTGTAGGCAAGACTTTAGCACGCATGAGTTAGTGTACGAGCTTGTTAGCTCTGATTATTGGAAAATACCCTACTGAAGATTTTTTTTTTTTTTTTATAAGAGAGGGGTAGGATGAGGAAAATTCACTATTTCTAAGTATGTGAAGATGACATACATGTAGGCGCGAAGTCGCATAACGGATTCATCAGCTCAAGTGAGCAGTTTGAGGTCGCATTGTGGTATGCGAGTTTGTTCGAGCCCTGTGGTTAAAAGTTGGGGTATTAGGAACGTGGGTGGATGAGTTTTGATTATGGACGCAGGAGATAATCCGTCTGTGGTCTCAGGGCCTAGTGTAGAAAGTTTATATCTCTTTAGTCTCGGAAGGTGCAAGAGATATATGAGTTTCCTCCACGGTGCCTAGTGTAGAAAGTTCATATCTCTTTAGTCTCGGAAGGTGCAAGAGATATATGAGTTTCCTCCACGGTGAGGGACTGTAGCATTTTTACCCTTCCATGTGGAAGACTTTGGTGTTAAATACCAAGTGTGGCAGTCGTGTAAGTAGAGCATTCGAGTCGACTTCAAGTTAGTTTGGGTTACGATTGGGAAAGCTGTCGGGTTGTCGAAATTGGCATTTGGAAATTAGCTTGTGAAGAGTTAAGAGGCAAGTCTTATGAAGTCGATTATGATGAAAAGGATGAGACTAGGGTATCGTACTCTAGTGTTTTAAGCGAGTGTAGCTATGTTTTCCGTATTGCAAATGCGGGGAGACTCTGAATGCTAAAGAAAATGATACATAGAGCTTGTGACTCTGGTTTTCCTGAAGCTCTGTTCGGTGGAACTTGACGACATTCTTTGACAGATGGTTTTACCTTTCGCAGAGGAAATTTCGGGGACGAAATTTCTATAAGGGGGGTAGATTGTAACACCCCGTCCCGAAATTAACATTTTTACTGGGATTAGGCGAGTTACAGAGAATGGTAACCGCATTGTTAATATTCCCTGAATTAATATCGAGGCATTCCCGGTTCTGGGGGGAAAATAGAATTAATATTCCGGGGAGTAGATTATGTTATTACGAGTTTCCCGGTATGTCCGGAAGTTTTTCCGGAGTTACGAGTGGTTAGTTACGAAGTTATCGACCTTACGGAAGTAACAAATGATAAGTTACTTTACCGTAGAAAAAGGGGACTTTGCGTTAAGTCGGGAATTTGAGGAACTTTCCTTCGGGAAAGATGTAGAGGACGCTAATACGAACTCGTGGATATGCCCTATGAATTAATCGGAGTTCGTATGTGAAAGTTATGCGGGATAAACTATTGTTACCGTATGGTAAATGGTAAAATATCTTATTACTGTACATGGTAACTCTTTAGAAATCAATCTGGGCCGTTGGTTTATTTATATATATAGGGTGTTGACTGGTGGGGGGGATCTTTACTTCTCTCTCTCTTCCTCTTTCGCTCTCGCTCTTCACCCCCGAGCTATTGTGATCGCTCCGTCACCTCCATCCCATGCGCGCGTCCGGCATCACCGCCATCATCAATGGCTTCGCCGTCCCTCGACGACCGGGCCCTGACCTCCACCCATGCCAGATCCGCCGAGAGCACCACCAGCAAAGGTGAGAACACCTCGGCTCCTCGGCCCTGTTACAACCCAGTCGAGGGGGAGGTGACAGGGAGCTTCCCGGAAACGTCCAGCAGCTGCCTGGAGCATAGAGGAGGGAGGAGGTGACGAGCGTAGCTTCGCCGGAGGAGGACCGCCGTAAAACAGTGGAGTTGACAGTGAGGTATAAAAAACTCCATCTTCTATCTCAGTTGCTACTGTGTTGGAATGCTTGGATGATGTAGAACCTAGCTTTGCAGGTGTTGGAAGCTGGTTTGGCCGGAAAACCATGGTTTTCCGGCAAACCAGCCGATCGGTTAAATCAAGGGTAAAAACCCTGGTTTTACCGCGGTAGATCTGTGTTTTTACCGATTTACTGTGTTGGCAAAACGACTGAACTGCCCTTGGAAAGTTAGAGTAATTACAGGGGTGCCATCGTGGTTAAATCCCATAAATACCCCTGGTAGTTTGAGTTTATTACTGGACTGCCACTAGAGCTGAAATTCCCAGAATGCCCCTGCCATATTTGTATATTTACAGGGCTGCCCTTGGAACAGAAACCCTAGAAATAACCCTGATTGATGTGTATAATTACGAAACTGCCATTAAGGCTAGATTGTCCATATTGCCCTAACAGTTTTGGGCTAATTACAGGAATGCCATTGAGATGGTAATTCCATAAATACCCCTGGTAATTATAGTTATTTTCAGAGATGCCAAGTAGGAGGAAATATCTTAGATGCCCGTGGTTTGGTTTATTTACGTGGTTGCCACTATGTTTTATTGTATATTTATGTGTGCATGTTGCTATATCTTTACGATTGCTGTGAAATCCTGTTGTATAATTGTATGGTGGATTGTTTGGGATAGTCCTGACAGTTAGATGGTCGGTGAATACCTTAGCGGAGAGGTTAAACTCCGGATACGCGTTAGATGTTTGTTATCCTTACTAACAAATCGACCGATAATTAGAAAAGCGGGATTCTGCCCGGCTAGGGTGAATCTCATGCAAGAGCTACGTGTGGCTTGATCCCTGAAAAGACAGGGTACGTAGGCAGCCTGACCGGGATTCAGGTGCAGTCACAAATATTATTAGAACCCCTAGGTTCTTTAATTGGCACATTTGAGATTCAAATGTGGGAAACAGGATAACCTCCGGTTTGAGGTTTATTCCGGCACCGTCTGGACGGTTTGATTTGGGTTATGAAGAAAGGGTTATCCTGGCTCAAGGGGGATTTCGAGTAAATCTCCCTTGTGTTGGGTCCCGCACGTCTTAACCCAAGGTTAGAGAGGTAAATCTTGGGTCGGGGCGTGACAAAGGTTACATGCCACTCACCTGGGAGTGGTGAGGATGGCACATTGGCAAAGAGTGAAAATATACTTGATATAAAAGAATATGTTGCTTCAGGATCAGTTAAAGTAAGAGCAGGCTGACCAAAAATTAACAACGTACCAATGATGACCTCAGGGGAAGTACCACCCTCCTGTTGAGTCATGGTATGAACCCTAGCATGACTAGTGGTAGGGCGTCCTCTGATTCCTCTGCTCTGCTAAGTGTTGCCCCTAAATGGTCCCACAACACGAGTACCACTAACAGAAGCTCCAGCTAACGACTGGCCCATGACCTGAGTATGAGCAATTGCAGTTCCTTGAGTGAGAAGAGGACAATCCCTCTTGAAATGATCCTACTGGCCATAATGAAACATCCTCCTGGCTGATACTGACCCTGTCCAACCTGAAATTGCTGACCACCAGATGTCTCACTCTGGCTACTAGAACCCCTTCTGAACTGACTAGACTATCATCCACTGGACTGGCTCTAGGTGTTGGGGTTGAAATATATTTTACATGGAAGTGTTTTGTGTATTTGCAGGAATGGTGGTCCATTTCAAGGGGATTTCAGTAAGAAGTTCCCTAAAGGTGGACCTCGTAAAATTTACCTCGGGTTAAAGAAGTAACCAAAAATTAACCGACCGTAAATTTATTCTAGGACCGGGATGTGACATATTATTTAAATTTATTATAATATAATATTTATAAAAATATTATTTAATTCTTTTTAAACGGATCTAGGTCCTTAACGGATCAACGGGTCAAATTTTCGATCCAAACACATTTAAAACCATGGATCTGGAGCTGTCTAGATAAGATCTGGTCTATTTACAGGTCTACGTGCGCATCACTTGACTAAACTGACGGTGACGTGATGCCTCCGGCCTCACATAGATAGTGAAATTAAGTATGAGTATCACATTGACATATTTTAGAATTTGGGTATCACTTTGGCCTTGTCATAAGAGTTAAAAGACTGGTGGTTATCCACAGTTGTTTGCCACGTCACTAATTTGATGGTGTCGTTACGAAAAGTGGACGGAGACATCTCATTGATATCATAACAAAAATCAGGTATCACATTGATAGAGTTTAGAGTTTGGGTATCACATTGGCCTTGCCATAATAGTTGAGGGACTAATGATGATTTTAACCCTATATATATATAGGGAGGGAGACAGATCTCGAACAGAGAGGAGAAAATAATACATAGTTGCATACCATAACTAACTAAAATGGCAACTTGTTCAAGATTTCAGATATATGTTTCGGCTTTTTATGCAACTGATAAAGTAGTCTAGGGTTTAACTCCAAAATCAATTGGCTATAGAGAGAGTAGATCAAACCCTTATAAGCCTACAGGTAAGTCCCCATTTTTCTGATGTGAGATAGATATCTCAACACGCCTCCGCACGTGTGACGACCCCTCAAGCCTAATACGTGGAAAACATTAGGGATGACGTGCAATGTGTGTAGCCGGTAACGCTAACACACGTGGACGTGGGTAACCCGCTCTGATACCATGATAAAGTAGTCTGGGGTTCAATTCCAAACCAATTGGCAAGGTTCAGATATATATACCACATCGAGAAAATGAGGACTTGCATGTGGGTTTATAAAGGTTTGAGCCACTCTCTCTATTACCAATTGGTTTTGGTTAGGGTTTAGTTCGACTACTTCAATATATATGTAAGGAATATATAAAAAAATATAATTTCTTTATATTCTTTTTATTACCTTCCTATATAATTGGAAAATAATCTAATAAAATCTAAATAAAATATATCACAACACCAAATCAAACCCTGATAGTACAAATCTTTGATAGTATAGATGGTAAAGATTCGATGAGATTGGTCTGGAAGGCTGACTGATGATGATACAAATCTTATTTCGATCAATATGCTAAAGCCTCCTGTCTTATTTAATTAGTTTAAATTCTGATTTTGAGTTTGATTAGTTATTTTGAAGGATTTGTTTTGATCAATTTGGATTATTATTTTAATTTTTTCTGGTTTTCTATTTTTTTTGTTAATTTAAAGTTGAATGAGGCAAGCCGACTCGAAGTAAGCTCAAACTCGTCTAATAGAACGAGCCAAGCCTAGCGCGAACTTGAAGAAAAATTCATAAGCTGAGCCGCGGTTGAACATATAGAAAAAAAAATCAAGGTTTAGCTTGACTCAAACTTAATAAAAGAAAAATGAGCCAAACATGAGCACGCTAGTATTCGGCTCATTTACACCCTTATCCAATGCCTATTCTTTTGAAGATATGAGATCAAAGCTTGAAGAAGGATGACGATGAGTGCTATGACGCAGATGAGTGATTAGCACTGGCAGCTATGTGGCTTTGGAATGTGAGGACGAGGAGAGAGAGGGAGAGTTGAGTTTATATTTAATGAATGATAATATAATCTTTTAATTAAGATTTGTGCAAATAGACATTATACAATAAATTTTATTGAAATGAGCTTTAGGTTCTTAAAATTAATATTAAATGAGCATTTACTTTAATTTAAATCTTCTTCTCGAGTCACATATCTAGGAGTGGGAGTTTGATACCGAAATCACGATATTGATCTCGACCAACCCGTACCGAACCCAATCAAGTCAGGACACAAAGTTAAAAAAGTGTTGTCTCGAACCGTACCGAATCCTGAATTTAGTAATCTGTTCGCGATTTGTATGAGCCAAATAGATACTGAATGTCCCGAACCGTCCTGAATCCTTCTAAATTTATAATTTTACTAGTTTTAAAGAAAAAAAAAGTATGTATTTATAATGAAGAATTAATCATCTTAAAGTGATAAAATCGCCTAATTATGTTAGTTTGTTGATTTATGTTAAGAAAAAGTTTTAAATATTACATAAATATAGTACAAAGTGATTGTTTAATTTATAGATATAAAATCCTAACTTAAAACATTATGTCTCGATTGGTTCCGAATTTGTCCCGAATTTTTCGGTATCGGGACGATTCAGTACCAAACCTTAAAATCACACATCTCGTCCTGTATCGATACCAAAAAAATCAAGATCAATATCAGGATAGATCAAATCTCGTACCGTCTTATACCTATCTCACCCCTACACATATCCGCGTCTATCTTATCATCTTAATATAGGTTTATATATGGAAAGGAAAACGCGTCTTTTGATCAATTTTGATGAAGCACTTAAAATTTAAAAACTCATCGTGAAAAATCATATTCGAAAATTCTAGTAGTACAGACCAAAAAGAAAATTGTCGTGGTGCTGTCTTAATCATTTGATGTGATGCGGAACAGTTTTGAAGTATTCAAACTTTGAATCTTCGCAGCAATTACCGAATTGCAAAAGAGAAGGAACTTTCGTGCCTGCACAAACTAGTCTATACATTGAAAGATTCTCATAAACCAAATGCTCTGCCCACTAAAATTTAAAACAGATTAAAATTGATCCATGTATGTTTTGTTTATATGGTAATGGGCAACCCCGTCTCCATTAAACTAAAATATGCTGTGAAGAATTCCACGTTTTGAATATGGCTGCTTTTGCAAAGTCTAGGAAAACTAATATATCTTGGTCAACAATATATTTGTAGAGTATTCGATCGACAACAATGTATTATAAAGAAAATGAGGATTGAATATTATGAAGTCCAAGCACTGTTTATTTAATTTGACATATGACTTTAATGAAAACTTTATTATTTGATAGATAATATTCAAAACGACATGTGTAAATTTCATGGATATTAAGCTCGACCATAAACATACTAGAACATTGTAACAAAAATAATCAGGTCTTTCGATAAAAAACATTGTAAAGTCCTTAACAACCAGAGAGGTTGACGATTCTCTCAGAAATTTTTATACATAAATACATGATCCTCTTTTAAATAGTTTTTCCTTCCTTTAAAAATCATCATTTGTTATACATTTTTGGAAGGCAGACTCACGGTTCAAACCTTATACGCACATTCTATTAATATACTTAATTAATGTCATGTTACATTACTTTTGAGCAAGATCTAATGAATTCATAAATTAAAACCGGGGGAGACTTGAATTCTATACATCTAGCATGGGAGAAACATAATTTACTCTTCAAATGTGTGTTTATATGTAACACACAGAAAACTAAATACAAACTGTTTAGATGTAAAACCTAGCTCACTAACTTCAAATTTCTTTATCACAAAGTCATTACTAATAGATTTAACATATTCTTTCTTTATGTTGGAGGATCATATGTATTACCTAAATATTATTCTCTCATTGATGATATACATGGGTCAGGAACAATCTTTTAGCTGTTGTTATAAATATAATTACCTAAATTTGAAATTTAGCATCACTAAACTTTCCATTTTTATTTAGAGATACATATATCATTTGGGTAGACCTGTACATTGATCGAATTTTATCCGGACCCACTCCGGATCCGTGATTTGTAAAAGGGTTTGGATCGAAAATTTGACCCGTTGATCCGTTAAGGACCTGATCCGTTAACCCGTTTACTAAACATATCGGATCCGGATCTTGGTTGATCTGGTCCGTTAAGGATCCGGATCCGTTTACAAATAATTAAATAATATTTTTATAAATATAATATTATTAATGAATATTAAATAATATGATAATTATCTAGATAATTTAAACATTCATATCTAAATTGCTTGTAAAGTATGATTTGATGAAGTCGAGTGTTGTTAATGTTTATGTTATTTATGCTCGAAACATTGGAGGTCAAGTATGTAAGACCCCGCCCCAAAAATTTCTTTTTACTGGGATTAGACGGGTTACAGAGGGTTGTAACCGCGCTGTTAGTTTTTCCTGAATTAATATTCGAGTTTAGTATCGAGATATTCTCGATTCTGGAGAAAAAATAGAATTAATGTCCCGAGGGGGGTAGATTAGGTTAATATGAGTCCTCCGGTATGTCCGGAATATTTTCCGGAGCTACAGGCTGATTAATATGAATTTATTTAATTTATGGAAGTAATAAATATTATTTACTTTACCGTAAAAAGATGACTTTGCGATAAGTTGAGATTTTAGGGAAACTTCCCTCGAGAAAGTTGTAGATGAAGTTAATACGAACTCGTGGGTATGTCCTATGAATTAATCGGAGTTCGTATGCGAAAGTTATTCGAGATAATGTGTTGTTACTGTGCGGTAAAAGTAAATAGTAAAATATATATTTACTGTTCACGATAAATTTTTATTGGCAAATCTGGGCTGTTGATTTTTGAAAATCAAATCTGGATCGTTAGATTTTATATATATATATAGTTGGATGGGGAAGACCGGATTATATATATATAATAATAATAATATAGAGGAGTGCTAGTTTTACACTCATTATGAGTGTGGACGAGCCACACTCACCTTTAAACAACAAAAATACACAAAAATATAATTTATAATGAAATAATTCAAAAATAAATTTTTTTATAATTTTAAGAATACATACTGAAGGTGAGTCTAACACTCCTCGTATATATTCCACAGATTTCAGTAATCTCACCACCCAACGTAGGCAACTAAAACCCCGACACGCGTCACCCGTAGTCCACTCTTCAAAATGACGAAACCACCCCGGCCGAAAATACCTATCACGTGCTGAAACTCGCGATTCTCGAAGACACGGGAAACTGTGGGCCCCATGTTGGTTCAAGTCGGCACAGGAATGCGGAATCATACCACCGAGCACCGACCCACATCTCCACAACCGAAATGACCGAACCATCCCCACCACGCCTCTTCCACCGAAAAGGACATTTCCGTAACTCCGCTCCACGGTTCCTCTCGCCTTTTCCTAATGCAAAAAACACGTGCCTTAAAAAATATTAGAGTTGCTTCTCAAAAAAAATGTAAGAGTTGAAAGAGACAGCAAGAAAGCTCAAATGGCCGACAGAGCAAGCCTTGTTTGACTCCCCCATATATACTCCCTCAACTCCTCCACCATCACCACCACATCTTCCACTACCTCCCTTACATTCCAAAACAAACCCTCTCAAAATTCTCCAACTTCATCTCAACAATGGCGGAGAGATCCAACTTTGCGCAGACATGCAACCTCCTCAGCCAGTACTTGAAGGAGAAGAGAAGCCAGTTCCTCCAGGGCGAGAGCTTCGGATCAGTCAAGCCGGCTCCCCCGGCGACTATGAACTTTCTCAACGCCATGGAGGCCAGTCCGGCACTTCCGCTTGCGGCACTGGATCAGCCTAGATCTGCTCCCATGACCATCCTATACGGCGGGCAGGTGCTCGTCTTCAGCGACCTTTCGCCGGAGAAGGCCAAGGAGATCATGGGTTTGGCAACCCAAGGAAGCCCTGTTGTTTCTTCTAGTCAGTCTAGTGTTGTGGTCAAACCGAAACCACAGCAGCAGCAACTGCAAGCGCCTCAGGTGCCTATTGCCGGGTCGGATTTGCCTATCATGAGAAGGGCCTCGCTTCATAAGTTTTTGGCCAAGAGAAAAGAGAGGTAAATTCATTTCCAAAATACTTTGTTTGAAAAGTTACAACTTTAGATTATTCTTGAATTGGGTGAATAGAGATCTTATTGGGTTGTTTGAATTTCAGAGTTATTGCGGTAGCTCCATACCAAGTGAACCACAGCCAGCAGAGAGCGGCGTCTCCCAAGGCGGGGGAGCAAGTAGGAGAGCAGAGTTCAAAGCAGCTTGAACTCAGGCTATAGGGATTTAAAATTGGCGCTCGATCTGATTAGATTTTTAGGCTTTTATATATTTGGGTCCTAACCGATCTGGGTCTGTTCTTGTTATGGAACCCAATTTATTCTTACAACAAAATAAAATTTTGTAACTATTTGTTTGGTCCGTTGATGAAGATTATGATGGTACTATCTGGTGTGTAATCAATTTCATTCATGTAGCAAGTGTTCCAATTAGGAATCTATGTTTTGTTTCGTGAATTCTAGCTTGGATATTAGGGTAGACTAAAGTTTTGCCTTTCGATCCGTTAGGACCTTTACATGTGCTACTGCGTTTGGCAAGTGAGACTTCAGAGTTTCTTAACAAGACTATAAAACTCGAAAACATTACAGGATTACGAGGACAACGATCTCCCTACACGGATACAAGCTTGTTTCGTGCTAACGTACTTTGGTGGCGGAGCATTTTATAATGGGATTGACTAAATTTATAATATATATTATATTTAAAAATTTGGGATGGACTCAGATTTATTTTTTAGTTTTTTGAACTAAATTTTTGCTTGAAATAAGTGCATTTTCAAAATCTGAGATAGATGGTAGCGTATCAAAGATCGTGTGTAGCTACTTCATTGCATATTTTGTTATATAACAATCTGTCTCGGTTCGTTAGCAAATTAGTAACAAATTCATAGCCAGTATTCAAACTAGGGAATATCCCAATAACAAATTAGTAACAAATTCACCGTTAATATTCAAACCGAGGTATTGTTGGCGATAGTTTAGTTCCTTGTTTCCTAAGTCTTCGTTCAAACGGTTTCGTTAATAAGACCCTGTTCTTCTGGGTTTTGCAGATAGGATTTTTGAATTCTTCTTTCGATTAGTTACCACAATGTAGGCCTAAATTTGTGGTTCTTGTTGCTGATTTGTTCTCCTTGTAAGGCTATAAAGCCAACAGCTAGTTTCGATTTCAATAACAGATTACTTCAGCATTTTGAACTGTTGTGGTTTTTATCTCTGTTCTATCAATTGGTATCAGAGCCTCATCACAGGGGCCTGATTTGTGTGTGTGTGTGAGAGAAACAGTGAGTGAGTGAAGAAGAATGGCAGAGAGTAGTAGTAGTGGCTTTGTGCAGCCGGCCATTCCCAGATTTGACGGTCACTATGACCACTGGGCAATGTTGATGGAGAATTTTCTCCGTTCCAAAGAATACTGGGGTCTCATTGAGAATGGGATCTTATCTGTGGCAACAAGTACAGAGCCAACAAAAGCACAACTAAAATTGATCGAGGAACAAAGGTTAAAGGATTTAAAGGTAAAAAATTACCTTTTCCAAGCAATTGAGAGAGATATCTTGGAAACAATCCTCAACAGGGATACAACCAAACACATCTGGGATTCAATGAAGCAAAAATTTCAGGGCTCAACTAGGGTTAAGAGGGCACAGCTTCAGGCTTTGCGTAGAGATTTTGAGACTCTCCACATGAAGGATGGAGAGACAGTGAATGCCTATTTCTCGCGTACTCTAACCATAGCCAATAAAATGAAGGCTCATGGTGAAAATATGCATGAAAATTTCATCACTGAGAAGATCTTGAGGTCAATGATCTCAAAATTCGATTATGTTGTATGCTCAATTGAGGAATCCAATAATTTGGAGATGATGAGCTTCAGAGTAGCCTTCTTCTTCATGAACAGAGGATGAGAGATCATGGAGAAGAAGAGCAAGCCCTAAAGATCACCTATGAAGATAAAACAGGTAGAGGAAGAGGTAGAGGTGCATACAGAGGAGGCCGAGGAAGGGGAAGACAACCCTTCAACAAGACTGTTATCGAGTGTTTCAAGTGTCACAAATTAGGACACTATCAGTATGAGTGTCCTGATTGGGAGAAAAATGTCAACTATACTGAGATAGAGGAAGAAGAAGAAGAGCTATTGTTAATGTCCTATGTTGAGCTTCAATAGGCTAAGAGGGAAGAAGTGTGGTTTCTTGACTCTGGTTGCAGCAATCATATGAGTGGAAATAGGGAGTGGTTCTCAGAGTTGGATGAAGGTTTCCGGCAGACTGTAAAGCTTGGCAATGATACCAGAATGGCTGTTGTGGGAAGAGGCAGTGTTCGTCTGCAAATAAATGGTTTTACTCTGGTAATATCAGATGTCTACTACATTCCTGAGCTTAAGAACAATTTGCTGAGCATAGGACAGCTTCAAGAAAAGGGCATAGCTATTGTAATTCAACATGGAACATGCAAAGTATATCATCCTAGGAAAGGATTAATTATGCAGACAGACATGAGTGGAAATAGAATGTTCTTCTTGTTGGCTACCATGGTACCAAAAGCCTCTACATGTTTTCAAACGATGTCAGAGAATGAGTCTCATCTTTGGCACTGTCGTTTTGGCCATGTGAGCTACAAGGGACTGAGGATGCTTTCATATAAGAAGATGGTAAATGGCCTGCCTTCACTCAAGACTCCGAAGAAGCTATGCACAGATTGCTTGATTGCCAAGCAGCACCGAGATTCCATGCCTAAGGAAAGTTTGTGGAGGGTAGTACACAAGCTCCAGCTCGTGCATGCAGATATATGTGGACCTATCACACCAGCATCAAATAGTAATAAGAGGTATATCTTAAGTTTTATCGATGATTTCACTCGTAAAACTTGGATTTATTTCCTGCATGAGAAGTTAGAAGCCTTTGCTATGTTTAAGAATTTTAAAGCCTATGTTGAAAAGGAAGTTGGTGCATATATTACTTGTTTGAGGACAGATAGGGGTGGTGAGTTCACCTCAAATGAGTTTGGAGATTTTTGCAAGGCTCATGGAATAAGAAGACAGCTGACTGCAACATATACACCTCAGCAAAACGGAGTTGCTGAGAGGAAGAACAGAACAGAACAATAATGAATATGGTGCGTTCTATGTTGACAGAGAAGCAGGTTCCTAAGATGTTTTGGTCAGAAGCTGTGAAATGGAGCGTGCATATTCTCAATAGATGTCCAACTGTGGCTGTGAAAAACAAAACTCCAGAAGAGGCTTGGAGTGGTGTGAAACCAACAGTAGAATATTTTCGAGTGTTCGGATGTCTGGCCCATGCACATGTTCCAGACCAAAAAAGAAGCAAGCTGGATGATAAGAGCAAGAAATGTGTTTTGTTGGGAGTAAGTGATGAGTCAAAAGCCTACAGGTTGTATGATCCACTTTCTAAAAAGATATTGGTCAGCAAGGATGTGGTTTTTGAAGAACAAGAAGGTTGGGATTGGGGCAAAAGCAAAGAAGAAAGCAGCTTGGATATTCTAGAATGGGGAGATGAAGAGTATGAGGATGATACTGAAGAGGCAGCAGAGAATGATGAAGAAGAAAATAGTGGTATTGATACAGGGAGCTCAAGTGTCAATTCAAGTGAAACCGGATCACCTCCTAATGAGCCACATGAGAATGTTCCAGCAACTCCAATTGAAGGGAGGGTTAGAAGAACTCCGGTTTGGATGGCTGATTATGAGTCTGGAGAAGGTTTGTCAGATGAAGGCCTGAATGTAATGATGATGATAACCGAGAATGATCCACTTACATTTGAGGAAGCTGTCAGAAGCAAGAAATGGAGGGATGCAATGATGGCAGAAATTGAATCTATAGAGAAGAACAAGACATGGGAGTTGACTGATTTACCAAATGGAGTAAAGCCAATTGGGGTTAAGTGGATTTTCAAGACCAAACTCAATGAGAATGGAGAGATAGACAAGTTCAAAGCAAGATTAGTGGCGAAAGGATATGCACAACAATATGGAGTCGATTACACTGAAGTATTTGCTCCAGTGTCAAGGCTTGATACAATTCGTTTGATATTCGCTGTGGCAGCTCAGTTTGGCTGGAATGTTTTTCAGTTAGACGTGAAGAGCGCATTTCTCCACGGTGAACTAAATGAGGAGGTATTTGTACAACAACCTATTGGCTTTGTAAAGAAAGGTGAGGAGGGCAGAGTTTACAAATTAAGAAAGGCCTTGTATGACCTTAAGCAAGCGCCGAGAGCATGGTTCAGCAAGATAGAAGCTTACTTTGTTCGAGAAGGTTTTGAAAGGTGTTCTTGTGAACACACACTGTTTACAAAGTCAAAGGAAGGAGGTAAGATTTTAATAGTGAGCCTTTATGTTGATGATTTGATATATACTGGGAATGATAGGAGCATGTGTGATGAGTTCAAAAGTTCAATGATGCTGGAATTTGATATGTCCGATTTGGGAAGAATGGGATACTTCCTCGGGATTGAGGTTGTGCAGAGCTCAAATGGAATTTTCATATGTCAAAGGAGGTATGCTGGTGAAGTTCTAGCAAGATTTGGCATGGAAAACAGTAATGCAGTGAAAAATCTCATTGTTCCAGGCACAAAACTAACAAAAGATGAGGCAGGGGTCAAAATTGATTCAACCATGTTCAAACAAGTAGTTGGCAGCCTCATGTATCTAACTGCTACTCGACCTGACCTGATGTATGGAGTAAGCCTGATCAGTAGGTTTATGTCATGTCCAACAATGTCTCACTGGCTTGCAGCAAAGCGAATATTGAGGTATGTGAAGGGAACAACCGAGCTAGGTATTTTTTACAAGAAAGGAGGAAGAACAGATCTTGTGGCATATACAGATAGTGACTTTGCTGGCGACTTGGACGACCGGAGAAGCACTTCTGGTTTTGTGTTCTCACTTGGTTCTGGAACTGTTTCGTGGTCCTCTAAGAAACAGCCTGTAGTAACATTATCCACCACCGAGGCTGAGTATATAGCAGCTGCATTTTGTGCTTGTCAGTGTGTTTGGCTCAGAAGAGTGTTAGAAAAGCTTGGTCTTAAGGAAGAGAAGAGTACTGTGATTCAATGTGACAACAGTTCTACCATTCAATTATCCAAGAATCCGGTCTTTCATGGCAGATGCAAACATATTGATGTGAGGTTTCATTTCTTGAGAGACTTGGTGAAAGATGGAATTGTTAAGTTAAGCTACTGCAATTCGCAGATTCAAGTTGCAGACATAATGACAAAACCACTCAAGTTGGAGCAGTTCTTAAGGTTTCGGAGCATTCTGGGAATGATTAAAGCTTCAGAAGTAAACTAAATGCTGATACATCTAGTTTAAGGGAGGGAATGTTGGCGATAGTTTAGTTCCTTGTTTCCTAAGTCTTCGTTCAAACGGTTTCGTTAATAAGGCCCTGTTCTTCTGGGTTTTGCAGATAGGATTTTTGAATTCTTCTTTCGATTAGTTACCACAATGTAGGCCTAAATTTGTGGTTCTTGTTGCTGATTTGTTCTCCTTGTAAGGCTATAAAGCCAACAGCTAGTTTCGATTTCAATAACAGATTACTTCAGCATTTTGAACTGTTGTGGTTTTTATCTCTGTTCTATCAGGTATAAGAAAATATCCCAATAAAGAAAACCTAATGTTCGGCACAGACCCACGGATCTAGAAGAACTTTAAACCGGTTGACTACAAATTGGTATGAATTAAGAATTACTCTTAAAGCATCTCCAACCTTGGTCTAAAATCTATAATAGATTTAGAATTTGTAAAATCTCATCTCCAACTCATTATTAAGTTGAGCTAAAATATGATTTATCTGATATGTGTTATATTTTGACTCAACCAAATAGGAGCAAAACCTATAATTTATGAGGGTGAGTGTGTATAGGTCATTGTCATATTTTATTAATATAATGATATAATTTGATTAAACAAGGGTGCGTTTATTGTCACACCACAATTCACTTTATTCACCACACATTCTCTTCACACCATACTTGTAAATTGATTATTATTAGTCTACTTTGTTCACTCATTTACAACACCTAAAAAACCCTTTTCTTAATTCTACTTTATTCATCCTCAATTTTTTTGTTTATTTCATTTTTACTTTGTTCAACCTACATTCTCTTCACATCCTACATTTTTTTTACAATTTCATATTTGCCTTGTTCATTCTATTCAATTTTATATTTAATTTAAATTTATATTCATTCATTTGCAATATACACAATATCAATAAATAAAAGATGGCTAATAATAGACTAATAAGAACAAAATATATATTAGCATGTTATCTTCATCTCCCTTCCATCGTTTTCTTTTTTCCGTGGTTTTATCTTTTTTTTAATAGCTTGGTTAGGCTTTATGAAAACAAGTATTTAGCAAAATAAAAAGATTTTTTTTAAAAAAATTGTAATTTGTAACAACTTATTGTCCCTTATAGTAATTTTATATTAGGGTAATTTGGTATTTTAATAAATCAACATGATGTGGGGCGTACAAAATACTTTGTAGGGTGGCAATAGAAACACCCTTAAACAATTGAGTTTCACTCCATATATGATTAAATAATGATATAAAAAGATTGAATAGGTTTGGGTTTTGTCTTCATGGGTTGAAGATGCAAAACCTATATGAATAATTATAGGTTTGGATGACCTAAAATTTAAATATAAGTTAAGGTTTTAGACCAATTGTTAGAGATGCCCTTAGTATGAGCGAAAATTCTTGTATGCACCAATGTTCAGGTGAACCAAACAATTTTAGAAAATCTTAACGTTGATAATTATATTTTGATTTTATTTTTAAAAAATTAAATAGTGTCATAAATGTAATCTAACCATCTATTTAAGTTGGTTCAAGTGCTCCCTAGCACACTCAAGAGGCTCTGTAGCATGAGGGTTCCATTTAAACAGGTCGACCAACTTTACCACACAATGACTTTGTTTATGTTTCTAAACCCACATACTTCGTAATATAACAAGTTGTCTCGGTTCAGTTAGCAACTTAGTAACATATTCACAGTCACTATTCAAACTGAGGTATAAGAGAGTATCCCAATAAAACAAGACTAATCCTTACCACATGCTCACAAATCTAGAGGCCCTTTAACCCAGTTGACTACAAATTGGTGGAAATTGAAACTTAAACTCTTAACATGAGAGTTGCATTTTACGTAGGTCAACCAACTTTACCACACAATGGTTTTGCTTTTGTTTCTTAAGGGACTTTTAATGAACAATGATTAACAATTTCACACTACAACTAGTCTTTTGAACTTATCAAAATAAAAATCTAGTCTTTTGAAATTTACATCCTTTGCTCTCACTCAAAAAGAAAAGATTAATGTCATTAAATTGAAGGGAGAAGATGAATTTAGGAATTAACCACCCGGAATTGATACGGATTCATTTCTTCTCTTTTTAATTTCACTTGTCTCCTATTCATGATTATATTTTATTTCAAGTAAACCTATCATTGTAGTATTACCAAAAACATGCTTTCTACAGCTTTCATTCAGTTGGGAAGGATCATAATTATCAATTCTTGAACTACTTATTTATCTTAGTTACTTTTTTTTGAACAGGTACCTTAGTTACTTCTAGTAAATAAAAATTAATTGTCCCTAAGTATGCTGTGTTCTTCCACCATATGTTTGTTCGTACAACACGTACTAAAGGATGAATGAAAATCCAAGGGTATCTTGTAAACAATTGAACATTTCTTCACCTACTCTAGTTTTCTTCACCACATGTTTCAGTATTGACTGAAATTTGACTAATTTCAAATGTATTCGTTAACGTTTGTTTGAAACGAATTTGTGTGTAGAAGACATAGAAAGAAGGGGGTAATGTAAAAATCTGGTCAGGCTCATGGATTAATGCGAACATCTCCATCTTTGTGTGAAAGAAAGCTCTGATGGCCAGTCTCGGAAATAGTCGGGACATTCCGCCACCCAAATCAAGAATTGAAATCGCAATCATGATCGACAACAAGATAACGTTGACGTTGTCGTCGATGACTTGGTATATGAGGATGTCAGAACTGAAAGACTTGCTCCGGCGACAATGGATTGCGATTTCAATTCTTGATCTTGATTATGGATTGCGATCCCAATTCTACACCCCTTGGTAATACAAAAATAAATCTTACCTTCTAGATTCAGAAAAAGGATTCAGCACACTTACTCAGTGGCATACATCATTTTTTATTTTGCTTTTTTTTATGTTTTCTTTCCATTTTTTTCTTTCTAATTTACATGAGAGAAGTTTCATCATTTTATTTTGTTTCTAATTTTTTTTCTTTTATAGTTTTTGAACATGCACCTCTTTCAGTAAATATATATATATATATATATATATATATATATATATTAAAACTCATTTTTCAAACACTGTGGATGACCATCTATGTACTAGTGTACATATAACTAGATAGGGTTTATAATGCTGTCCCTCTTTGACGGACTTTGATTTTACCTAATTACCCCCTATTAATTTGTACGTAACGCATGCACTATGGAGGATACACACGTACATTACTAAATTGATATAATTCTTCAATTATTATCAGCTTGTATATTAAGATGATTATCTGGATTATCAGATTATGCCGTGATTGACACTTTGGCGGTCAGACCATAGATGATTATCTCATATTCAATATAGACAGACCAACTTTGCAACCACACCAACACCAATAGATCTTCCTCGCTTTATTTCGAAGATCAGGTTCCAAACCCAGATCTCCAAATCTTCCCGGTCGCCTCCGTAATCAAGGCTAGGACCGATTTTGATTCTTGAATCAAGGCTCACTCGTCTGGAACTCGCACCACGTAGCAGTATCACGGAAAGCAGCGGAGATGAAAAGACTTCAAATTGAGCCTCTGCCACAAGTAGTGGAGATGAACGTTAACCTTGTCGATCTTGGTCGTGTTTCGTAAGAGTTGGGTCTTGTCCTCGTTTGTTGACCATGGTTTTTTAGTTTTGTTTTGGTCGGAGTTTGTGACTCCATGGGTAAAAGCGTTTAACTTGGGCCAAGACTGTTTCACCCCTCACGTGAAAGTAAGTACAACTAGAAGACAAACACAGTTCTATGGAGGACCTACACCTACCTACCACCTTTGCCGAGTAGAACCTCATACTGTAATATATATATTTTTTACCCGACAAGTTTAGAACCCAAACTCAACCTCATAATATAAATACAATCCCCCATTAATGATCTCTCTGTGTCAGAGGCCTTTCTCTCTGGTTTTGTTGAGGCATTTGCTCCTCTAACCCTAACCCTTCCTATTTCTCGGCAATTTATCGGGGGAAAATCGCCGAGGAAATGCAGCACCAGAGGCTGAAGCAGCAAGCGCTGATACAACAGGCTCTTCTTCAGCAGCATTCTCTCTACCACCCTGGCCTCTTGGCTCCCCCTCAGGTTCTCCCACCTTCTTTCGCTTTTGATTCTCAATTTTTTATTTCCTTAGAGCTTCGATTGTGGGAAACTAGGGTTAAAGTGTCGTTGTTGGATGATATTGGTTTGATTGTTTGTTTGGTGTTCAAATTGGATTTGTTTTCGAGTTTTTGTTTAAATTTTGGTTCGTTGTGGTGTTTTTTCGGAGCTGAGTGGAGCTAAATGTTTGTGGATTCCGTGCTTCAATGTTTGGACAGCTTAATACTTTAGCATTGTGACTTAATTTCTTGGCCTTCGAGAATCCGGAGGCACTGTTGGCATCGTGTAATGTTTTTTCATCATTTTGTTGGACTGATGTAGTGGGAGGAACTTAATGATGTGCAATGTGTTTGCTCATCTTTTTTGTGTTTTATGAATTGGTTCCAGATTGTGAATTTGTAGCGTCCTGAGTTTATAATATCGGAAGTAAACCATATAACCATTTTTGGATTAGTTTAGTAGTCGAATAAAGTGCCCAGAAGTTGCCCTGTTTAGGTGAAGTTAAGTTTTTTTCCTAGAATTTTACTTCTGTTCAGGTTGTTGAAGCACTAGTATTTTAATTTGTACTTGATAGGTACGTACTAAAACTGATAATACATTTAGGTTGGCATACCTGGTTTGGTTGATATAGAAGTAGGATTTTGATTTATTATGATATAGGTTTCTTTTATTCTGCTTCCACTTATAGTTTTCTTTATTTTATTTTCTTTTTACATTTTCATTTTTGCAGATAGAGCCAATCCCAAGTGGAAATCTGCCTCCTGGTTTTGATCCAAGTACTTGCCGCAGTGTGTGAGTGTTTGTCTAGACATTTTTTTTGTTCCACCTCTGCTTAATTGAGTGTCTTGTTACTCCTTAGACTCGTTACCCATAGATTTATATAGAATACATTTCTTGTTTTGTTTTGTTTTATTCAATTTTTTATTTTTATTTTCTTCAATTTGCCACACTTTCTTGTTGAAAATAGTCTAAATGATGTCAACTTCCAGATATGATAATTACTAATTCCAGTTTTACTCTATCCCTTCATGTCAAAAGATTGTTAGTCTGTGTTGATTTCATGCATTGTTGTGTCTTTCCTGGTCAAGAGTTGATAGTGTTTCTTCTGGAGTTATTTTTCCTTTCTTCCTTCTGTCCTTAATATTTTTATTTCTTTATTTTTGTTTGAAAAAATTCAGGTATGTTGGAAATATCCATACCCAGGTGACAGAACCACTTCTTCAAGAGGTCTTTACAAGTACAGGTGCTGTTGAAAGCTGTAAACTTATAAGAAAGGAAAAGGTAAGCTTGCAATCATCTGCATCCCGCCAAACCTTTCCAGTTGGTTTGTACAATTCTAATTTAATAAACAAATCTACTGTTGAAGTTTTCTGGATTAAATCAGTTACTCTGCATTCTCGATTACCACCTTATGATCATATTGCTGTTCCTGGCTTTTGCAGTCATCCTATGGGTTTGTCCACTATTTTGATCGCAGATGTGCTGCTCTGGCTATAATGTCTCTCAATGGAAGACAACTGTAAGTACATGTCTCATTTGAGTTCCATCTGATTATTCTTTATTTATCTATTTTCATGTGTGGGTTAGCTCACAGGTTATCTGGTTTCCAGGTTTGGACAGCCTATTAAAGTGAATTGGGCATATGCCAGTGGTCAGAGGGAAGATACATCAGGTTTTTTTTCTCCTCCTTGGAAATCATTTGGGTGATTTTTCGGCATCTAAGATATTGTCTTTCTTATTTGCAGGTCACTTCAACATTTTTGTAGGTGATCTCAGCCCTGAGGTTACTGATGCAACATTATTTGCTTGTTTTTCTGTTTATTCCAGTTGTTCGTAAGTGTCTCTTCTCATTAAATTGTTTTCTCTAATTTCTTGATTATTATTTTTTCCAAACAAAAAGCTCTAGGTTCATTTGTTACGGGCTAAGCTTAAATTGGTTTGTTTATTGTTGGGTAGGGCTAATTTTTTTTGTTGGTCTTAGAGATGCAAGAGTTATGTGGGATCAGAAGACAGGGCGCTCTAGAGGCTTTGGGTTTGTCTCATTCCGGAACCAACAGGTAGCATCTATTTGAATAGAAATAAAAAGATCAAAGATATGGTGTCTTTTGCAATATGGAATCTTGAAACCTTTTTTTGGGTCTTAATCTATTGTGAGTTCTGTGTGCAAGTGTTTAGGTTCGGAACTATTAGCTAGCAGCAAGGACATAGTGAGATCAAATCTCAAAATTTTCTTTTAGTCACTATTTTATGGCATAAGCCTCAACCTATCATCTGTTTTTATAATTGTTATCTGTACTCAAGTAAGTTCTCATCATAATTCATATTTTCTTTCAGGATGCTCAAAGTGCAATAAATGACTTAAATGGTAAGAACAATGATATAGTTTTATAGTTTTTCCATTTAAATGTTTGTTGAAACAAAGATTGCACAAGGGACTAACAGTTGCAACCTTATTAAACCGAAGGGAGGGAGGAAGAGAGAGGGAGGGAGGGATGGAGAAAATGGATATGGTTGTTGGCCCCGTTTAATCTCCTATCTTAGCAACTTTTACATGCCAAACCAGCTTTCTTTCTTTCAATTTGGTTTTTGGATTTTCTTTCACAATATGATCAATATGTAAGATTTCATATCCAATTAGAGCCTCTATATATGTGTACTGGTTACTTTTCACTCGTGAATTTATAATAACTTTGTGGGAGGTGGTTATAGGATTAGGTTTCTTATAATAAGTCATTTACGCGGTTCCAAAATAGTATACAAGTACTCTTGGTCTTTTAAATATTCTGTGGCCCTTAGTTATAAGTCAAAAGTGGCAGTTTCTTTCAACTGGCAATTTTTCAGTAATTTTTGAACCATTATAAAAGTTTGGAGAAAATCTATTATGGGGCTGCTATGCGCTGGTGCGGTGCTAGAACAGTTAGGGAAATAAGTGGAACTCACTTTAAGTTACAGAGACCGCACCTAATGTGTAGGTACAGCTGCACCAGCCATGTGTTGTAGTTGCCTAACCGATGGCCTCATAGTTATGAGCCTTGTGGCTTCCTAGTTTGCTTTTTATGTTCCACCTCTTCTCACCATAGTTTGAACTTGTTTGGTGAAATGTGCAGGCAAGTGGCTTGCCAGTAGACTGATACGTTGCAACTGGGCAACAAAAGGTGCTGGCACCAATGAGGATAAGCAGAATTCAGATGCCAAGAGTGTTTTGGAACTAAATAATGGTTCCTCAGGTGAGTCCAGGTTCAAGCTTGATATAACGGAAACTACTTTAAACAAAAAAATTGTGATATTCACTTGACTAGAATCGGCATGCATATGTGTGTGTGTGTCTATTTTGCGAACAGATTTTTCCTTTTCTTTTATTGAGTTGTGTGAAAAGATTGAGTTTTATCTGTGTTGGCTATGGGAGACTCATATTCTCTTCTGATTCTGCAGAAGACGGAAAAGAACCAACAAACAATGAGGCTCCGGAGAACAACCCCCAATATACCACTGTCTACGTTGGCAATCTTGCTCCAGAGGCAAGACATTTTCTTATCGATTAGTTTTATCTATGTCCATCCTCTCTCTCTATATATATATATGTGTGTGTGTGTGTGTGTGTGTGTGTGTGTGTGTGTGTTTATTATATGTATATTATAGTCCTCTCTGTTCTCCACACATTGATTTCAACTACACCAATCAAGTAGTAGCAGAACTGAAGTTGAGTTTCAACTTTCTTTATCGGTGCTTGTATGTAGAGAATAAATTGAAGAATATTATATTTGCATTAGGAATTCTAGTGCTGTCAGTGATTTGAAACCTGTTATCTTGTTTTGTTACAGGTCACTCAGCTTGATCTTCACTGTCACTTTTACGCTCTTGGTGTTGGAGTAATTGAAGAGGTTCGGCTTCAGCGTGATAAGGGTTTTGGTTTTGTCAGGTTCAGTACCCATGCTGAGGCAGCTCTGGCTATACAGATGGGAAATGCTCAGTCGAATTTGTTTGGAAGACAAATAAAGGTGTTTCCCAGCTCTTTGATTGTATGTTGTAACTCTCAAGATTGCTGGCACACAGGACATTGTGGGTCGGTGCAGTATTGCTTGCTTTTACTTGTTGGACTGAATTCGCCTCACTGAAATCTGTTCGATTGTCAAGGACTTTGTGATCCATATCCATGATATTGACTGTTCAAGTGGCCCTTCTGTTCATGCCTATATATCGACTGCTGAGTTGTTTCTTGTTGTGGATGCAGTGCTCCTGGGGCAGCAAGCCTACTCCACCAGGAACAGTCTCAAACCCACTCCCTCCCCCAGCTGCAGCGGTGCCTTTAGCAGGCCTCTCTGCAACAGACCTCTTGAACTATGAACGGCAACTAGCAATGAGCAAGATGGGCGGTGTGCATGCCTTCATGCACCCCCAGGGACAGATCCCTCTTAAGCAGGGGGCAATGGGAATGGGCACTGCTGGAGCAAGCCAGGCAATATATGATGGTGGATTCCAGAGTGTTGCTACTGCCCAGCAGCTCATGTACTATCAGTAATAATATATAAGTTAAATGCTACAGGCTACATATATATTCCTGCACTATGCAGGCGTCATCTGAGAGTTATAAACCCCTTAGGAAGCTATTTATTGCTTATCCCTCCCTTACGAGGTGAGGTCGCTTATCCTGTCTTGTATGATTGTTATCCCTGTGTATGGATATGTAACATGTATGATCTCGTGTTTTCTTCTCTTTTATGGCGAGGGCTTATTATTAACACGAGTGTTGGCCTCGTTTAGCCTTTCTAGCTTTTTTCTTTTTCCAAACCACGGCTTGTAAAATCTCAATTCCTTATGGTTGGTCAATCAAATAGAATCCTTCTCTGGAAAAATGTATCTTACCAGCAATTTATTGGTTATCTGGTGTGCAATTTTCAGTTTCTTTCTCAACTAAATTGCATTATAAGTTGCCTAGCCAGCAGCAACTTGAGGTACATATGAAGTTTCTTGTACGTATTAGTGTAGTATGAGCTGTGGGCGAAGATCCTATTCACCCATACAGAACTATCTTTCTCTAGATGCCAGTGTTAATAACATTGTTGACCTAGGGAAGACAAGATGAGTAAGGAGGCATTCTACAAGAAACAACTCCTAACAGTGAACAAAAAACAAACTGATCCGCAGGCCATAGCAGGTGACAAGTCCTCTGCACCTTTCTCATAATAATCCATACTAACATGTAATTCATGCGACATAACTTCTGTTCATATGGTGTCTAGTCTCGCTCCAACCTAGCAATATAATTGTCACAGTACTTCCCTGCGCTCTCAAGATCTCCAAGCTCAGTATGCTCCATAAGCTTGTGTTTCCAGAGTCTTCTCCTTCTCGTTAAGACTTAAGAGATTGCCAAAACCATAGAATGGTACTTAATAGCATCTCGATACTGGCCCTGTCTTTGTAGTGAGGCTCCTGAGAGATGCAAATCAAAGAACTGAGAACATACTTAGAAAAGAAATCCTGATACGTACCAAATAAAAAAGCCCGCAAGAATTTACAGGGAAAATCCGAATTGAATCTAAGAAAGCAGACCAATAAAGACAGAAGTAGTCTATAACCGAAATAACCAATGTTAGGACATCATTTTTTGGGTTCTTTTCTTTGTCTTAACAATTGCTGTGCCTTCTTATGTACTTACTGTTCGGGATGAAAATAGATTTTCTCGAACTAAGCTTGAGACGTGCCAGTACCTATGGGTTAGGTATAACCTTGATCTTTGACGCTTGTTCGCATTCTGACTTCTCTTCAAACGACCGTCGTACATGCGTTGGTCAGCCCTGCACTTAGGTTCTTCTTAGACCTATCTGAAGAACAACTAGGATTTTCCTCATCTTCTTGCGAAGCGGACGTATTTTACTCGGACCGGTGTGGTTGAGCAGAGCTATAAATAAGGATTACGGGGCGTTCGCCAAAAGATTCTCTGACAAACTTGGGATATTTACTAAGGTTGTTCACCTTAACAATGGTTTTGAAGGTATTCGCCGACGGATTGGTCTTTATGAAGCGGTGGTGGACTGTTCGCTCACGAATGAGGCTTGGTGAGTAGAAGCAGGAAATGCTTACGGATAGGGCTTTGGTGGACAAAAAGACTCGAGAAATCTTTCTAGTAGAAGTGCTCCGGGGAGGCTTGTTTTGCAGTGTGCAAAAGTTGTGTTTGATTGATAGGAGATGTTCCTTCTTCTTGCACCTTGACCCCTTTAAATAGTGAATACTAGGGTTTGTTCTTTCTTACGGACCAAGGTGTACGGACCAAGGTGTATCAAATCTTATTCAGATCATTGGAGGATTCCTTAAGCAACCACAAATCTTTGCCAAACATGATCTCAAACAGGAAAGAAAAACATTAATAATAACGTAGACCATAAGAATCAGTCCAATGAGCTCTCATGCAAAGCATTAGCCGAAAGATATAATTTTGGCCCAAACATTGCCCCCCAGGCCTTGAGATTAAACCGAAGCCCATTTGTAAAATCGATAAGAACTAGAAACCCAACACAGTTTCTTTAAAATAATTGAAACGTTACATCGTTCCCCCTTTGCCGTCGTCCACCTTCAGCAAACAACGCTTCGTTTCAGAGATACCTGTTCAACTTCTCTAAATACCCTGACGCCGAATCTCATTTTCATCCCTTCTCTGTACCATGACTAACATTCCAACCTAAGAAATAGCCATTAATGGCAAGAAAATCTTTGAAAACCTTAGAGCCATCGTCTACCCAACTCACTCCCATCTGGAATTGACCACTAGAGCCACCGCTGGATTTGGTCCATTCATGAAAAAGTTCTCAGAAGTCCAACACTACTACCATGAATCCATGATACCAATCTTTCTCTTTCAAAATGATTCTGCAGATGTTACTTCATGGCAGAAACAGAGCAACTCTCCAGCCCGAATTGGAGCCTGGCCATTTCCAAGTGATCAAATGATGCAGTGGTACCAGAATTGTAGAGCTCTTGATATGTATCGATAGAGACTGGCAGGAATCGCGGATGCCATCGATCTAAGCTTTAACCTGAACAGTCGTGGGGCAAATCGACCCCCGATGATGGCTGCTGCCTGCTTCTTGAATTCCTTCAGCAATACCTTTGATTTCAGGTTTGGTTAAATGGGCATCACCCTACTGGATATTTATGCAATTGTTGGTTTTCTAATTACTGAAGAAGCATATCAGGAACACCTTTTTGAAGATGCAGATATATTTCATATCACTGACCCAGCAGATTACCCAACACACCTATTCTATAAAGGATGAGTCAGACATTTCTACGCTCGCACAGACGAGCAGAGTGGAATTGCATTCTTCTACTTCTGGCTTTATAAATTTGTGACCTGCACAACAACTCAAAAATTAACTAAGACCTGGGCACGCATCGCAACTCTTCTCTTCAATGGACACCGTCTTAGTCTGGCTCAGTTGGTATTGAGACTCCTTTATCGAGCACTGCACAAGCTGTCACTTCATCAACTGAATTATAGTGATGTATTAGGTCCTCTTTGGATTTTAGACCTCTAGTTGCAAATATACTTTGTCAAGTTCAGAGATGAGCAGGTTACTGACTTCCTAGAGAATCAAGTGTTAGGAAGGGCGTTCGCTAATGCTTCTTCACCTTCATCCATTGGATATGCCCGGTCTCTAGAGTATCTGTTCAACTTGGATGCCATAACCCTAGACTCTGATCTCCTTGTTCTCAATCACAAATACCCTGAAGCTCTGGCGAATGGGTTTATGTGGTCCATAACACAAACTCCTGAAGGGCGAACGCTGTTCAACCAGTCTATTTCTCTTATGGATATTCCTCTACCCAAGCTGACCGACTTTGAGCTCTATGCACCCAACCACTTCTGTCGTCAGCTTGGTCTACATCAGCGTGTGCCTTTCTCTCTTACTGATAGTATCAACTGCTACAGCTCTTAGCGAATAGAGAAAGCACCAAGGCAAAAGGTTGGGGATTCTCGCTTGCAATCAAAATTAACTCCCACCAAGGCTAGGATACACAACTTTGAAATGTTATTTCCTTCCAATGGTGTTTCTTAAGAATATACACAGTGGTGGAGCTCCCTTCATGATCACCATTGGCCTGCAAATATCAGCACTTTTTTCAGACTGACCTTTAGACATGCTAAATCTTTCTTCTCCGTTGAAGACAAATCAATTCTTGATGGAGCTGTTGTCCTAAGAAAATTAGACGACGAATCAACAAGTAATTGTACTTTCAATTGATTCTTACTCTTTCCAGTTAATAAACCACTAACTGATAGTTTAACTATGCAGAGTGACCTCTCAAGTGCTTTTCTAGCCCAAGCATCATCTTCACAACCCAAAAAGAGAAGCAGGAAAGCAATCATAGAAGATTCTGACGAAGATATCGAACCTCATCTGGTAAGTTTCTTTTAAAAGATTTTTAGTACCTCCACTGATGTTTATCTTATTGAGAACTATCCACTAATATATAAACCTACTACAGCTAACTCGTAGACGAAGAGCTATTACAGTGGATACTTCCTCATCACAACAAACTTCAATCCTAAAACCTTCGCCTCGAGATTGGGAGATGGAAAGGAATGTAGAGTGACATGCAATGTAATTTCGTTGTAAAACTGACTATTATAGTCATTTTATATTTAAAATTAAGATAAAATCAATCACTATTTGATTTTAGGCTTGAATTATGTCTCATTTTGTCATTTTGATGAGTTATGTGTGTTATGTATGTGTTTGAGGTAGGGGTTTGTCATTCTTTCTTTTTATAATTTACCGGACGACATAAAAGCTTCCTAAAACCCTTGATCAGTTTTCCTTCCATGTCTCTGTGTGTGTAGCTTCTTCAACTCCAGTCCTGGTCCACTTTCCGCGCTCTAGGGTTTAACCTCTCCACCGGCAATGGACTTGGACATGGACGCTTCTCCGAGCTACTTCGACCCCGAAAACCTCTCCACCCGAGAGCAATTCCGCCGCTACGGGTTCGTCCCCATATCTCAATCTCAATTTCCTTTCTTCTTTCCATGATTCTAAATCGAAATCTCATTAATCTTTTATTAGAATTTGTATAGATTAATTTCAGTTCTTAGGATTAGCAAAATCACTTCAAATTAGAAGCATTTGTGTTTTATGGACATGTAAAATCCCAGACCTAATTTTTGTTGTGGAACCAGGAGAAGGCACCCCAATTCCAGCGTTTCGCCCTACCGAAACGGTTCACCTTCCTCCAGGCTACTCTATGATGGCCAGAACAACATCCACAGCCCTACCAACACTGCACTTCTTCTAGAAGATATCAAACAAGAAGCAGAAAGCATTCCTGCAAAGACTCGCTCCTTCTCGAAAAGGCGGTCCTCTTTTGATGTTACTGAGGTGGAGGATGGTGCTGAGGCCGGCCGCTCCTCGTTGAAGCTTTTTAAGCATGAGGAGGACACGCTGGCCGATGATGGAGACACCACTTTCGCTTTGTTTGCATCTCTGCTTGACTCTGCTCTTCAAGGTTTCTGCGGTTGAGATTATACTTGACATTGCATTTTAGTTGTTGTGTATGTGACTAAAGTCTGTTGGTGAATTTTGTTTTCAGGGTTGATGCCTTTTTCGGACCTGATACTGAGACTGGAAGAATCATGCAGAGATGTTTCGGAGTCGATTATGTATGTCCTCGTTTCGACACTAGTTGCAAAGATGTGTTAGTATTGCAAATATGCATTTCGTGGATAAATGTAACGTTCGGTTATTGTGTAGGTATGGTTCCAACATACGTCATCGGGTTGTTGAAGATAAGTTGATGAGGCAGAAGGCTCACCTCCTGCTTGATGAGGCCGCTTCCTGGTCTCTCTTGTGGTACCTCTTTGGGAAAGGTAATCTGTCTCTTATCCCTACTGTCTTATGCTATATAATGTCCTTTATGCATGTAGATACACACTGTGAGCGACAACTTTTATTGTGAGAGTTATTCTTCTTGTGCAGGGACTGAAGAGATCCCTAGAGAGCTCATCTTGGTATTTCATTTTCCCTAAAGACTTGAAAGATATTGATTTTTTTTTTCGGTTACTGTTGTAAAGTTGACATAGAGGAGTTTTTTTTTTCTAATTTTAACTACATTGACCCATGACAGATTCCCTCAACATCACATCTGGAGGCTTGCCAGTTTGTTGCGGACAATCTTACAGCACAATTATGCCTACGAATTGTTCAATGGCTAGAAGGCTTATCTTCCAAAGCACTAGATCTGGAAAGAAAGGTTGCACTTACTGCTTCCTATTTTATTGCAGACTATCTTGAATTTTGCACAAGGGTTATTGCCTGGTCAATATTCTGATAAAGATTTTTTATTTTATTTTTGTTTTTTATTTTCAAAAGCGGGGATAGTTACCTTTTGATTAGCTTTAAATGATTGTTTGGAGTTTCATATACCAACAATTTTGAATTGGAAACTGTCAAATACTTGTAGGTGCGAGGATCTCATGTTGGTGCCTGCCTCCCAAGCTCTGGAATTTGGTTCCATACTCAACGCTATCTTAAGAAACGACCATCTAGTGCCAACATTGTTCATCACTTGGATTTTGATGCCCCGACACGTGAACATGCTCATCTACTACCTGATGACAAAGTATTGTTTTGCTTTCCTTTCCTTTCCTTTTTTTACGTTTGCTTGCATTTTGAAGTATTTAGTGGTTAGTAGGTCCTTTTCCTTCAGTGCACATATTTTCATACATATGTTTTAATCAAACCAGATTTTTAGTTAGAGCTTTTTCTTCACCGGCTGCCTTTCCTTCTAGGAGTTGCAATTCTCAATACAGTACTGGTCTTGCTCAATTATATGTTCTAATCATACCCAAATATATGCAAACTGCACATAAACTAATGGACAGTACCTAAGATTCTTTAGGTTATAACATAAGACAGCATATGTGTGTGCCTGCAATGCTGCAGTGACTGGTCTCTTCAGTAGTATCCTAATTTTATTTATTTTTGTATTAAAGAGGCTAAGGCATTCTTAAATCAGAGTCAATTAACTTTAATAGATGGCCCCAGCTTCAATACCACCCCTTCTGTTAGCCAGGATTCACAAATATACTAATAACTTGAGTTATTGACTGGATTATGTTTCCTACTTTTTGTTATTCATCTGTAGCAGCTTCTGACATTATAGTATTCTTGTATTTTGTACAGAATTAGAACATTGTCACTAGGTATCTTTTTCCTCTCAATCAGTACTAAAAAATTTATCCCATCCAGAAACACGATGAATCTCTTTTGGAAGATGTCTGGACTCTTTTGAGAGCAGGGAGACTGGAGGAGGCATGTAACCTTTGCCGGTCCAAGGGACAAGTAAGTAAAGTCTTGGAAAATATGAGATTGCCTCTACATCTATACTCAGTCCTGCTTTCCTAAGAAATTCTATAATTTTGTTAGGCATGGAGAGCCGCAACCTTGTGCGTATTTGGAGGTTCTGACCAATCTCCGTCAATTGAAGCCCTGGTGAGGAATGGAAAGAACAGAACCTTGCAAGCCATTGAATTGGAAAGTCGCATTGGCCACCAATGGTATCTCTGGAAATGGGCTTCTTATTGTGCATCAGAGGTACGGTCGAAAGGATCGCTTTTTTGATTCAAGGTCATACATGAAAGCATTGTCAATACTGAACTTTATGTATGATTATTCACTGCATTTGTAGCTTATCATATATACTGTATTTGTCCTTATCTTCATGGGTCTTCAATTATTCAATCGTTCTTAATGGCGTAAACTTATCTGTTGCTTTTTTGTCATTAAAATTTTGACCACCATTGAGGTGAATTATATATAAATTGTCTGTCCGCCCCCTCCTCTCTCTTCTTTTCCCTTTTCAATCATTATAACATGTCCCTTTTCCTTTGTCTTTAATATGAAGAAAATAGCTGAGCAAGATACTGGGAAATATGAAGCAGCAGTCTACGCGGCACAATGTAGCAATTTGAGACGCATGCTTCCAATCTGCACCGACTGGGAGGTATTCGCTCCCACCAACTCTCAATTCTCCTTTAGTTTCATATGATGAATTAACTGATTTTTTTCTGTTTAAGTTATTATTCTGTGGAATGAATTGTCAATAGCTTTGCTCTGCATTTTATGCTAATGGTTCATATTCAGAGAATTTTTAACTGCTAATTATACAGTGTATTACATAATTTTCCTATCCTCTTTTTACAAAAATTTACTCTGTAAGTCCCACTCTACACCGGATTTTTATAGGAAAAACTGTACATGTACATTTTACTTAACCGACTTCCCAACAAGCAAGAGTCTCGACCACTGATTTAGGTTACCCGTTTGATTACTTCAAAGAAAAGACAAAAGACCATAGAACTCTTTCAAGCATACAAGTCAACAAAGATGATCAACTATCTCATTGTGCAAACATAGTTGGATACAGATTTGTTCCATGTGTAATAGTTCCAAACCTCAAAGAACTAATGTTTAATTATATAATGCAGTGGTGCTGCCGAAGAAAACAAAGTTCCTTTTGCAGGATAAATGTGTTTGTTGTATTGTAGAACTAGTTGACATGTGTTGGAATCTTGATGATAGTGAATTTTTTGTAACTATCTTGTATCACCACCATCAGATTTAAATGCTTCTGATTCTAACGAAATATATTTGCAGTCGGCGTGCTGGGCAATAGCAAGGTCATGGCTAGATTTTCAGGTGGATTTTGAATTGGCTCATTTACAACCAGAAAGAATGGATCAATTTAAAAGCATTGCAGATGCAATTGATGGAAGTCCTGCACATGGTGATGGAGCTGTTCAGACTTCAAGTGGATCAGGAAGCTGGCCACTCCAAGTTTCAAACCAGCAACCACGGCAACTTTCGGATCTCATTCAGAAACTTCATTCAGGGTACAGTTTTTGTTATACAAATTTCTTTACTTTGAACCTTTTTTTTCAGTGTTGCATACTGGTAATGAAAGTGTAATTTATTCGAATTAGGGAATTGGTCCACGAAAATGTTACTCGAGGATGCAAGGAGCCGCAACGACAAATTGAGGTATCATCACTCTCTCTTTTTTTGCTAGAAAACAGTTCCTGAAAAGAGGGTTTTGAAAAGCTTTTCTCTAATGTGTGTTTGAATTGGAAAAGACTTTTCCTGATGAGATCTCTTCTTAACAAAAGCGTTCTTCAAACAGTTTAATGTTTTTGTAGAAACGGCTTCTTAAAAGAGGAATCTATACCAATTTACCAATTAGCAGAAAATCAATATCAAAGAAAATATTAAGGAAAAATTTCTCGAATGTTTTTGTCAGGCTGAAGTCTTGATCAACATAGGATGAATCAAATAGTTAGAAAGAATTATCTTAAATTTTTACTAAAAAAATGTTTTTCAAAGTGATGTTTCCAAGAAATATTGTGGTACAACACTTCTCTGCTTTGGTATTGGAATTCCATGTTATTTATTTATTTAGGGAAATCGTATTAGATCGGTTTATGTTATTCCTTGTCTTTTGAAGGATATGTTTATGACGTTGAGAGTGAGGTGCTATTGGATATTGCTTGTAATAACACATTGTTTGACAGATGATTCTAATGGTAGGGGATATCCCACGATTGCTGGACCTTATATGGTCATGGATTGCACCTTCAGAAGATGAGAACATCTTCAGGTAATGTTATGTTAGTTGCCTTCATGTCTTTGTGATATAATTCTGAAAGGATGCCCGAGTGACTCCTTTAGGTCTGGACCTTACATTTGTATGGCCATATACAAAACTATGTAAATATGAATATTTCTACAACATATGACAGTTCCTATCCCTTGAAGTAGGAAAACAGTATCAGATAATAAAATACAACATGCAAATTTTTCGAGGGATAATCATGGTGATTTAATTTCTTTCATGTCTCCCCTGCCCCTTCCCTATCTCATAGGACATGGTTCACTACGTATAATGTGTTCTCATATGTTTTCGGCAACACATTTTTTGTTGTCTGTAAATTCCGCTAAGAGAAACTGATTCAAATAGTCTAATGCTTATTTTGTTTGAAAATGGCCATGTGTTTGTCTTTCAGGCCTCATGGGGATCCCCAGATGATTCGGTTTGGAGCACATCTAGTGCTTGTGCTTAGGTACTTACTTGATGATGAATTCAAGGATACTTTCAGAGAGAAAATCATGAACGTTGGTGATCTCATTATACACATGTAAGTAGTTTCAAGTCACTTTTGCCAGTTTCTTTGTGATAAGGTAGGCAAATTAAAGATCAATACATTTGGTGAAACCAGTGAGCATGATGCTTAGAGGTTGATGACATGCCAGTTGACTAAACCATACTATTCTTAGCCTTAAAAAGGTTTGAGAAAGTTCAACTTAATTGTACGAAACTATATAATGAAATAGCACAACTAGATGATTATGAGATATATTGTCCAACCAAAGCATAGTATATTCTTTGGTTGGATACACTGCTGATTCGTAATTAACAGTTGGTGACTCTATTTCCAGGTATGCTATGTTTCTATTTTCCAACCAACATGAGGAGCTGGTGGGTATATATGCTTCTCAGCTTGCACGCCACCGTTGCATTGACCTCTTCGTGCACATGATGGAATTGAGGCTGGATAGCAGGTAACCAATGACTCTTTATTGGGTTTATGAGGTCATTGCCTATATACTTTTTTTATTGCCGTCTGTTTATGAAGGTATCTGTCATGTTCTGGAATTATAGAATGAACCGGAGACGTTATTTTAGGTTGTGTGGTTTTCTTTTCAACCTATATTGTTCAGTGGATTGATGGGGAATGCACTCTTATAAAACGTCACATTTTTATAATTATTCTGTGTTGCTTTTTGACAGTGTGCATGTAAAATATAAGATCTTCCTCTCTGCCATAGAGTATTTACAATTTTCTCCCTTAGACAAATCAAAAGGAAGTTTTGAAGAAATTGTTGAAAGGTATTTCTATTTCTTGGGCCTTTATTTTTGTGGTTGGAAGAATACAAATCAAATCTTTGTGTAATGCTTTTCTGCTTCTCACAAACTATTCAAACAGGATTTTGTCAAGATCTCGGGATACCAAAGGTAGTCAATATGATAAGCTATCAGGTGTTGCAGAGCAGCACCGGTTACACAGTCTTCAAAAAGCAATGGTTATCCAGTGGCTATGTTTTACACCCCCTTCCACTATAAAGAATGTTGAGGATGTCAGCCGAAAGCTTCTTGTACGAGCATTAGTACATAGGTGAGTTGTATCTATGTTTAGTAGGAATCTCCGCATTAGGATTATGGAACATAAAGCTGGTTTCTTGTATTTATTAATACAGATGGAAACAGCATGAAAACTACTTTCAGAGTTTTATACCTTTTGTTTTGTTTTTTTTATTCTGTATTTTTTTTGGTAAACAAAAGAAGTCATGTTTACTAGTGCCTTGACATTCTCTATTAGGTATTTTGCTAGCTTAATTGCAGGACACAGTCTCGGTTTTGATTTGAACCGTGGCTGTGCCTGAGGTAGGGACTAGGAGTTGGTGAGGTACAGCATATGGTCCTCTCACTGACCAGTTACTGTATTGACACTTTAATATCTGTTTTCCATGTTATTAATTATTCTTCTCTCTATTTTCCTTGTAGCAACATATTGTTCAGGGAATTTTCCCTGGTTTCAATGTGGAGAGTTCCTGCAGTGCCAATTGGTGCCCACTCAGTACTTAGTTTTCTGGCTGAACCTTTGAAGCAACTTTCAGAATCTTCTAATTCCTTGGAGGCTGTTTCTCAAAGCCTGAAAGAGTTCCATGACTGGGTACAGTAGTTTGTCATCCATCCAACTTAGTATTTTCCCTGTGTTATGCTCATGTATGTGCTTGTGTAATTTTATACTTATTGATGCTCTTGAACAGAATGAGTATTATTCATGTGATGCAAAATACCGGAATTGGCTCAAAATTAAATTAGAGAACGCAGAGGTGTCCCCAATGGACCTCTCAAGGGACGAAAAACAAAGGGCTGTTTCAGCAGCTAAGGAGACTTTGAATTCATCTCTGTCATTGCTACTGAGTAAGTTGAGTTGATCATTTCTCTTGTATTTGAAAGAAAATCCTCTGAATGATAACTGGATTGGCTAATTACAGTAGAAGGTTTTTGATGTTCACTGATTTAGGTCCACTTTTTTTGGTTATAGGAAAAGATAATCCTTGGTTAGCTTCTGGTGAAGATAACGTGTATGGATCTGTGGAACCTATATTTCTTGAATTGCACGCCATGGCAATGCTATGCTTGCCTTCTGGTGAATGTCTGCTTCCAGATGCAACCGTGTGTACAACATTGATGAGTGCTCTATACACTTCAGTGAGTGAGGAAGATGTGTTAAACCGCCAATTAATGGTAAAGAAAAACCTACATGTGCTAATTTTCTTTACAAAGAATCTTCATTTTGGTGTGGGTTCTTGATAGTGAGAGTTAATATGTTGTCCAAGGAATTTGTATTTCTAATTTTTCAAGCATTAATCTTCTTTTTGTTTCATTAGTTTTTTTTATTTTGCTCACAAACCGGATTTCTGGCTTTTGTAGATAAAAGTATCCATATCATCAAAGGATAATTGCTGTGTAGAGGTTGTGCTTCGCTGCTTGGCAGTTCCGGGTGATGGTCTTGGGCCACAAGAACATGATGATGGTGGTATTCTCGGTACTGTTATGGCTGCCGGCTTCAAAGGTAATCAATATATTGATACTGCAGTTATACTTTATTTTGCATGCCACATTCGTGTTCTAAAAGTTGTCACCAAATTCTTGATTCAAGAAAGGAAAACTGTTAGAAAGAAATTGGTCTTGTTGTTTCCTCACATCTGCACATTTATAATAACTTAATTCTTGATCCACTTGACAAAGTGGAATTAGAGTTCATACCTACTCACCAATTGGTAGAATATTTCTTAAGAAAGAGAAAATGTGGAAGTAAGATTATGAGGGATGCAGAAGTTACTCATTCACCAATTCTAAACATTTCTTAAGAGAAAATGTGGAAGTAAGATAATGAAGGACGCAGAAGTTACTCATTCACCAATTGTAAACATTTCTTAAGAAAAAGAAAATGTTCAAGTAAGATTATGAAGGACGCAGAAGTTACTCATCTGATGCTAATTTTGCAAGTAAAGATTGTTGAACAGATAAATTTTCACTGCAGGTGAACTACTTCGATTTCAACCTGGAGTTACAATGGACATTTCGCGATTAGATGCCTGGTATTTGGGCAAGGATGGGTCTTTAGAAAGTCCAGCAACATACATTGTGCAGGGCCTTTGTCGTAGGTGCTGTCTTCCAGAAGTCATTCTTCGATGCACGCAGGTACTTTTTCCAGGGAAGCCTCTTATATGAATTCTTCAAATAACTTAACTATAATACCTAGAACCATGCACACCTTTAATGTTGTAATGGTTGTCATATCTGCAGGTCTCACTTTCTCTCATAGAGTTGGGTATTGCACCTGAAAGCCATGATCAGTTGATTGAACTAGTCGCTTGCCGTGAAGCTGGGTTTCTTCATTTGTTTAGTCACCAACAATTGCAGGTATGCTAAAGTTGTGTCACATTTGTTAACTTTGGGAGGTGATGCATATTATTTTAAGCCTTTAAAGCCCTTCTGTCTATCAAGCATCCATTCCAAAATGTCCCAAACAAATTGCATATTGTTCCTCCTGGCAGAATTTTTGTTATTGTAAATGGCTTATCTACCACGAAAATTTCAGAAGTGGACATCCTTTGCTTTCAGTTCTTTCAGGTTCATAACTAAAATTCTGCTCAAATATAGCAATTTCGGGATTCCGTATCCTAATGAAGTCTGCCTGTCCTCTTGAAAATTAAGAAATTTAGTGGCGACTTGCAGCTCCGATGGTAAATTGTAATAGGTCAAATATTGATCCACCATGGGTTGAATAAAAAAACAGCATCCTTGGGCTTATTCATCATTCAGGATCTGCCGTGCATTTTGCTTTGTCCTTTGTTGCAGATGGTTTGAATTAATCAGGTCTATTTAATTGCTATCTTACGTGCAGGAATTTTTGTTGTTTGAGAGGGAATACTCGATAAGCCAAATGGAGGCTCAGGAGGAATTTTCTTCCTGACTATTGACAAATATGAGGCATCTGTGGGTCACACAAAATGGCTGATGATGAAAATGATAGCCTGTTTGTCTGTAAGAGTTATTCTGGAACATAACATAGCTGTAAATCATATTCCAAGATTTACTGAGGCTTGAGGGTGGATTAGTTTTGCTTTCAATTACTCATCCTTTGGTCTCATTTTTAATACTTTGGTGTATCACATGTATCAAATCTAGATGTGTAGTTGGGGACAGAAATATTGATCTTCATTTTATACAGAATTAAGAAATGTCTTGATCTTATTGATCCAATGATACTGTTTTGATTGCTTTATCTTATCTTAACAAAAAGCACTTGGATTCTCATGGACAACTTGAACAGTGCTTCCCTGTGCCAACTGACTGCCAAGGGTAACCGCAAATGGCTTCATATATTCATAAATACTGAAAATGAAACCATACTTCCATCATAAGAATTGAGTTTAGTAATGTTCGTAGAGACTAGCCGTGAGTCGAATTTGAGAATTCTTAGCAAGCAAATCGGAAGACCAAGCGATACCAAACATCTTTTGTACTGTTTCTGTATTTTTTCTTTGCATAATATTTTCCATCATTAATTTTTCTTTTTGATTGGGAGTGAGATAGCAAACTATCTCGGTTAAGTTATTAGTAACACTCACCTAGTTAGCATTCAGATCGTAATTCATGAGAGAATTCCGGTAAACCCAATTAACTCCCATCACAGGCGCACCAACTTGGAGGCCTCTCGAACGAAGCTAGGGCTGGAGCAGGCTCAATCTACAATTTATGCTTCCTGCTATCATATAACTAACTATCCCTTAGCCCTAATTGGCGGTAAACCTCTAGACATGGAGTTTCATACTAAGCAGCTAGGTGGTTGTCATTTATTAACTGATTATTTAAATTTTATAACTATGATAAGCTTTTGGAATAACGAACTATGAGAAGCTGTTGAAATCACAAAAGAATAATGATAAGAATTTGACTTTCGAATCCTTCTAATAGTGATTTTATAAGAAAACTGTTGAATATGATATTATGCCATGTAAATAGTATGTAATCAAGTGAAAATGTATCGAACTGATGTACAAAACATGTTTTTAGTTAAGTAAAGATGCAAGTTTTGTTTTTTGATCGAAAGGAAAGATGCGGGTTCATTGACATTCCTTGGCGCATCATAGAATGATCATAAAATTGACCGTAATAGATGTGAGTACGGTCCCATCTACCTCTATTTAAGAATGGGTATGGAATATACACCGCTGCTCAGACACAAGACACTCGTAAGGGACAAAACGGGACGATCGAACGACAACTGTCTGATTATTAATCAGACGGATCAGACAGATGGAATCATACCTATTGATCGAGAGACAACAGTCCTATTATTAATGAGACAGATCGGATGGTTATCGTTCGATCGTCCTGTTTTGTCCCGCACGAGGTGTCCTGTGCCTGAACAATCCGCATGGAATATAGTTGATGACCTAGTCGGAGATCTTCTATGTTTATTCCTTGTGTTGTTGTGGACTTTATGCGTAGAGAAAAGGGTGCAATGATCAATGTGATGTGGTTACAACTAGGGGTTGGTAATGAGTCGGTTCGGGTTTAAATCTACTTTTTTGAAATTTAAGGGTCAGGTCGGGTCAGGCTTGACAAAAAAAATTAAGGCTCATGGGTCGCTCACGGGTCCAAGCTTTTCCGACTTTTTAAGGCCGGACCGGGCTATTTTGTAAGGGCCGGACTAGACCTATTATATATATGTTTAATAAAAAGAAAACAAAAAATTATGAAAAGATTAAGATTTTGTTATTAATTTGAACAAAATGTAATAAAAAATAAAAGGAAATAATGACGTAATGAATTATTAGTTTACGTATGTAACTAATGACTCAATATAAATATTAATAAAATAATTTGAAGGGGTGTTAAGGGGCCGTTCACAGGCTTTTAGGCCCGCGGGCTAAATGATGACCCCTAGTTACTGCAATGGGTACCTCAATACTTAGAAAAGTTTAATCAACTTCGGTATAAGCCTACAATAAAGCAGAAAACGGAGTAGGATGAAATGAGAATGTTCTCCGAGTGGAAGACTCAAAATTAATATTGATGGAGCTTTTGATGCGGTGAGTGGAAAATGTGGTGTATGGATAGTGCAGCCCCGAACCTGAGGGGTCAGACACCAAGCTTTGGGGGCACAATTTTCTTAATTATTTTTAGAAGCTACAGAGAACTAACTAAGAAGAAGAAGAAGAAACAATGCTATAAACCCATAAGTGTCTTAAACCCTGTGGGTTTCAGAAAACATCACCCTAATCATCCTACCATGACTAGATTATGAAAATCCAGAGATCTGTCCAGGACTGTGAAAATAATCCACAGTTATCTTATATTGTGGTATTGGTGTATCCTTCTAAGGTTTTATCCAAACATATCTAAGTATGCCCTCTAAAATCGAAGCTTCCACTAGCCTAATATCAAAAAGCTTGAGATATATGACAAGGAGAAGTTTCGCCATCCATGAATATATTATATCAGATTATAACATGATTAACATCATAACACCGTTGCTGAATTTTTTTTTCTCATATGAGCAATTGAGGACACCATTCTTTAAATTCACCTCAAGTCTCCAAATCTCAGGCCTGGCCCTGGAATAGTGCTACGTAATGATGCAGGTTTAGGAGTCACAGTATTAGCAATACCGTTTGAGCATGCTCACTCAGGTTTAAGTACGGAGATTGAAGCATGCAAAGCAGGTTTTTACTTTAATTATATTCACCAAGTTTGGTCGGATATTGACATTGAGAGCGACTCTATCATATTAGTTACTGCCCTTACGAGGGATGATGAGAATTTATCTGAGGTGGGTCAAATATTAGATGATTGCAAGGCCTACTTGAAAGCTTTTCAATTCGTTCATATTCGACACATCTACAGAAAAGCAAATGGTGTTGCACATATGTTAGCTCACCTTGCTAGTACAAGTTTTCTTAATGATGTATGGTTAGACTGACACCAGCTATTATTTAGGATGTTCTCTATGAAAATATTAATTTTCATTCTGATGTAGGTCGGGGATCATGTTTATATCCACCCCGTTGTAAGATATTATCTATTACTAACAATTTAATAAACAATAATTGACCATATAGTACTAATTAAGTAATTATAGGGATTGATATCCGATTCCAATGAAAACATATTTGACATGCTTATTACAATTAATCATAATACAATTACACTTTTACCCTTAATCTAAATATATATATCTCTCTCCTCTCATCTAGGGGTGGGCATAAATACCGACCCGGCATGGTACCGAACCGTCCCGACATGGTACCGGACCGGAAAGAGGGGTTTCAAACGGGTTCTTCGTTTTCTGTCCCGAACCGGAACCGTACCGGTTAGAACCGGTACGGGACCGGTCCTGAAATTTGAGAACCGGCAATCCCGGACCGGACCGAAGACTGTATATAGTGTACACATGTCATGTTTTAATTGGTCATAATAATAGAGTATACAAAATTAACCTATGCTTGACCACAGACAATGAAAACGATTTCTGGGTTTTTGACTCAGTGTACGCACACAACTTCATTCGCCACTTTCACAACTTCATTCGAGCTCTCCGCCGTGAAAATCTTTCCGTTCAAATCCCTCCGATTTTCCCCAGTTTCTCCATCACTTCACCCTAAACTTCACAGTTCAAAAGTCCTCCATCTCTTCAACTCTCTGATTTCCGTCAATTCCATTCAACCCTCAAATTCCACCCGAAACCCTAAATCCCCAAATTGAAGCTCCAAAGCTTCCAATCAAAATGGTAATTATTCTCTATTCTCTATTCGATTTAGAAGTATTCTCTATTATCTATTCGATTATAAACCATGTTCATGATTTGGTGGTTCTCTAATTCATGTTTTCTGCTTTGAATGGCAGAAATCAAAATCGCAAGGCAATGCTAGTGGTAGTGGCGCCACCTGCTCAATGGTTTCCTCGTCTTCAATGGTTTCCTCGTCCTCTTTCCCAGTGGCGCAACCTGAAAACTTGATGCCTCCTCCACAAGCACCAACATCACAAACTGATCCAGTGGCGTCACCTGTTCCAGTGGTGACCAGGCGAACTCCAGTGGTGACCAACAACCTACCAACTGGTCCTGATATCCTACATGAACCACCACCAGGTTTGCAACGTGTTTTTAGAGCTGAAATTTGGGAACATGTTACTCCTTATTGGGTTAGACATAAGAAATATGAAAAGGATTCATAAACACAGAAATTAGTAGAGGTAGTAACATGGAAAATGAGAGCTAAGTGTAAGTACTGTCCAAAAGGTCAAGGAGATTATGCTTGTGATAGTGGACCTAATGGGACGGGAGGGCCAAGAAAACATATATACAATAAGCAATGTAGGTTTTATCTAGGCAATGTAGACTTGAAAAAACAGAAAGTGTTAGCTCCAGGTGATTACAATCAGTTGACAGCTAAGGCTTTTAATCAAAAGGAAACCATGGAGGCTTGTGTTGAGATGGTAGTTCTTGATGAGCTACCATTTAGCTTTGTTGAGAAGCAGGGGTTTAGGAGGTTTTGCAGTAAAGGGATGCCATTGTTTAAAGTGCCATCTAGGAGAACTCTTGTTAGAACATTCCTAGATATGTATGAAGATAGGAAAATGAAACTGAAAACAGATTTGAAGTCTTATAGGATCTGTCTAACCACGGATACTTGGACAAGTGTCCAGAATTACAATTATATGGTGTTGACTGCCCACTTCATAGATTCTGATTGGCAAATGCACAAAAGAGTGTTAAACTTTTGTGTGATTACCAATCATCAGGGCATAACCATAGCAGATCTTATAGAGCAGTGTTTGAGTGATTGGGGGATAGATAAAGTCTTGACAATTACAGTGGACAATGCTAGTGCTAATCAGACAGCTTTAGACTTATAAAGGGAAAAGCTCAATGATTGTGATAGTCCACAGTCTATTTTGGAGGGGAAAAACATGCATATGAGATGTGTAGCCCATATTACAAATCTGATTGTGGGAAGTGGGTTGAAGAAGCTTAATTCTAGCATCTTATCTATTAGAAATGCTGTTAAGTTTGTTAGGAGTTCTCCAAATAGGCTTGAGTTGTTCAGGAAAGCAGTTGCAAGAGAGAAACTACCATTTAAGAGGCTGGTGTGTTTAGATATTCCCACAAGATGGAATTCAACATACTTAATGTTGGAATCAGCTTTGAGATTGAAGAGGGCATTCAAAAGAATGGAGCAAGACCCTACTGGTCCCTATGCAGCCTATTTCAATGAACCTGAAGAAGAATTTGATGATAATGGCAATGTGATAGTGGCAAGGAGGGGCAAAAAGAAGGTTGGGCCACCAGTTGGAGATGATTGGGAAAAGTGTGATGTATTTGTCAGTTTTCTAAGGATTTTATATGAAGTAACCCTTAGGGTTAGTGCATCACTACGCCCTACAATCCACACCACATTGCATGACATAATTGCAATTGAACAAGCTATGGATAGGTTGTTCACTCTTCCTAGTGTGCAAGATGATGATACATCATCCACAAATCATTTGATGGCTGAAATTGGGTCTCTAATGAAAACCAAGTATAACAAATACTTCGGTGATTTCAAAAGGTTGAACCCTTTTGTCATTTTGGGGCTCGTTTTGGACCCAAGGTTCAAGCTTAGACATGTGACTCATGTGTTGAGCACAGTCATGGAGTGGACTGACTACGAAGTGGATGACAAGAAATCAGAGATCAAAACCTTCATGTTTGCTCTCTATGATGAGTATGTGGACAAATTGGAGGGTGGTAAGCATGTGAAGAAGAGGAATAGAGATGGCAGCAAAGCAAGCAATCTTAAAAGGCAAAAGGCAACATCTCTGCGTGGCAGCTCAAGCACAAATGTATTTGTGGTGGATTGGACTAAGCATGTGGAACAAACCGATGAAGCAGTGATCACACATGAGATAGATAGGTACCTCAAAGATCCCTTGGAATCTATAGGACGGAAACCTAATGAAGAAAATGAGGAAGATGACACTGCATTCAATGAAGAGGCAGTTGAAGAAGAATACAGAATGTTTGATGTGCTGCAGTGGTCGAAACTTGCATCTGTCAACTATCCTGTTTTAGCATCAATTGCTAGAGATGTCTTTGCTGTACAAGTTTCGACAGTTGTCTCTGAGAGTGCTTTTAGCACATGTGGACGAGTGATTGATTCTTTTAGGAGCTCTTTAACTCCCACTTCAGTGGAGGCCTTAATATGTATGCAAAATTGGCTTAAAGGAGATGCCATAATCACTCAGTTTGAAGATGAACCATGCATAGAAGAACTGGAATTTTATGAAGGCATTGAGACAGGTACTTGTTCTTGTTGTTTACTAGCTGCAAGTTTGCACAATTCCTTTTTCAATGCTTTATCTTGTTTATTAACTTGCTTTTTAATTCTGTTTCCAGTTCTTTAATTATGTTTTTTGTTGTATTATAGAGTTGGCAAATGCAAAAGCTGGAATTTCAGCCACCAATGCAGATGATGAAGATTCAGAAAACTGATCTGTTTATGCAGCAATGATGCCAAAGTTCTCTTTTTGGTTGTGATTTGTGAAGTGTTTTGTTAAAATTTAGTTTATGTAACTTGAACTTTAGCTGCATTAAGTACTTGAGCTGTTTAATTTGGATTATGTGTTGAACTGTGTTGAAATTGTTTCATGAATGAATGTTGAATTTGTTTGCTGTTGAACTATGTTGAAATTGTGTCATGAATGGATGTTGAATGTTGTTTGCTGCATTCAGTACTTGAGCATTGAGCTGTTTAATTTGGATTATGTGTTGGATTGGGTTGCTTTTTTCTTGAACCAAATAGGCATGGTTTTGGCATTGGTATGGCATGGTACCGTCCCGTTTGAAATGTGACAGTATCAACCGGTTCTAGGCCTCAAGACCGGACCGTACCGGACCTTTTAAATAGTGCCGGTCCGGGACCGGTTCTGGGAGGATCCCGGACCGTCACGGACCGTGCCCAGCCCTACTCTCATCTACCTCTCATTTTACTCCCTCTCATATCTCTCTTTTCTCCCATCATCGATTTCTCTCTCTCTCTCTCTCTTTCTCATAGACGTGAATCCTCTCTCTCCCTCGCCGGTGAAGCACGACTATGCAAAGACATCGTTGGTGAGGTCTAGTCGCCGACGAGGTTAGATCCCTCAGATCAATCATCGTCACCTTCAAATCTAACTGACCAGATCTCCTCCTCCCTCTTTGACTTCGCGCCAGAGTCTCTTCCTCCCTCGACCAGATTTCCTTCTCCTTCAACTCTTCGACCAGATCTCCTCCTCCCTCAAGTCTCTTACCAGATCTCCTCATTCAAGTCTTCAGTGTTGTCAAGCTCGAACTCTTGGACTATAACTATGCTTGAAAATGTTGATGTCGTTCATCTGCTCGAGTTTACTACCCCAGTAAAAGTTTACTAAGGGTAGTAAACTTTAATTTTTGCATGTAAGTTGATTTCTCATTGTTTTTATTATGTATAATGAGCCATGTAGATACTGTTTTGCAAGTTTATTACCTCTAAAAAAGTTTACTACTTCTGGTACAAGTTTACTAGGAGTAGTAAACTTATGATTTACTACCAATTCATCGAGTTTGTTCATCTGCTCGAGTTTACTACCCAAGTAAATGTTTACTAAGGGTAGTAAACTTTATTTTTTGCATCTAAGTTGATTTTCATTGTTTTTAATGTGTATAATGGGTCTTGCAGATACTGTTTTGCAAGTTTACAACCTCTGGTACAAGTTTATCAGGGGTAGTAAACTTATGATTTACTACCAATGTATCGAGTTTGTTCATTTGCTCGAGTTTACTACCCTAGTAAAAGTTTACTAAGGGTAGTACAATTTATTAATTACGGCTAAGTTGATTTTTCTCTTCTGATCTTCGCTCTCTCTAACTGTTACTCACAGATCATTCGTCTCCACTATCTCCGACGACCTCATCCTCCCTCCACCTAATCTCCACCTCATCCTCGCCGGTCGTTGCAACATTGAGTCCGAAGAGCAGCGTCAAATCCAGATCTGGTCATTTCGTCTACACGCCGGCTTTAGGAAACGTCGATACTTGAGGTTAGTAGACTTGGATTTGATGAAATACTGGGGTTAGTAGACTTGGTTTCGAAGTATACTGAGGTTAGTAAACTTGTTTTTGATGTATACAGTGGGTTATTAGACTTGGTTTGAAGTATATTGGGATTAGTAGATGTGGTTTTGTAGTATACTAGGGTTATTAGACTTAAATTTAGAGTATACTGGGTAAGTTGACTTGGATTGATGTAGGTGTAGCCCAGTAAACTTTTTGTAAAAGTTTATTGCCCCTAGTAGAAAAAATCAGTCGAAATTTCGGCTACCGGTAATTTTCCAACGTCCGGTGACCGGAGTCTGACAGTTGGTGACCGGAGACCGGAGTTCGGCGATCGGAGATGCACCGGCAAAATATTCTTTTTTTTTCTCCAAGTGTGTATAAGAAACAAAGGTAAAATTGTCTCAAAAAATATTATTTTATTATGAATTTAATAAAGATTTGTGTATTTAGGCATTAGTAAGTACACCTTCTATTGAAATAAGCATTTGACTTTTTAATTTATTAGTTTGAGGTTTGACTTTTCTTATTTTGTATAAATAGTCATTCTTCCTTTAATAAATAAGACCACGATGCCTAAGATGGATCCTTCCCTTGTTAAAAAAATTCATTTAGCAAGAAATATAAAATTTCTATAGAAAAATTTGAAAAAGAAAAAGTAGGAAACTAGAGCCGGTTGAAAAATTTATTTTATTCTGGTTAAATGATACAATTTTAATTATTTATAATAATTAATATGTCTGATCACCAATTTAACTAAATTATATCTAATAATGTCAACCCTGCCCGTAAATTTGTGTGTACTTGCCACTTTTGGTCGAAGTCCAAGTCGAGGAGAAGACATGTATCTGGATATTTGTCTTCCACTCTCCGCCCAAGTCCAAACCACTCTGCTATTTCTGTTAAACTCTTTCTGATGAAGCCAAACTGAGCTCAAAGTTTAAACACAACATTGTTTAAGGTTTTTGTTCCTCCCTTTGCTCCCGTACATGATCCAAACTCAAAAAAACTGACGACAACCTCAATTCCTTTGGAAGCCCCAACATGGGTATTTCGTTTAAGGTCTCTAAGACCGGTACCAGGTTCCGTCCCAAGCCTCCTCTCCCTTCCGACACCAACGTTGTCGCCGATGATGACAACAATGCCTCCTCCAATTCTCTCAAGCTCAATCAGGTTTCAATTCCTTTGTTAACCTTCAAAATTTCTATGAGATACCCCACTGAAAATCTGGCTTTTTTTAAATTTCAAGATTCAAAAATTGAACTCAGTTCTGGGTCTTTTGTGTCTCAAGATTGAAACTTGAACTTGGTTCTTTATATTTTCTGGGTTCCTCTTCGTTCTCTGTGCCCAATTTGATTTGTGGGGCTGTTTTTGGTTGATGAATATAAATGGGAAACTTTTGAGACATCGGTTTTGAACTTCCATTTAGTACTTCATTTGAGTATTTGGCTTTACCAAGGCTTTGATATATTCTTTGAATGGAAATTGGATCTTGGAAATAGAACAAGTTTAGATCCAGCTCCTTCTTTAGGAGTTTCTAGTATTAAATATGTGAAATTTGAAGCAAATTTTATATTGTAACTAGTTTGGTGTTTCATTGTGTTAGACTTGGTAGAGGTTCTACATGTTCTTATCTTGTAAATTTGTATATATATTTTTATTTCGTTTTGTCTGTAATTTGTGAGTCCGTTTTCTGTTGAATTGCTGAAGCAATTAGGAAATTCTAAAGAGTTTAAAATTTAGACAGTAAGGCTGAGTGGCTATTCAGCTACTTGACTGCTGCAAGTAAATAATCCTTGGATTGACGCATGACAGGACTCCTTTTGATTTGCTACTGAAAGACAGAACTTAACTCTACACTTACGTAATATGGCTGAGCAAAAAGCTATTATTGTAGTTCATTTTTTTGACGAATTGGTTTCTCGTATGGAATAGGTTGAAAGAGAAGAGAATGTAGCTGGGGCGTCTGGTTCTTCAATGTCCTCTGAAGGGCTCCTCGTATCTTCAGGTTTGTTGCAGTATTGTTCATTTGTTCTTTCTGGCACTTGGTTGTTGTTTTTGTCTTGATCTCCTTCATTTTGGCAGAGACCGAGGCTTCCTTCACTTTAAATCTCTTCCCAGATGGATATTCGATCGGAAAACCCTTTGAGGTCTGTTACAAAGAAAATTTGTCAATAATACTGTAGAAGAAAAACATTTTATGAAGTGATTATTTTCCCTGTTATTTCTTATTTATAAGATTTAAGTGTGTTTATTTTATTTAACTTTGTATTTTCCTTTTGTGAATTTTCAGAATGAGAATGCTCATCAAGATGTTCCGAAGTTGCTGCACCCATATGATAGGATGTCAGAAACTCTCTTCTCGGTAATTGTGTAGTCAATTGTTCCTTTGAGCATCATCTTTTTATTATTTTTATTAAATATGATAAAGTCTCATGCATCCATTATTATAGCCACATTTAATGAACAGTAAATATAAGTGTGGAATAAAAGAAGAAATACTGGTCTATGAAAGAAGCACTTCATTATTTTGGTCATTTGAATTGACATAATTGAGTCATTTTAGGGCACCTACAAGACCTCATCATTTTCATCACTGCCACTTCCTTTTTCCTATTTACTGTAGCTCTTCTTATACTATGTGCATGTAGGCAATTGAATCTGGTCGGTTGCCTGGAGATATTTTAGATGACATACCTTGCAAGTACATTGATGGAACACTTGTTTGTGAGGTAGTTGGTTTCTTAACAGGACATTTCTCAAGTACTGAGTATTACACTTATCAATGTTGAAGTGATTATTAAATTTACACCACTATAAGTCTTTGAATTGTGATAACAGTACTTATACCAAGCAGTCAGCTTCTGTTTGGGTTCAGTGGTGTGGAGGGAAGATTTTGAAAATGGGGAAGAGGATTTGAATGTGTGTTTTCGACAGTCAAATCTGGTCTCCTTGTGGTTAATTCCCCTTGCTTAAACCCTAAACCTGTACCCAAAACCCTGATTCTTTGTACTGAGTTGTACTTCACATGTTTTAATGGGATTTAGTTGATCTCATATGGGCGGATTACTTGTTTAGATCCTTGCGTAGTTTTGCTCTTGATCGAAACAAAATTTTTTCTCCTGCCTGCTCAAGTATGTTTTCTGATTTTGCTGGGTTCTTCAGCGTGCTTCTAATGTCCTTTAGTACTATTTTAATACTAAAACTATCTCCTATTTCTTTTAGGAAGCCTCTTTTTATATACCTCTTCCACTTGGTGGTACCCATATTAGGTAAACTTAAGAATGGTCATCAGCCTTTCAGAAAGATCATTCAGAATTATCGAGAAAAGTAAACCTTACTAATCATATTTTCTCCACTTGACAGGATGACCCCTAAGGGACATCTTATATTCACACTTAGAGATTCAGATTTATATTATTGAAGGATCCTATCTTCTAGAGAAATTTGTTCGGCTTCTCTACTTGAATTTTTATTGCTTGGAGAGAGTGAGAGCATATGCCAAAGGGATCCAAGCAGAGAAGCCAAACCTGTGCTAAAGATAGTCTTAGCTTTCTAGATGTGTGAGTTTCTTTCGAAATGTTTGATGGTTGTAAATGCATATACTTTTCATACTTGCTATAGAAGATGCTTAATTAGTTATTGAGTTCTCTATTACTAGTTAAATTAATTGAACGAGGTTTCTTGCAGGTTCGAGATTATCGTAAATGTGCTTTTGAACAAGGGTCCGCCATTCCACCTACTGATGGATCCCCTATTGTGAACAAGGTCCGTCTCAGAATGTCACTGGAAAATGTAGTGAAGGATATCCCCTTGATCTCAGATAATTCTTGGAGTTATGGTGATCTGATGGTAAGTACGTTGATGTCTCCATCATGCAATTATACCTATCATATGTTAAGTAATGATATCAATATATGATATTTTCTTTAAATTGCAGGAAGTAGAGTCTCGCATATTGAAAGCTTTGCAACCACAACTTCATCTGGATCCCACTCCCAAGTTAGATAGGCTATGTAAGAATCCGGTTCCCACAAAGGTAATTAAGTTTTGGATTTATTTGACATTCTTGACCTAAATATTAAATTTTGGATTTATTTGACATACTTGACCTATATCTTAGAAATAAAATAAAAATGACATTCTTGATCTGGATGGAATGATTGCTTTTAACAACTGCTACATGAATTGCAGCTTGATTTGGCTTTGACCAGTATAAGGAGAAAGAGGTTAAGACAGTTGCCAGAAGTTACTGTTACGTCTAACAGCATGACACATGGGAAGAAAGTTTGCATAGATAGAATTCCAGAAAGTTCTAATTCAGGAATCTTTTCAGGCAATATGATGCCACAGCATGGCCATGAGAATTTGATTGCTCAAAACTTGAGTGCAAATAACATCACCTTAAGATCTAAAAATTCTATGCCCATCGTTTCTGTCCCTGCACCACACCCATCTAGGTATCAAACGGGGGTCGGGACAACAAGAAATGTGCGGGATCAGGGATCCGGACCTGTGGTCAATGCGTCAGCTTCCCCTGTTGGACAGGAGATGATGATCTCGTATGCTGACAGTGTTACTTCGAATGCCTCTCATTCTGGAAAGAGAGAGCATCAAGATGGGCCAATCTCACCTTTATCTTACAATAAGAGACTGAGGCCCACAGGAGTTGACCTTGATGCAATGCAACACCAGAAAATAGGGCCTATAGACAGCTTTAACGGATCAGATATAAACTGGAAGAATACGTTGTTGCAGCATCCAATGGCCAAAGGTATGCAATATCTAAATACAGGGACTCAGAAGTTTTTCCCCCAGGTGTTTGAAGGGGCACTGAATCAAGATGCTGGGACTATGCCGTTTGCTGTAGGACAGCCAAATATGAGATATGGTGCAAAGGAAGAACAGTTCGAGACAGGAAAAGTAGAAGGGTCAGAGCTCAGTGGGATTAAGAATGATATGCAGATTGTGGAAGGAGAAACAAGCCATCTTGACCCACAGTTATCACGATTTCCACAAAGATTACCACAACATTCAGTCATTAGATCTAATTATCCTCAGACATCCTGGAATAATCTTGGTCAAAATATTGAGAAAGATGTACGAAAGGATGACCAACTCTCCAAAAGAAAATCAGTTCAAAGTCCGCGGTTATCGGCTGGGGCAGTGGTTCAGTCCCCACTATCATCAAAATCTGCAGAATTTTCTACTGGTTCAGTAGGACTCCACTTTGGAGTTGCAGCTAATTCTGCCCATGGGGCATCACAGAAGGAAAAGGCAGCAATCAGCTCAGCTGGTATGGGAACCCCATCTTTGACTTCCAGTGGTAATGACTCCATGCACAGGCAACACCAGGTTCATGTTGCTGCAAAACGGAAATCGAATTCCCTTCCTAAAACTTCAGCAATGAGTGGTGTTGGATCTCCTGCCAGTGTTAGTAATATAAGTATGCCATTAAATGCGAACAGTCCCTCTGTTGGAACTCCATCTTCGGCTGACGAAAGCAGGCTTGAAAGGTTATCAAAGATTGCATCAATCACCATGAGGTATACTGTTTATTTTTTGCCTTGAATAATAATTTTCTGTTGCTCTTCAATATATGTTAAATTGATGTAATCCTTTGCACATGTGCACCTTTATTTTTTCTTCTCCCTAACCCACCAAAAGGGCTGGATATAAAAACAATAATATTTCTTTTTGAGCATTCAACTCAATATTTCTGTTTGAGATGTATATTCGGATGTTCCTTAGTTATTGTAACTTGCAGGGGATATATCAGGTAGATTTACGTTAAAGATAGTTATAGGTTGAACTAGTTCTTTATGTTGCTGGCCTGAAAAAGTGTCAGGGCAATTTCTTAAGGTCCTCTATCTTGGTTGGTAAAGCCTCTTAGTCATTTGTATAGCAGCAAGTTGATTTTTTTTCATGTGTCCTTTTGTTTTAGGTATCAACTCAACGGGAAAAAGAACAAGGTTGATAACTACTTCAGGAAGCCAAATTCTTATCCAGCGCAAAATCTTATGGCTTGTCTCTCAAATGTTTCGAATAATGAAGATTTTAAAGATGATTCATTTGCGAGCCCTTTATCGAAGTCACTTGTTGGTGGCAGCATCAATATCTGCAAGACAAGAATTTTGAATTTTGTGGAGCAAGTTCAAGGTGCTCTATACCATATTTACAGATTTAGCAATTTATCTTGATATATTTATTTAATTTTACAGCCTGATATTTGTGTTTATGATATATTTGTCTGCAGGAGCTGGGATTTCTTATGTCTCGAAGGTAAAAACGAGGATGATCATGTCAGAGAAGCCAAATGATGGTACTGTAGTAATGTTCCATGGAGAAATAGAGGATAGTGATTTTTTAGCTGCTGAGGAACATCTTCCTACGTTGCCCAATACTGTAAGTTTTATTGTAAATGTAATACTATCTCACTAAAGATTTATTTTCTCTCTATATAAATGATAATAATTTTTAAATTTTCTAATAGTTTCTCATTTTTTAACGCTTTCTTTTAATTTATTCGCTGTGAGAACATATTTTGTCTTGTTGAAATCATCTCATTTCACCAACATTTTCTGCCATTATTTCTACCCTGGCAATTTTAATATTTTTGCATCAACTATGCACCACGTACATCAGTGAGGAATATATATTTGTTGGCTATGGTGCATCATGTTGTAATACAAGAGATGTTATCTGAAGTGTCACTAGTAAGTATGCAAATCTGCAATTAATCTCAGGGATTTTATGTTCCCAATAGTTTTGATTGCATGAAATTTCAGTGCTCTCTAGAAATTTGAACTCTGGGTGTGTATTTTTCTTATTCTTTGCTGTTGTACTGACATATATCTACTTCCTTCAACAGCATTTGGCTGATTTGCTTGCAGCACAATTTTGTTCGCTGGTATGTTCAGGTCTTGAAGTTAATTTAACAACTTAAAAAGTTTATACTGTTCATTTTTTCGTGTTGATTTATGTCATCTTCCTTAACACAGATGGTACATGATGGGTATCTTGTGGAAGATCATGTCCAGCCAAAGCTGACTCGGTATATTCTGCCAGGCAATAATGGTGCCAGTTTGCCGCGTAATAATTCTGCAGTTGAAATGCAACAATTTGCGGATGCAGTTTCAGGTCAACCATCTAATGATGTTAAGCCGATGATTGGTGGTAATGCATCCCTTAATTCAGCCCAAAATCTTCTTCCCAGCCCGAGGATGCTACCACCTGGAAACTCCCAGTCCATACAGTTGTCTCAAGGACTTTTGTCTGGAACTTCCATGCCACCGCGTCCACAACAGCTGGATCCGCAATCATCACTTCAGCATCTGCAGCAGCAACAACATCAACAACAGCAACAACAGCAACCTCAGCAACAATTGCAACAACAGCAACCTCAGCAAAGCCAACACTCCTTGATTCAGCAACAGCATCCGCAGCTCCAGAGATCAATGATGCTTGCTGCTGGAAATCCACTTTCACAATTGAATGCCATTGGGCAGAATTCCAACGTACAGTTTGGTAACATGGTAAATAAGCCTTCATTGCATTATCAGATTTACCAGCAGCAACAACAGCAACAGCAGCAACAGCAGCAGCAACAGCCGCAAATGCAGAGGAAAATGATGATGGGGCTTGGAGCAACTATGGGTATGGGAACCCTGGGAAATAATATGGTCGGGCTTTCTGGGCTTGGCAATGCGATGGGCTTGGGAGCTTCAAGGGGGATAGGAGCTGGAATGTCATCACCCATGACCCCTATCTCTGGAATGGGAAATGTGGGTCAGAACCCAATGAATGCATTAAACCACCAAGCTAGAATACAAGCAATGGCAACAAAACTTCGCATGCAAAATCGAGGCATGTTAGGGGTCCCTCAATCAAGCATAGCTGGTATGGCAGGAGCCAGACAGATGCATCCAGGATCTGCTGGTCTGTCAATGCTGGGTCAGACTCTGAACCATGCAAACATGAGTCCTCTGCAACAAGCAGCGATGGCTCCTATGGGTCCACCAAAGTCGATGAATATGTACATGAACTCGCAACAGCAGCAACAGCAACAACAGCAGTTGCAACAGCAACAATTGCAGCAGCAGCAATTGCAGCAGCAGTTGCAACAACAGCAGCAATTGCAGCAGCCTCAGCAGCAAGATACAAATTCACCGCTACAGGCTGTTCTTTCGCCACCACAGGTGAGCTCACCCTCAACTTTGGGAATCCCACAAATGAACCAGCAAATTCAGCAGCAAGCTAGCCCTCAGCAAATGAGTCAAAGAACTCCAATGAGTCCACAGCTGAGCTCAGGGGCTATGCATGCCATGAGTGCCGGTAATCCTGAGGCTTGTCCGGCAAGCCCACAGCTGAGCTCTCAAACACATGGCTCTGTTGGTAGCATTGCAAATTCTCCCATGGACCTTCAAGCTGCAAACAACTCAACCGGTAATGTATAGTAAGACAAGAAATGAAAGTAAAAGCTTGGGCATGTTATCCCTAGTTCATGGATAGGTTGTTGGTCAGGCAGAAGCTTCCCCTCAATGGAACTGACGGAGCAAAGCTGTTACATTATCATGTAGAGCTTTTACTATTACGTATTTAATATTTACATAGATGCTGAAGTGTTTCGGGTAGAAGCAGTATGGTAGTACAATAAAATCTCTTTAAATTAATATTTGATTAATTAATAATTTTGTTAAAATAATAAATTTTGTTGGTCCTGAATCGGGGACAATGTGGTATATTAATAATTGGTTTTTTAGCGAATTTGTTACCCTAGCTTTCATTATATTGTCAATTTGTTACCTTACATTTTTTTTGTTATTTTGCTATCTAATTTTCATAAATTTGCTAAATTGCTACTCAACTGTCATATATATCTTTTTGTGTGAGGTGTTCAGTCAATTTTTTTTTCATGTTAGCTGTGTTTTTCATGTGAAAGAATTTTCATAATTTTGAATTTAACTTGTGTTTTTTTAACAATTGAATTTGCCTCTTTAAATTCTGAACTTCATTTCCGAAAAATAAAATAAAATAATACATGAATTCCGATTAAAATAAAAAAACACATCCATGAATTCAATTTTTTTTGTTAGGTGTGTCTTTCATGTGAGGAGATTTTTATAATTTTAAATTCAAATTGAGTTTTTTTAACAATTAAATTTGTCTCTTTAAATTATGAACTTCATTCAAAAATAAAATAAAATAATACATGGATTTCGATCATAAAAGAAAAACACATCCATGGGATGAGAAAAACATATTCATGAGATTGAATTGATACCCGTTTTTTTGTTTTTTTTCTCGTCTCATAGATGTATTTTTTTTTAACGGAATCCATGTATCATTTTATTTTTCCTGAATAAAGTTCAGAATTTAAAGAGACAAATTCAATTGTTAAAAAACCCCAATTTGAATTCAAAATTATGAAAATTCTCTGAGGCACATCTAACAGGCATATATGACGGTTGGGTAGTAATTTGGCAAATTTATGAAAGTTAGGGTAGCAAAATGATAAAAAAAATGTAAGGTATCAAATTGAAAATATAATGAAAGGTATGGTAGCAAATTGGCTAAAAAACCTTAATAATTTAGTATGTTAAAGTCATGAAATGAATTAAAAGTTAGTGTATTCTAGACCTTTATACAATAACTCTGCATTTCTAAAGATAAACAGTCACAGAAATCAAGAGACGGACTCTTGATTAGTTGATCTTACCATCTTCATGAGTGAGTACGCCCTTGACTAGAATTGGCAAGTTGGTAACAGATTTCAACCATCCTATTACGTCCTGCAGATTTCGTGCAACACCAAGAATTCAAGAACAAAAGCTGGTAACATTTGCACTTTAAAAAGTTAACAAAACAAAATCTGAATGAAACTATGAATCATGCATCTTTGTATTGGAGTTCTGTGAAAGGCAAAGAGAAGCCTGATGAGACTACGACCTGTTATCTATAAGCGTAAGAGCATATAATCAATAGAGTAGGCTGACTTATACCTCCCAGCACAAAGAATCATCATAGGCCGCTCTGGCAAAAGCTTCTAAGTTGGATCCTTCATCCTGCATAGTAAGTGCATGCATATAAACCAACATGTGATTTTCTTATATGACACTTTGTCTCACTAGACTGATTCTTACATAGTAAGAACATAGTGCAATTTTTAAAATTAACCATACAACTCAGAGTCTAGTGCAGTAGATATTAGTCCTTCAAAGTTCATCAACTGAGGAGCAAACATACTTTTGTCACCATCATGTTTCAAATCTGATGCACATATGTAAATTTTGTTCATTGCGTCATATAGAACGTAACTAAAAAACATTTGACATCAAGTTACAGGAGAATTTTGATCCTGTATACATGTTATTTAGAGACAGAACCAAAAAAAAGAAAGAAAAAAAGAAGGGATAATACTAACTTGTTCTTTATGTCTTCTCTTCTACCAAGCCTGGCAACATCAACAAAAACAACATCAAAATTGAACCACATAACCATGTTTGTCTCTGGAGCCATGACTTGAGCAATACAAATATGGGTTATAGAACCTCCTCTCATTGTGATTCTCTCTCATTTCATGAGAAAATTTGCAGTTGCCACCATAATAACATCTCCCCTGAGCATAATGACGGCACACCTGCTTTTGGCCTTGTGCAGTATTCAGAAGAGAGTGGTTCAAGCTTGAGAATGGCTGTCTTTGAGAAGCTTGACTGAAGTGCCAATCTTGCCTTAGTGAATGCTGTTCCACCTGAGGTTTACTGGTCACTTTTCCATGATCTACAGCCACTAAGGAAGTCTGGATCTCGTGGTTGAGTATCTGGTTTGTTAAAATGGTGACTTAGAGTAGCTGATTTTGCACAATCAGTAGACAGTCCCAAACGAGGTCCCATTATTGTATTTCCTGGACCAACTGATTGATCAAGGATTGCCAGATTAATAAGTGGATAAGATTGATGAGGTTGAACTGATGATTTGAAAGAAGAGGTTGAGTTCAACTGAGACCGATTTTTTATTGGCTCCTCTCTTAAAACCCTGAATTATAGTGGTAAGCGCTTTTTAGATCTCTATAGATGCTCTAACGAAAAACAACAAAGAAAAAACAGAAAACACCCAGAGCATTGTGTAATTTTATAATGGTTCAGCTATAATAGTTGAGCTATAATAGCTTACCTCCACTTAGTGATGAGATCCACCAGAACACTGAAGAAATATGATAGGTTTGCAAGATCTTGTTGCAGAACTCTCTCCCTTCTCTGTCTAGGTCTTATCTCTCTATCACTCTTGATTCTCTAGGTTTTTTGTCTCTCTCTAAGAATCCTCCTGCTGATACAATAAGATTTGAGGGTTTCTTAACCTAGCAGACAAAATATTCACATAACCTAAAAGATTACTTTCCTGGTACTTATAAAAAAATCTTCTTTCGTTTCTGGTCTACTAATTGCCTGCAGAATGGGCGTCTAGGCTGATGCAGAACTGTGCACAAGATTACGGACAGCATGACCAGCTTGAACAAATCCTGATGAGTCCTCATATGAAAATCAACTAAATCATCACAAATAGTAGTACAGAATAAGTGAGAATAAAATTAACAATGTATATATAAATGCGAAACTATTCTCTTTTCCGAGCTGTATGATAAGATTTGATTCCTAATCTGTTCCCGAGTCTCTTCCATATAATGGGAATGTCCCCAATAGCAGAGGTTCTTACAGAATTAAATTTCTTCATCGAACTCCGCCACCAACAAAAATAACCCTGAAACATCATTTAAACCTCTCACTAGAGGATAAGGTAGCCAATCTGAAGTCCCTATATCAGATGGAAGCAGTCACAACAATGAACAGGAACCCCATGAAATTGTCACAGGTTTCAGAAAGTTGAAGCAGTCTGATCACCACAACTTCGTTTTGACCCAGAAAACAAGGAAAACAACTCCAAGAACAATGGCAACAGGAGCCCACTTACGGATCAGAGCCTGCATTTAAGATGTAACAATGATGAACTTTACATATGACCTGAGTACTTGACAGGGACATCTCACTCAAAAATGCTCCTAGCAGATTAGAGAAATTTTCCTCGCTGAAGCAAGTACGGCTATGAAAGAGACTATATTGTACAAAGAACAAGATGCAAAAAGTAAAGAAGAGCACTAATAAATGAAGACAACCCAACAAACAAGCTTAGCAATAGCACAAGCATACATCAACCCATCAGGCCCAAGTGATTAACCCAGAGGCACATAATCTTATTTTAGATAGAGAAAATGCCACTGTCATGTTATGCCTCATCCACCGACACAATAAAACACAACAAGATTTAAGTTGAAACGAGTATAGTACTGGAGAATTTGCATAAATCATTGTTCATACAAGTACCATGAAAATGATATCAAACACGACGACTCAGAAGACCACAATCTATAAATGGGATCGGTACAAACCACTTGCTATCATAGACAAATCAAATAAGAGTAAACCGTAACACTAACCTGTCGATTCAAGTCTCTCGCCTTGTCAGCATATTCACGAGTCTCTGATGTTAAACGATCGGACATTTCACTGACCTCTGCAAAATTGAAATTTGGAAATTCATTTATCACTTAAACCAAGGTTCTAAAAGTTGCTCGTCACTAGTCGGACTAGCGAGTAGAGGAGTAGTGGGGGGAGTACTTGGTTTTAAATTTTTGATTTATTTTTATTTTTAAAACATATAATTAAATATATATTTTTAAAAGGTAATATAATATACAAAATAATAAAAATAGTCAATAAAACATTACAATATTCAATAACAATGAGATAATAATGTCTAAAAACAACTATTACAATAGCTCAATGAGTTCTAAGTAATAAAAGCAAATACCAAATTCGATTCTTGCAAACAATCCCAAACATTTTTTGTTTCTTTTTTTTATTGGGCCAACTTTGACCGAGTTGGGCCAACTAGTTGGCCGATTTTCTTCCGGCCGAGTATATGCGCTGATTTCCCTAAAATCAGCTTGGCCTACCGCCGACTAGGCAAAGTTCTAGAACCTTGACTTAAACACAAGCGCAACACCATCCTTTTAAAAGCAAACAGAAATAACTTACGGTTCAACTTTTCACCAACGCCAAGAACTTCCTGAACATTACGAGTCATGATTTGGTGGACTTCATAGAGTTCATCATTCAACTTTGAAATGTTCCGCTGAGTATGAGTGTCCTGGTACAATTTCTTGGTTTTCTGTATGAACGTATCTTTTAAACATAAAAGGAAAAGGAAATCAAACTCAAGAAGCACCAAATACATAATGCAAAAGTAAAGAATTCCACATAGCATATGAAAGACTTAAGTTATGGCGGTAAACCTACCGAATTTAATGAAAGCATATGGTCTTGCAGCAGTTTCAATCTGGGCTCCATTAACACGCTCAAATTCATTCTTGAGATCTTCTAGGTACTGAAAGGCAAGTTTCTTTGGATATGCACGGTCACACATTGTCAAGTAACACACACGCCCTTCAATAATATAGCTAGGAACAAACGTCAAAGAAAACCCAATAGATGTATACTCTTTCACAAACGAGAATCATAATACAGCATTGAACTAAAAACATACCAGAGGGACAAAATATGCATAAAACCCAATAAAAGCATGCTGCAAAAGATATTACCAAAAAGGTCGCATAAATAGCTCACAATTACCTGATTTACATAATAAAAGCTTAGAAAATATGGATAGTTGCCTTGAGTTAATCAACTACAAAAACATATGGGCCGTATTATATATCATGCACCTATGTTAATCAAACGTAGGTCTATCTAACAGGTATGATATACTAAATGACCCGAAAGCATAAAATGAGTTTGCAACAGGAATGATGCATTGTTAAGGCACATAAATCTGAGTTCAGAAAACCATAAACATAAACTCTTATATCTCAGACACACCAAGGAGAAGCAGATTATTTCAGTGATCTACAGCTACATGGCACAAAAGTAGTATGTGCTATTACTAGAGTTAAGTTAAATGGAATTCACCAAAGCATAAAAAATAATAATAAACAAGGCTAAAGCGATTCCATAGGTTGTAGCTATAACTATAAAGAGACATTAACGATTTCATGCTGACATCCAGATTACTGTATATGATCTTTAAAAAGACTGCATGAATCTATAGTATGCTGTATTTGTATCCATTCCAGTAATGCAACAAATACAGTTTAATGAATTTGAAAAGAAAAGCCAAAAAGACACAAGGATACTGGAATATATAAGGTCCGCTTTCAACTGACATCCTTGAAGGTCCATTCTGGCCTCTTGACAAGTTCTTGAATAGAGCCTTGACTTGTTGTTTGTAGAATTCCGAATCCTTAATATCACACCCATCATCCAGTCCCTCTGCTAGTGGAAGACCATCAGTAACACGAGCGATCATCGTCAACTTCACCATCTTCACTTCACAACTTTGTAGCAATGCAAAAATAACTATTATAGAATGAGAAAACCGGTTGATGCAGATAACAAGAAAAGGATCAAGCAAGTTCCCTCTATTTCACAATTCTAGGATTTCTTAGCACAGCCTCTAAACCTAACACATGCAACTTGCTTATTCTCAATTGTAAACTTAACTTTCCGGGCTAGATAACACACCCAGAACCAGTCAATTCCCTATAACAATCTCAACATGCAGTCTTTTTCTATGCCAATAACAGTTCTAGCTTGAGTTGTAACAATCAAAGACCCGCATGCAAGAACAATTTACAATCACAGAAACCCAATTCTCATATCTAAAGCAACACTCCAAGAAACACCCAATTCTGATAACATTGATAGAATCACACCCATTATCAAAACCCAGTTGATGAATCACAAGGCATCAAAGATGTAACCCACACCCATTAACCATTGTCCACAAAAGTACCCAATTTCACACAGGTTTCTCTCAAATCATCATCATTACTGAAAAAGCCAAAACCTTTATGATAAATCTGAGAAATTTAAGATCCAGATACTGTAATTGAGCATGAATTAGAGAGCAGGTACCTGGGTATGGGGTTGATCGGAGGTGAGATAGTAAGGGTTTTATAGATGAGGGGGTTGGCTTTGTTGTTGTAATCGAATCTACGATCATTAAGCAAGCGAAGGTGGAATTTTAAAGGGACAACAACAAAGCATTCGACTCTATCGAGGAGATATACCGGTAACGGGTATGGAATACTAAGTATTCAGATTCTTAAATCGACTAGGGATGTGTATCATATTTTGATATTCATCTCAATCTTCACCTATTTAATTAAGATGAATTTATTATTATTATTATTATTATTATTATTATTATTATTATTTTCTGAATTTCTTAAAGTCCAGGTAACTAAGTTTTTTCTCATGCTACCATATGTTTCTAACTTGGACTGCTTTTGTAAGGTTAGTTATGGGAACTGTTAATCCATCGAGGTTTGAGACTCATATTGGCATTAGTATATTTTTAGTTATGGGTTGTGAGTTTAAAGTTCTGTATATAACTCTTTGTTTTTCCTGCCATAAGTTTGTAGAGTCAAACTAATCAAACTATTGATGATCCGGTTGCAAGGTATTTTTGTGCTGGTGATGATTCTGATTTGATACGACAATAGGTACATTATTTATATGATTCATAGTTCTGGATTCATGAGTTTCTTTATTGTCTTAAGAGAACGAGATGTTCAGTATATCTGCTTTTGATATATTATCATATCTTTTCTTCTGCTTTTGATTAAATTGGTGGATAACACAGAATTCAAATTTGTGGTGTTTTGTGTGTTTATCATTGTCTACTGTATATGTATGACCTTAGAGCATGATCCAGCGAACAACCTATAACGTCCCTTTTGTTTAATTACAACAGGAGGGTGAAGTTCTGAGGAGGCAGATTACAAGTGCAAAGCAGAGAGCACATATGCATATGAAAAAGTGTGGAAACGAATATTTCTCAGAATGGGTAGACAAGTGACGATACTAATCATGGGTCAAGCTAATTTGTCTTCAATAATTTACTTTTATTTACCCCTTATATCTTTAGACAATGCTAATGCATATGATGAGTTTCTCTCTTCTGTATATACAAGAATGTTGGCATTCTAAAGTATGACAAGAAAGCCTTTGGAAATTTTATCCCCTCAAGGTATGATGTCCTGGTGTGCTTCACAACTTATAGCGGTGGTTCATTTTGACATTGGCCTATACAATGCAAGGATAGCTCGATATAGGGTTTATTCATAATTCGTTTGCCCAGCTTACCTTTTATCTCAGAAGGTTTTCAATGCCATAAATCTGTGGAAGTATTTTGTATTTGTCATGAGGTACGTTGCTCCTTTTGTGTGGTCATAATGTGTATTCACTACCTTATCTAGATTCTGGATTACATTAGCTTACAAGGTTGATGTGAAGTTCCTCATTCAAGGATGCTGATGATGGAAAAAGTATCGCAAAGGCTTCATGGATTAAATGACAGATCTGGAGATTGCCTTATGCAACAACATTTTATGAAAAATTAGATTCCAAACTGATTAGTTATTCATTGTTCCACTTTATCCTATTTTGCTATATTTGTACCCGAATTTTATTGCTGCAAGATATACTAGAGAAGAATATAGCTTGAACGATGGTTTGATCTGCTTTACTTGGGTTATTAGAAATTAAAAAACAAAATTATTCTCGCTTAGCTATTTCTTACTCCACTTTATCCTGTTATGCTGTTTTTAATTCTTTGAAAACTATCCTATATATTGTGTTTATATGTGTTGTCAGAAATGTATATGATTTCTTCTCAAGGCCTAGCAAGGCTAATACATTGCTTTTTTTTAAGAGCATGCCTCTTCAAAATTACTGATGAAGTTCTATTCTTTATGTTTTGTGCTCTCTTTCTCAATTGCATGACTCTTCGTGCTCTCTTTCTCGATTGCATGACTCTTCGTGCTCCATTTCTTAAATGCATGACTGTTCAAATGCCAAGAACCTTTTTTCATAGTAAATCCATTAAGAAATTGAATAGAACCTTCATCATTGGTATCTATCATTTACCAGTATCAAAAGTTTAGGCTATCAAGCTCAGCGCAACTCTTCCTGCACATACATAATAGTTTGGAGTTTCTAGCCATTCTGTCTATAGAACACAAAAACAAGAGTCACACGCTTAAGCACCCACTTCTGCACGCGTATACAAGTGTGGAAGAAGACTAGTATATATAATTTATAAATAGATATTTATGTAAAAAATCATTTGTAAAATGTTTTTTCTTTTTAATTCTCTTAATGAATATTTATAGAAATTTCATTTTTAAACGAGACTTATATTTATTAGTATTTTCATTTTATAATTTATATTTTATAAAAAATAATTTAATAAATATTTGTTAACGGGATCAAAACGAGTATAAGAACGTAATTCACAATAGGTATAAGTACGGAGAATCCTCATTATCTTATTACAAAGATGAAGACAGATGCACCAATGAAAAATATTAAAAGATATGAGTATGATATTTTGATCTTGTGATCCTACCCTACCCATTATCATCCCTAACAACCACCCGATCCATTGTCTTCCCTAGCAACCACCCGATCTAAGAGGAAATAACTTGACCATGCATGGCTATGACTAACCCCAGCAAACTAGAATGTGACATGTGTCAATGCTTTGGGCTTCATCTTTTTGGACAGGTTGAACAGTTTTTTTTCTTCTTATTCCATTTTTTTACATTAGCTTAAAATTTCAAGTTCCAAATCCATTTCTACTATTAGAAATCTAATCACATATCGTGCCTCATACGTCTTGTATTGAATAACAATTGCAGGTTCCAGTTGATGGATGCTACCGTCTTATAGCCATTCCAATGAGCAATTGCCTCAGCAACAACACACAAGATTTTCGTTTCTATTCCGCTTCTCTCAATCTACACCTTGCTCACACCTATTTATGAAATGATATCAACTTTTTTTTGCAAATGAAATGATATCAACTTTGGGGATGGATTTGTGGAGGTGATGAATACATTATATATCCAGCATTTTGTGAGCTTGTATTAGTTGAGATTGAAGTTTCCAGTGATACATGGAAATGAACTATTTACTTCTTAATTACAGATTTACTGCTACTATGAAGTTTAGAGTAGACAGATTAGTCTCTGAGATATATAGGGGGAATGCTCATATACTTAAACGAAATTTTTTACTGTATTTCTCATGATATTATTCATAATAAAAATAATAATTTGCCGAACGTATGCATTTCATCGAACCGATGGTGAGCAAGAGATTAAAAAAATAGAAAGGGGAGCATGTAGAATGAAGGTTACCGATGAAGGGACTGATGTAAAGAGCCAAGCCGGCGCCAGTACCGAAGTGGGCGCGTAGGTGATCAGAGGCAGATGAGAAATGAATCAAAATTAGGCAGTTACTGGAACGACAAAAAATTACCTTACTGTTATTCCGTTAACGTCTCTGTATGTGGAACCGTACCAGATTTGCCCTGAAAAGTATCGCATTTATTTATTTATTTATTTATTTATTCTGTTTTCCCAACAAAGAAGGGAGAGTATTCCATGCACCGTTAAAAGACAAAAAAACAAAAGTGAATAGTGCACACATCTGACGGTGAAGAGATGATCGGATGGTGCAAATTTTACGGGTCACAGACGGTGATGGTGCGTCGAATAATTTCTGAGTAAAGAACATGAGACAAGGTAGTTGTTTTGTATTCCTTCCTCCTACTCGCTTGTTAGTCTTCCCATTAGCCACCGTGAAAGTTTTCCGCCAACTACCAAGGTCGAGGATGGGCCCACGAGGCCCTGTGACTCCGGGACATCCTCCGACACACGCCTGTAAACCCTAGACATTTTTGGCTTTTTAATTTCACCTATTTAGTTTTACTCATGTCCTTGCTTCTCTTACTTTCTTTGCAAAATTTCAAGTAAAACACTAGTCTCTTTTTTTGGGGACTGTTTGAATGCAAATTGGTGATGTTCATTGTTACCTGCATGTGTTAATTTGTACGTTTTTTTATGTTGTCTACATGGTCGAAACGTTTGGAGCTTTTCGTATATTTGGGTTTAGAATAGTTGGGAATTTGGGTTTTGCTTAGAATGCGCTATAGATGGGTTTGGTTGTAAGAGACTACTTAACCGTGTAGTCTTTTATTTTTCTAGAATTAGATACATTGGTGTTTTGGCAACTACGGTGGTTTTGTTTGGAATCGATTCTGTACGAGTGAAATGCAGTACTTATATAGGATGCTAAATTCAGTTTGTTTAGTTGAAAGAGTATTTCGATTGTGAGAGTATTTAATTATGTGGTCTTGTATCGTTTAAAATTAGAAACTTTTGCATTGGTGGTGTTGGTTGCAATTGATCAAGTTCCAGGGTCCGTTCTTGAATGTGTTATGATGAAGCCAAGTACTTGGTTAGCATGTTAACTTCAAATGGGACTTTCTTCAGATTACTTTGCAATCCAAGTTCGTTTATAAATACAGTAAGACATATGGAGCTACTCTTTCAAATAATCAACTGAAGTTTACATTGGGTATCTTATTTTATCTTTATATGGTTATGGAGTTGAGCTGATCAAATGGTTTTGGTTCTTGTGGATCATCCCAACAGCAGCCTGGAGGTGGAATTTACAGACCTTCTGCTAATGACTCTTCTGGAAATAAGGAGGGTCTATCAACAGGTGAAATGGGAAGTCCCCCGGATGTGGTTCCATGCAGCTGTTCAAACTTCAAAGTACACCGAGCATAAACCTACCAGGAGTTCAAAATGGTATGGCGTCCATCTAAAAGAAAAGATGCCGTTTCTTGTGCCGAGAGTCTGAAGGAGGGACATAACTCAACTGAGCCTGTGGAAGTTAATCCAAAAGAAGTGAAGTGCCCGGTTGCCTCCAATTCAGGCTGTAAAGGGGACATTTCTTCATTGTGTACTCTTGATCTTTCCCAAAGTTTGCATAAAGGAGTAGAGAGAATGCAGATGGGAGAGAAGTCGAGTAAGATGACAGGGAATAGTGACAACTATATGCCATCTAAATCTGAAGCCAAAGATAAGCCTCTTCCAGTCAAGAGTGCTATAAGTACATTTGGCCATCAGAAACCAGAACTTTCTGAAAAGAAAGCAGTTGACCCTCGTTTTGATTTGTGCCCACCTAAAACCGGTGGTTCTGTTGCCGTTACACCGAATCTGTTTCAACAGAATAGAGAAAAGAGGAATGCAATCAAGCGCTCCATGGGACAACCAAGTGAAATTGTTTTACAGTCTGGAATGGTTCTTCTCAAAAGTTACATTCCTCCCAGTTACCAGGTGCTGCTTTTTTGTTCCTTTACTCTCTCGTATCACACTGTCCTTTTAATCTTCCTTCTCACCATAACCTGTCATTGGTATCATGTATTGAAGATTTTGAAGATTTCTTCTCTAGGGATCTATCAGTACCATAAGACTTCCAATATATATTCACTTACCAATCTGAATCTGTGTGAATAATATATGAAAATTCCTCAGTACTTAGAGAATTGAGATGATTGATTGTGATATTCTCTATTTTTGGCTGTCTTCACAAAAATATTGTTTTGTAACTTCACGAATGCGTTTAACTTCCTGATATCATCTTACGGCCGTGCTTCATGATGAAAGTGAACAACGTCTCCATAGAGGTTTGCCGGTTGTCTCTTTTTCCATCGGAGATGCTGCGGAATTCTTGTATGGTGATAAAAGGGATGTTGAGCTGGTAAAGAGTATTAAAAATCTATAACCTTTCACCTTGTATATATTGTAGTCTAATTATGAGTACCCTAATCCATATCCTAGCTTCATAATGTACTGTATGCTTGTAATGACAGTGATTGTGTTAATATCTGTTGCCGCAAGTGTTGTCGTAGCTCAAGAGTTTACTCATACAGGTGCATACTCATCCCCATCTTTGTTGTTGACATATATGATGAAAGATGCGCACCAATATATAGTTCTAAACCATCCAAATGGGTTTCTTGTTTATAATCTCATCTACCTTGAACACGAATGATCAGAAATTGTGAATGCAAATGTATACTGTAAATAGAAGCACCAAGTCTGACCAAGACCTATATTTGGAGTAATTTAATTACTAATGCCGCTCCCTATACAAAAGATCTGAAACTCCAATCTCTTTTTGGTAACCTATCGCTACCATCTGTTCGGAGTGAAAATGACTTTTCTCAAACAACTAGGTTTGAGACGTGCCAGTTCCTATGGGTCAGGCATAACCTTGATCTTGATGCTTGTTCGCCTTCTGATTTCTCCTCAAACAACTATCGCACAGGCGCTGGTCGGGCCGACACTTAGGTTCTTCACAAACATAGCTGAGGAGCAACAAACATTTTTCTCCTCTTCTCACGAAGAAGACGTTTCTTACTCAAGCCGGTATGGTTGAGCAGAGCTATAAATCAGGATTGCAGGGCGTTCATCAAAGGGTTCTCTGGCAAACTGGAGATATTTACTAAGGTTATTCACCCTAACAATGGTTTTGCGGGTATTCGCCTACGGATAGGGCTTTATGAAGCGGTGATGGACTGTTCGCTCACGGATGAGGCTTGGTGAGGTAGAAGCGGGAACTGCTGACTGATCAGACTTTGGTAAGTAGTAGCGGAGAATGCCTACGAATAGGGCTTTGATGAACAAAAAGACCCAGGGAATCTTCTTGGTAGAGGTGCTCGATGGAGGCTTGTTTTGTGTGTGCAAAAGTTGTTTATTGATTGATTGTAGATTCCCTTTCTATAAACCCTTGGATTCCTTATATAATGAACGCTAGGATTCGCCCTTTCTTGCATATCAAGACAAACCAGATTTTCTTGATCAACTAGGAAGGAAATCTCCCAAATGATTATGAAAACAAATCTTCTGTATTCCTGCAAATCAGCCAAGCATGACCTCAAAAGGAAAAAAAATGTACAAATATTTCAACCGCAACAATATATCTGATGGGCTCGAATAATCAGCATTTGCCGAAAGATATTATTTTGGCCCAAACATTGCCCCTAGACCTTGAGATTAAACCTGAGCCCACTTGTGAAATTGATAAGCGCTACAAACCTGGCCCAGTTTCGTTAAATAATTAGAACGCCGCATCGTTACCCTTTGTCGTCATCTACCTTCAGCAAACAACGCTTAGTTTCAGAGAAACCATTTCAGTTCCTCTAAATGCCTAGACACCATATACCATTTCCACACCATCTTTCCACCATGACCGACATCCCTACCAAATAAATGGCCATTGATGACAAGAAAATCTCCAAAATCTGAAAGCCATCGATCACCCAAAACACTCCCATCTAGAATTGACCACCAGAGCCACCGCTGGGCTTGGTCCATATATAAAGTAGTTCCTAGAAGTTCAACACTACTACCATGAATCAAGAGCACCAATATTTATTTTCCAGAATGTTCATGTCGATGTCACTGCATGGCAGAAACAAAGCGACTGTCCAGCCATGATTGGAGCCTAGCCATTCCCAAGAGATCAAATGATGAAGTGGTACTGAAATCACAGAGCTCTCGATCTGGATCGACAGATACTGGCAGGAATCGCGGATGCTATTGATCTAAGTTTCACTTTGAATAGTCACGGCGTGAATCGACCCTCAATAATGGCTCCTGCCTGTTTCTGGAACTCCTTCAGCAATACCTACGACTTCAAGTTTGGTTAAATGAGTATTACTCTATTGGATATTTATGCTATTACTAGTTTTCCAGTTGCTGAGGAAGCATATCAAGAACATCTCTTTGAGGATGCAGACGTCTTCCAGACTGCTGATCCAACAGACTACCCTACACATCTATCATACAAAGGATGAGTTGGGCATTTCTATGCTCGCGCAGACGAGCAAAGCGGCGTTGCATTTCTAGACTTCTGGCTTCATAAATTTGTCTGCACAACAACCCAGAAGCTAACCAAGGCCTAGACACGCACTGCAACTCTTCTTTTCAATGGGCACCGTCTTGGTTTAGCACAGCTGGTATTGAGATTTCTATATCGAGCGCTAAACAAGCTCTCACTTCATCAACTGAACTACAGTGACATATCATGCCCACTTTGGATTTTAGACCTCTGGTTTCAGATATACTTTATCTAGTTCAAAGATAAGCAAGTTACTGATTTCCCTGAGCACCAAGTATTAGGAAGAGTATTCGCCGACTCTTCTTCTCCTCCAATTATAGGATATGCCCGGTGTCTGGAGTACTTGTCCAAACTCGATGCCATGACCCTAGACTCTGGTCTCCTTATTCTCAATCATAAGTATCTTGAAGCTCTGGCGAATGGGTTTATGTGGTCCACATCGCAGACTCTTGAAGGGCGAACGTTGTTCAACCAGTCTATCTCTCTCGTGGATATTCCTCTGCCCAAGTTGGCTGGTTTTGAACGCAATGCACCAAACCATTTCTGTCGCCAGCTTGGTATGTATCAGCGTGTGCTTTTTCCCCTTACCAACAGCATCAACTCCTCGCTTTCAGTCCAGCATGTCTCCCTCAAGACCTAATGTTTACAGTTTTGAACTGCTATTCTCCACCAATGGTGTTTCCTAAGACTATACAAAATGGTGAAATTCTCTCTATGGTCATCATTGGCATGTGGACATTGGTGCCTTTTTCAAAACTTCTTTAGACGAGCCAGATCCATCCTTTCTACTGAAGACAAATTGGTACTTGATGGAGCTGCTATCCCTGAAAAACTTGCACAATTTGAAACTTCAGAACCAAATACCTAGGTAATTATGTTTCCAGTTGGTTTCATACTCTTATTGACTAAAAAACTACAAACTGGTTTATAAACTTGCAGAGTCATACCCCAACTACATTTCCATCCCAAGCATCATCATCACAACCCAAAAAGAGAGGAAGGAAAGCAATCATTCAAAATTCTGACAAAGATATTGAACCTCATCCATTATGTTTCAAACACACTGCATCAGTACTTATACTAATGTCTTCTTACTTATTAAAATACCACTTATTAATATTCTAACCTACTGCAGTTAACTCGTAAACGAAAAATACAACGATGGATGCATCTTCCTCACACCAAACTCCAAGTCCAATCCTTCCCCCTCGAGACTAGGAAGCTGAAAGATGATTAGCAGTGAATGCCATCTTATGTCAACTTTTGCTCAAATCTAATGTTGTTCCACTCCAAATGATGCATCTGTCAGAGGTTGAAGCTTCTTCAAACCCTAACTCTACTGCCGAAACTGAAGATGAAAGTCCTCATCCAGATACGGCTAGCATCCATTTGTCAATCCTACCTTGTAAAATAGACCTAGTTAACAGATACTTCACTAAATCAGTCTGCTCCATCACTAGTGTATTGAATGATAACATGTAGTATCGTAATTTACATCCAGCGAAGTATAAAGCCAGACAGAACTTCTCAATTGGCGAATAGCGAGTCTCCGCATCTAACAATGTTCTGCTAAGGTAGTACACTACGTGCTCGATGACCTTACCATCATCCTTAGCTTCATCCTGAGCTAACAATCCTGCGATAGAGATAGAAGATGCTGATATGTATAGCTTTAAGGGAATTCCTGGTCGTAGTGGTCGCAGTACAGGAGGACTGGCCAAATACTCCTTGATTTTATCAAAATCTTCTTGATGTACTGATTCCCACCTAAATTTCTGCTCAGCATGTAATTTAAGAAGATGAGAGAAATGTGCAATTTTCGATGCAAAATTAGAAATAAACAGTCATAAGAAATTAATCCTACCTATTAGACTTTGCAACTCTTTCTTGTTCCTTGTAGCTGGAGCTTCTATTATTGCTTTAGCTTTATCTCCTGGGACTTCTGTACCACGCTGATGCACCACAAAACCTAAGAAATCTCCTGCACAAACCCCAAAAATGCACTTCGTTGAATTCATGCGAAGTCTGTGCTTCCTCATCCTTGTGAACACCATTCACAAGTCTTCGATGTGATTCTACCTCTTTTTGGACTTAACCACCACATCATCAATGTAAACCTCTATCTTGGTGCTGAGGATGTCATGAAAAATCAAGTTCATTGCTCGCTGGTTGGTGGCCTCTGAATTTTTAAGTCCAAAGGGCATACATAAATACTCAAAAGCACCAATAAAGTCTGTGCATCGAAAAGCTGTCTTATGTCTATCTTCTTCATGCACAAGTATTTGATGATAACCAGCTGTTTCATCCATGAAATACTAAATCTCATGTCATGCCACAACATCTGCTAGCATGTCTGCCATGGGCATGGGATACACATCTTTTGGTGTTGAGGTTCTGGTAATCCACACACACTTGTATCTTTTCGTTCTTTTTATAGACTGGAACAATGTTGGATAATCATTGTGTGTACTTCGCTGGCCTGATTATCCCTCTGATCATGTTCTATACTTCTGTTTTAACAGCTTCTGCAGTCTCAGCATTCATTTGTCGTTGTTCTTGTTACACAGGCTTATAACCAATCATTATAGGTAACTTATGACATACCAGCTCAGATGCTAGATCAGGCATATCTTCATACCTTTCAGTGAAACAATCTTTAAATTCCTGTAACAACTTAATCAGTTATTATCTCTATTGTGGTTTTAAAAACTGAGTAATGCCAACCTCCATTAGTTTCTCAAAAGAACACAAGTTAACTTTTTTAACTGAATCTTTGACTTTAGGTGGGGTAACATCCAAAGCTGCAGGAGCTAGTCGGATAATCTCCTCCACATCACACTCGTCGTGGACTATTTCATCTTCAATGCATTCTACTATGGCTATCTCATTCCAGGCGTCTTGTTTCTCTCTAAAGATGGACAATATTTGATGCAGGAACGCATAAGCCTCTGCTTTCTCCTTGTCAAGGTGTACTAACATTTATGATTATTGGGACTTGGTATGATGAAGCTAGGCCTGTTGGTGTCTGTGCGTACCTGGGCCAAACCCCATTGTGAAAGTTCTGAAGAGGTGACCCCATATGGATTACCTTTGTTATCTATCCCCACTATCCTAAGCGGGCGCATATCTCCATAGTAATATTTAGAATCTAGCATGCGTGCAGCCACTAATATGGTCGCTCATTAGCCTTGACTAGTTCTGCTTGATCGGTAACTGCGTTCCACATGAGCAATTCTTGATGTATAGAAGATGGAATGTAGTATGCTCGGTGAATCCAATCCATGCTAAGTATAATGCTATAGGGAGCAGTACAATGAGAAAAAATGACTGAAAGAGATCAGATGGTCCTAACTTTATTTTGATCACCAAAACCCCAAAGGTTTTGGTCACATTGCCCGCAAAGCTTTTCACTTTTAAATTGCTGCTAATGATCTTCTCTTTAGGGATCTTCAATGCCTCCATTATTTGCACCGTGATAATGCTAACAGCTGCACTATTGTTAATCAAGATCATGTTTACCTTCACACCTTCCATATCAGCTGTCATATACAAAGGTTTGAGATGCTGAGTCATAGTCATGGTTGGCTTGGTAAACATCATGAATAGCTTCTTAAGATCAGATTCCTTATCTGTCCTTGTAAGCTCACTAACTTGGACTTTCTGCAAATCAGAAGAAAGCTATTCCATTTTTTTTCTGTAATGGGAACCTCCTTTTTCTCAACGTTATCTGAATTCAAAAAGACATGAGATGATATGAGCCTCAATAGAACATATTTCTTAGAAAGAGTATATGTCATGTTGCATTCTAGTTCTGTATAAATTTTTGAATCAGGATTTGCCCCCCACGTCAGATGTAGCATGTTACAATCCAAGCTATCTGCGTGCTCTTCTATTGCAAGCTCTTCCATATTGTCATCTTCGCCTAGCTCTAATCCTACATCACCTTTTTTCTATTGCTCAAGGCTAGATGTTACCACCGCAACCTGCGCAACCATTTTGTCAATAACAGGAACCTTAGGGACGAATTTCCATTTTTAAATAGCCTCAGTTGTAGGCTCATGAGCAACTCCTAAACGGAACACTTATTCCTTTGCTTGAGAAACCAATTGTGGTCTCCACCCAAATTTCTGCTGGCGTACTATTTTATGTAAACCAACATCCACCTTAGCTTTCTTGCCTCTAACCTCTTCAGTCATGGCTTCTTTGGCGAACGACAATCTACTAAGTACTGACACCCTTTGCTCTTGTTTATCATTCATCGGCTGTCGTGACAACCTACTGAAACCACTTTCCTTCTATTGAGGTTTGTCATTCGCTGGTTCTCTGTGTCTGTCTCCATAGAGAATATACACATACGGCCTGGCCTTCAGATTATCAACCACCCTTTGCAGCTGTTCTAGTGTTCGCCGTATTTGATCAGGTTGAATATAACATTTTTCCAAAGCCTCCAGTGTTCGCTTTGCTTGATCATACTTCTTCTGTGCATTCCTTGTCTGAGTTGGTGTCGCCTCTATAACTCGTCCCCTTTTCACGTACATACTATGTATCTTCCTTGATGAATGTTTTTGAAACAGGAGGTATATATGGTTTTATTAAAATATATGGTTGAGCTTTCGCACAAGTCTCAACCCTGGTACTAGTGGAAGCTTGGAACTACTACATTGCCTTAGGTTCCTGGAGAATCTGGTTCACATGTCCTGGTGTCTTCACACTTCGTAGACTAAAAGATGCATAATGGTTTGGTGACCAATGCACAGTTATGGCTTCTGATGACTTAACAGATTTCTCAAATTTCTCATATCTCATCTTCAAACCACACTCCAACTTACACCTAGAGCAAAGCACCACTGTAGCCCCCTCCACAACCAGTTCTACTTTTTTTATTATAGTTTGTTGCTTTGAACACTTTGCTTTGCTCAAATCTAGAGTCAGCTTTAGTGCTCCTTTCTGGTTGAACGCAACATCAATTATAGAGACTTCTGCTTCCGGCTTGTCTCCGTAATTCAGATACCCTTCATTTAGCCATTGCTAGATCTGATCTTTAAGCTGGACACATGTTGCAGTATGATGAGTCCAAACATTATGAAATTTATAATAGGTCTTACCTACAATGACCTCTTTAGCTGGAATCAACCCCCACAAAATCTTCATTATTCCTGCCTCAATCATTGTGTCTAGAATGATATGTGCCAAGTGAGCATCGTATGTGTATTCTGAAAATCGAGGCTTGATACTCTTCCGTGATGAGGTTATCACTAGCTTGATATCAACTATGGCTACTATGGGGAATAGATCAACAACAACTCATGCTGCTGTCTTCTCACCCTCAATGTCCAGTTTACCATTGTTAATCCATGTCTGGAGCTGATCTTTCAACCTGATGCATTCAGATGTATTGTGATTCCATAGGTTGTGGTATTTGCAATACTTCTTTCCTTTGATCTGGTCCGGTTTTGGACAAACCCCGAAGTCATATATATCGCACATTTCCTTGAACTAATAGTTCATCTAGGATCTCAGGAGTCTTGTGAGCATTATATGTGTATGACTCATATTCTGGTTTGGTGAATGCTCCAGTTGTTACCTTTACTGGGTTCTTCTTCATGCATAAAGCCCTGGACTTGACCACCTGCCTTCCAGCTAACTCCACAGCTGTCACTTCCTCCTCGTCATTGTTCTGAATATACTCATGTGGTTCCACATAATGGTGTTGTGGACTATAAAAAGGATCTAAATGAGAGTATACATTGGACACCATCCTGCTCTTGTTAGGAGCATATATGGATTTTAGAGTTCCTAGAATATAAAAAGTTGGTGGTCCTTGTGGAGTTCCAGTACTTATATCCAGCTCATCTAAGAAATTCTGATAGCTGGCTACTTTGCTCATTAGATCTGCCATGCTTGCAAAATAGACATCATGATACTTAACCCTCTGACAACGCTCTAAGCCCTTGATATCTATGCGGATAGCATCCTGTTTTGAGATTGGAGTCTTGTACTTCGTCTGCTGAATTTTGAATCTCTTTAAATATTCCACAGGAGACTCCATTGACTGCTGATACATGGTAGTCAAAGAAGATAGGTCAACATCGGGCTCTACTGTGCCAAAAGTTATCCTGAACATGGCTTCCATAGTTGGCTAGTTAGGAATTGATCTAGGGGTCAACTTAATGTACCAAGTTAATGTGGACCCTGCAAGAGAAGACCCAAAAACTCTTAGTTTAAAGATATCATCAGTCCCATATGGACCGCATTCACTCTAGAAACGAGAAATATGAGTAGATGCATCTTCTGATCCGTCTCCATAAAAAGTTGTGAACCTAATGATCAGGCCATGACATGCCCGTCACTTCATCTGGATAAGGATTAGAGTAACTTAAATTGATGGCTGGCTGGTCCTGTATTGTTCTCACAGTCTCTTGGATCATCTGCATTATCTGATCTGACGTGCATGCTTGGCCATTCGCCACTTCGTTGGGAACCTCTATTCATGGTTTAAGACCCCTAGGTGCATCCTGATTCCTCTGACGCCTTACATTCATTTCCTGTCTGGCATGCATTCCTACTATTGGTTCCATTGCATCTGTCTGAACCAGTGTAAATGATTCAGTAGTCTTGAGAGTCAATTTTTTTAGACAACGATGAAACTGTCACCTCTTCAAAATTATGTGGCTCTGACTCTTCTTAAAGCTTTTCTTTTTCTCTAGCAGCCTTTTGAGCTTCATAGTTTTTTTCTAGTCCCAAGATTTTCTCAACCTCTCGAATGTGCTCAAACTACCTATCGATCTTGTCGTCAGTATCAGCAACATCCTGAGAAGTAGTATTCTACAGCTTCTCTATGTTCTCGTTTGCTGCCTTAATTTTCTGGTTATGCTGTGTCTGAGTCTGCCCAAATTGTTGCATGGTAACCTCGAATCGAGCTATCTGCTCAGTAAGAGCTGTCAAATCACCAGCAACAACTGCCAATAACTGTTTCGATTCGTCATCCATAGTAGCTTTACTACAGCTAGTAGACTTTGTTTGCCCTTCAGGTAATAAGCTGAAACGCATAATTGTTTCTTCAAGAGTTAAACCTCTACACTTCACTGAATTATATGGATTAATCCCCGAATGTTGTGATTTGCTGCACGATGGGTACGATCTTGAATACTCGTTACCACCCATAATCTTGACACGTTATAGCCCATTGGGCGTGCCAAATGTTTGGCGTGAAAATGACTTTTCTCGAACAACCAAGCTTTAGGCGTGCCAGTACCTATGGGTCAGGTACAACATTGATCTTGATGCTTGTTCACCTTCTGACTTCTCCTCAAATAACTGTGGTACAGACGTTGGTCGGGTCAACACTTAGATTCTTCACAGACCTAGCTGAGGAGCAACTAGAATTTTTCTCCTCTTATCGCGAAGAAGATGTTTCTTACTCAAGTCGGTGTGGTTGAGCAGAGCTATAAATTAGGATTGCATGGCGTTCGCCAAAGGGTTCTCTGACAAACTGGGGATATTTGCTAAGGTTATTCACCCTAACAATGGTTTTACCGGTATTCACCTACGGATAAGGCTTTATAAAGCGGTGGTGGACTGTTCGCTCATGGATGAGGCTTGGTGAGGTAGAAGCGGGAACTGCCGACGGATCGGGCTTTAGTAAGTAGCAACGGAGAATGCTTACGGATATGGCCTTGATGAACAAAAAGATCCAGTGAATCTTTTTAGTAGAGGTGCTTCGAGGGATGCTTGTTTTGCAGTGTGCAAAAGTTGTTTGTTGATTGATTGATTGTAGATTCCCTATTTGTAAACCATTGGCTTGCTTATATAATAAACGCTAGGATTCACCTTTTCTTACATATCAAGACAAACCAGATTCTCTTGATCAACTAGGAAGGAAATCTTCCAAATGATTATGAAAACAATTTTTTTATATTCTTGCAAATCAGCCAAGCATGACCTCAAAATGAAAAAAGAATATGTACAAATATTTCAACCGTAAGAATCGGTCCGATGAGCTCGAATAATCAGCATTTGCCGAAAGATATTATTTTGACCCAAACACCATCATCATAATTCATAAACGATATTCAACTTGACTGTATCTGTATTAGTTCTTCATGAACTCATAATGATGCATCTTGAAGAAAGTCCTATATCTCCAACCTGGCCTGCTGGCCATGGTGGGTGGTCTGCTATAGCTTAGGTACTAATTTAAGATGGCATTTCGTTCTAAATCCCATTTTTATTGAGGACAAGAGAAGAACCCTCCTTTCTTTTGGCAGCCAAACTTCACCGGTCACTTGAGCAAAGTTCAGTTAGTTAATATTGGGTCAACATTCCTCTGGCTTTGTTTAAAGAACAATAAACAAAATGCTTATTTTATAAGTTAAACCAGACCAGAACAGCAACAACCCTACCACCAACAAAATGCTTGCCAACCTAATAGTATCAGGTGGGATCCATTTTAAAATTAATCACCCTTGAGCAAGGTTAGGTATTTCCACACAATTCGAGTATAATTTGCCACAGAAAATCCTTTATAATCACTCACATGTGTACCGTGTTTCTCAATTTAAACTCCATTAACAAAAGAGGTGCAAAACCAATGTTCTTGATCGATCATTCAGTCACCAGTGAAGCTAGATAGGGTGAATGAACCATGCTGGAGAAGCAGGGCACATGCTAGATATATCAGCATCATGAATATCGATCTGAGAATTTCGCATGTGCACTAGCTCTCCACCTTGGACTCTCTCCCTTTGAAGCACAAGGTTCAACTCAATGATAAACGGTCTGTTCTGTACATTGCAACTCATTTATCTGAACCTTGTTTCAAGTCTCTATATAACAGAAACAGATTCTAGTTCTGCAATGCTGCACTCCCCTAACATCATATATACGTACGTATCTTTCTTATCAGTTATCACTCATTCTTTATTTCATATATCATTCAAAGATTGGTATAGACATTCAATTACTTTTTATTTTATACAGACTCAATATCCATAAGTAGTTTGCTTACCACAAGTTCATCAACAATATATACTTAATGCTCTTAGCTGGGAATATATCCATGATACCTTAACTGTAATAACTTGTTCATATAGATATCAGAGGCCAATAAAGGCTCGGAAACCATCCCTTTTCTATTTTCGAGAGCTGAAGCAGCAGATTCCACATGAACAAGTAAACAAGCATATACTTTTTGCTTCAACCTGTCAATAGTCTCCACCAAACCACTGCTCTCTGAGTTCAGACTAGTTTTCAGTTTATCCAACCACATTTGAATTTTTTCAGTTGTGTCAGTCACAGCAATATGGTTGTCTGGTTCATTCCGTCGCGCTGCACTTTCCTTGCCTTTCTTCTCTTCTGTATTCAGTTGAAAGGCGCCAGCATCTAGTTCTGCCTTTAAGAATTTCAAGAACCAAGACCTTGTTTCATTTAAGAGAAGTTCTCGTTGTTCTGCAATCCCTTTTGTACTCTCTCCCTTAGTCTATTCTAGTTTCTCTGCTTCACTTAACTCGATGGGGAGCTTTGGAGACTTCAATGCACTTTGACCATGATTTGTACCACTCCTTTTGCTATACTTTCCGATATCTGGAGGCAGCTGTTTGTAGTTAAAACTTGGTGAGTTGATTTATCCTTTAAGGGAGCTGCAATATTTGGTTGGTCAATGAGCTGGTGGAGTCCGAAAACCTTGGTGAGTGAAACGTGGGGATAGTTTGGTGATGCAGATGAGCATAGATCGCCAGCATACAGAAAGTAAAGATTTAAGTAAGAACTTCCACAATTAGACATTTTTATTTATGATCCTTAAATGTAAGCTATTGGTATGAGAGCGGTTCTATTAAGAATTTTCTTGTTGAGAACTAGTTGAGGATTTTTTCGTTTCACCCTATTTTAGATCGCATAGTCACATCTAGACCGTCTATTTTGTAGATATATGAGTAGATCATCTCTACAAATTGAAAAATTGTTAAGGCATTCATAAATGTGATTCACCGATTATAAACTTGAACGGTTCATGTTTGACATATTTAGACTATTCATTGATTTGATCTATTTTGATGTCTTAACGATCACCAATTTGACTGATAATTTATAGAAGTGATCTGCTTATATAGACCTATAAACTGAATGGTTGAGGTTAAAAAATGTGATTGAAAGTGGGTGTAATAAACCATTAAAGAGAAAGTCCTTAACTAGTCTCAACAAGAAGGTCCTCAATGGATCCTCTCCTCTGTTTATATACTAAAAACTATGATTTTACCTGAGACATTTGATGAGAGTTGCAGCTCTGGATGCTTCTTTCTGAGCTTCTGCCTTGAAAATTCATAATGGAACATAAGAAAAGCATCTTGTTGCTTCACCATTTGTACTGAGTAGCAACCATAGTTTTGATTTTTAGACTTGTTAGTATGATGATGAAAAAAATGTGCGGAAACTAGTAATTGTACCTATCCAGGCTTTGGATAAACAGAGAAGACTTCTGGTGGAAGAGTTTTCTCTTTCCGGTTTGATGAACAGTTATAATTTATTTTTTCCTGTTTGCTTGAAGCACATTTTGCAGGAGTTCTCTTAGAGTCACAGCAGTCTCCCTGGTGTTTGATGCACAGCTGCTTCCGGCTTTGATAAAAGTGTCCCAGCTCTGCTGTTGGAAGGAGTTATCGAGCGTGCCTGTAACACTAGAACAAATGATTACATTACAAATTTGGCCTGTAGTAAGATGAATGGGAATATTGCATTAGTATTATATTACAGTATCAGCAACAATGTTCTTATAATCATGCATGCTTCCAAATTCCAAAGATACTAAAAGGTTCTTTAAAGTTTCAACTTAAGTATTTGCTTTATAGTTTAAAATTGGATTAATTTCAGTGTGCTACCCTAAATTTTAGGTCGCTCATTAGTTGTGTTTCTGTTTTTTTTTTTCAATCACGCATACTTTTGTATTCTGAAAATCCATCAAATTTGGACAAAATTCAAAATTAGCTCTAAAAATGACGTCATGATCTGACATGGATGGCCCACTTATCAATTTCAAACCCCTCATGGAGGGTAGATATAACATCTCTACCCCACGAGGGGGTTAGAGATTGATAAGTGGGTCACCTACGTCAAATCATAATGTCTTTTTGGAGCTAATTTTGAATTTTGTCCAAATTTGATAGATTTTCAGAGTACATGAGTACACGTGATTGAAAAAAAAAACAGAGACAACTGATGAGCGACCTAAAATTCAAGGTAGCACAATGATTTTAATTCTTTAAAATTCTAGCATATTTTAGTTCTAACTCTTAACAGTATTCTGTTTCTGAGAAGGAAAAAAGGGTGAGCACAAGTCTTACCTGACCATTAAGCTCTAGTTGTTTGCCTTTTGTCATGCCAACCTTCTTACCACCACTTTCATTGTCATTTTGCTTCCCACTTCCACTACAATCTTGCGAGTTGGCTTTTGAATTTGATGTCGAAAAACCTTGCATATGCCTAGATGCCACAGCTGCCTTTCCTCTTTAATAACAATCTTTTGCTTTCTCCCTCGATTTCAAACTAATGTTTCCTGCATGATCATCAGCATGGACTGGCACCTTGGATGGATCCACCATTTGCATCAAGTCATTCGGGTTTCCTACAAAAGGGTGTCATCCCTGAATCGGCCTGATCTCTTGTCAAAGTGCGAGTAACAAGCGTGGCCCGTAGATCATCATTGTACTGATACTGTGTCAGCTTAATCACCTTTAAGGTGTTTGGTTTTATCTACAAAAGACCTCGGCATAATTATGAATAGTTCACCTACATATATATTATATTTTATTTGCCACTTTTCTGATGTGAGATCTCTCCTCTCCAACACCCCCTCTCACATGTAACCTAACTTTTAGGTCTTGATGTGAAACTAATTAAGAAACTGAATCCGGACCTCATGGTTAACCGAAAGAACTCCAAACCAAACTCGGAAACAACTTTAACCAAACCAGAGCCATGACCTCTGAAAGAACGCACCAGAGCTCGTGAGAGAAGCAATTGGAGATGGACCCACTCTGATACCATGTCAAAGTGCGAGCGACAGCCATGGCCAGTAGATCATCTTTGTACCGATACTGTCCTAACTTAACCACATTTAAGGTGTTGAGTTTTATCTATAAAAGAGCTCAATATAATTAGAAATGATTCACCCACATATATGTTATATTTTATTTATCACTTTTCTGATGTGCGATCTCTCATCTCTAACACCCCTGACCCCATGAAGATTGGAAACTGGTGTTCCAGCCTCCAGTCTATCAACGTATAAAAACTGGCCAAGCTACAACTTATTGTTCAGTATAAGCTCATTGTCCTCCTTTGAGAAGGGAACATAAGTAAAATGGGAAGAATCCGAGACTTTTACAAAGAAGCCTTGATTAGGCCACAGTTCTGAGTCACTCAAGCCAGGGACAATGCTAATAACCTGTAGCAGGACTGAGCGATATTCCCCACGAACCTTTATGTTGGAGTTCATGCCCTGAAGAAGCTTTAGTAGTACTCCTGGTGTAAGGGAGGACATTACTTTTTCTTCTTGTAATCCAAAACTGAGAAACTCTACCTGGTTGATCCAGTAGAACTTATGGTATTAGTGACCATCTTGTGTCTACTTCATGGAATAAATTTCATTCATATCACATTAGAGGTATGCAATCCTTAGACATTTGCCCAAAATTCTAAATTTTGAGGGAGGCAAAGGCCTTTAGTTAGACAAATCTATTTCAGCTGCCCATCAAAAACAAAAAACTCACATAACAAAATAGAAACTATGAGGTTACAATTTCCTCGGAAAATAAGCTACTGCCTATCTCAATAGAATCAAATTCTAATACTGAAGATTTCTGTGAGCAATAACCTTGTATGTACACAATAATGCAATAGATGCATACATATACTGGTCATGGAGAGAGATGATAAGTACCTGAAATTGGGAGCATAAAGACTTAAAAAAGAGCCAACAGAAGGTTGAAAAGGGTCTTCGAAATCAAAGAAAGATTTCTGCATAAAGATGAAGCTTAGAATATAGCTTCAGAATGAAACAGTGTTCCTGGTGATGGAATTTGGATTGAGCAAAAGAACTTCTTAGCTTTGCATGACAGGCAAGTAACCATGATTTCCTCTTGGCTTGAAAGCCAAGAGATAATATATGCATGTGAGAATTTTATGGCTTCCTCTCCTTTTGAGATGAAATGATAAGGGGCCAAATGGGCTACCATGATTAGAGAGTATTGTGATGGATTACCCCTTTGATTATGTTTAACTTTTTTCATTATTAGGTCGTGAGTCTCTTCCTGGATGCAGTTACCTTTAAAGCTTCTGATGAGAGTGGAGCCATTTAGAAAGGTGAGAACGATTAGAATGTCAACTTCAAAAGCTGTAAATCCATACAAGCAACTTTCAAATTGACCAATTTAAGAGCATTAGAGGAAATGACCAGAATTTGTAAACGTGAATCACAAATAATGTTATAAATATTAGCAAAAATTATTCGGTGCATTGCCGATAACGGTGACCTGCTCAATTCACACCTTCCGATCATCTCCTTACCGTTAGATGCACTGTTCATTTTTGTTTTTTGTGTTCTTTTATCTTTTTCTGATGCATGAAATACTCTCCCAAATATTAGGCCACCTACTTTGGATACACATGAGTCATCTATCGAGGACATCATGATCAATCAAACATCACATTCAACCTCATAAATTTCAGCCTTATGGTTATTAGATACAGAAGTGAAACAATAGGAAATGAATCTCCTTCCTAAAATCTTCTTAAATTTCATCCAACTGCATTGATCCCTTTCTTTTCTTAAAATGAGGGTTTCCTAAGAAGAAAGTAAGCCCCTTTAGAAAATAAGTTACCTTGCTATTCTGGAAAGTAATGTAAACAATTTACACTAACAGCAATATGTGAGATGTAAGTCATATATGATAGGTTCATACAAAATCTCCTTCCAAATTTGGGTATATGTTGGTATATCAATTACAGTCCATCATATCAGAAGATAGAAGACGATCAAATTACATAAAACTGGACTTTAGTTCTTTACAACTACAAGCAATTATAAAGTGATTCTCCACTTGAAACCCCCTGGATGGCTTAAGCAAATGCATTGGCTTTAGTTTCTGCACGCACCAAGCTAGCATACACACCATTAAGATGAGAATTCATGAGTGTATCATGGCTCCCATATTTAGTGATGCCACCATCTTTCATAACTGCAATCATATCAGCTTCCCTGATAGTAGAAAGCCGATGAGCGACTTGACTATCGTGGCCCTTTTGATTATTTTCCTAAGTGTATCTTGTAGATATCTCTCTGATTCCAAATCTAGTGCACTACTTGCCTCATCTAGAGGTATTATCTTTGATTTCTTCAGTATACCTCTGGCTATGACAATCCTTTGCTTCTGTCCCCAGATAGCTGAACCCCACTCACTAACCTATGGTAGGTAGGAAAGAGAGTTAGTACCACAAATAAATCACTGTGCATAAAAGAATTAGTAGAGTTTTGTAAGTTTAAAAATAGGATTAATTTTAGTTTACCTACATGAGGTATGAGACTAACATCATGTCACCCCGTACTATTAATTTTGAAAGATTACCCCCTAAAGTTTTTAATTTTTATCAATCATGTCCAATTGCTGAAATTTCGATCAATTTGGACATTAAATTTTAATATGTAGTCTTATTAAAAATGTTCTAAAAGACGGTTTTTTCTAGATGACTATATTTACCGTTATAAAGTTATAATTAACGTCCAAATTACGGAAAGCTCTAGAATATACAGGGAGTACGGTACTCCAAGGTCGGTGTCGACACGTGGCACACACTACCAGGATGAGGGCGTAGGTCCAGAGGTAGCGGGCCTGGAGCAGGCTGGCCCGGGCTCCGATGTTAAGTAGGTAGGGTTAAGTAGTGGCAATGAATGAGGGAAGAGGAAGCAGAGGTTCGACGGGAGGCGGTGGAGAGGAAGCGGAGGTTCGGTGGGAGCGGCTGAGGCAGGGATGGGGGTGTGAGAGTGGAGATTTGGTGTAGGGGCGGCAGTGGATGAGGGAAGAGGGGAAGGCAGTTGTGTAGCGGAGGAGGTGGGAAGAGGGGAAGGCGATTATGGAGCGGAGGAGGTGGGATCTGAGAAAAATTGGGAGGCGCGATAGAGGAAGAGTTGTGGATGTGGCGCTGTGCGAAGTGCGATGCGATAAAGAAAGGCAGAAACGGGTTTTTATGATTTGGACTTTTGGTCGAGTTTTTACGGACACGCAACGTGGCGTGTCAGACACGTTTCCAGCCGTGTCGGTCGCGTATCGCCGTGTCAGACGTGTCTGACACTCCGACACTCCGGGGTTAGGCGTGTCAATGCAACATAGCTTTTATTTGGAGGTTGCCACATGGATTTAACTAACCCATTGGAGTAGTTGCTTAGTAAAATGACGCAAGATAGCAATGACATTAGTGACAAATTAAGTTTGTTTATCCTGAAACACACCAGTGAATTGAATTGAATGAAATCCAGAGACCAAGTTCATGATATCTTGAACAATCAGTTTAATCTTGCATGTCTCCTCTCAAAAAAAGTTTAATCTTGCATGTCACATGAACAACATTGTTGAGACTGTTGATGAGTACTTTGGAGTCTCCTTCCACTGAAGTCTAAGAAATTAAGTTGAAAATGTTAACCACCATGAGACATTATCCGAGTGCCAAAGCTTCAGCAACTAGGACTTCCATGTTTCCCAATATGCTTTTGTCACAACAATAACAGGATTGCTTGCACCTGAAATCAAGCCTGAAGCCGCGTCTTGATTGTCTCTAACAAAGCCGCCATGCATCAAAGTTCAATCTCACCACACCTTCATTGGGAGGTATCCATGCCACTTATTGTGAATATGATTACATGACTAGTTCACTCCCATTGAAGCAGCAGCTCCAAAAATGAATCCGTTGTTGCATCCAACCCTACGCAAGATGGTATGCCTTCGCTATACATACTTTCAGGGTAGAAGTCTCTACCTCTGACAGTTTTGTGAGTTGTGGCAACGATTTGGTGGTGGCTTGGGCCTTGCTGACAGCATTGTTTGCATGGGAGCAATGTCTGGCCATGGAGATTCCATCGGTGACGATGGTTGTCTGGTCACATCCTCTTTGGCATTGGATCCCGATCTATTGCTAGACTTACGAATGAAACTTTGGCATTGTAGAGGTCAAACTTGGTGTTGAGAGTTTCCCAGTCCCTCTTGTCGATATTTCAGTAAGAGCAGGACAAGCAAATTTCTAACCATTCCCTGAGGATGCAGCAGGACTGCAAGAGGCAATCCTCTCTAAGAGATGCTACAGGTTCCAATAAACTCTGTAGAAGTTTTAAACTTATTATATGCATAAATTGTTGCAGATCAACCTGAAAAAAAGTGAAAAATACCTGAAAGGAGATGACCATGAAAAACCAAAAAAAACAGTGTTTGTTTTACAAGCTACTATTCCGGATAATAATTTCACTCTTCAACTGCCAACACTGCTGGTTCTAACAAAAGATGTACATCACAAGAAGGCTACTTCACCATTTTGGAGATGAAAAAAGAATGCGTCTACACTAACAAAATCACAGTTGCATTAAGCCAATAATCGACTCATTGTTCAATAGAATATACACCACATTTTTAACACAACTATCATATATAGCTAACTAAATGACCAAGCCTGATGAATCCAACATATACATAATCCCATCATCGATCTTATATTAGATGGCTGAATCATTTTGTATCTTATAACTGATCACCCTTGACACCTTACCATGAATGATCCAAGCACTTGTGATGGGGCAATTTGTCTTAAGTGGCACTTAGATGGCTGAATCTTTTTGTATCTTGTAACTGATCACCCTTTACACCTTACCTTGAATGATCCAAGCACTTGTGATGGGGTAATTGGTTAAATGGTATTTATCTCAACTTTGAGTCATTTCCCTTGCTTCTGAATGATGAGAGTGAGAAGAATGATCTTGGAGCTGTCAAATCATATAGAACATAATTGTACCCTATCAGAAAGGCTCTAAGCATTTGCCACAGCTAACTTGATAACCCATTCCAACAAGTGAACTGGAGCTGTCAATGATACATGTAATGTTTTACGAGCTCTTCACAGCTTCCGGTTCATCTGCCAAAACAAGGCTAGCACAGAAACTTTGTTTCCAGCATTACTGCCGCAATGAAAAAAAACTAAAATAAATAAAAATAAAAACACAAAATTATTGTCTCAGTCACCTTTCATTGAGCTTCCAGATATATGCTCCTCCCTCAGTTTAAAGTTCACCGGAGGTGAAGGGATAGAGCTTAATGCTAGAACTGCAAACGTCACAATTTTAAAAATGAGCTCTACATTCTTTTATCAAAAGGAGAAAAATGTAATAAAGGATTCTAAATAAAAGAAAGCATCGTCAACTTCAAAGTGAAAAAAAAATTAATGAATTGAGATCCTCAGATGATTTCATGTCACCAACAAGCTCTAAAGTAACAGGGGTAGCATGCATAAAACCTTCAATTAGGAACATGCAGGTAACATAACATATATGACAAGGATGAAACTTACCCCTTTCATTGTACTCAATTTCATTGAAGCTGTCACCAGGACCATGTGCAAATCCCATTCGTGACTTCCTCAAATCTTCTGATGATCGGTTGGCAAAATCTCGCCCATCCTCTGTATCATCATCTCCCTCAGAAGTCGTAGCAGAAATCCAGTCAGCCATATTATCTGTCCCACGACTTTTTCTTCCAAACTTTAACAACCGTTTAAATCCTTTGGTCATATCCTTGCGTGACTGATTTTGAGATGAATTAGTAGCAAAAATAGGTTTCTGAGCACTTCCCCATTTCTTCCTCATTCGAGCGGCATCCACATCTGTTTGGCTAAGACCATGAGAATTCCAAGAAGCAGGGCTCCCCATTGGAGAGTCTGCAGAGGCATCAATATCAGAGGTCTCATGTTGGTAGGAAAACGGATGGTGCATCTGTAAGTTCCATGACATGGGGCTTTCTCCTGGGGAGCCTGGCAGAGACCCCACAGCATGAAATGTTGAAGGCACAGCAGCAGGCAACACAGCAACAGTTGTGGGGTCTGCTTGAGAAAGAGATCCTACAGAATTGACATTATCAAACCCTGAGTTACCAGACTTATCAGATTCCTGACTGGATCTTGGTTTTCCATTATCCATATCAACATCATCCTCAGCTGACATCATTTCAAGTTCTTCATCTTCTTCTTCTTCTTCTTCTTCTTCTTCTTCTTCCTTGGCCATATCTTCTGCCTCAAAGGCCAATTCATCAAATTCTTCTTCAACGTTCATCGTCTCAGCTTTTAGCTTAGAAATACTAACTACAGAACCATTACATATCCCATTACCCTTCCTAAGAAAGGATTTTGACTCTACAGTTTCAGAAAATTTGTCCAGAGGGCCTTGCTCAGTTAGCTCTTTGTCAAATCTTAATGGCACCAAGACAACCCCATCAGAGTTCATTGGCAACAAGGTGTTGAATTCTGCAGGATTAGCTGAACTTTTCCTTAAAGACTGAGAATGCCGTGACTTGTTTTCCTTGACCATTGATGTCTCTTCACTGCTACTCTTGCTGCGGGAATAGCTTCTGACCTGTGAGCAAGCAGGTATTTTGCTAACAGCTACTTGGCTACCTCCAGAAGAGGGCTTTGTATTTTCTTTCCTTAAATCAGAAAAGTTTGGAACTGATTGTGCAAGAGGATTGTCTGATTCTAGTCTTCGCCGCCCTGTACTAAGGCTATAAATTTTAGCTGATGAGCGTGGGGCTGGTGCAGTTGGGGTCCAGGGAGTGGACTCTAATGGCTGTAGTCAAAACAGAAAATTATCATTCTTAGATACCAATGACAATCTTGTTCAAAACGAAAGAGATACCAATGACAATCAGCAATCAAAATATCTACTGGCTGCTGTGAATTCATAATATTATCATCGTTGTATACAAATCTTAATCAGCGATCAAAATATATCTTCAACCACTTTGTTATATGAAAGGATGAAAAATAATCAAGCTTGAACAGCTCAATTTACAGCTAGTTTCGTGATGACTTGATCAGAATTACCTGCTCCCTTTTCATACTGGATCGAAAATTAAATGATCTGAGCTTCTCTGCATGTCGATGCGCACTGGATACAGAATTCTGTCTGTCTGCTGATCCTGAAAATATGGCATTTAACTCTGCCCTACTTTGTTTAAGGCTATCTTTCATGGCCTTTAGCTTGGCCTCCTTCAGTTCTCTATTAGATCCCCATTCTTCTCTCAGCTTAGCATCTCTTTTTTGCATATACCTCTCATAGAATTTTCCTTTAGAATCAAGAGAGAATCCAACCTCGGAGAAATTCTGCTTCAGAGTATCGCCATAATCCTGGTTACTTGGTACCTTCAATGGTGGAGTATTAAAGCTTGCCAAGTTATTTGAATTACCCACAGATTCCATGAATGTGGTGGGGTCAACAAATTGTGCAGGAGCAATTTCCTCTACTGCTGGCTTTCTTTGTTGTGAACTTACTGCCTCTTCCTTCTTCATATCCACAGGCTTGCTTCTACGAGTGGAACTGTACTGATCCCCAGGAACCCTAAGTTTGTGCTCTGCATAAAGCTTCTCAAGCTCATTTGCCTTGAGTTTAAGCTCATCATTGAGTTCCTGATATCCCTTGGTCTGTCTTACTCTCTGAACTTGGTCTGCTGTTGTTGACATCGTAGCGAAGCTCTCCCCCTCTTGATTAACTGAACCTTTATCACCCATAACATCCAACTTGCTGTTTCCGCTTTCATCCCTCCTCCCCTGTGACCTCTTATTCTGTTCACGACTGGAAGAAGCAGGTTTCTGGAATTTCATTTTTTGAGATCCAGAGGTTTCCACTTTTAGTTGCTTATCTGATGATGTCAAGACATTTCTTCCCACCTCAACCTCTCCAGAAAACCTCAACAGAGGCTGGGGAGGTAGCTGATCAGGCTCGATGCCTTTGGGTTGCACTGAAGAGGATTCGTCAGGTTTTCGTCCAAAACCACCCACAAAGTGTCCTGAGAAAGATCGGGTATGACCCCGGAACCCCCTAGGATGTAACTGTGTCATTGATTGATCTCTCAATCTAGAATCCTCAACCTTATTCACAGTTCCACCATCAGATGCTGGACCCCCAACCTGGTTCTTCCCACCAGCAACCTCTGCCCCCCGAATTGAAGATTGTATGGACCGTGACTCCAAACCAGTTTGTTCCATAAACCCATCACTTCTCTCTTTGCTACCTGAAGATATATTCAATTTCTCAAGAGAAACCCCTTGATCACTTGACCCAGCCTCCTCTTTTTTGCCTCTAGAAGACCTAAATTGGGCCTGAGAACTCGCCTGCGTCTTCAAATTGTTCCTCACCTTGGACCCCACCTCCTCCTGCTCACCTAAAACCCCAGCCTGGGTCTGCCCCTCGGCTTGATCCTTCATCCCATGATGGCCAACTCCCACAGAGACACTCAAATCTACCGAGTCATGCAGCCCCTTTTGTTCCTTATCCTCTGCCACACCAGACACAATATTATTTCCCCTTGAAAGAGAAACAGAGGAAACAAAGGATGGCGTGCATAAGGGGCTCTCACCGTCTTTCTTCTCGGGACTCAAATCGATGCTCATGTCACTAGCACCGCTCCATCTCCGAAGCACGGTAGCCGCAGGCACCGAGGACACATCAGACGACAGCCGCCAGAGCTCTGCAGGTTTGGCAACTGGTTTGCCACCGCTGGAACCGGTGGGACTGTCCTGCTTATTCTCAAAGAGCTTGATTCGGTCCTGGACGCTGAGCCTTCTCGCAGGTTGTTGACTTGCCAGCGATGGCTTCGTCTGAGGCTCCTCCACCTTCTTGTTCTTCTCGCCGTGTTTGTCTTCCTCAGTTACGTTGTTACAACGTTGTTGTGTGGGAAAGTTGCTGGCAAGGGACTTGGGCTGTTGACAAGTGGATGGCTTTGATTGGTCTTCCAGATGGAATCCAGTTGAGTCATCAGTGGGGTCATCGATTGACATGTCAGACTCACATGAGGCTCGGACCAGTCTATTGTCGCCAGCTGGCTTCCATGGGCTGATCAGCTCTGATCTTCTCTCCCACAAAGATATAAACTTTGTACTAGCTTCGCTGCACACATTTTCCAAATCAGAAAACAGTCAGCCTTGTAAATATAATAGTAAGATATTATCAAAATAGGAAATCCCTGCATACGTTTTGTTTTTTTGTTTAAGGTGAGAAGTACAAAAGGCAGTTGAGATATGAGGAATGGCAAATGCCTTTGTAACTGCATACCTGCCAAGTAGAGACAAGCAGCCCCACCTATTTTTCTATAGATCCACCAAATTCCTATTTCCTCTTTGGGCCATTTGGCAACGACTCTAATTTATACGTGGGCTGTTTATATAATTTATGGGTGGGCTTAGTTTATTCGAAGAATATATTTAACTTGCACTTTACAATTGGACCCATATGGCCATTTGCTTTCTAAATTCTCATAAGTCGCACCAAACACTAAATAGTGAAAGTATATAAGTTTATACTACTTTATGACACCAGATAACATGATGACACCCACAAAAAGCTTATTAAGTTATTATCTTCCAAAACAAAAACATGAAGTCACCATTAAAAAAAGGCATGAAGTCACACATTCAAAGCTGTTCACCTGTCTGAGATTTTGGACCTCCATCACTTAAAATGTAAGATTACGTACTTCAATCAAGCCAGTCTGATTATTCTTTTAAAGAAAAGAGATTGGAAGTACATGATATTATCAAGACATCTCACATTAGCAAAACTAATCAGCTTGTAATTGTGGAAACTTGATTCAAATATTAACCTTGGAGAGAAACTTGTGTGGGATTGCATATACCACATGCATCCCATGCTGACATGGTGAATGGTAACCCATTCAGGCTATGTGGTGTCGTGACATTTTAACTCACCAATGTATTAGTGATTACTGTGTCAGCATGAGGGTGTGGTTTGTGCATCCCGCTCAAGTTTTTCTCTCAACATTGACTACAATCAAGTAACAGTAATAGCTGAATAAAGCCTCCACTGAAAGCAGTTGAAAACCTCAAGAAAGTATACATGCTTAAACAGCTAGTTATGTATTTTGAGACCAAGATCAAGTGGAAACATGGGTGATATCTAAATAAAACTTAAACTTAGAGAATTTCCAGGAATCTTACTGTAAACGATGGGCACCAAACTGATCCGCAAATAGTTGTAGTTCGGAGACTGTATCAGGGTTGAAACCAGCAGCAGATGCACGAGCACAAGCTGTGGACAGATCCTGCCTCACTGCAACAAGCCGCACATCAATAGCCCTTAAAAGCTCCTTCCTGTAAGAATGAAACTAAGGAATTAGAGAAATCAACTTTGGGAGATGGATGCTTCAACATCACAATATTATATATCTTGACATGTTTACTTACTGTCATCCTGGATGATCACAGCAGAATTATGGCCAAATTTCCAAATTAACTGCCACACTCAACCTAGTACTGGAATTTTTATATGATTTTTTTTCTCAGAAAAAATTGCTAAACAACTAATACGTTCCAAGCATATCTCAAACAAAAGATTCATATGAAAGACACTTGTAACCTCATATCATGATCATGGCTAGATTTTAGTTAGCCAAAAAGGAAAACCATCTTAAATCACCTCAAACGAAATCCCATGGCTGACGTTATATACTCGAGTCCAACCAAATGAACTTTGAAAATAAATGGAGCATACCGCAGCCGGCGGCAACTTCTTAAATACTTTCTAACTCTAACCGTATCTAATGTACAAAATGGAGCAAAGCTATGCGACTAATACTGCATTTAGTAAAATGAACACAAATTATATGGAAATTCAAATACAACCAACTCTTACTTTGTTGCATCTGCAGCTGTCGTGCTACCTGCTCCATCCCCACCTGAGCAAATTCAAAAGCTAAGTCAGCAATGATTTACATCATAGCCAGATGTAACTGGATATATTGACTATAAGTACAAGATAGATGTTTCAAAAGTAGAACATCATAGGTAAAATGCAAGTAAGATATTCAGAAGAGTTGAGATTATATTTCCACTTTTGTTATTAAGTGATCGAGTTGATAAATGTTATAAATGCAAATTTAGATTAGCAGCACATAGATGATACACATAGAAGATAAAAACAAATATGATGATACACAGACTTCTACAGTACCTTTCAGCACAAGTATTATGCTATGCATGTATAAGTAGCTTTTATAATATCATAGAGCCTGGTCCACTGCAAATCATGTTGCATACTACATACATACCCAAAACATATGACCGTAAATTGACACGGTAAAATAATTTCAGCAAAAAGTTAACACTATTTCAAAGACTAGTGACTCTTGCATAGCCTCCTCATAAGGTCAAACCTTTTGAGTCTCCTAAAACTCAACAGTCTGCAAGGACTTACGTAAATGGACATTAAAATATTCATATGCAACACCTCCATACCACAGAAGAGAATATTCACAGGGTCTAGTACATTATACCGAATTGACACTTCCATACGTCAGGATTCTAATCTACCTCTGATGATTACAGGAAATCTGATCCCAACTCATACAAATTTTTCAGCTAGATATTTAAAGTTCACTTCATACTTGAGCAACACTAATCCTAAGTCTCACCATAATGATTAGTCAGAAGAAACAATGCGGACAGGTATTTTTGCTGATCCATCTACCCATGTTCTGCTTAACTCTCGGGCAAAGTTAGCTATAGTACATCCTGATGACTCCAGTTCATAAAGCACAATACACAAGGCTACTAGCAAACACCTAAGTATTTTCTAAATAAGAAAAAGAACCTGAGAATGTCATTAACAAATCTGCCTCAGCACTCCGCGGATAGGTATGCTATATATTCTCTAACCTGACGAACATGATCTACTTCCAACACCACACCCGAATCCTTAAGGAACATATCCTAGATTGCAAAAGCAGGCTCAAAGGGATTCCAACTTGAAGTTTAAACAATCAAAAGTGGAGTTAGAAGAGATGAACATTTACCCATTGCACCAGAAGGTTGACCTCCCATTCCCTGATGTAAAGGAATTCAGAAAGTTGGTTAAAACTGAAAGTGAATGTGAATGTGGCGGTTAACATAAATGTATTGTTAAAAAAAAGTTAATTGATCAAATGACATGCCTGAGAATATATTCTCCGTGCTGATTCCAATTGGGACATTTCTGTATCAAATGTATTGACCAGTTCTAGTACCTCCGGTGTGCTAACAAACCGCACAAACCTGTGAAAAAATATAGGGCCTGTCAAGTTAAAGAAGGAAACATAACATCATAAAAAGGACACAAGGATACTAATTTAATCTACATTGGTAGCTCAAATAACCTTTCAAGTGTTCCTTTTGTGAACCATTTCTCAGTATGTTTATGTTTCTCAACCTCAAGCTTGATTGACTGAACTGCAAGGGGAACCTGCTCTTCTGCAACCTTCAAATGGGTTACAAATGGCTTGATTGAACCAGATGCCAGCTTCTCAGTATTTCCATTACTAGAAACATACAATTCACATCTGCCAAAAGGAAAAGAAATAAACATCAATAACTATGTAGATTCAAATTCAGCCCAGGATTCGGCTTCTTCAGGCATCAACAAGAACTTGAAAAACATAAGATCCCTGACTTGTTTTCCTCACCTTGAATGCTTTGGAGACAACTGGAATACTGCATAATCAAGAGGCGTTTCGGATTTCATTTTCTCTTCCACTCTAGTTCCTTTATCTCTCCACAGGCATCTTCATAAAAAGAAGTAATCTTCAGCCCCAAATGCCACAGACCCTCAGCAATCTGATCAATTCATTCACAACATATAATCCGAATAAAAAGAAGTACAACAAAATCAAAACTGAATATACCAGTTCTTGCAAGTGACACAAAACTGTTTGAACTTGATCGGATGAAAAATTCACTAATCAAAACAAATATAAAAGCCTCACACTTTACTATCCCACATTCTAAATTAGCTGAAACTTACTAAATTTGGACCAAAATGCACACCATGAATACACAACCAAATCTCAATCCCAAGACTATTCTAACTGAAAAAGTGAACTCCAAGTCGAGCGCCTCTACCAGAACAGAAACCAACACTTCAAAAATGGAATTCAACTATTTCCAAGATCTGATTTCACAAAACCCAGATAGTAAAAATCCTCAAACAACCAGAAAACCAAATTCAAATGCCAACCAAACCCCAGATAGATAAATCCTCATACCCACATTCATATGCACAACCCAGTAAACCATGCACTGAAACTCAACCCAATCAATCGAACCCAAAACTCAAAACCCAATCAATGTCAGACCAATCATCAAAAAAGAAGCTTTACCTGGAGCTCAATCTCCCAAAGATCTCTGATTGCTCAATCGGATCCTCCGATTTGATCAAATGGGTGCCAGCATTTGGCTACCATTTTCACCTTTATATGTATCTGCAGCTTCTTCTTCTCCTTGTTCCCACTACTGGGTCCTTGAGATAACCCTTTTTTCAAATTTTGAAAATGGGGGTTCAGGTTTCCAAACTGGAATGTAATTTATCTAGGGCTTTTCTTCTCTCTCTAAAGCTCTAGGCTTGAAGAAAACCCTAATAGCAGCAATGACAATATAGTTTTTGCTTTACTCATTCCTCAAATGTACCTTTCTTTGCCCCCTCCCCTTTTTCCCCGAATGCTTTGCTTTCTCTCACTACACTCTCTCTGTTTTTTAAATATCTACAGTACAGAGAGAAGAAGTGAGAGGCTGTGTGTGTGAGTTTGTTTGTGATGTGCTTCAGACAAGACCTTGGTCTGTAATTTGTTCAGTCTCCAACTAGGATTTTGAAAGACAGAGACTGATTGGTGGTGGGTGTTGTGTAACTGAAGTTACAGAAATGGGATTTCACTGTACTTGACTGACTCCAAAGTTTACCATTTGACCAATACTTTGTTTTCTTACCTTTTTTACCACTGATTACTAGACTTGATTTGCTGCAAAAATAAATGTAACTCCACCCAATCAGGGGAGCCCCATAATGGAAAGAGTTGTAATTCTTTCACATTTTGATGCTATGCTTTTCTTTTATAGGACATGTTTTGTTTGAGTTACCAACTACATGTTTGTAGAAAAATCTTTCCCTTTAAGAAATGATTCAAGGACAAAATGGATTGTGATTTTCTGGTCATTTAGAGAAGTTTTGAGTTAGGAAAGTGTTCAAGGACTATTTGCCTTAATATGCAGCATGTACCATGTAGTAACTATTCAAAATTTTATTTTAGCTAACTTTTTATTTATTTAATTTTAGACGAGAAAAATTCGATAACCCGAACTTACATTTGATTGAGAGAAAAGGACAACTTGCTCTTGATTTGAAATGTCACTGTATAAGATAATTACCATGGACAAAATCTAGGTTAACACATATTTTGTTGTGTCTTCTTGCTCTGAAATAATTCGATTAAGAATTGTGTTATTATGTGTTTACATTAATTTTTGAAAATGTCGATGAGCTGTGTAGGTCTGATCTCAAAATCCTTTGCAATTTCTCAAGGAACACATATCAGGAATGGAAGAAGTTTAACGACATGATCAATTTTGTTTCATTAAACATATGAGTTTTTTATCACTCATCGAAGTTCCACGTTTCCTCTCTCGACCGAGTTACATATATTCTCAACGCTAGCTCGTCCTTAAAAATACAAAACTTGACTGACTGATCTGCAGATTAATTATTATGATATTAATTTATTTTGATTATTGATCACAAAGACGACACCAATTAGAATTTTCAGAGAGCAACATTCAAATATCGCTTCTTTAATTTCATCAAGGTCTTAAAAATCGATACTTTCGGTAAAAGTTCGTCGAAAATTTCGTTTTTTTAGCTCTGAAATATGTTTCAAATTCCAAGCATTTCTCATAATTTTTGAAATTTCCCGATATTTTATGATATTTTCAGATATTTTCCAAACATTTCAAAAAAAATCCAATTTTTTTTATTTTTATTTTTTTCCCAAAAAATTCTAATCCACAAGTTAAAATTCAAACAATTACTTTAATTCATACCCTCACTATAATCCACCATATACTCTTACGGCGAAAATCTGACAATATCTTATCTAATATATTTAATGTCTTATAAGATGCAATTAAATGATAACTCGTTATAACAGTTTGAAACACAATCTTCCAATGATTATGGTTATGACCAAGGTCAAGCGATGTCCAATGTCTGCTACAACTCTAAGTATGAAAACTCATGGTCAGTCCCCCTTGACTCGTATTGTTGATATATAAGTCAATACATGCAAAACTACAAAGATGTGACCCCGCTTATTTTATTTAATTTTCCGACAAAGTTAGGGTTTAATTCCAGTTACTTTTCGGTACGTCGTAAATTTTGTCTAACGTTTTTACATTAGGACACATGTCGTCATATGCGTGGAAGTATTTACGGAATATTTTCCAGAAGTATTTACGGAATATTTTCCAACACTTCACGTATTTTTGTTGTACAATTTTTATGATTTAATTTGACGTTCGGTTGTTTTTAAATGAATTTTCGAAAATAAATTTGATTTAAAAATCATTTTGAAAGTGTATTCTCAATCAGAATCTTATAGTCGTTTGCAGAGAAACCTATCCAGCGATCGTGTTGTCCGCCCGGTGCTGAATGGCTCCTGGTACAAACTGAGAGGTAGTTGGGTGGAGTTCATGATCCGCGACATCATCCTATGCAAGTGATGTTTAACCTTAGGTTAGGCTGTAAGGCTCAACCTAGGTTTCGGTTAGGTTGTATGGCTCAGGGTGTTGAATGGAGGATGAAGCTACTATCTGAAGGAAAATGTTTAAAACTCATGACAACAAAGGAAAAGAAGAAAGAAGGCTGTTGTTTGCCATAGCATGTTTCTGTGGAACTGCAAGGGTTCAATTTTATAGGCGGATGATGGTTGCAAAAATGATACATTTTCATGCAAAGATGTTACGCATTGAATGCATCATTGAATATCACAGTTCTTGAAAACTGTTGGCTAGGGAACGAATCACGCGCGATCTTCTTAGAACGAGGATTAAGGCGATCTTAATGACACTGGGAGTGCCAAAAAAGACAGTATCAGTTGGGCTTTTGGGCTTGCTTTGGTTGCTGGATCAATAATGTTGGGTTTCTCATATGGTAGGCCCAAGATAGATAAAAATAAATAATTATATTAAAGCTCACTGGGGAAGACCAGTTTATACAAAGCCTATGTTATTGCGCCCATATCTGAATATCAGGTTCAAGTTTTACGAGGAGATTTTCACTGAAATTGGCTTCTGCTTGAGCTTCATCTTCTTTGGTTCAGATAACGAGTATCTCATCCTGAACTTGATGCATACTAGGAACTTGTTGGGCCACTTCACGTTTTTTCCTGGTCTCATGGGCTTCGGCGATTTGGAGTTCAATAGCAGCTTTTGTGCCTCCAGTGCTGCAATTCATTGATCTATGCTTGCAGTAGCACCGACATACGCAGACAGGGTTTCCTTCTTTTTGGAGAAAAGGGCTTCCAGGTGAAGGCGCTTCTGGGCATATTGGTCCACTATGCACTTCTTCTCAGCCACATTGTGTCATTGTCAATAGGAAACCAGTTCTTCAAGGTGATCTAAGGCTTCAAGTTTCTTTCTAGAAGACAGGGGTCTCAACAAATCGATAGCCTTGTTGATTTTCTACTCAGTATCTTCAGTTTTGACATCTATAGCCAGGTTGGATACGAATTTCTTGGCCTCCAGAATTTCAGTAGCAGCACTAGGAGGCTGCAGGATGATTTTCAGAACGTCATCTACTTCATCTAGACCAGGAATGAGAGCAATCTGAGTTGAGGATGAGGTGTTGGCTGGAATATTCGTTGGTTGCAGGATGGTTCTGACTGGAGTTTTGGTATTCGTAAGCCATCTATAGCAGGGAATGAAGGAACAATGGTGCCAAAAGCTGCAACAGGGGTGTGAGAAGGCATAGTGACTTCTGGATTGGGCTCCTGCAAAACAAAAATGTTTTTATATTTGATCACTATGAATTAAAACCAGTAAAGGATTTTTGAAATTATTATACCTCATTCGTAGGGGGCATCTGCCTGGAGAGTCTGTTCAACAAGATCTACAACATTAAGGATGAGAGTTGAAGAATTTGGGACTTCAAACATCAAACTCTAAAGGAGTGCTTGTCTCACAAGCGAGTGCTAGAATGGCCAGTTGACTTCAGCAGCAGCTTCGCTTTGCTGTTGAGCCTTCACAGTGTTAGGGATTGAGAGTTGCTGCACCCAAACCAAGATCAGAATCTACAAGGACTATGACTTGCTGTAGGTTGTTGTCATAAGATGAAACTGGTGTAGCAGGTGTGACTGGTAAAATTTTATGAAGTATGGCATTTACTTCATCTATGTTCCTCTGCTCTGGATCATGATCCAAGACTTGGCATGAACCATTATCACATTCTGATGCTACTTGTGGTGGTCTCTGAGGCTGCAGGCGAATACACCAGTTAATTGGCTGTTATATTTAATGATAATACATAAGATAAGTTTAAACCAAACCTGTGGTTCTTCTTCTTCTTCTTCTTCTTCTTCTTCTTCATCTTGAGAGCTTTCCACAATTATCCTTTTAAATGGAGATATAGCGGTGGAAGGTCCTTCAGGTGGAGTTTGGCCGTATTCATCTGGTACCTACAAAATATACATGTGAATGGAACCGGTGAGTGGAAGCATGGCAGAGCGAAACAAGTGAAATGTTTTGATATGGTATCTCAAGAGGATCATACGGGACTGTCAGTTATGCCAGGCTGCTACATTTTGACCCGAATATTGAGATCTTGTACCTCAGCGTCCAGTCCACTACGATATTATCAAGTGCAACATTAACACAGGAGTGGTCAAGGAGATCTAATTTGTCTTTTTCAGTTATCTTTGGTGACCTGGTTTTTTTATATTTCAATCATTTTGAAATAAATTTTGGAACAATATGTTGCAACTTGAAAGATATTCAGATTGGTTATCGCTTCTCTCAGTTTGTGTACCAGTATAGTACCAAATTGAGCACTAAAGCTTCCTCAACTGGGTACTCAGGCCTATATACACTGTTATCTTTTGGTCAGCTGTAATTACCTTTTGGTATAAAAACCAAATATGAATGAACAAATCCACATATTGCTTCTCTATTCATTTGAATAATCTTAGCAAGTTTCAAATTTCATGAAAATGTTGTGTAATGTTAAACCCCTTAGGAAGAACTGCACCAAGTACTTGATGCTAAAGTTGATCCTCATTTTCAATTCATAATGTTAAACATGCACAACAGGTATGTCAAGAAGACTCAACTTCACCAATAAGAACCAACTCTAAATCCTAAAAAACCCTTTACCCGATGACACTAGTCTCCCTAACATTTCACAAACTTAAATATGTGAATGCAAAAGAAGAGAAAAAACAGATCATACACTCAAATCTACCGCTTTTAGGAGTACAAATTCGCCAACTTCGGGCTGTTTCCCTTTCCTAGATGCTATCACTGTTGTTGTTGTTGCTGCTGTGATGATGATTACTAGCATTCCCGTTCCTCCTACCATGCTTGAGCTGCGAAAATTCCATCTGCGTCTTCAGGAAAAACTGCATTCTCTGCAGCTCCAACTCTTTAGCAAATTTCATCCTCTGCTTCTCCATCTCCACCACCTGCTGCAGCTTGGCCGTCTCGGCGTGCTCATAAGCCTCCCCGAACCTCAGCATTGCCTTCGTCATCTCCCTCATTGAATCCCCCCTCCCACTTTTCTTCTCTCCACCCCCATCTCTTCCTCTAATCTCTTTCCCAGCCCCTCCCCTTCCTGCTCCTCCTCTCCTCAGATTGGCATTCGCTCCCCGCCCCGCCGTCCTCGGCCTCTTCGTCTCAAAAACAGGCAGCGGCAGGGGCGGAAAGCTATCCGCAGACACCGGAGAAACCTCCCTCGAAGAATCCGAGTCCCACTCCACCGGAGGAGGACCCCTCTTCTTGTCATTACCCTTCTGCAGTTGCTGCAAATGTTTCGGCACAAACTGTCCCACTCCTCCTCCTCGGCAGACCCCAACCCGCATTCCCATCGGAATGTTATGATTCTTGGACAACCCCGGCGGCACCGAACCGCCGCCGGGGCCAGGAGTCCCCTTGGCCGTAGCACCAATCAAATGATCAAGCTTGCCGAAAAACGGCCACTTGCTCGGTCCAGCTCCGGAGAGCATCTTGGACTTCTCAAGCTTGTACTTCTTCTTGACCGTGTCGATTCTATTCTTGCATTGAATATCAGTCTTGGGGGTTTTGCCGTAGTCCTCTCTACTGCTCACAATGTCCGCCACCTCCCTCCAGTGCTCCTGCTTCAGGTTCCCTCTGCTAAGCTCCAAGTACCTCTCCCCCCACGCATCTATCAGCACCGCCGTCGCGCTTTCGCTCCAGCAGTCCTCTCTCCCGCCGGCGCTGCTCCGAATCCCCTGCTGCGACGGCAGCACTAGGGTCAGCTGGTTGTTCTGCGGCGGAGACGCCGGTATCTGAGACGGTATCGCCACCGTCACCGTTATCCGGCCGTTCGTCGTCGGAGATCCGCTGCCCGCCGACACCGGTGAATGCATCTCGTCGTCGTACATCGATCTGAAGCAAACTCCGAGATCTGACGGAAACCGAATCGGAAAAAGATTAAATAAAGATCGGAACAGGGCTAGGGTGTTGAATCGGTGAAAAATCCGACGGCGGGGGTGGTTTATAGGACCGGAGAGCTGTGTGGGAATCGGCGATCTGAGAATTTAGGTTTTTTTTGTGGCTGGAAGGTGCAGTTAGTGTGAGATAGGCACGTGGATGGTCGTCACCGGCGTCATGGGAGGGGCTGCCGGGTAACGTTGGGGAATTGGCTGTATATGGTAATGGTTTTCTCGGGGGGGGGGAAGGAATTGACCTAAGAGTCCGTCATGACCCCCCTGGCCTGCTCTCTAGTACCTCTCACTGAGTCACTCGTGTCTAGTTCCCGCCTGCCAACTCACTTCGGGTGTTGCTTTCAAATTTGTTTTTGCTTTCACTCCTGGTGTACCTCTTTTTTGGTGTGAAAATAGATTTTCTCAAACAAGCAAGCTTGAGGACGTGCCAGTACCTATGAGTCAGGTACAACCTTGAACTTCGATGCTTGTTCGCCTTCTGACTTCTCTTCAAACAACTGTTGTACAGGCGTTGGTCAGGCCGGCACTTAGGTTCTTCATAGACCTAGCTGAAGAGCAACTAGGATTTTTCTCCTCTTGCGAAGTGGACGTTCCTACTCAGACTGGTGTAGTTGAGCAGAGCTAAAAATCAAGAGTGCAGTGTGTTCGCCAAAAGATCTCTGACAAACTGTGGATATTTGCTAAAGTTCTCACTCTAACAATGGTTTTTGCGGGTATTCGCCTACGGATAGGGCTTTATAAAGTGATGATGGACTGTTTGCTCACGGATGAGGCTTGGTGAGGTAGAAGCAGGTAGTGCTCACGGATGAGGCTTTCGCGAGGTAGCAGCAGATAATGCCGACGGGTCGGGCGTTAGTGAGGTAGCAGCAGGGATTGCCTACGGATAGGGCTTTGGTGAACAAAAAGACTCGATGAATCTTTTCTGGTAGAGGTGCTCCGGAGAGGCTTACTTTGCAGTGTGCAAAAGTTATATTGAATCGTTGAGATGTCTCCTAGTTGATGTAACTTGACTCCTTTATATAGTGAACACTAGGGTTTGTTCTTTCTTACGGATCAAGGTATATGAAATCTTCTTGGATCTTCGAAGGATTCCTTAAGCAACCATGAATCCTTGCCAATCATGACTCCCAGTCGAAATGAAACACATTAATAATAACGTAGACCGCAAGAATCGGTCCAATGGGCTCTCTTCTTAAGCATTCGCCAGAAGATACTATTTTAGCCCAAACATTGGCCCCTAGTCCTTGAGATTGAACATCAAGCCCACTTGTAAAATCGATAAGGGCTAGAAACCCAGCCCAGTTTCTTTAAAATAATAGAAAACGTTGTATCGTTTCCCCCTTCACCGTCGTCCACTTTCAGAGGCACTTGTTCGACTCCTCTAAATATCTTAACGCCGAATCTCATCCTCATTCTTTCTTCTGCACCATGGATGACATTCCAAACCAAGACACTGCCATTGATGGCAAGAGAATCTCTAAAAACCTAAGGGTCATTGCCCACTCAACCCATTCTCATTTGGAATTGACCACCAGAGCCACCGCTGGACTTGGGTCATTCATAAAAAATCTCCCAGAAGTTCAGCACTACTACCATGAATCCAGGATCCCCATATTTCTCTTCCAAAATGTTTCTACAAATGTTACCTCTTGGCAGAAGCAGAGTAACTGTCCAGCCAGAATTAGAGCCTCGCCATTTCCAAGTGATCAAATGGTGCAGTGGTACCAGAATCGCCGAGCTCTTGATCTAGATCGATGGAGACTGGCAGGAATCGCAGATGCTATCGATCTAAGTTTCAACCTGAACAGTCACGGCGCGAATCAACCCCCAATGATGGCTGCTACCTGTTTCTGGAATTCCTACAGTAATACCTTTGATTTCAGGTTTGGTCAAATGGGCATCACCCTTCTGGATATTTAAACAATCACTAGCTTCTCAGTTATTGAAGAAGCATACCAGGAACACCTCTTTGAAGATGCAGATGTTTTTCATACCACCAACCCAGCAGATTACCCCACATACTTGTCCTACAAAGGATGGGTTGGACACTTCTATGCTCGCGCAGATTAGCAGAGTGGAATCGCATTCCTTGACTTCTGGCTTCACAAGTTCATAACCTGCACAACAACTCAGAAATTAACTAAGACCTGGGCACGCACTACAACTCTTCTCTTCAATGGGCACCGCCTTGGCCTGGCTCAACTGGTATTGGGATTCCTTTATAGAGCACTGCACAAATTGTCCCTCCATCAATTGAATTATAGTGATGTATCTGGTCCCCTTTGGATATTAGACATCTGGTTGTAGATTTACTTTGTCAAATTCAGAGATGAGCACGATCACTGACTTCCCAGCGAATCAAGTACTAAGGAGAGCGTTCGCCAATGCTTCTTCACTTCAATCCATTGGATATGTCCGGTCTCTGGAGTACCTGTTCATCTTGGATGCCACCACACTGGACTCAGGTCTTCTCGTCCTTAATCACAAGTACCCTGAAGCTCTAGCGAATGGGTTTATGTGGTCCACAGCACAATCTTCTGAAGGGCGAACATTGTTTAATCAGTCTATCCCTCTGACGGACATTCCTATACCCAAGCTAGCTGGCTTTGAGCTATATGCACCCAACCATTTCTGTCGTCAGCTTGGCCTTCACCAGCGTGTGCCTTATCCTCTCACCAATAGCATCAATTGTTAAAGTTCCTGGCGAATAGAGAAAATACCAAGGTAAAAGATTGGGGATCCTCGTTTCAAATCAAAATTAGTTCCAACCACAGTCAAAATTCACAGTTTTGACCTTTTGTTCTCTACTAGTGGCGTTTCTCAAGAATATGCTCAGTGGTGGAACTCCCTTTATGATCATCATTGGCCTGCAGACATCAGTATTTTCTTCAAAATGACTTTCAGACATGCCAGATCCTTCTTCTCTGCTGAAGACAAATAAATTCTTGATGGAGCCGTTATCTCTAAGAAATACGCGCCAATTGAAAGTTCAACCGCGAATCAACAGGTAATTGTATTTTTTTTTTAAAAAAATTGATTCTTACTCATCTTGGTTAACAAGCCACTAACTGATTGTTTAACCATGTAGAGAAAAAGTCCAAGTGTACCTCGAGCCCAAGCATCAACTTCGCAACCTAACAAGAGGAGCAGGAGAGTAATCATTGATGATTCTAATGAAGACATTGAACTACACCCAGTAAGCTTTCAAGAATCCTCTAATCCATTTACTACTGCTTTTTCCTATTAAAGGCTATTAACTAACATTAAACCCTGTTGCAGCTAACTCGTAGACGAAGAAATACCCCAGCAGATGCTTCCTCATCCCAACAGGCTCCAATCCCTACATCTCCTCCTTCAAATTGGGAAAGAGACAGGCTATTAGACGTTGTGCTGTGCAGTATACTACCTCGATTTAATGCTGTTTCTCTTCAAATAATACGCCCTTTAGAAGTTGATGCCTCCTTAAATCCTGACTCCGCTGTCGGACCAGAAGCTGACGATTCCATGTCAGAAGATTCCATGTCAAAAGACTCCGACGAGTCTAATGAAAACAATAAGATGAACATCCTTGCAGGGGCTGCTCATGACGTGGAGTACAACTCAAACCCTACTGCCTCATAATCGCCAGGGGTAATCCTGGATGTGAGATCACCAGATACAAATCAACTACTTTGATAACTTCCTTGTGATTTATCTTAATTATTAGTTTTCCTAAAAAAACTCATAATCATACCTCCTTGATATCTTCCAACAGGAATCGGTCTTGGACGCATCTGCGAATGCACCTTTAGTAGCTCAAACCCCACCGGATGAAGCACAAATTCCTTCTGGGGCAACTATTAGTACTACACAGGAAGATGTAGAACCCTCCAAGACACAAATTGTCCAGGTACAATAGTTCCACTTCTCTTATAACTTTCTTTTCATTTCACAAGGCTCACACTTAGTTTTTTTTCAGGAATCAACTCCCTTACCAACCGCGAATGTGCCTCAAGTTGATATTCATGAATCTTCTAATGCATCTATGAATTCTGAGAAGCCTGAGGATATTTCCCCTTCTTCCTTGGTTACTCCACAAGGGTCCTTGCTTCCAACTGAGGTCTGTATCCTTCTAATATCTTGTTATACCACTCTTGTTATCATTCTTGAGATCCAACTGATTAAGTCCTCAATTTTTAGGTATTAACGACTGTAGAAGAGTCTATCCACAGAACTAGTGGTCCAACAAATGCAACCACCACTACTATACCTATCGCTGACAAGTCCTTAGAAGAAAGTCTTCAAGCTCTCTTCAAGATTTCCACCATTAACCCTGAAGTAGTTGCAGCTAAGGAATTCCTGGCGAATCTCGATGCTTTTGACATCACATTGGAGGAAAACAAAAATAAAATCTTTGAAGCCATCTCATCCCTCAAAGGCCATGTGAATCAAGAAAAACTAGAGCTCTTGGAAAGCTGTATGTATCATCTGCCTTCACAAATTGACAATTGGGAGTCTGATGAAAATGATGCATAGGTCTCCAGCGAACAAAGGAATCAGCTCTTGAAAACCTTTTCTGAAGCATCCAACCAGCTCCAAGCTGACTATCAAGAAGCTACTGTGATCGCAGACAGACGCATAGCGGAACTGGAAGCTCTACTGAGACAAGCACGCGAGGAGAAACAGGCCAAACTTTCAGTCATTCATGAGCGAATCCCAGAAATAAAGAAGTTAAAAGACCAACTGGCACAAGTAGGTGACTCCGAAAAGAAAGCCAAGGAAAAAGCTCTACTGTCAAAAGCTGATCTCGAAAGAATCTAAATAGACATTAGATTCGCTAGCAAACTTCTGTAGACAGCCCATTGGGCCTGAACTCTGTAATTCCTATTGTAAATAGCCCAAACCTCATTTCAGAAATTACAAATCAACTACTTTGATTCTCTTCTAAATGTATTATCTCGGAAAATCACAACGCCTGATTTCTAATTAATGCTGAGATCTTGAAAAGATGTGAAACGCAACTACTTTTGACCAAAATTAATCCAGAACTGTTTCCCAAAATCTTCGAGATTCATCCATCTTCCACTATAAATTGGGGAACTCAACACAGTTTCTTTCAATCTTCACAACATCTTCGCCATGACTCGTTTCTCTCATCATCTTCTTCTTAAGAAACTCTTTCCACCAAACACCAAACTTTCTGAGCTTTTTTCCTAAGTTTAGTGGTCTGTCCTCAAATGGTACATAAGTTTAGTGGCATGTCCTCATGTCCTTCACCAAACTTCACCAAATCAGTTTGTGCTATGACCAATGTACTGAATGACAGCATGTAATGTCGTAATTAGCATCCGGTTAAATACAGGGCCAAACAAAGCTTTTCAATTGGCGAATATCTAGTTTCAGCATCTAGCAATATCCGGCTAAGGTAATACACCACATATTCGATGATCTTACCATTTTCCCTAGTCTCGTCCTGAGCTAGCAATCCTGCAATAGAATAAGAAGATGTTGATATGTATAACTTCAAAGGAATGTCTGGCCGTGGTGGTCGTAACACAGGAGGATTCGCCAGATACTCCTTGATCCTCTCAAAAGCATCCTGATGCGCTGACTCCTAAATAAACTTCTCTTCAACATGTAACTTAAGAAGGGGAGAGAAAGGAGCAATCGTCCCTGCAGAATTAGATATGAATCTTCGTAAGAAATTAATCTTGCCTATCAAGCTCTGAAACTCCATCTTGTTCCTTGGAGCCGGAGTTTCTATCACCGTCTTAGCCTTGTCTCCAGGAACTTCTGTGCCACGCTGATGTACCATGAAACCCAGAAAATCTCCTGCACGAACCCCAAAAATACACTTTGCTGAATTCATACGCAATCTGTGCCTTCGCATCCGCTCAAACACCATTCACAGGTCTTTGATATGATATTCTTTCTGTTTTGACTTAACCACTACATCATCAATGTATATCTCTATCTTGGTGCTAAGGATGTCATGGAAGATAAGATTCATGGTTCGCTGGTAAGTGGCTCCTGCATTCTTAAGACCAAAGGGTATCCTTATGTATTCAAAAGCCCCTGTAAAACCTGGATACCGAAAAGCTGTTTTATGTCTGTCTTCTTCATGCATAGGTATCTGATGGTATCCAGCCGTTCCATCCATAAAGGATAGAATCTCATGGCCTGCTACAGCATCTACCAACATGTCCGTCATGGGCATAGAATACACGTCCTTAGGTGTTGATGTATTTAGGTTCCGGTAATCGACACCAACACGTATCTTTCCGTTCTTCTTTCAAACTGGAACAATGTTGGATAACCATTGTGTGTACTTTGTTGACCTGATTATCCCTGCCTTGACCATGTTTTGCACCTCTATTTTGACTGCCTCTGTCGTCTCCGCATTCATTCATCGTTGTTCCAGTTGAACTGGCTATAACCAACCATTATAGGTAACTTGTGACAAACCAGCTCAGGTGCTAGACCGGGCATATTTTCATACTTCTCGGCAAAACCATCTTTAAATTACTACAACAACTCGATCAGTTGTTGTCGCTGTTGTGGCTCTAAATACTGACTAATGCCAACCTCCATTGGTTCCTCAGAGGAACCCAGGTTAACTTTCTCAACTGGATCTTTGACTTTAGGTGGAGTATCATCTAAGGCTACGGGAGCTGGTTGAATGATCTCCTCCTCCTCATATTCGCCATTGGTTAACTCGTCTTCGATGCATTCCACCAAGGCTATGTCATTCCAGGCCTCCTGTTCCTGCTTAAAGATAGATAACATCTGAAGTAGGAACACATAGGCCTCTGCTTCTTCCTTGTTGAAGCTTGCTGTCATTTATGGTTACTAGAGCTTGATACAATGAAGCTAGACCTGCTGGTATCAGCGCAAGCTTGGACTAGACCCCATCGCAAAAGTTTTGAAGAGGTGACCTCGTACGGATTACCTTGGCCATCGACCCCAACAACCCCATGAAGGCGCATATTTTCATAATAATACTCAGAATCGAGCATGCACGCAGCCACTGAATATGGAGGCTCGTCAGCTTTAACTAGTTCTGGTTGATCTGTCACTGGATTCCACATGAGTAGCTCCTGGTGCATGGAAGATGGAACACAATATGCTTGATAAATCCAATCTCTGCCCAAATTAATACTATAAGGAGCAGTACAGTCTGTCAAGAAAAATGATTGGAAGAAGTCAGATGGTTCTAACTTTATCTTGAGCATCAAAACCCCAGGGTTTTAGTCACATTGTCTGCAAAGCTTTTAACTTTTAGGTTGCTGTTAAGGATCTTCTCCTTAAGAATCTTCAGTGCTTCCATTGTCCATACTGTAATGATGCTAACAGCAGCGCCATTATCAGTTAGGATCATGTTCACCTTCATTCCCTTCATCTCTGCTGTCATGTATAAAGGCTTAAGATGCTGAGTCATGGTTATAGTTGGTTTGGAGAACATCATAAACAACTTTTTATAATCTAACTCCTCATTCGCAACCTCTTGTTTCTTAATTTGAATGTTCTTTAAGTCTGAAGATAATTGCTCTATCTTCTCTGTAATGGGAAGCTCTTTTTCTTCAACGCTGTCTGAATTTAAGAAAACATGGGATGACATGGGTCTTGACAAAGCATACATTTTGGAGAGAGTATATGCCATGTTACATTCAGGGGTTGGTGAATGTAGGTCTGCCCCCATGTCAAATGTAGCATGTTACACTCCAAGCTTTCCTTAAGCTCTTGTGCTTCTAACCCTTTCATGTTGTCATCCTCATTGAGGTCCAAGATTGCTTCGTCTTCCGCCTGCTGCTCACTGCTAGACACAGTCTGTACAATTCTGTCATCGACAGTAGGAACCTCAGAAATAGATTCTCTCTTTAAAATAGCCTTAGGTGTAGGCTTATGAGTAACTTGGAACTGGGTTACTGCTTTAATTTCTTGAGAAACCACTTTTGGTTTCCATTCGAATTTCTGGCAGTGCTCCATCATGTCTAGAGCTATGTCCACCCTAGCTTTCTTACTTCTAGCCCCCTCAGATGTAGTGTCTTTAGCGAACGATAATCGATCAAGGACTGAAACCCTTTGCTCTGGCTTGTTATCCACTGATCGGTGTGACAACCTATTAAAGACACTTCCTCTCTATTGAGGTCGATCATTCGCCGACTCCTGACTAGTTCCATGGCGAAAGTGCACATAGGGCCTAACCTTTAAGTTTTCAACCACCCTCCGTAACTGCTCTGGCGTTCGCCGTATCTGATCCGACTGAATGTCACCTTTCTCCAAGGCCTCTAGTGTTCGTTTTGCCTGACTATACTTCTTCTGCGCGTTCCTAGTTTGAGTTGGAGTCGCTTCTACCACTCTCTCTCTTTTTCGTACATACCACTTATTTTCTTTGATGATTGTTTTCGACACCGGTGGTATGTATGGTTTCGTTAGAACATCTGGTTGAGCTCTTTGCTGAGTCACAACTTCATGACCAGTGCTAATAGAAGCTTGGAATTGCTGAACTGCCTTAGACCCCCGAAGGATCTGGTTTACCTGCCCTAACGTCTTCCTGTATCGTGGGCTGGAGGGTGTATAATGGTTTGGTGGCGACTACAAGGTAACAACCTCTGATGACTTAATAGTCCTTGTGAACTCTTCATAGCTCATCTTCAGTCCACATTCCACCTTGCACCTAGAGCACAGTTCTACTGTCGAACCCTCTATTGCTGGTTTGACTTTCACGATGATCATCGGCTGGTCTGATTGCTTTTCTTCACACAGATCCAATGTCACATTCCTTACTCCTTTTTGGTTAAAGGTAACCTCCACCATGGACACCTCTGCCTCTGGCTTGTCTTCAAACTTTAGGTATCCTTCATTTAGCCATTGTTGGATCTGGTCTTTAAGCTGTACACAGGTTGCAGTGTGATGAGTCTAAACATTATGGAATTTACATTATGTTTTACCTGTAATAACATATTCAGCCGGAACTGACCCCCAATGAGTCTCCATTATTCATTTTGCGATCAATGTGGCCAGAATAACATGGGCCTAATTAGCATCGAGGCCTGACATTCTTCTTCTGAGCAAGAGTGATTACAGGTTTGATGTCTACCATGGAGACTATGGGGAATGGATCTACATCAACCCAAGCGGCTGTCTTTTCGGCGTCAACATCCAATTTGCCAGTATTGATCCATGTCTGGAGCTGATCTTTCAACCTAATACATTCAGAGGTATTATGATTCCACAGATTATAGTACTTGCAATACTTCTTTCCCCTGATTTGTTATGGCTTTGTACATACTCTGAAGTCATGTCGAAACTTTCCTTGAGCGAACAGCTCGTCAAGGATCTCTGGAGCCTTATGGGCATTGCAGGTGTAGGATTCATACTCTGGCTTGGCGAATGCTCTATTTGTTATCTTGACTGGGTTTTTTTCCATGTGCAGTGTCCTAGACTTGACCACTTGTCTCCCAGCTAACTCCACTGTTGTCACGTCCTCTTCGTCGTCTTGTTCAACATATCCTTGTGGCTCCACAAAATGATGTTGTGGACTATAAAAATGATCCAAGTGTGAGTACAATGTTGACACCATTCTGCCCCTGTTGGGACCATATCTAGGTTTCAAGGTCCCTGGAATATAAGATGTTGGTGAACCTTGTGATGCCCCAGGGCCTCCATCCAGCTCATCTAAGAAGTTCTGGTTCTGGACCATATCTCTCTTGTATCTGTCTGAACCATGAATGGTTCAGTAGCCTTAATAGTCATAGTTTTGACAGATGACGATGGGTTAGTCACCTCTTCAAAACTCTGCGAATCTACCTCTTCGTCAAACTTTCCTTTCGCCCTTGCGATTCGCTGAGCCTCACGGCTCCTTTCTATTCTTAAGACTTTCTCTACCTCTCGAAGGCGTTCAAACTGTCTGTCGATCTTGTCATCAGTTTCAGCACTGTCCTGGGTGGTAGAATTCTGCACATTCTCAACACTTTGGCTGGTTGCCTTGATTTCCTGACCATGCTGAGTCCGCTCAAACTGCTGTATGGTCGTTTCGACTCGCTCCATCTTCTCAGCGAGCACTGCTATTTTGGCAGCCAAATCAGCTAGTAGGCGCTTTGATTCGTCGTCCATGATAACTTTCTCACAGATGGACTCTGTCGACTTTTCTGGTAATAAACCAAAACGTAAGATCGTTTCTTCAACTGATAAACCTCTACAGTTCGCTGAGTTATGTAGATTAACCTGTGAATGTTGTGGTTTATTGCAAGCCGGGTACAACTTCGAGTATTCGTTGACACCAGTGATTTTTAGCACGTGTGTCCCACCGGGTGTGCCAAATGTTCGGTGTGAAAATGGATTTTCTTGAACAACCAAGCTTGAGGGCGTGCCAGTATCTATGGGTCAGGTACAACCTTGATCTTCGACGCTTGTTCGCCTTCTGACTTCTCTTCAAACAATTGTTGTACAAGCGTTTGTCAGGCCGGCACTTAGGTTCTTCACAGACTTAGCTGAAGAGCAACTAGGATTTTTCTCCTCCTCTTGCGAAGTGGACGTTCCTACTCAGACCGGTGTAGTTGAGCAGAGCTAAAAATCAAGAGTGCAGTGCATTCGCCAAAGGATCTCTGACAAACTGTGGATATTTGCTAGAGTTCTCACTCCAAACAATGGTTTTTGCGGGTGTTCGCCTACGGATAGAGCTTTATGAAGTGGTGATGGACTGTTCGCTCACGGATAAGGCTTGGTGAGGTAGATGTGGGTAGTGCTCACGGATGAGGCTTTGGTGAGGTAGCAGCGGATAATGCCAACGGGTCGGGTGTTAGTGAGGTAGCAGCATGGAATGCCTACGGATAGAACTTTGGTGGACAAAAAGACTCTAGAAATCTTTCTGGTAGAGGTGCTCCGGAGATGCTTATTTTGCAGTGTGCAAACGTTGTATTGAATCGTTGAGATGTCTCCTAGTTGATGTAACTTGACCCCTTTATATAGTGAACACTAGGGTTTGTTCTTTCTTGCAGATCAAGGCATATCAAATCTTCTTGGATCTTCGAAGGATTCCTTAAACAACCACGAATCCTTGTCAATCATGACTCTCCGTCGAAAGGAAACACATTAATAATAACGTAGACCGCAAAAATCGGTCCAATGAGCTCTCTTCTTAAGCATTCGCCAGAAGATACTATTTTGGTCCAAACACCTCTCACTGAGTCACGACAGCTTACACTCGCTAGAGATGAGGTATCATAACACAAGTCACCGGCTCACCTTTTGGTGGAGTTAATCGGCGGTGACCGACACCTGTTGGTGAGGCCATGAGAACCGAAGGCATAGGTCTTAGGTGGGTGGCTGGATTCAGGCGCCATTTGTGCCTCAAAGAACTGGGCTATCATATCATTGACTACACCAATGCTTCGTGCGGCCCTACCAAGTTTATGTTTCGAGTTTTGGCTAGAATTGGATGCTAGCCTTAGTCATTCATAATGTGACTTACAGGCTAGTTAGGCTAACCAACAGTGTGCGTAATTGGGGCGATATTGTAGAGATGAGTTTGCGGGAACGATATGAAATGTTTTAATAGGACAAGCTTTGATTTTTTTAACCAAAACCGAACAAATGCAAAGCTGAAATTTGGCCTATCCAACCATATGCCATTATCCGTTGTTATCTGTAAGCTAATACTCAATATGGTAATGAAAGATTCAACAAAGTAATAGATGGAACAAAAATTTGATGCAGTTTCATCAACTGAGCCTGGCAGTCTAAGACAAGAGCCTACCAGGGTGGAGACATGCGGCCATGTTGGAAGAGCTCCGTTTGCTACTTCAAAATGTGTATGCTGCTACTCCATCTAAAGAATTCTAAGTGGCGCTGGCATACTTGTTGACGGCAAAGTTTCACGTGGCAGCAGGCAGTGCAAGGCATATTCCATCGAGTTCAGGTGTGGCAATCACTTGACAACCAAGACGAGACCTGCAAAATGTCATTTTATAAGAATGCAAACTAGTTTGATACAATCTCCCATGCAGATTAATTCCTTGGTGTAGGGACTTACGTCTCTGTGAGCCCGAATGCAAGGTCCAGCATGTCATTTTCCTCATCAGTAGGATCTTCCAGTTTGTTGTAGTACTCCATGTCCTAGCCAAGAGTCTAGGAAGGTTAGCCGAAACTATAACTTGTAAAAAAAATGGTTAAGTCTTTAAGGCAACTTTTACTGGATACCAAGTAAACATAGACTTAAAATTACATACTCTCACAATCACATGGCATGTAGAACAAGCACAAGATCCTTCACATGCTCCTAAAAACACATTTAAATAAACAGTCAGCCGGTCAGGCAGCTTCAAGTTCGACTATCAGATATAACCAACTGTCGTACTGCTACCTTCAAGTTCAATATCATGTTCATGAGCAGCTTCTAGTATAGACATTCCAACAGGAACTTTAACATGCTTCTCCCCATCGTTATCAACAAATATTACTGAAATCCTGCAGAATCAAAAGGGAGCCTTTTGTAAAACAGTTATGGTGCATCACAGCACCAAGGACAAGAGCAAGTGTGAAACCAAGTGACAATTATCTCTCCATATTGATAACTGGTGACTGAAGCAATTTGTGAAAGCCACGTGCTATAACTCCAAAACGGATCCTTTCCAATGAGAAAGCAACTTACTCTTCTACTGCTTGTTTGGTCCCTTCCTCATGAGCAGTTGTTGCAGAGAAAGTATGAGGCTTCTGAAAAGAAAGTGTGACTTGAATGATTCTGAGTCAGATATGAAACCAAACAAAGGTCAATTCAGGACAAGCAAACTCGCGGAGAAGCTAACCAACGTATGGGGAACAAAATTGTAACTTGCATGTACGTTCCCTGTAATTGGTGAAAACGTCAATGGACCTGCAAGAAAGTATGCCAATCAGTTCATAATCAGTTTTAATATTTTCAACTTCAACTACTACAAATGAAAACAAAGGGTAAAAAGAAGTTGCCTGAATCAGACACAAATATAAACCAATTCCATACCAGGTTCTAACTTCTAACCATTTGCCAACATAGATGCAATGCCATTACATTAAACTTGAGCTAGTCTACTATATAAGTCATGAACCTGCAATCTAAAAAGAGTGACCATTTCCTATTCAAAGATCAGCCTGGAGGACAACGGATTCCAACATGCCACTTCTGTTTTACAAAGGGAACATTTAAAGCCCCACTGTTTCATTTTCAGTAAAGAACAATATATCAAACAAGTGCATTCTTATGCATGAAGATCAATATGAAAATTGAGACATTAAAAATGGCCTTAGGCTAAAGAACGAATGAAGCAAAAGTTTAATGTAAATAAAGGACTCAGGCATATTGGAAAAAAAAAAAAGAATCAACCATTAAACACAAGCATGATCCAAACAGGTGAAACAGAAACCTTTTTTGAGATGCTTGATCATCTGCTTGCCGAGGCCCGAAAATCTAGAAACAAGCATAGTTAACAGGAGCTCACCCAGAACCTGAGAAACACAAACAAACAAACATTATTTCATAGACGCATTAACACAAATACTTGGGTTGGCGTCCTAAAAGTAGCACTGAACCTCATAAGCAACACAGCATCAGTTTCACTTCATGAACTGAATGAAGCCCTCAAACTCGAAGCCCGTTGATTTAATAAAACGAAATAAAACCAAACCACAACCACCCACCTAAATGATCTGCTTCAAAGCGCTTGTCTGTGCCTTGGACAAAGTTACGGTGTCGAAGACAAGTCTGGAATCTCACACTTGAGACGTTTAGGCGAAAGTTCTTACTAGGTTGGGCCGCCAAGTTTTTGCGAGCTTTTTTGGTGGATGTCGGTCATGGTCAGTTAGATTAACCCTGACCCGTAAAATTATTGGTATTTGTTTTTTTAACCCTGAAACGATGAATCGTGTTACTTTCCGTTCATGATCACCTCGGCTTACCTCAAGCCCTGTCCCTGCACAGGGCACAAGTCGATCTTCTTTCGACCCTCATTCAGAGCCAAGAACGAAGCTAGCCATTCATGTCGCCATGACCTCAATCGGCGGCATTGTCTTCGAATCTAAACCCTAACCCTAGAAGAGAAATAGAGAGATGGGGCTATGATTAACTTGAATATAATTAGTTAAAACACATACAATAATTGATCATATGGTACTAATTATAGGGATCGAGTGCTCATTTCAATAAAAACATAATTGACATGCTCATTCCAATTAATCTTATTCAGATTACTTTTTTGTTTCTGATCTATTATATCTGATTCTCTCTCCTCTATCATCCATTTCAAATTGATATTCTCTCTCTTCGGTCTATCTCTTCTCTCTCGTCTCTCTCTCTCTAATCTCTCTCCTCTAGATCGGAGTCTGAGCCAGCTCCAGATCAAAGCTCGACGTCGGTGACCATGTTGTTGCACTGGTTGATGTTCTCCATAGAGATCTAGACGATGGACGGCGACCATGAAGATCTGGACGACAACGACCACAACGTTATCGGCTCAACCATGAAGATCTCCGCCTCTACCTTTGGATTCTGACACCGTCGCTCGAGTTTGTGCATCTGCTCGAGTTTACTAAGGGTAGTAAACTTTATTTTTTGTATGTAAGTAGATTTTTCATTGTTTTTAATGTGTATAATGGGTATTGGAGATATTGTTTTGCAAGTTTACTACCTCTTAAAGTATACTACGTCTAGTACAAGTTTATTAGGGGTAGTAAACTTGTGATTTACTACCAATGCCTTGAGTTTGTTCATCTGCTCGAGTTACTACCCCAGTAAAAGTTTACTACCCTTAGTAAACTTTAGTTTTTTGCATCTAAGTTGATTTTTCACTATTTTTCATGTGTATAATATGTTTTGGAGATTCTGTTTTGCAAGTTTACTACCTCTGGTATAAGTTTATTAGGGGTAGTAAACTTTTGATTTACTACCAATGCCTCGAGCTTGTTCATCTGCTTGAGTTTACTACCCTAGTAAAAGTTTACTAAGGGTAGTAAACTTTAGATTTTGCATCTAAGTTGATTTTTCTCTTCTGATATCCTCTCTCTCTTTCTAACTGTCACTCACAAAGCCTTCGTCTCCACCATCTCCTACGACCTCATCCTCGCCTCCACCATCTCTGACGACCTCATCCTCCCCTTCACCTAATGTCCGCCTCGTCCTTACCGGTCGCTGCAACACTGAATCCGAAGAGCAACGTCAAATCCAGATCTGGTCATGTCGTCTACACGTCGGCGTTAGAAAACGTCGATACTGGGGTTAGTAGACTTAGTTTTGAAGTATACTAGGGTTAGTAAACTTGGTTTTGATGTATACAGTGTGTTATTAGACTTGGTTTGGAGTATACAGTATACTAGGGTTAGTAGATTTGGTTTTGAAGTATACTAGTGTTATTAGACTTAAATTTGGAGTATACTGGGGTTAATAGACTTAGATTTGATGTAGATATTGCCCTAGTAAACTTTCTGTAAAAGTTTATTGCCCCTAGTAGAAAAAAAAATCCGGGGAAATTCCAGCTACCAGTAATTTTCCGTCGTCCGGTGACCGGAGACCGGAGTCCGGCGAAATATTCTCTCTCCTTTTTTCTCCAAGTGTATAAGGAACAAGGGTAAAATTGTCTCAAAAAATATTATTTTATTATGAATTTGATAAAGATTTGTGTATTTGGGCATTAGTAAGTACACCTTGTATTGGAATGGGCATTTGACTTTTTAATTCATTGGTTTGTCGTTTGACTTTTCTTATTTTGTGTAAATGGTTATTCTCTCAAACATATATGTAAAACTCTATCATGTTATCTATTGAGTTGTGTATGTCTTTTATTAAAAGTTGGAGACTTATCGAGTTGATTAACCTGATCAACATTAAGTTCTTAAGATAAATCTAAAGACTTGTATTTGAAAAATATTTAGTGAAACTCAGACTCCTCATGGGATGAGCACGAGTTTGTTTCTAGGCCCCTATATATACTAGTAGAAAGTTTATATGCTAGCACGAGTTTGTTTCTAGGCCCCTATATGCCAGTAGAAAGTCCATATGCTAAGTACGCTTTTCATAAAGATTAAACAGTCTCATTCTGGTAGATAAGCATACAAGATTTTCATTGGTCTGTGTTTTTTGAGATTGCAGTTTGTGTGTTGCTGTCATGGATGTCAACTGTGAACGGAATCCCCAATGATCCCAGCCTTTATGGTAATAACCTAGAGCAGCTAGAAAACACCATATGTTATTGGTTTTATGATTCTTCAGTATAGTGTTTGTGTTCATTGTGAAACGATCTTGATTTCATTTGTTATGCATTTCGGTTTTTAGGCATGCCAATATTGACCACTCTAGGCAACTACTATTTCATGTGTCAAGGGTTATGTGAAAGCGGCATGAAGATTATGGCCATAGCCAAGGAATGAACAAGTGTCTCCAAATAATCATTTTTTGATAATAGTCATTTGCACTGGTACTTGTGTTCGTTTCTACTTGACTTCTAAAAAATGATGTTACAAGTACAGTGGAATCTCGATAAATTAATACTTGATTAATTAATAATTTCGTTAAAATAATAATTTTTATCCGTCTCGAGTTAGGGACCACGTGTTAAATTAATAATTCATTAAATTTATAAGATAATACAAATATGAGAATATACATAAGTCGCAATAAATATATAAATTAATAATTTTATTTTTTATTCATTTATGAGGATTTCATAAAGAATGAATCAATTGTCACTTGTTTCTTCTTGAAAATTCATGTCACCTTGATCACTTAATCGATTTCATATCGTCCCTTAGCTCACTTGCATGTCAAATTTTTCTGAAACCCCATGTTGCAAATGCTTATGAGTGTACATGGTTTAAGTTGTATTCACACAATGTTTTATGCATTTCATATGTCATCGTCGATTTTTTTACTAATGTGAGATGAGAAGTCATTCTAATGTTTTTGATAATGCATTTTCATCCAATATCTAATATAGTATTTCAAACTAACATAATACGTTGAAAAAATGTTGTATATCGAATAAAGTAGCATATTTAATAATATATATATATATATATATATATATATATGTAATAGATTAGTTAATATAGACATTGAATAATGTATAATAGTATTATTTTTGTTGAAAAAAATAATAAGTCATTTTTTTGATCGAAAAGGAATTTTATTAACTTCAGACCAAAAATCAAATGGGTAATAATTCTCAAAAGAGAACCCCCAGTACATCAAGCATTACTATCAGCAATTAACTTAAGGAGTCATTCACGCCCTTGCCCGTTGCAATAGTAGAAAAAAAACACTTACCCGACCGAACTATAATATTTTCATCGGTTAAGATTTACTTAGCCGATGGAATATTTAACCTAGCCGACAGAATTCTTCTATATAAATATAAATGATTATTTATAATAACTTAGGCGATGAAATTATTTTACGAAAAAGTATACCTAGCTGAAGAAATTTTTATATATAAACATAAATAATTATTTATAACACCTTAGGCGACATAATTATTTTCCGTTACCTAGGTTATAACTTAATTGACAAAAAATTCTACCTAGCTGACGAAACAATTTTAATATCAAATAAATAAAAAAATCTAACAAAAATTTAGTCGACGAAATAAATGATTACATCAAAAAAAATACGCCAAAAATTTCAGAATTTTTTTCTAAAAGCTTCGATCTAATTCGGATCGAACTAAAACTCTCTCTCTCAGCCGCACCAACCACCGTACTGTCATCAGTGGTTGGTTTTGGTTTTGGGGGGCTTGTGGCAGTGGTGGGATTTGGGGGTAGTGGTGGTTTGTTTTAGGGGCTTGGCACAATGGTGGTGGATTTTGGTGACGGAGCAGCTGGAGGCACGTGGCAGATGCGTGTGGTGAGGTGGCAGAGGCACGTTAGAGAGGCGGCAAAAACACGTAGGAGAAGCGGCAGAGGTGGCGACGACGGTGGTGGTGGAAGGGAGTCCAGGTGGTGACGGTTGTTATGGGTGGCGAAAACAAGGTGGTGACGGTGGTGGAGGTGGAGCATTGGCTGTGGTGGTGGTGGGTTTCAGAAAAAAAAAATTTCACAAACGAGAACATGTAAGTAGCTCGCTAGATATGGAATGTGTTTGGTGGGTTAGTTTCTCCCCGAGGATAATTTCTTGACCATGAGTCAAAGACGGAACCCGGATTAGTAAATTACGTAAGCTAATATTCATTGTTTCCATGTATTGGGTGAAGCCCAAAATTGGGTACGTTTGCATAATCCATTAGAGAAACTACCCTTCTATATCATCGCAAGAGACAATTGAACTTTCCCTTCTATACAAGGTTCTAAAAGTCGCTAGTCGCTAGTCAGTCGGTCGGTCAAGGACTAGCGAGTAGATGAGTAGTCTGGGAGTACTCGGATTTTAGTTTTTAAATTAATTTTTATTTTTAAAACATATAATAACATATATATATTTTTGTAAAATGTAGTATAATGTCTAAAATAATAAAAATAGTCAATAAAACATTACAATATTAAACTCGAATTAGGTTTTGAGTTTTGACAAAGTCAAAATGAGTTAAACGATGTTATTTCCTTTTTTCTTATTTTTGGTCTAATCCGAGTTGAGCCGATTGGACCGACTAAGTCGATTTTTCACCGACTAGGCCGATTTTTTCCTGACTAGCCCGATTTTTTCTTGATTTTCTCCTGGCCGACTAGTCTGACCAGCTAGACCAAAGTCGCCTCAGTGACCGACCGATTTTTAGAACCATGCTTCTATATCATGACAAGAGAGATGAGAGGCAGAGTTGTCGTGTTATTGAATCTTGAATTCTTTGCTGCTGTGCGAGACAGAGTAGAGAGGACACATTGTTATTTCACCCAGAAAAAACCAGCTCTTACAACTACAATAATAGCATAATAACTACAACTCTATCTCTTACCGTGCTAATATGTAGCTACTTTTTCTTTTCCAAAAAATGAGGTAGGCTGCAGCACGCCCTAGTTCCGTGCCTGCATCATGTTGTTGTATCTATTCTTACTCATTGTTTTGCTTTTACATTGGTGGCAAAAATAGTCCATTTCTGGGGACGATAGAAAGAGCAATTTAGAGAAATATAAAAACCTATTATGAAGAACAACTCCCTAATGCATTCACATATTCATAGATAAGCACTTTTGTTAATAGCAAGAATTCAAATTATCTGAAATATAATATACTTGCAACGAAGGAATATTACAATTTATTGTGACCAATGCAAAATTGCAAATGTAACAAACCAACAAAAGACGAATAGCTAGATGATGTTTCACCTCCCTCACCTTCCATCAAAGCAGTGTTGCAATCGTATTTACAGAAACGGTCTCCTCAATCAATGATTGAAACGACCATTTCACATAGATCTTCTGTAGCACAGAAAATTTTCTTCTCATTTTGTGCGTCAAATATGACAGACCAATAGAGTACCCCCAAGACCCAACATGGAGTCCAGACTCAGGACCTCATATGGGAATTCAACTGCTTCTACACATCGACCAGCCACCGCCGCACAGCCCGCACTCCGCCACGCTCACCGCAGATCTTTGAAATTTCTTTTGGTCTAAGAAGCTTGAGTAATGGAACTTTATGCCTTAAACAATGATATGGTCGATAACCTAAAATTATTCGGTTCGACTTCGGTTATTTGTAACCCAATCACATTATAAAGTTATGCCCAATTCAGTCCTTTAGGTAATTATTGAAACAATAGCTAGGTAAGTGTGTTTTTCTTGTAGTACAGTACGTGAGGGGACTCTAGAGATTGACAAAAACCTAGGACATATCTACTTGGCCGTAAAGTAAAATTTAATCTCAACGTTATGGCCAAAGCGATATATACCTGCATGATAATATGCCTTCGGCCGAAACAGCATATATTTACACTATTGTACCTACATATATGTGCTGCGTTGATTAGTTCAACTGAAATGGCAATGGCACGATGCAATACTGCTGCTCTTATCGTGATTGCGTTTTCGGAGGTGACGCTACATGGAATTCTCCTTCAAAACCCCTCAATCGTTGAAGAACACAACTGTGTTTATCGGAATCTGAAGAATACCGGCAAGCTCCGGCAACGATGATGACTTCGAAGGGTTGGCTTCTATCCTTCTTTCTTTCTTCTTCCCTTCTAGGTTGATTGATGTTTGATTTGAACCCTAATCCTAAAATCCCTAATTCTGTTTTCTGGGTTTCTCTCCTCTTCCTCCGGCGACCTGCATCCATAGCTTTTCTGGTGTCTACTCCTTCTGATGACGAAACGAGCGCTTGTAGGTTGAGGCGCACTAGGTTGATCGGTGGTGAAGCTACAGTTTCGTTTTGGAGAGGACCCGTGGTAGAGTGGTGCTGGTTTGGTGTCTACGGTGACTGAGGCAGCGTTTGGGAATATTAGAGGTTCTGCTTGTCGAGTTTGAGGCAAGGAGGAGCTGGTGGTCTTCTGGACTCGAGCAGATGAGAGGTAAGGGACACGCTTTGTACTATTGTTGCTGCTGTTGTATTTGAGGCTGTGAGCTTGACTTATAGTTTGTACGTGAGCAACAGCTGTGGTTACGAAGGGAAGGAGAACTTGAGTGCTCGGCTGAGGACTCATGAAACCACCTTGTCGTATGTTGGTTATCAAAGGTAGGTGAGTGTGTTTTTGAGCTGTGGTGTTGGTTGTGTTAATATTTTGAGGCTGACTTTGTTGTTTGGTTATCAGACAAGTGGAATTTGGAAAGAAAGGTGCTAATATTAGAGGATTTAGACATAGTTTGGCGATTCGTTGGAACCCAGAAGATAATCTAGGCGTAGACAATGTTTCGACAGGAGCGGGTGCTTGTGATGCATGGATACGGCTAAAAGTATAGAATGCTTGTGACTTATCGTATTTGTATCGGATATGGATACGTTCTAGATACGGTTTAGATACATATCTGGAGACAAAAATACGTATCAAAGACTATTTAGTATAGTTTGACTTTTAGATACGGTTTGGATACTTTTAGATACGGTTTAGATATAGCTAATTAAACAAAATACAGGAATGAATACAGTTTACTAACCTAATACTGCATTCTTCTCTCTTGAACCCTCTCTCATCTTGCTCTCATCCTCTGTCGACGGAGCCGCTGGTTCTGCAGTAAGTGGCAAATCACTACGATGTGGAGACGAAGAAAGTGGACTGTGATGACTCAGTTTGGAGAAGCAACAAGCCAGTGATGGAGAATCCGACTTCAGCTGCTGCCATGAGATCTATATGTTTGAGGGACATGGGAACTGAAATGACCCCAATTGCAAGCCAAGAGCCTTCAAGAACCGGCACGCCTCTCCGGGCCACAACTCCGGCTACTAGGAGCCCCATATCGTCTGGATCCTCGACTCCGGTGAGGGCATGTCAACATGGGATGCAAGGTAGCCAGCGGGGTATCAAGGGTCTAGTGAGAATGGTATAAGTAGTAGTGCTACTCATGAGAGCATTCCTTGTGGGAGAGGGAGTGGTGGATGCAATAAGAGGTATGTGGAGGAATCAAATGTGTGCAAGAATAGTATCCCTGAGAATCAGAACTCAGATCAAGCGAGGAAGCCTAATCCTCTAGAAACTAGAGCAATGGCTTGGGATGAGGCAGAACGCGCTAAATACATGGCTAGGTGAGTTACTGATACACTCATTTCTTTCTCTGCTTGCAATTTATTTAGGTGTGAAGTACTTGAAGAGTAATTTTTACTCAAATGTTGGGATTAACCGGGGGCAGACTGATATTGTTAACAAGTACTTTGTACTGTGGATGTAGGTACAAGCGTGAAGAGGTAAAGATACAAGCCTGGGAAAACCATGAGAAGAGGAAAGCTGAGATGGAAATGAGAAAAATGGAGGTATTCATTCTTCAGATTCTGTATCTAGTGAGATTATTGATGAAAGAGAGAAGCTACTTTTTTCTTTTTGTCCAGAAAATTTCGATCTGATTTCCTTCCTTCGATCTCATCTTGCTCTCATGCTCTCATACAGGAATGAATACGGTTTACTAAACATAATCTTCGTCTTCTTTCTAGAAAAACTCCAGAATATAAGCGTGGAGACATGTGGGATATCGGAGGAGATAACTTTGATTCAATGAATTTGGTTAATGGTGGCATGCTTGAGGTGGCCAGCCTCTCTCTTGATGAACCAGACTTTAAGGGTGTGATCTTTGATGATGCTTGAGTTGGACTTATTGTTGTTTCTTTTACTTGAACTTTGTTGTTTATTTTGCTACAACTTTGCTATTTATTTGCTTGAGACAATATTTTTGAAGTTTGAATTTCTGATTTGTTACATTTTTTAGTTAAATAGATTTATTCATATATTAATTTTTTATTATAATATATAAAAACGTACCCGTATCCTACTTTTTAAAAAAAAACTCGTATCTCGTATCGTATCGTACCCGCACCCGTATCACGTATCCGTGTCCGTGCATCATAGGCGGGTGCGGTAGTTTGGAGACTATTCCTTCTAATTCAAGTCGTGTTGAAATAAGAAAGTTGGGTTGTTCTCAGAAAACTTAGTTAAGGAAGTTAATGTTTTTGTAAACTTTCCTTATGTAGAAGCCTCCGTTTTTGGGAAGCTGGTCAACAAAATAAATTAATGGTTAATTCTATTCAAACTAGGATTGACAAGATCATTTCTACAACTTTTTGAGAGACTCATTTCTACGACTTTACTTATTTTTAATCAGCACATTTTAAACTTTTATGTTATTTTTAATATTTGTGACTGTATCTGCATAAACGATCGGGCTGCCTATGAACCCTCTGAAATGGATCAAGTCACTCGTAGTTCAACTTTACAAAACCATCTAACCTTAGTAGATCCCTTAGATTTACTATGGACACTCATTAGATATACTATGTGCACTCATTTCAACTAAAATCAATCTCAATCTGTTCATACACTCTAATATCCACTTAAATGCATAAACACAAACCAACAACTGTCTAACAGTAATATTTCAATACCCGGTTATCAAATTTTAACCGTTAATCTCGTTAATCTTCGGACAAATCTGAAACCTAACCAACATTCCTCCGAAAATTACCAAACGCGTACTATTAGACTCCTCTAATTTTGTACCATTTACTTAGCATGAAAAACTGCCCAAAAAGGGCCAACGTCGCTGCCGTCGGCGACCGGTAGGCCATTGGAGTCTGGCCAACCCAGATTTCTACCAAATTTTCACAAAATGATCCTCTTATCATTCCAAACATCTTTCATGTTCAACCGTAAGCTCAATTAAGCCTCTAAATAGTCCAAATCATCCATAAACAGTAAAACCTGAATTAGGTTAAAACCCCTAATTCCAATTTCTCTCTACTCACTACAAATCGATCTACAAGCTTCTAGAGGAATGTAGTACTACTCAAACCCAATATAAACATATAAAGAACTTACCGATTGGTGGCATGAAGTGGGAGAAACCCGGCCAAAACCCTCTATTGTACAATCAGTGTTCTTGCCATGATTTCTCTCTGATAGCGGCACATCTCGGCCAAACTGTAGCCTAGGAATGGAGTAGAGACGGCGACGGTTCTTTCAAGATCAGAGCGGCGACCTTTAGTGGGACGACGGAGCACCGACACGCGACAGAGGGAGGAGAGAGAAATCTAGATGAGGAGAGAGATAGAGACGGGGTGAATTCTGATTTTTCTTCCTGGTAAACCCATATTTATTGTCATTTTATCGCACATTAACTTTTTTGGAGGTTATGTCGGAATTCCGATAGAATCTTTTTTGAATGTGGTCCCTGCAAGATTTATCTCGAATTTCAGGGTGGGTCCTGATAGTCAATCTTGCGTGACATTTTTTTCTGCTATTCTCCAATATGGGTTCTTCAATGTTTATGCAATGCTCGAATCGAGAATTTGGGATTGGAGAGATTGTGGGTTTAATCAGTATTCATGTACGATGGTAAGTGAGATTCGGTGGAGCATTGGGAATGTTATGCGAAAATTGGGGTTTTGGGTGTGTCATAGAGTGTATTTCGGATGAATTATAAGGACCTGATAGGCATAGGTGATATATAGTATTTGTTTTTGCTGACATTTTTGTTGGCAGCTTAATACAATACTCATCTTTTCCCCTTGTTGTATACATGAGTGAATGTTGTGAATTTGTAAGTGGAGGAGATGATTGTTACAGAGTGATTATTGGGCTTCAAAAAAATTATGTACTTATAAATTAGCCTATACAACTCATAGATCCTGAATTTGTCACTCCCTGTGGCCTACATTTTAAATTAGTGCTCCAAATAATTCAGTATTATTAGATACAGCTAGTGCTATATATGAATATGTGATGGTGTAAGAAAACATCATTGCTTTTCTAAAAATGAATAAAACATCAATATGTATCAACCTATAATGATTTTTGACATTTTGTTCATCTTTGTTGTGCTCCTTTCTTAACGCGATAGCGGATAAACCACCACCAAGCCCACCCAACACCAACCCAGCAACTAAAGCCACAGGCCAAGGGCTCAGATATACCACAGACTGGGAGCAAAGGAACATTGACACCATAACACAGAAAATAGTCCAGACAATAAGGACACTTGTCCCATATTGAAAGAGACAGAGCAAATACTAAAATAAGTGAATATGTTTTTCCCCTTTAGATTTCATTAACAACAAAAACACAACAAAACAAACAAAAAACAAAAATCCTTTAGGAACAACCCTATTTAGCTGATCCAAATTGAATTCTCGAGACACAAAAAGGGTCAGGCAAAGAAATCAAATCCGGGGAGTGACCAGTGGCAAATCCAGGACAGAAATGATACTCAGGCTAATTGTAAGACACAAAAAATCAATGAATATTGGGGTGGAGAAAAAAACAACAAGAAGCTTATAAAAACACTAATGAAGAAACATGTAAAAGAAAAAAATGAGTAAAAGAAAGAAAATATGAGTGAAAAAAAAGAAGAAAATAAATACACAATTCAAAAATGTGGAGAAGAAATTGAAAAACCGCCAAAAAAATGAAAGGCGAAACTGCATTCACCAAGGCTCGAACCTAGCTGGTGATGAGAATAATTCACAAGCCTTAGCGAAATGAACTGAGTTCAAGTATGTGTATAGTGTGATTTTTTTTTCACATTTCAAGACTAGGCTGGATCCACCACTGGGAGTGACAGAAACCTAAAAAAGTTAATCAATCTGCCACAAAGTTTGTTTCACGATGAACATGTCGAAAGAAAGACGTCTAAACTGGAAAGCCAACCAGTGAATATCTTGAAGAGAACTAATACACCAAGGGGTTGCAAGTCATTAGTATGGTCCATCAAGATCTTTGAGTGTTCTTCTATAAGAAGCTGAGGAATTTGCTGCAACAAGGAGGTAGTTAGACCTTTAAGAGCTACAGTCTCAGCCATAAGGACAAAGGTGACATCAAGGACTAAAAAATCAAAAAAAAAATTGCGAAATATAACCGAAATTTTCGTTTTTATGACTTGAGAATGTTTATTTGTCCATCAATATATTTTCGTCTGAAATTATCGATGTATCACGAAATATAGCGATATTTTTTATAGTTTCGATATTTCCACAACCCTGGCGTCTGACACTGCTGCTGACATGGCCTCTGCTGCTGTTTTCAATCTGTTGTTGACCCACACACATGGCCTCTTCTGTTGCTGCTGTTGTTGGTATTCTGCAGACCTCACCACCCACCAGCCACATCATTGCTTTTCTAAAAATGAATCAAACATCAATATGTATCAACCTATAATGATTTTTGACATTTTGTTCGTCTTTGTTGTGCTCATTTCTTAACGCAATAGTGGATAGACCACCCCTAAGCCCACCTAACACAATTCCGACAACTAAAGCCACAGGCCAAGGGCTCAGATATACCACAGACTGGGAGCAAAGGAACATTGACACCATAACACAGAAAATAGTCCAGACAATAAGGACACTTGCCCCATATTGAAAGAGACAGAGTAAATACTAAAATAAGTGAATATGTTTTTCCCCTTTAGATTTCATTAACAACAACACAACAAAACAAACAAACAAAAAAACAAAAATCCTTTAGAAACAACCCTATTTAGCTGATCCAAATTGAATTCTCGAGACACAAAAAGGGTCAGGCAGAGAAATCAAATCAGGGGAGTGACCAGTGGCGAATCTAGGACAAAAATGATACTAGGGCTAATTGTAAGACACAAAAATCAATGAATATTGGGATGGAGGAAAAAACAACAAGATGTGCACCCAACGGGTTTCGAAGCATGTTTGGGTAAATACAATGTTAGAAACTTAACCATCTCTGCTAATCATTTAATTTGTTAATTTATGCATATTTATTATATATATATATACTACTACTTATTCACAAATTTGAAAGTTAAAAGTTAGGTAAATGTCTAATCTACAACTACCATAAATCTAATTATTACCTACATTTCTTAAATCGTATTTAGCTAGAATTAACCATAGGTCAAATATATATATAGCTACCATTCAAACAAAAAATCTTATAAAACCTCTCAATTTAATCATTTAGTGCACCATGATGCTTTCTTATTCTCATTTTTCATTACTCTTTGTCCTCCAATTTTTGTTTCTCATTTAACTCCTCCATATATTGATCTGCTCCTACATTTTGGTAAGTTATTAGTTAATATTAATAACTATTTTATTCTTGTAATTTGGTGTATTGTTCTAAACACATATGTATATTTTTATTTTAAGTTGATACAAGATATATTCTCGTATTGGTCGAAAATCGTTTTCTACAATCGTATAGAAATGTATATTTCTAAACCACGGTCATCTATCGATTGGTCGCCAAAATGAATATATCGTTGAGATGATATATTCTCAGTATCTGATCTTTGACGCCAAAATTCGTCATGGTTGCAGAGATCTGTCATTATACGATTGAATAAATTCATGCTCATTAGTACCTCCGACGAAAGACTTGCTCATCATCGAAGACAGGGCGTTCGATGAAGTAATCTTCCATAAGATTATGTCCCCTCGACTCCCGCAGCCTTTCTACATTTTGACGGCGGTGAGGTGGCTCATCATCAACCATTGCATCAACCGTGACAGCTTCAGTGATGAAGGCATTAGCAATTTCGGCATTTCGCCGGCGTTGCTGTCGCCTCCTCCTGAAAAAATTGTCGAAAGTGAAGGGATTCATCTTATCTAAATTTGGAAATGTTTTCGGATAGAATGACAAGTGATTTGTAGATGGTGTGAGTGAGTATACAAGGAGCCGTATATATATAGCTAATTCTGGATCATCTGATGTTTGAAGATAATGACACGTATCGTATACTCATTGGCCGGAAATCTCACCGGGAATCTTATCCAATTTTTTCAACGACAACGACACGTGGAGCCGACACATGTCATCTATCGATTGGTCGAAAATCTCACCTGTAGTCCCGCTCAATTATTTAGACGATAACGACACGTGTCGTATACATATTGATTGAAAATATAGTCATGATTTTTTTTAAATAAAAAAAATTGATGAATAGTAATAAGAGGTGCTATTTTTTCCCACCGCTGCACGAAAAAACTGCACTGCACCTCCTATTGCTCAAATAGTAATAGCACTTGCTCAAATAGTGCTTGCCAAATTCCATTGTCCAGTCCCCAGTCCTTACTAAACCTACTAGGCATTATGAAACCTGATGAAATTTTAATATTTAAGCGTTAGTCTTGCTTACACATAAGGATCCTTTCTGCAGGTTCTAGAATTAGAAAAATTTAGTACAACTTGTCTTCATGGTTTGAGTTATATTATGGTTTTCCATTCTGGAGACCCCATGCTGAGCGCATTGTATTTAGATCATAGCATGATAACATCCAACTTTAACCAAATCATGAACAGAAAAAATGCAACTTTATTCATAGAAAAATGAAAAATGCAAGCTGATTCTTAGCATATTGTATAAATCAAGATCCTGATCTTCTCCTCAGAAAAACAAAATCAAGATCTTAATCTTATTCTATGCAAACTTAATCTAAAAGCTGAACTTTTCTATTTCTGTACATCATTTTCAACGAAATATCTCTAGTGCACCATATTGCACTTGAACCATTAACAGATACCAAACGTCTGTTAGTAATAAATAATCAGTAAAAACCTAAGAACTTTTTTCTCTCTCCCTCACCCCAACAACTCCCACTCTCCTGCTTCAACACCAGCCGCGGCTTCTCCGCCGCCACTCGGCTGCATCTCTCCATCTCCCTGCCTCCAAAACCCAACCTTTGATCTGCATCTTCATCTTCCCCAACTTTCTCGATTCCATATTTGCTTCTTCTTCCTTTTTGACCTTTAGATTCCTCAACCTTTTAATTCTCAATTTTTTTTTGACCAAACTCAATTTTGATTTGATACCCCTAATATCTCTCTCATTTCCAGCACGATGAACTCTGCTCTCTCTCTCCGAAACCCTTCTCGTCGATATTGGTTGACTTAGTGATGTTCACTTGGTCAGAGATTAAAAAATTCATGATTAGTCACGTTAGATCTAAATTTAAAGATGAAGATAATTATTTTAAATAAAACTATTTTGTTTTCCATCCTAAAATTTAGATCTAAGGGTAAATACCCATAATTTTTTTAGTCAATCACTAGTAAACATTACTATCGGAGACATAAGCTCAAATTGCTTTTTCTTTCTACACCCACAAAATTCTTTTAAGCACCCAACGTTCCTAAACCCAAATTCCGACTCAACCACAATCATCAATTCCAGTCATATCAATTAATCAAGAGCAAGTGGACCTACTGTGTAGATTTTGTGAAACAAGGCTGAGATTTCTTCCAACACTTCATGCTCAAATTTGTTGTCAAACGTGTTGAGGATGATGCCAACACTTCATGCTCAAATTTGTCAAACGTGTTGAGGATGATGGCAGAGGATATCAAGTATTTTTGAGATCCCAAGAAATCAAACAATATGAAAAGGAGAAATAGAGGGAGATAAGATTTACAATTTGAACTTTTCAAAAAAAAGTTACAATTTGAAGTTTTGCCAGAGGATGATGCGCTATCAGTTTTCAGAAAATAATGGTTACTACGAAAATTAAATAAACAGAAAATTATATATTAACTGCATGCATACAAAAGAAATCTATTTTCTTTTATGTCCCCATTCACCAACTTGTCCACTTCAACCCAGCTAGTTGAGCATGCCATTTCTGAGTGACCAGTCGAGTGTCCAAATCACCCGTAGCTGCATAATTGCCAAATATTATTTGGCATAGCATTACTCAGGCGTGAAAGTGTCGTGCGAGAAGAAACAACGACAGCCGTCCAATCTTTAATAAATTGATCTTGTCCGTTTAAGTCCGTTTAATCATGTCCGTTGAATCAATTCATTAAATATCGAACGGCTGTCGCCGTTTCGTCCCGTTCCGTCTCGCACGGCACTCCCACGCCTGAGCAATCCTTTTATTTGGCAACTTTTATAACGCTTTAGAAAATAGGCAAAAGCTAACTAGAACTGTCTTCCTATACTTGCACGACAGTGAACAAAGCAGTTTTACAGTCGAAGCTGTCAAGTTTTCACATTCTAGTAAATTTGAGCGATCATAAGATCGACAGACTTGATACATCTTTAATTTGAATCATATTCCTCCTCCACTTAGGAGTGCTCTTCTTTTCACCGTACTTATCGTATTGGATAGAGTTGCCTTGGAAGCTCTTGTAGCTACTCTTCTTTCTCTTTGATCGGAAGGTACTCTTCTTTCTCTGCTAGCTACTCCAATTCATCTCTTGTTAATCAAATTGCCTTTTTTCAATCATAGTGAAAGAAGAAACTGGCATTTTCTTAAGGTTAAAATGGAGCAGACATGTAGGGCTTTCGCCCACGCCCGTTAGAAGGCTCGCTATCCACATTAGGCCAATCAGATATGAGTCATATGACCAAACCACATAGTGCCAGTTCTGTTTACTTTTCTTTTGGTTATACAAACTTGACCAGACAGGGAAAAATAACATGCACTGATGCAGGTTCTAGATAAATGTGGGTCAATGTTTAAGAAATATCTGCGTTAAGGCTGATGGATCCACCGTCACAACTGAATCATATTAATGCTGTTTTTCTAAGGTGATGATATGAATGCTGTTCAGTTTTGTTTTGTGGTAGACAATATAATTCAAAGAGAAAATAATAAAAATTAAGCATAGAAAACCAAAAACAGGAAAATCTCATAAATTAACTTAAAAATTAGTATGACCATTGAACAGTTCAGACAATGCCATCACCATTATATTGTATGGCATGGCAGAAATGCAGGAGGCTCAATAGAAAATCTACAAATGCGAAAACGGAAGGTACTTGCTTCATGCTGATGTTTTTGCAACTGCATTCTCCAAGCTGTTCAGAAACTCTTGCCAACTAATTCTCTAGCAATCGGTAAATAGCTCAATCAGGGTTATCTAGCTGAAATGCCCGAATAATCATTAGAGGAGACATCTTGCCCGGATGTAACCTTTTGCTTCCTACCCTCCCTTCGTCTACCGGTTACTCCTCCGGGAATCTTTTCTCTTTCTGGCATCCCTTTCCCCATCCCTTTCTGGATTCCCGCCTGTCTTCACATTATCAATCACAATTGGATGAATAGGAATCATAAAAAAAATTAATTAATCAAAATAAGAAAAAAGAAAAGGGAGTAGAGTTGTCACATCAGTCGGGTTAGTCTAAATACAAAAATGTTTTTCTTGTGTCAGTAAAATCGTTCCAAAGAAACTATAAAGTAAAAGTTTAACTTGAAACTATGGATCAAAGTTGCATTTATTTGCCCCAATTGTATATCTATGCAAGGACAAGCCTTCACCAGCTTCAATAAGGACACATGATAAATTTAAGCATCGTATGAAACATATAACATGAAGGCAAAAGCACTCACCCCTACACAGAAATTGTGAAAATGAGCGTCAACGCCAGAACTGTCCAGGGTTGCCTTGCCATAAATCATTTCGGAGGAATTACGTTTGTTACTGGGAATAGAATTTTCACAATACGATGAGAATGAAGATGAGGAAGTAGAACAGGAAGCAGGAGGCTGAGAGCAGGAGCTAAAGCCTTCAATATCCCCCTGAAACATTTCTTTAAAGAGCTCCTGCAATTGTTCAAAGCTCTCTCCTCCATTTTCCTGTCAGTTACATGCATGTCCATACTCAATTTGCAGCAGAAACACTAATTAGTACTTACAATACCATCCCATGATACTAAAATGTAAACTAAGACCAGTTGCAAGACTACATACTCAATTATTCATCATATTAGCAGACGAGTAAATGAATGAAATTAACGGAAATGTGTAATTCACTAGAAAAATTTCACTAGAGCTGAACTCTATATATGATCATCAGGAGAAAAAAAGGGTGAACTTAAATCATCGTCCATGTGAAATGAGATGATCGATTGTCAACCGGTAATTGTAGGACCTACCGAGTCCAACAAGCCTGTTAACTAGAATATTAAAGATGGGCCCGTCAAAAGAAAATTCCTAGGATTTCAACACAAAAGAGATCATCACACCACAAAAAAGAGCTCATAAATATGACCCAAAATAAGAAAAAGAAAAAGGGAGAGAACCTATCCAACTGGGGTAGAGGACTTGAGGTATTCGGCCAATTTATTTTAGTAAAACTATGGATCCACACTTGAATGCTCATCAAGAACAAAACCAACCATATTTCCTTTTCTCATGTGCTTTATGCAATAAAAAAAAATGAATCTCAAGCATCAGCAAAAGATTAGGCCTATTTGTAACGCAAAATCAAATTCTTAAACACTCCTGATGCTGGAAAAAAGTCTAAAGCTTTCATACCATTCTCCCATTATCAAATTCAGCAACATCTACACCATTATTATGCTTTATGAACCAACACATCATGAACTATGGAGTGCAAGTATTATCCTAGGAAACAAGAAAGGTCATAAATTTGTGGCAACATACATTCGGCTTAGTCTGGCTCATCATCACCGCCATCTCGTTCAAAAAATCACCCATTCCCTGCACCAACATAATAAGCTCATAAGTTCATAACCACAAGGAGGCATACTTCAGAATTTCTTGGGGTGTATGCAATAATTTGGCGGGTGTAGGAAGAGATTCCAAGATGCAATTATAAAAGGCTTACATTTTCGTCATCATCACTTTCATAAGCTCCTACATCGTACAGAAACCTCTTGTTGGCGTCGGACAGAACTGTCAAAGCACAAAGGCAGGGCCCATGGTTCTCGTGATTAAATAAAAAGTACAAAAATCTCTGTTTCTTTATACAAGAACCTAGAAGTCGGAATAAAAACACAAACAGATTTGTGGGAGGATGGAATTACCAGAGTAGGCTTGTTGAATGTCCTGAAACTTCTTCTTGGCTTCTTCCACGAACTTTGAATTTCCTGACGAATCAGAGCACCGATCTGGGTGCCATCTCTATATCAAACAAAGACAGCTTTCTTATTGCAAAGCTCAATAAATCAAACAAGAACATACAAATTCCCAGACCACCCATAAATGAATAATCTCATAGGCGCCAATGATTTTCGACCTTTCTAACCAGTTTGTTGTTTCACTCAAAAACCCAATTTGGTTCCATTCAAGAACCAAATGGGACTAATGATCCTGCACCACACCCAATAATGAACAACAGTCAAAAGATTCATTCTTTTCATGATTTGGCAAACACCCAGGAGTTAATTTGAGAGAAAGAATATTCCTTTAACTACAACTTATGAATTTAACATGGCCCAATTCAATGAATTGCAAAATCAAAGCGTTAAATTCATAAAAATTGATCATAAAAGTTGTAGAAACTCTAACCAGTGCAAGTTTCTTATAAGCATTCCTGAGCTCCAAGTCAGAGCATTCCTTCTTCAACCCCAAAACAGCATAATAGTCATTGTCTTTCTCTTCCCTATTAGCCATTCTTCAATCCTTTGAACCAAAAAACCAAACTTGGGACAAAGACAGCACCCACCAGAACCACAAACACAGCACACCAAATTTTTCTGGTCAACAAATTATGGTACCCCAAGAAGGCTTAACACCAAGCAATCATAGAAAGAGAATTTATATGCAATAAAATGTGGTCTGCTACTTGTTGGTGATTTGCAAATGCAGGAATATTAAACATATTTTAGGCCTGGAATGGGAACGAAACAAGAGCAGCAAACCTTCCCAAGAAGTCTCCAGAAATCCATCTATTATAAATAGGTTGTTTGTGTTTCATTTTATTTTGATTGTTTACTCAACTTGTCTATATTTAATAGAATCTTTTTATGATCCGGAGGTGGTGATGAACGGTGGAGACTGCAGAGAGGTATGAGATATTTTTGCAGGTTGTGTATCCAGAAGGTTCTGTGTTTCCAGAGACTTTCTGACGTCGACAGAACCTCTTTTTGTGAAGATGACCCACATCCCCCACCATTGCTTTCCTCGCACAACTCGTAACTCAAGTTGAAGTTTGCCTATTTAGTCTAAAATAATATCTTTTCCCGAATAACTTTGAATAACTCATTAAATTGATAGTCTAAATATTTTATGTATATATATATATGTTAAAATAAACCGATAATTAGACGGAGTCTCTTCATCTTATTAAATATCCTTTTTATGTAAAGTTGTGATTACAATGGTAATTACAATAAACATAACGATTAATTGATAACTGATTGAGTAGTTAGATCTGTTAATCGTTAATTGTATAATCAACTATTCGTCAGTTACTTTGACGAAAACACATAATACGTATTTCCTTTAACACTCCTCCTTATGCCGAGTCAAAGATAAAACGGTATATGAGGTGTTGTCTCATTAAAAACCTTATCAAGTAACAAAACCCAGTGGGACAAAATAAATTTTGGTCAAATGAAAAAAAGAGCACAACGCACCTATTTCATTTTGAGGGTGATGTGATGATACTAGACTCCCTCTGAGGTCTACACCCTCCCCCTGATCTTTACATCAAATCAAAGGAGCTCAGAAAGTTTTCTCGTTCTGATATTTTCACATGTTTTTCAAATGTAGATTTAGGTAATGATTTGGTAAACAAATCAACCACATTCTCCTCAAGATTTATTTGATTCTTGAGGAGGATCTGTTGTTGCTGACTGTAGAAAAATTATGACGATATGTGTTTTGTGATATCACTCTTGATATAGCCTAGCTTCATCTGTTCAATGTAGGCCGTATTATCTTCGTAAATGTATGTGGGCTCTTCAGTGGTAGAACATAAACCACTAGTTCCTCGAATATGTGTAATGATGAATCTTTAACATATACACTCACGGACCACCACATGTATAACAATGATCTCAGAGTGGTTTGATGAGATAGCCACTTGGGTTTTCATGGTTGATCTCCAAGATATCGTTGTGTTCCCAATGGTGAATACATAACCAGTTTGGGAACGTCCTCTATGTGGGCCAAAGAGGTACCCAACATCAGCAAAACCAACCAAAACATTGTTTGGGGTTTCAATTTGTCATTCAGGATGTGCAATTTCATCTGTTGTCTCATCTATGTTTTTTTATAGAGATAGAATAGACTCATGTCAATGGTTCCCTTTAGGTATCGAAATATGTTCTTAATGCTATTCCAATGACGTTGCGTTGGCGCTGAGCTAAATCTAGCTAACAAGTTCACTGAGAATGCAATATCCGGTCGAGTACATTGAGCTAAGTATAATAATGCCCTTGTTGCACTTAGATTGGGAATTTCAGGTCCCAATACTTCCTCGTCATCTTTCTTGGGACGAAATGGATTTTCCTTTACATCCAAACATCAAACGATCATTGGGAGTGCTAACTGTATGCTTTTCGTCCATGTTAATCGACTGAGAATATTTTAGACACATGCACACATGTGGATTATTATTCCACAAACTCGTTGTTAACCGAGTTTTCCAAGGTCATACATCTCAATTTGGATTTAATCTAGCTCGTAATTTCTCTTATTTCATCAAGAGTATCGACTATGTTCATATCATCAACATAGATAGTTATAATTATAAATCCAGAACTCGTTTTATTTATGAGTACGCATGAGCATAGTTAATCATCTTGTATCCCTACCTAACCAAGTAGTCACTTCTATAAAGTGAGTGTTTCAATTCCAATTACAAACGCACTCCGTGGTTTAGAGTTAATTGAGTTGGATCGTTTAGGGTCATCAGATGCTTTTAGATGCATCTCCTAATAAGATCCCCATGAAGATATGTAACCACATTTATTAGCTGCATTCTAGAGAACATGTCCCCTTTTAGTCAATCTAGAGCGTTGCGTGAAACATTGGCGCCACAAGACGTGCCTTGTCCTTTAGGGTTTCATTCCTCTCATTACGCTTTTTGACAAAGACTTATTTATGTCCTACAGGCTTTACACTTAGTATAATTAGCACTACCAAACCAAATACTTGTCTTTTTGTCAGAGAATCTAACTCTTCCTGGACTGCACTTTTATGTAGGCCAATATGCTCTTTGTTGACATTTTTCAACTGAGCTTGGTTCGATACCTTCGTGCTCTATGATTCCTTGAGCAATAGTGTGCATTATCAATGTGTATGTACTCTTGTAATCTGATGAGATTTTGTCTCTCGAATCATTTTAAACATCGGAGCGTCCTTCCGTATTGATTCATGGAAATAATTGTAAACAGACAATCTCAAGAGAGAGAATCTTTATATTGATGATGTTATGCCTTACTCGCCCAATTTCTTTAAGCAGGTATTGATCGAATCATGTGGCCTCCCTCTATTCCCTTAGGGAACCACGACCTCAACCACACCTCCACTAAGTGTGGTTGCGCTGCCTCAATTTGCGGCATCGTGCCATTTATTGTGGACTTTTAATATTTGTAGGCATTTGCAGCTAGTATGTATGATCTCGTCACTTAAGAAATATCTTTAGACACATCAGGCATCGAAACTGTTACGTTCTAGATATCGATTATGTGGGGATCGGGATGAGACAGAGTGGTGACAAACCACAGCAATTTCTGTCGTTCCTTTAAAAAATCTTTTTTCTTATCTCCCCCAACGACGGGAAGACTGTCTCATCAAAGTGACAATTCGCAAATCATGTGATGAGATCGCCTGTAAGGCTTCCAACTAGAGGATAATTATTGGAGGTGTGTATCTAACATAAATAAGTATTCGTTTATGAGGACTTATTGAAATGCTCTATGGAGGCACAATAGACATATATGCTACGCAACCTATTATGCGTAAATCTCATACTCATGTCTAGTTACCAACTAGTACGCAGGGAATGGTTGGCTTAACGGTGGGCCTAAAATGAATAAATATAGTTGTGTGCAATATTGCATAACCCCAAGCAGATATAGGCATGTTGATGTGCATAACCAGTGCCTTAGCCATCATCTATAGTTTTGCTATGGTGGCTTCCACAAGACCATTTTAACTAAACATATGGGGTACAAGATGCTCTTCATTGATCTTGATAGATATGCAACAATCATCAAATCATTTTGATGTTAACTCCTACCATTGTCAATTCCTATAGACTTTGTAATCAGGGTGATGAACTCTTATAATATATGATATCGCTAAGAGTTTTGTAAATGCACCATTTATTGTGGACAAGTATTCGACATGTGACCAATGTGTCGAAACATTCTTCAAAACCATAAAGTGCTTTTAATGGTCTGTATTTTTTGATGAATAAGTATACGATAATCACGTTGTATTATTTGCGGAATGAAATATTTTTGTTATCTTTAACATAGGAATGTCTCGATCCTGTTTTGCTAAAGACCAAACTTTGAAAAAATGAGTGATGTGATTTTGACAAATCGATGATGTCATAATGGGAGGAAAGCTGGGCATCATGTGCTTTAAAATGCAATTGCTACGTTAAAACAGCACTAGCTAGGACCGGTCAATGATCAAAGTCACTGTCGCCACCTTGCAGTGTGACAGACTTTTGTCCCATTTTATCATTCACTCAAAAAACAAGATGTCCATTTGACTTCTTTCAAATACGGATCATCATTTCATGACAACGGTGTCTTTGATGATCATGTCAAAGTTTATGTGAGTTATTATCCCACTTTTCATTATAGGTGACTCGTGAAGTTCTTAAAAATGTGTTTCCTCTCACATTTATTTAAGGTAATTTAATTTCATTCTCACAGTGGGTATCATAATACATTTCATTTTCATATAATAATTGTTGACATTAATTTTTTTTTGGAGCTAACATGGTTCATTGGCTCGTGATACATACAGAGCTTCCGAGACTTTAAACATTGTGCTATTAGGCAATAAAAATCAGACAGTGCCTCGCATTTTTATTATTTGTGATAATCACTGCAACATAGTGACAGAGAAATTATAAGGCATAATTAACTGTCTATCATATGTCTTGAAGCAGTATGAATAGTCTCACATAATATTTTGGTTCTCCCCATACATTCCATAAAGTATATGAAAGTGTTTATAATTTGAGAGATATAACTCATATTCTTTAGAGATTTTGATTTAGGTAATGATATGCTTCTCATTTTATAAGCTTTTTTATTGGGTAGATGCATTGCTTTGCATTTTTATAGTGTTATTTTGAACCATAGATAAAATCGAATAAAATTAATGTTTTATAATATAATTCGAAATTTAGCAAGCCAATGATAATCAAATCAAATTTACATCGAATTCAGTAAGCATAATCCATAAGAACTTTAAGACCAAAATAACAGTCTAATTAAACAAGAATATATTAGAAAACCTCAGAGCATATTTAACCGAAGTATGAAACTATATCACATCATTTCTGTTTCTCACATTGTAAGCTTATGAGAATTGATATTCCTCTCTCAATCTTGATGTTGAAGATACTTTTTCAATTTCTCATGGTCCTATGATTCTTTGCACTTCTTACAAGTCATAGCTAATTCATTTGATGGCTAACAATATATAAAAATAGTTTATTTATAAAAATAACAGTGTACGTTGCTGCTTATGTCACATCCCTAGGCCCTCTTACACATGTCAATTACCCTTTGCTTTGGGGTTTGCTTTCACCATTAGTTATTTTGCATAAGTTATTGTTGGAACAATTCTTTGTCCTGACATTGTTATTGTACAAACCCTAAATTATGCTACTCAGCTATTTTCATATTGCTGATTTATTAATCATATACTAATTTGAAGTATAAGTGCTGAAGTAAGATTAATATGGTCTTTCATATCATGTCACTATTTGTAACATGCTTTTTACAAAATCATACATATCTAATAAAGACGTCGTTTTTTTTCAGTTGAACGCATTGACTGATTCATAGTCAAGAAAGTAAATTTCTTTTCACTTAATTGTTTGCTTTGAGATAAACACTGTACTGTATTTTCTCAATATATCACAAGAAAAATAACAGCTCATTATAAATATTAATGTTTCAAGCCTTGGTTGACTCAATAAATGGGGGGACTAGTACTCAAATTCTTCAGGGTCAATAAGTTGATGCTTTAACAATTTGTAAAAATAGAGCAAAGAGAAAATATATTAAATTCGAAGTCTAAATAAACATCCACGATAATTATAACCTATATGCAGAATCGACTTTTTGATTGTGAATTTTCGTTATCACAATAATTTTCGGTTCAATCATTTACTTTACTTACAAAGCTCATGAAATTTCATTATCATTTCTTCCTACGCAGTCCATCCACGTAAATATTCCAAGATATATGAATTAGATATAAGAACCAAGATTCATAGTGATCACGTACTTTTTCAATGCTTTGTAAAAATGTTTTATCACTTTAGGAGGTATATCAATTCGATGCTATTATTTACTTTATAATAGCAGTACAATGTATATTCTAATAAAATAATTATTTAATTGAATAAATATAGCATATAACATTGTAGCATGTCATAATAATTGCAAAATAATTTCTTGAAGTAACATTCTTAATATCATGTATTTAACATGAATAAAATTTAACGAAAGCGACAACTTTAATATAAATCATACTTGTTCGTTTGCTAGATAAACTGCATGAATGATGCGGTTATTCTTTTCATGATTGCCTTCGCAAGTAACGTTTTGATCGGGTTGCCACCATAATCGACATTTTGGTCGTCATATTGCAATGCAAACAACAAAATTATATAATTAGTCAAATTTAATCATATATATTTGATTTAATTCACCATAAAGAATGAAAATATAACGTGTAATTGCAAATCCATAAGAAATCAAATTGGAATTTACATTTGTTCTATAACATATAAAATAGTAAATAGGTAATAGTAAACAGATTTTATTCTTTACCAGTTAACATAGTAATTAGTGAAATAGTAAATTCAATTTCACCACAAGGCAACTTTCACAAATTACCTTGGTAAATTGCCTGAATTACCAGAGGGTAAAATCCTTTTTACCTTTGGATTGGTAGGGTTGTCTGACCCGGATTGTACCTGAAAACCCGACCCGGTCAGACTTCTTACCTCCGGCGACTGCCGTCGACGACACCGACCCAGATCTCGTCCTCTCCTCCTTCCGCTCCTTCCTATGGGGTAGATCGCCTCAGTTTGAGCCCATGACAGCAAATCGAAGTGGTCGAGACGTGGTCGCTGGACTCGACTGTGCAGGGCTACGTTTGCGTGAGGAGGAGTTACAGATCTGCCTAAACCTCGGGCGGTGGACACCTAATCCGAGTCGACTTGCGCACAGGGTAGTGGGAGGTCCGGATCAGAGTGCTGAGAGGGGACTGGTGGGCTGTAAAGCCTGCGTGTGCGATGTTAGGGCGATGGTGTAAGGCTGGGGAGGTGCTGTTATGGCCTAGATCGGGGTCTGGCAAGGGGATGACGTCGGGGAGAGTGGCGCTAGGTAGGTGCACTGATTAAGTGTGGGGAGAGGGTCAAGTTCTTCGTAGGCCATATATCTACATCATCTGAAAGTATCCACACTCTCGATGATCAATCTTGATAAGAAACCACGAGCAAAAACCAATGCTAGGAGCCAGCGGCTATGAAAAAAAATTATGGCTATCAAACTCAACGTTAGAGCAAAAGTGCTGATAACGTGTTAAAGTGAAATGATAATCAGAATTGGTTTACTCATCTCATTACGTATCCTCTTTATATAGAGGTGTGATTACAATGGTAATTACAATAAACATAATGATTAATTGATAACTGATTGAGTAGTTACATCTGTTAATCGCTAATTGCATAATCAACTCTTCGTTAGTTACTTTGACGAAGACACATAATACGTATTTCCTTTAACAAAATATATATATATATATATATATATATATTATAAGTGTGGTTTAATTTGTATATTGTTTTAAGATCTATTTCATGATCTTTTCAAAAGATTTTTTTTCTTTTTAATTAGGAGGTTTGATATGTCTTAATTCATAAGAAATAAATTTTAAATATTTAATATATAAGAGGGTCGACGACAATTAAAGGAGAGCAATTCATCAACAAACAAAAACTTTTACATCCTACAAAACAAGTCTCTATCGGAGCACCTACACAAAAAGACTTATTGAGTCTTTTTATTCCATCAAAACTCTATCCATAAGCATTCCCCGTGTATACCTCATCAAAACCCGACTAGTCGACAGTTCTCGTATGTTCTTCACCAAGCCTCATCAGTGAGTAAGCAGTCAATCTCCATTCCATTAAGCTTTATCCGTAGACGAATACCCATAATACCAAATATTGTTTAAGTGTAACAACTCTAGAAAATATCCTTGTTTGTGAGAGATTTCTTTTGCGAACGCACTGCAGTCCTGATTTATAGCTCTGGTTGACCATACCGTCTCAAGTGAGATTCATCCGCTTTACGGTAAGCGGAGAAAAATCTTAGTCACTCATCAGCTAGATTTGAGAAGAACATGAGTACAGACTTGATCAGCGTCTGCATGTTAGTCGTTTGAAGAGAAATTCAAAAGACAAACCAGCACAAAAAAACAAGATTACATCTAACCCAAACGTGTCGGAATGCTTCTAAAATGATTGTGGAAAGAAATTCAAATTCACACCGAACCGCTGCTATACAAGGTTGGAATTGGGCTCTTAATCTACCCGATTCACTCATGTGCCATTTGAATTTAATAAAACAACTCATTTCCCTATATAACATTCGTGCTACACTATTCATAAGCCGAAGAAGCCTCGGCTCTGTTTCCCACAGCTGTCACTGTTCACAGAGCTGCAGCTCCCTCGCCACTCACCCAGCTCTTCCACAAAATCTCCCAAAATCTACTTACCTGCTCATATCTGATTCTTCACCCCCATCTTCCTGCCTCTCTATCTCTCTCTCTCCATCGATCTCCCACCTACCCAGTCTTCTATTCTTCTCCTCAGGCTGTTGTTCATATGGAACAGCTCTGTTCCTCTGACTTGGGCTGCTCTCCTACTGCTTCTCACTTTTTTCTACAATTAGTATCATTCTGCACTCTCTCTCTCACAAAAGATCAAAAGTCTTTCTCCTTTCGCTCTTTTTTCTTTTACAGTTCCCATCTCAACCCCAAATATCAACATCTCTTTGCAATCCATTCTCATTCCGATCCAAAGAGAACGGACCGAGCCGGCCGATGTTATGCACGACGGAGTTAGGCCAATAAAGTTGAGCTTGCAAAAACAGTGTTGGCCTTTAGGCCTTTCTTCTTTTCTTTCCAATCTCTCTCCGCCTCTTTTCCTCTGGCAAACTCTTTTCCAATCTCTCCATCTTTTCTGATCTCTCTCGAACACCATATCTGATCAGAGAAGGAGGATCTGCCTAAAAATAAAGAGAAGGCGGCGGAGAACGAGGGAGAGGAGGTCGGTGAGGAAGGGAAGGAGACTACTCCGAAGAAAGGTAAGAGGGCGAGGAGAGATAGCAGGAGTCCAGGTGGGAAGAAGGCGAAGAAGGAAGGTGAGGTGGAGAAGAAGGAGCCGGTCACTCCGGTGAGTGAGAGACCGAGGAGGGAGAGGAAAGTAGTTGAGAGGTCCTCGGCTCCCGAGACTGGGAGGTCTTCGGCGACGAAGCCAGTGAACATTGAGAAGGTATTGTTTTTGTTGATGTTGTTGTTAGTTGCATTTGTGATTTACATTGTGATTGGTTTGTGTGGTTTCAGGGTTCAGGAACTCAGCTTAAGGATATTCCGAACGGTATGTTCTCTAAAGCTTTGTTACTGTTGGTATTATGTGATTGTTCCCAATGTTTGATGTGCTGGATCTGAGTGATGGTTGATGCTCTCTTCTGTCAGTTGAATCTATATGTTTGCCTTAATTGCTTAGTGTGCTTATGTTTTTGGTAGTGTTAGTGGGATAGCGGTTCTCTTAGAGGAACTGAAAGTTAGATATCGGTCACTGGGGGCATGTGAAAATAAGATGATGGTCATGTTTTTGTAATAATGTTGCTTTGAACTTCCCACTCCATTGAAGACATGGGAGACTTCTTAACGTTGTCATTTATCAGTCTTAAATCTCAATGGACTGATGAAATACATGTTTTTTTCCAGTTATAAATCCACTGACAAGACGATTTCCTTTCTACCAGTCTTTTCATTCTGCTATTCTTTTTTTTTGGTATTTCACTGGATGATTGTGGACAAGCTCAGCGGTGTGAAGGAACGGTTGTTCTTTTTCATTTTGATTTGTTTGGAATGACAAGGATGTATTTAGCTGGTACTGGCATCAGAGTAGAAGCCTGAGTTTTTGATTTTCGTTGGCAGAGTGTTGTTGCTTGAATTAAACAACCATGAAATGGAATATAGGATTTGATTGAAGATAGTCCATTCATTTTTATTTAGCTCCCGTGTGTTCTGAACAAGAAATATAAGTTGGAAGACTATCAATAACATGTCAATGATATGAATCTGCATCGTTTCTCCTTGACTCAGTTTTATTAGAGTTGTCATCTAATATTGCCCATTATCCATTTTGGAACATTGCACTTGATTTTATATTTTTATAGCGTCACAAAATCTCTCAAAATCGCAGCCCACCTTTCATGTTTTCTCCAAATCTCTAATTCAACCAGGTTAGTGATCAGATATTTTTCACTTTCAGTTTCAACGGTTCTGTCTGATTCAGTTCGTTTTGTTTGTTGAATCAATTTTCAATCATTCATGGTTCTGGAATTTGCTTCATTGCCTGGGCATACTCACTAATTTTCATATGTATTTATACGGATGATGGATACGGATAGTAGAGATAATGTGCCAGAGGATCCTTATCCTCTCTCTGCTTTTGGTCTCTGTTTTTGCTCCAATCCTCTTCATCTCCCAGAGGCTCAGCAGACTCAATTATACTGGTATTTTTATACGTACATCTGATCATATATTTGATTTGGTGGATGTGTTTGATTTGTGTGTAGTGAGTGATTTCTCTTTCTTTCGGTTTTGTATTGTGAATTCATTGAAGATTTATCCAATATTGTATGAATCTTTGCTCCCAAATTTTAGTTTTGGAATTTTATTTTAATCATATAATTTAATTTTTGGTTGGAGAGAAAATGAGAGAAGGCGATAGATTGGATTTATTTTTATTTTTTCCTGAATGAGATGTATTCAAGATCAAAGCTTTTAGTTATACGGTTGTTTGGCTACTATTAGATTGAGGGTGTTGTGTATTGTACTGGAGAATTGAGTTTCTTTTCTTGATATGATTAAATATGGGTTTGTTTTAGTTGTGTAAAATTTTCTCTTCCATTTTCATGATGTAAAGCTTACTTCTTTTACCCAAAATAATTTTTTTCCCTGAATGAGATGTGTTCAAGATTAAAACTTTTAGTTATACTGTTGTTTGGCTACTATTGGATTGATGGTGTTGTGTATTGTAGTGGAGAGTTGGGTTTCTGTCTTGATATGATTAAATATGTTTTCCTGATGTAAAGCTTAATTCTTTTACTCAAAATGGTTGTTTTTCTCCTTTTTATGCTTCCCTACTTAATAAGAAGATTATGTTAAGTTTTTCACTGTAAACCGTAAATGGTGTTCATTTTACTGGTACAAACAAAGGCTCTAAGCATAAGTCCAGTACAATCTATAAACAGTCTATAAAGAGGATCATAATTGAGTACATGATCTATACTTATATCTCTGCATAACATTCTTGCTTATATCTTTGTTTAACATTCTGTTTCCTTACGGTTTACGGTTTAGTGGCTTCGGTTTGAAGTTGTAAAGGTAAGAACTGATTTAAAGAAAAGATAAGCATTCCTCGAGGTCATTCAATTTTGGTCCTTTAGCTCTGATTTTTAATTCATTGTTATTAAGTAATTACTGTGTATATATAGTTCTTATTGAATATTTAAATTTGAATTCAGTGTCATTTAGACTATAAAAATTAAGGGTGTGGACCAATTTGTAGTTGATCTCATTCACCATGTCCAAATTCAAATTTATATTTTGAAGGGAATAAATTTTTTGGGAAGTTGATCAAAAAGATGTTCAAACCTAGGCACTAATGTTTCAATTGGACACTGATCTGGATTTAATAGAAAATCTTAGGTGCAAAATCCAAAATGCATAACAGAGTAGTTTTACACCTTTGGTATTTAATAAAGCCTTTGTCCGGTGTCTTGGGTGTTTAACAACTGTTTAATCTACTATATGTTTGCATAGGGTTGTATTGGTTGGGAACAAAGAAGCTGCATTTATATCAGTCACTTTATCTTAAGGTATATGTTACTCTTGAACTATTTTGATATGCATTTTTGTTCTTTAATGTTGTGCTCTGTTTGAAGTTTCATCTCACTTAGTTTTCATTCCTTTTTTTTCATATATCCGATACTTTTTCCATACTTTTACTATTTTGATATGCATTTTTGTTCTTTAATGTTGTGCTCTGTTTGAAGTTTCATCTCACTCAGTTTTCAGATTTATCTATAACTTTTACTTGGAATGTTAAGTGGCCAGAAATATTGAGATACTTCCAAAACAATCCTCGGTATAAACAAGAAGACAGACTTGATATAGTTTCAAGAATCTTCAAATTAAAATTAGAAGATATGATCGCGTATGTTAAATCTGGAGAGCCTTTTGGACAGGTTGAAGCAAATGTGTGCACAATTGAATTTCAGAAGAGAGGATTGCCTCATGCTCACATGCTATTTTGGTTGAACAAAAACTATAAATGTTATACAACGACTGATATAGATTCTATTATTTCAAAAAAATCAAGAATTTAGCTAAACCATTGCAGTAGATACCAAGGCAGGATGCTATACATAGAAGCATGTATTGCCTAGCTGTGGTATTTGTGAGTTTGTTTTGCCATGTCCTGGTCTATTTGTGACTTTGGATTTCATCCCCTAATACCAAATAAATTAGAGTATCCCCTAAACTAATTGTTATTGCAGCTATATAGATGAGTTGCTGATATTTTCTGTGTTTCAATCATAAATGAATGACATCATTATAGAGATGTTCATATCATGATAGCGATGAGTTGATGATATTTTTTAGGTTTCAGTGATAAATGAATGACATACAGTTTTTACCCGCAGCAACGTACGGGCAGAGTGAGCTTGAGCAGGGATTTTGGGCAAGCCCTAAACCCCAGATTGTCAAGAAAAGGTATTTTTACATGTCAAGATAACTTTAGTGCATTCTATGCTCTTATGTGTTCTCTATGTTCTTCAGCACCTTATGAATATGTTTGAAAAAGTATGCAATGTTCGCTTAAGGATTATGAGACAGCATTGATATTTGATTTTCTTATTTGCCTTCCATGTTAGAACCTTGGGTGTTTAGCTTATGTTTAATTATGTTCCGATTAGAAGATAATATTTTTGGTCATTCACATCCTTATCACTATGCCGAAATTATTTTATCAGCTGTTATTATATGTTTCGATAGGCCCAACCCGCGCTGGCGCGGGCATATTACCTAGTAATATACAAGTATCAACTTTTTGTCCCTGAGGTGCGGTGACGTTGACAGATTACTGAAAGAATATACTTGGATTGTATGGAATGCTTTTGAGGTTTGTTGTTTATCTCGAAAGATATTTTCTCCTTAACGAAATTCATGGTCGTTGTGTTTATAGAACCATTCTCGAAAATTTACCCCTACACAAGCAGTTTGTACACATGTTTCCGTGGACATTTTAAGGATTTGAATTTGAATATGATAAGGTAGGTTTACTAATTTGAAATGAAACTTATCATAAATAGGTATTAACAAGTATTAATATCAACAAGAATTGGTATCAAAATATTGCACATCATTCTACTGTTTACGTATCATTAGATATCAAAATAATAATGAAACTAATTACTATTGATATTGTTTACTTACCATATGGAATAATTGATGTTGTTTATTTACATATGAAATTATAATCAAAACTAATTTGATTACTAAAATACCCCTGTAATAAATAAATTTAAAATACCTTTAAAATACAATATATATATATATATATACACGCTAATGGCGTGCCAAATGTTTAAGGTGAATTTAGATTTTTCCGAACAATCAGCTTAGATGTCATAAACATTGGGTTAGGTGCAACCTTGTTCTTTGTACTTGTTTGTCTTCTGACTTCCTCCTCAAACAACTAACGTGCAGACGTTGATCAAGCCCGCACTCAGGTTCTTCTCAGACCTAGCCGATGAGCAACCATGATTTTTCTACACTCTTTGTAGAATGGACGAATCTTACTTGAACCGGTGTGGTCAAGCAGAGCTATAAATCAGGATTGCGGTGTGTTCGCCAAAGGATTCTCTGACTACGGATATTCGGCTATTCACCTAAGGATATGACTTGATAAAGTGGGGATGAACTGTTTGCTTACGGATGAAGCTTGGTGAGGTAGATATGGAAACTGCAAACTGGTCGGGTTTTGAGGAAGGAGATGTGGGGAATGCCTACGGATAGGGCTTTGATAGAGTATAATGACTCAATGAATCTTTTTATGTAGATGCTCCGAGGGAGTTTTGTTTTGCAGGATGCAAAAGGTTTTGTTTGTGTATGAGTTGATCCCTTCTTCACACGTCGTCGACCCCTTTATATAATGTATACTAAGGTTTTCTCTTACTTGTGGATCAAGGGGTATCAAACATCCTAATCAAAATCTTTCCAAAAGATCATAGAATAGATCTTAAAGCAATCTGCGAATCAAGCCACACATGACCTATATGAAAAGAAAATATATACAAAATATTTAGACAACAAGAATCGGTCCAATAAGCTCATTCAAATGTCATTCGCCGAATTATATTATTTTGGCCCAAACAAGTACAACTCCAACCCTAATCTCTTTGCAAGCTTCTCAACCTCTCTGCATCCCTATCGCCATCATGGCCTTCAATCTCTCATCATTGTCATTCTCATTCATCGAGGAAAACCCTAGCAAGATCTATGTTGGGGTTTTCTCCTCCCAACCAAAGACCCCTATCATGAACTCCGAAGCCAGAGTTGAAGCTTTGTTCGTTGACATGGCCATGGCATCCATTGAGAAGTGACGATACTCTCTGGATTCAAGATACACAACGAGCAAGAAGAATGTGCAGAAGAAGCCTTCTGCTCCTCCCAAGAAGAAGATAGGACGCCCTATTGGAAAACATGGCTCAAAGTGTCGGAAGAAGATTCAAGATAAGAGGAAGATACCGACGTCCCATTGAAAAAATACATGTGTTTTACCATGCTTTTTTATGGTAGCAGGTTTTATTTTTTTGTAATTTTCCTGTTGTTTTAGGTTTTGAACAATTACTCATGATTCTGTGTTTTTAACATGGAATTGTGAGTTTTATTTTTCATGCACTTAGGTAGGAATAAATGTCTACTCTAGGATTTGTAAGATTGCAGGTTCATTGTGATACTTGATGAGCCTTAATGAATAGGTGGATGCAACCCTCATATGAGTCGGATGATCTTGCTTGTCCTCTATACTCATAACAACGGAGTGACTTATATTGTACCCTCTACTTGCGATTTTGAATGACAAAAACTGTTTTTCATTCAAAAAAGATCAGTGCCCTACTATATTGCCGATTTGATTCTATACTTCGATGCATGAATAATAAAAATGAATATGCTCCTGTTAAGAAAAATTAAATAATTTTAAATCTGTAACTGTATTACGTAGGCACTTCCATGCGAGAGGGATAATGCCTAACAGAGGGCATTACTCTACTGCCCAGGCTCTCTTCGCTACAAGGCTTACTTGTTTTCGGGCTTTATATATCTGATATGTCGGGGGTATCATCAAAAGTGGTGTAAAAGAATGTGAGGTGATTAGCCGGAGATGGAAGACACGGCAGGAGTGGTAGTAGTGTTGCGGTTTGAAACTCTCGATAGGAAGAGGATTCGAATGTTTAGACTGATACCGGATGTTTTTGACATAAGTTTCCCTTGGTTATAGCCCAAACTGATATTCCCTACAGTGTCTACCTTAGCCTGTAAAGAGATGAGCTTTACACAACTTCCCGCCCACTACCAATTCTGAAGCCCACATCTCGCAAGAAAGAAACCCAACAGTTCAGGACAAAATACTTCCAGAAATTTTGCCATGAGAAAAATTTGAGCATCAAGTATTTGTGTGGTTGATTTTTTAGACATGAATTAATCTAGACATCTGCTGGTAATGAGAAATGACTGGTAACTTCTAAAAGAAAAAAGAGACATGAATCAAGGGGTAAGGTAATTGCGCACATTTACATGGAATGTTCAACTTTGCCACATTCTCTAAAAAGTTCAGGTCTAAAATGAACAAAAATCAAAAGAATGTTATTCCAACTTCCAGCTACATTTTTTTTGCTTACAAGATGATCTGAATCCAAAAGCATTCACACCCATCCTGTGACATTCATATTCCAGCTGCCTAAGTTATATTCCCAAAAGTTCCACTCCTAAAGTGAGAACCCTATTCAGTTAGTTGGTCTCCATTGGTATCCACTCCTAGGCCAAAAGCATCTCCCAAGGTTATAGTTCTTGTCATAGTTCTCCTTCCAATGCCTCCATTTCCCTTCCTCATCATAGCAGCAAACTCTCCATAATCTATCTGCCCATCATTGTCCTGATCAATCTCTTTGATCATATCCTCCAGATGGACCTCCCCCAATCCAAAGTCCACACAGGCTTGCGTAAGCTCATCAATGGTGATGAACCCGCTTCCATCTTTGTCGAAAAATGAGAATGCTGACAGCAGATTCTCCTCCCTCTCCAACTTGTTCAAGTGCACAGTTGCTGCAAGGAACTCTCCATAGTCAATTGTCCCATTGTTGTCAATGTCAGCTGCCTCCATTAGATCCTTGATCTCACTCTCCATTAGCTCCGACCCAACTTTCCTCAGACCCTCCTTCAGCTCCTCAAATGTGATGCTCCCACTATCATCTGCATCAATCATCTTGAAGAGCTCCCTCAGCCCTCCAATCTCTTCCTCAGACAGCCTCTCGGCGATGACCCTCAACGCCATCTTCTTCAGCTTGTTCATTGCAGAGAACTGTTTCAACCTCGAAAGAACAGCCGAATCCAGAGGCTTATCCGGAGCAATGGTGTCGTCTATGATCCAAGGGTGACAAAGCACCTGATGGGCAGTGATTCTCTTCCTTGGGTTTCTCTCAAGCATCTTGGCAATCAACTCCTTGGCACTGTCGGAGATGGCAGGCCAAGGTTGGGATTCAAAATCCAACCTTGACTGCAGAATCTGTCTAAAGATCCCAATCTCAGTCTCAGCCCAAAACGGAGGCACACCACTTAACAATATATACAAAATCACTCCAGCACTCCACACATCTGACTCAGGGCCATAATGCTTGCACAGCACCTCAGGGGCAACATAGTAAGGACTACCAACAACATCAGAGAAGATTTCACCTGGCTTGTAGAAAACCGAAAGCCCAAAGTCGGTGGCTTTAAGAGCAGAGTCTTCATCCTCGTTGTCGAACAAGAAATTCTCGGGCTTCAAATCACGGTGAATGACCCCAAGAGAATGACAAGCCTCCACGACCCCAACAATAGTCTTGATAAGCTTTGCAGCCTCTCTCTCACTGCAATGACCCTTTTTCACAATCCGATCAAAGAGCTCTCCTCCTTTGCAGACATCCATGACGAGGTGGACCGACCCAGGGTCTTCATAGGTGCCTCGGATTCTGACAACATGGGGATGCTCGGACAAATGATGCATCATCTGAATCTCCCTCCAGACGTCTTCATAGTCCTCCTTGCAAAGAAGCTTGCGCTTTGGGATGGACTTGCAGGCGAAGTCGAGGCCTGTGGACTTGTCAGTGCAGAGGTAGGTGGTGCCAAACTGACCCTCGCCGAGGATCTTGCCCAAGGTGTAGAGATCAGTGAGGTTTTGGGTCTGGTAGGGAAGGACCCATTTGGGGTTGGATGGTGTGGCCGAGCTTGATTTCTTCATTGGTGCAACAACAGATCTGGAGATGATGGGGTTTTGAAGGAAGATGATGAAACTGGATCAAGCTACAGAGAGAGAGAGAGCAGCCTTTCTTGACTAAGATTGGGTCTTTGTCTAGCCTCTTCCCACAATGTGCCTCCCATATATACCACATTATACTGCTAATATCTTTATTTTTGGTAAAATCCGTTACATTTTTAGAAGAAATCCATTTCATATTACACCTCTATCTCTATCAGAGTTGGTCGGCAGTCGTTTGATTTTTAATGAATTAATCATGTTTGTTTGAGTCTGTTTAATCTTGTCCGTTTAATCAATTCATTAAAAATCAAACGACTGTCGTTGTTTCTTCATTAAAATTCTAAAATATAGACGAACACAATGAAATGAACAACACGGTTGCAAAAAATATATATATATATCCTATCTGCTAATACGTAATGGTACTTGGACAACATAACCTAGTTTCCATTTTAAATCTAAAATCTAAACTTGCCAAACCCCCAAATTAACACCCTTAATTTCTAGAGTTCAAAGGACTACTCTCAAAACCCCTAATAAACTGTCAATGCCCCGAAAACCAAAGGACCAATTTACATGGCCACCAAATTCATTCAGTAGCATTTAAACAGTAAGCTTAACTCTTCACATATCTTACGAACTTTTGGAACAAAATTAATGACAATGGCAACAGAAGAAAGGATATCGTGTATATCAAAGTGGTCCAAATCTCGGCAGTTCCATTACCTCAAAAACTTTTCTGTCACTAAAATCCTCAATCTTCACCATACAATCACCTCATTGATATTATTGGAAATAGTTTTTTTTTAAATAAAAAAATGTTGTACATGCATATATATATATATATATGTCGCTTAAACTACAAAATTACATCTATGAAAACTAAATGCACAATCCTATGATACATTATATTATTGCTCATATAGCTGCAAAATTATAAATAGAAGTTCATCTGAAATGTTTCATCTTCAAGGAAAAGAAATATAAAGAGATGTAAGTGAATTTTTTCTTCAATGAATTTTGTCTCTTACACAAAAGAAGGCTCTTACACACAAAAACCAAAGGAAGTTTTTAATTTTTGGGAGGGTTTGAATCCTTAGAATCCATTTCCAGATGGATGGGGAGGGCGAATGAGAGTGATGGGGGTGTATTCTGGAGGGACCAACTTTCTTGGAAACGAGGAAACGATATCCTCTGTCTTAACAAAATACTCCCCTCTTTGAGAGAGGCCATATGAGCGAGTCTGGAATTGAAGGATGTTGAATCTGGATGGTTTGGATTTTGGCAATTGCATTCGGCTCAACCTCATTAGCTATGGACTCCAGATTCCAAGAGCTGTTGTTCCAGTCAATTAGAGAGGACACAAGCGGAACTGCCGGATTTGAAGGGACCCAAATATCAGTCCACAAATTGACCGCAGTGCCATTTCCAATTTTCCACAAAGCACCTTCTTTAATAAGAGAACGACCTTGGAGGAGGCTTGACCACAACCATGAAGGTGCAGGACCCTTCCTTGCCTCTAGAAAGGAAGAATTTGGCAGTACGCTTCTTTAATCACTTCAGCACATAACGAGTCCGGATTTTGGATTAACCGCCATGCTTGTTTTGCTAGGAGGGCAATGTTGAGTTCTTGGAAATTCCGGAAGCCCAGACCCCCCTCTACTTTCGGCAACCCCAGAAAGTCCCAAGTTTTCCAATGTATTCCGGAACTATTAGCATTTCCCCACCAAAAATCACTGAGGATTGAATCGATTTCTTTGCAGGTTGACTGGGGGAATTTGAAGCAAGACATCGTATAAGCTGGAATGGCACAAGCTACTAATTTTATAAGGGTTTCTTTTCCAGCTTGGGATAGGAGAACCTGCTTCCAACCTGCAGCTTTTTTATTGATTGCCTCCACAAAATTCAGAGCTTTTCTCTTAGATCGACCCCATATGGTAGGCAGACCCAGGTATCTTCCAGGATCATCAACAACCTTCATGCAAAGAACAGATCTAAGAAGATGCTCGATCATAATGGGGCTGTTGGGGCTGAAAAACAAGGACTTGTCCTTGTTGATTCGTTGTCCAGACGCCGCACAGAAAGTTTGCAAAATGTCAGATAAGTGCAAGCAGTTGTCCAGAGTAGCTTGAAGAAAGAACAGAGAGTCATCGGCGAAGAACAAGTGGCTGACCGGGAGCAAACCCGGGCCTATTCTGATCGGTTTAATGAGGTTTGAGGCTGTTGCTTTGATTAAGATCTTAGAGAGGACATCATTCACAAAGAGAACCAGGAAGGGTGAGAGAGGATCACCCTGTCTCAAACCACATGAAGGAGAGAACCACACTCCCGTCTTTCCATTGAGAATGATTGAAAAGGTCACCGACTTGACACAGCTCATTACGAGGCGAACCCAAGATGACGAGAAACCAATCTTAAGTAGAACTTTTTCCAGGAAGGCCCATTCGACCCGGTCATAGTCCTTATCCATGTCTAACTTCAAGCCAAAGTAGCCTTCATTGCCGGACCGCATCATTTTGAGGTGGTGGAAGACCTCATGAACTACCATGATATTATCTTGGATTAGTCTATAATGCACAAAGGCTGACTGGTTTGAGCTGATTAGCGCTGGCATCATCGGCCTGAGGCGGTTGGATATGACTTTCGCTAAGATTTTGTAGAGTTGCAAAGCGCTATTGGTCTGAACTGACTTGCAGTGGTGGGGTTTGGGACTTTAGGGACCAGGGCAATATGGGTCTGATTGAGGGTTTTCAGCATGTGACTAGAGGCTCGATGTTGGGAGGCAGAGGCATGCATAACTGACTGCACTGTATCCTAGTGTTGTTGGTAGAACACACCTGAAAAGCCATCAGGCCCCGGCTGTGATGCATGGATACGGCTGAAAGTTTTGAATTCTGTATCGTATCCGATACGGATACGCTCTGGATACGGGTCAGATACGTATTCGGAGACAAAAATACGTATCGAAGACTATTTAGTATAGTCTGACTTTTGGATACGGTTTGGATACGGCTAATTAAACAAAATATACGGTTTACTAACCTAATACAATATTCTTCTCTCGATTCGCCTCTCCCCTTCTCTGCATTCGCCTCTTCCCTCCGCGCCCACCATCAATCCATCATCTTCTCTGGATTCAGAATGATAATCAAGGAAGAAGCAAAGCAGAGTCCAAACAGAAGGCCATAGAACTGATAGAAGATCTCACCTAACAGAAGGCCATCAGTCTGAAAAGAATCCGGCTTCGATCCAAGTTTCAGATTCCCAGATCGGCTTCTGGATTCAGATTCCCAGATCGGCTTCTGGATTCATCTGGATTCAGATTCCCAGATCGGCTTCTGGATTCATCTCTTCCAACTTCTGCTCAGCTGCTCTCATCTCTCCCAGAGACACCCACATCGGCTTCTCATCTCCCCTCATCAGCCAATCACAGATTCACAGGTTGGGGTCTCTCGAATTTCTGCTCTGATATCTGGGTTTGTGATGAATGTATGTTTGTGGTGATATCTTGAGCTCAGACCAAACTAAAACGAATGAGTGATGTTTGTGGTGAATGAGTGATGTTTGTGGACTCACGGACTGGAGGACTGGTTATATTACTGATATATTTAGATGTGTGGTCAGAAACATTGTTGACTGTGGACTGTGGACGAATGAGATTGATCAACTGATAGTCTGATAAGTGAACGAATGAGATTGATCAATTATATATACTCATATGTGTGGACTGTGGAAGTGTGGAGGACTGGTGATATATTTATATGTGTGGTCTGAAATATTGTTGCCCTTTTATTGATATGTTTGTGGTCAGAAACATTCTTACTTTGAAATTAAATATTATTTTGAATTTAATATTGTTTGCTTGACTTTGTTGACAGGTGTTGGAGCCTCGGAGGATGAGTAATGCAACTACTGATCCAGGTACCATAGGTGATGGTGGGGAAGGATACGATGTCAGTGCGTATCCTTTATGGAAGTTTGTCACTATAACTACTCCAGCAAAGAAAGGTGATGGAGGTAATTGTGCATTTAAGTGTCATTTTTGTAACGGTGAGTTTACTGGATCACATTATAGAGTGAAGTTGCATCTCCTTAAGATTAAAGGAAAGGGGATTCGAATTTGTAAATCAATCCCAGATGACAAGAAAAGAGAGGTTCAAAGATTGATAGATGAGGCCGACACCCGTAAAAAAAAATCACAGCCTAGACTTGTTCCTCTTCCTTCATCCTCTTCAGTTGTTGATGGTACTTCAAATGGAAGTACATATGGGCTAGATTTAATGGAAGAGGTTGTGGAAGTTTCAAAGAAGAGAAAGGGATTGACTGGACCACTTGACAGAGCATTTAATAATAATGCTAAAGAAGCATTGGATAGTGAAATAGCAAGAATGTTTTTTACCGGTGGACTGTCATTCAACTTTGCCAAGAATCCACACTATATTCGTGCTTTTAATATGGCATGTGGTCGTCCTATTGCAGGTTACCGTCCACCTGGTTATAATGCTTTGAGAACCACTCTTCTACATAAAGAAAGAGTTCATGTTGATCGCCAGTTGGAACCGATTAAGCATTCATGGCAACAAAAGGGTGTTAGTGTGTGTAGTGATGGGTGGTCAGATTCTCAAAGAAGACCACTCATCAATATTATGGCAGCTTGTGAATCCGGAGCTATGTTTCTGAAGGCAGTGAATTGTGAGGGTGAATCCAAAGACAAACACTTCATTGCTGACTTGCTCATTGAGAGTATTTTGGATATTGGCCCACAACATGTTGTCCAAGTAATCACTGATAATGCTAGTAGTTGTAAAGCCGCCGGAGCCATAGTTAATGCTAGATTTCCGCATATCTTTTGGACTCCATCTGTTGTGCACACACTTAATCTTGCTTTGAAGAACATATGCACACCTTCTTCAGCTCCTGGAAATAAGGATGTTTATGATACATGCAATTGGATTACTAATGTTGCGGATGATGTGTGGTTTATAAAGAATTTTATTATGAGCCATGGTATGAGGTTAGCTATGTTTAATGAGCATTCAAACTTGAAGATGTTGTCTATTGCCGATACTCGTTTTGCTTCCGTTGTGGTGATGCTTAAGAGATTTAGGAAGATAAAACAAGAGTTAGAAAGAATGGTGATAAGTGATCAGTGGGACGTTTATAGAGATGATGATGTGGGTAAAGCAAGAGCTGTGAAAGATATGATATTGAATGATGATACTTGGAGGAAGATCGATTACATACTTGCCTTTACATTGCCTATATATGAGATGCTTCGGTGGAGTGACACAGATGAGCCATGTCTTCACAAGGTATATGAGTGGTGGGACAATATGATTGAGAAAGTAAAGGTCGCTATCTATAAAGAAGAAGGTAAAGAACTTGACGAGCCTTCAGAATTTTATGATGTGGTGTACAACATTTTAATATCAAGATGGACAAAGAGTTCATCACCTCTTCATTGCATGACACATTCATTGAACCCGAGGTAAATTAGATATACTTATTTGAGATTTAGTTTTACACTTTTATTACTTTAGATGTAACTATGAATCAATAATTTTTTGTTATATTGAATTTGCAGATATTATAGCATGGAATATCTAAGTGGAGCCCTTAATCGTGTCCCTCCACATCAAGATGATGAGATTTCAAAAGAACGAAAAGAATGTCTCAAGAAGTTCTATGCTAATGAAGAACAAAGGCGAAGTGTGAATGAGGAGTTTGCCTCTTTTTCGGCATGCTTGGATGATTTTTCAAACCCTGATTCTATCAATGATAGAGGTAAGATTGCACCGGTGAAATGGTGGGTTGTCCATGGGTCTAGCACACCAAATCTCCAGAGGTTAGCTTTAAAGCTACTAGGGCAACCTTGTTCTTCCTCTTGTTGTGAAAGAAATTGGAGCACCTACAACTTTATACACTCTTTTAGAAGGAACAGAATCACTCCACAAAGAGCTGAAGATCTAGTGTTTGTGCATAATAATCTTCGTCTTCTTTCTAGAAAAACTCCAGAATATAAGCGTGGAGACATGTGGGATATCGGAGGAGATAACTTTGATTCAATGGATTTGGTTAATGGTGGCATGCTTGAGGTGGCCAGCCTCTCTCTTGATGAACCAGACTTTGAGGGTGTGATCTTTGATGATGCTTGAGTTGGACTCATTGTTGTTTCTTTTACTTGAACTTTGTTGTTTATTTTGCTACAACTTTGCTATTTATTTGCTTGAGACAATGTTTTTGAAGTTTGAATTTCTGATTCGTTACATTTTTTAGTTAAATAGATTTATTCATATATTAATTTTTATTTTAATATATAAAAACGTACCCGTATCCTACTTTTTTTAAAAAAACTCGTATCCCGTATCGTATCGTATCCGCACCCGTATCACGTATCCGTGTCCGTGTATCATAGGGCCCCGGAGCTTTCAGAGCCCCCAAGTTAAACGTTGCCACTTTAACTTCTTCCAGTGATATGGGGGAGTTTAGGACTTCATTCATTTCTGTCGTCACCAGAGGGTCGATGAAGTCCAGGACCTCTTCCCATTGTTGGGGGCCTGTGGAAGTGTACATCTTCTTGAAATGAGAGTTAAGGTGAAGAGCAATTTCTTCCTTTCTTTATCCAGGTTCCATCTTCCTCTCTCAGGCAATGAATCTTATTAAATTGGCGGCGCTGAAGAGTACTTTGGTGGAAAAATTTGGAGTTGCTGTCCCCAAGCCTCAGCCACTGGATTCGGGATCTTGGCTGCCAGTACATCTCATCTTGTTTCCAAAGAACAGAAATTTTTTCATTAATATTGCTGATTTGCAGGCTGATATCTTGATCTTCGGTGTTGTGTAGAGCCTCTAAGTCATGGATGAGGGACCGAACTTGAGCATTTGAGTTCGGGAAGGCAGTTTTACTCCATATTTGCAACGCAGCTCGTACTTTTAACAGGTTTGAACACCAAGTGTGCATTGGTGAAGTATTAGAAACATGCTTCCACGCTTTATAAATAGTGCTCTTACAATCAACATGGGAGTTCCAGAATTGTTCAAACCTGAATATCGGACGACCATGGGCCTCTTTCGGGTGGGTATCCAGCACTTCCGAACGCTTTGCTTCCGCACTTCCGAACGTTTTGCTTCCACGTTTCCGCTTCCGTGCAACGTAGGCTACCGCGTCCTAATCAAAGAATAAATACGTCTTGCCTCTAAAGTCGTCAGGTCGCAACTCGTACGATGCTTTCCTTAAAATAGAATTTCAGGTTTCACTCATGTTGAGAGGGATTCTACTCCTGCCATCAACGTTGCAAAACGTTCACCTGGTCTCTTGTTTAATGGACGCTTCCCTCATTATCATGTCTTGTCATAGACTCGCAGCATTCCTAACTTAAATCGAGCAACGCTTCATCCATGAATCAGCCATATAAACACTAGAAACCTTGAAAATGAAATTTCTCACCCGTGATCACTTGTTGATGAAGTAAATGACTAAAGGGTAATTTCCATCTCGAAGTCCAACACTTAATTAAACTGAGACTCGCTGAAATTGTTCTCTGACCATAATCTTTCTTATCTGCTTTACACTTTTTTGTTGGTCCGCTATCAACTTGCACCGAAGTGAAGTTCCCTCTTGTCACCGACTTACATAAACTCGAACCTGACAAAGATTTCGATAGTCTGAACATCGGTCAAGCCTAATTGCATGACTATTTCAGGAAAAATTGATACCCATTACCTCGGCTACAACCCGATAAATTACCACCAAAATTATGGTAAACACTGAATATTCTAAGGTACCCTTCCTTCCCTGTTTTAGACCGTTTGTTCAAATCATGAAGCTATCACTTGGTCAACAAACAACGCTTTACACTTTTGCTCACTTCAGGCATTTCATGCATAGAGTTCTAGTAGAAATGACATGTCCAAATACACCAATGGGTACTTTGATAAAGTTACAGTTGCCGGAATCCCCTGTCAGATTCCGTCACCTTGTTGAAAATTTGCCATAGTTTTCCGTAAGTCTAGAAACACCAAGTTATGACATAAAGGGACAGAAAACACAAGTCAATTACAGTTTCAACAACAACACAGCAACAACTACAACAGTTTTAGAGAGGCGAGACTTACCCTCTGTGGATCTTGAATTCAAACCCAGAAGCTCCACTCTTGCAACAGGAGCTCCACTGATCGCCTCAAGGCTCATCCAAGCTCCAGAAGCTCGCTTGAAGTTCAAGAACTCCTCATCGGAGACGAGAATCAGAAACCCAGAAAAACACAGAAGAATGGGAATATTGAATTAGGGCATGAATCGAAGAATCAAACACCCAGAAAGGAAGAGGATGAGGAGAGAATAAGAACCATACCAGTCACGCGCCCTCACGCCGCCTGGATCGTTGGAATTTCGCCGTTGACCGCCGAGCATAATGGAGATCGATTTCCCTACACGGTGGTTGCTTGGGGATTCTGAGGGTATGGTTAGGTAGAGGAGAAGGAAAGGAAGAATTTGAGGGTGGTCTGCGGTCGAGCGGTGGTCGTAGGTGGTGGAGCGCCGCTGCAGAGCTCGTCGGAGACGAGAGCTCGGGAAGGAGAGGGAAGAGAGGTTTGACCAAGTCAGACCTCTCTCCTCTATTTATACTGAAATGGAAGGCTAAGATTAGATCTTGGAAAGATCTGATGGTCCAGATTTAATGAAGGATAAAAAGTAAATCTGAAATGGTAGAACGTATTTACCGGAGTGGTAATTAAAAATTACTAGAAACTTCAGAAATTTATAGAAAATAAACGGAAGCTCCGAAAATATTTCAAAAATACCGGGAGACTAGTGACGACGCGTACTATGACATCGAGTCCTTAAATGAGGAATTTGAAGAATTTAGAAAAACTTATAAATGAACGTAGTCGTTAACTTGTTAAGTTACCGAGTGCGGCTTAAACCTTTGTAACTCATCATAAACCACGATAAAAGCGTACGGGGTCTCACATACATTATTTGAACTGTGTGTTTGGGACCCGTCAGACCCATAGGCTGCTTCCGTGTAAAAAGTGGTATCAGAGCCCAATGACGTTTGGGACTTAGAGTCTCGTATGATCGAGTTGCAATTTGGCGGAGCTCTCGTTTGGATTGGGATCACAAGATTTGGAATTGGTAGTTTGTGGTCACGGTTGAGCTATTTAGACTTGGATTGTGAGATGTTTGGAGATGACTTGAATCATGTCAGGTGAAGATTGTTGGAAAAGTGTGGCTAAGATTAGAGCCCTTTAAAATCTCACATCTAAAAGGTGAAGAGTCATTATTAGGTTATAAGATATGATACCACACACACTAATGTCAAGGTCTTTTGTGTTAATTCTCATACATGTTTGGCATCCGTGTGGCTAAACTGGGGATTGCATCGGTATTATTTGAACCGTGTGTGTGGGACCCTTGGAGCCCGTCGGCTACTTTCGCATAACATTACATTTGTTTGATTGTCCAGCTTTGGAATCTTATTCGTGGCCTTTCATTAACCCAAGTTTTATTAAATGATGCGTTTGTTGTCATCTTACAAACCACTTTGCTCAACCCCACATTCTCTTCACACATCATTTATATACTTGTTCACCTATTTACAATACATAAAATACACCTTTCTCAATTCTATTTTATTTATCCTACATTCTCTTTTCTATTACTCTATAATTCTGAGCTTTTTTAATCGATATTTGCATTGTTTATAAATACGGTACAATTGTCTATGAGATTTTACATACAAAATCGACATGAAAAATAATGAGTAAATGGATAGACGGAATCGTCAACAAAGAAAAAAAGAGAAGGAAAGCAAACAAACAGTTCACCTCATCTTTAGGTTGAATGCTAGTATCTTTAGACATAGAACGACCGAATATGATAAATTTGAATTAGGGTATGAAGTATGTGCGTGTTCATCCAAAACAAAAGGATAAAAACATAAAAAATTGTATTTTTTAATAACTTATTGTCATTTGTTATAATTTTACAGGTCTTTCAATCAATGAACCACATGTGAAGTGAGCAAAACAGTTTGTGGAGTGACGATAGACTCTTTATTAAGGGGCAATGATTTTTTTTTGTGCAAATATATCTAATCACATCGTTTACAAATAGAGAGGATGCCATAGAAAATAAATTTTTTAGAACTTATCCACGTGATCAAAACAATAGAACTGCCCTTGGGTTACTATCGCATCAATTCAAGAAGAGTTCAATCACTTGTAACAAAAAAACAAGAAAACAAAAACAAATACATAAATGAAAAATTGAAGAGATTGAACTTATTAAACTGCATATATGGCCTGTTCTCTTAATCAGAGGAGCAGTAGCATTCATTTTGTGTATGAATTGTTTCTAGAAAAACAAAACTTGAATACAACCTTTCACTCCAAAATAGCTTACAAAAGAATCACTCTGTTCTTAAAGCCATTATCCAATCAATTTCCAGCTTGAAATCACCTGGACCAGATCTAGCACCTGGGACACCACCTTCTGCATTCACTGAGAGAGACATACCGACAATGCGGGCAGGATTCATTTCCATTTCTGCGTCTATAACATTCCCTCTCCATGTTGGCAGATAACGAGAAAGAGGGATCTGGAAGATAGAAAAATGAGCAGAGCTCCAAAAGACAACAGTATATTGATATTGCCTAAACAATGTTGTAATTGCTCCAACAGATGCATAAGCTGTAACTAAACAAGGTTTTCATTCGTCCAACAAATGCATAAGCTGTAAATTGTTCTAGTGTTCATTCTATACCAAATGATCAACAGTATTGTGAGCTAGGCCGACCGATATATAATGTTTTTGTTTTCTTTTATTTGTACAGAGGCAGAAGGATTTTGATAAGCCAACAAATAAGAAATGGCTCTGTATGAGAGAGTTACGTCCAAGTATCAGAAAACTAAGCAAGACATAATGAGGTAAAAAGAACTTGCCTTTGCAATGTACCAGTTGTCTTTGGGTACAAAAACAAAAGCCTGCCACGAATTATCTTCTTCTTGTCCAGGGGAATTTACCCAGTTTTCTGTATAAATCTGCATATGAAGTCCAACAATAATTAATAATAGTGAAGGCAAAAAAGAGAACAGAAAAAATGGAAAATGTAGACAATCCCCTCGGGCTCCTCTCAGTACTTGATCAAGACAAGAATAATCACCGTAGATATGTAGGATCTTCCATCTCCTTTAACTTTTAGTGATACGGTATCATATGCCTCTAAATCAATGAAGCCATTAAACTGCAGAAGAAAGTAGTACATTTCAAGCTATGCAAAGAAGTTTTAAGTGAATACTACTATGCTGTAATTAAATCATTTTCAACATTTTGTGCTGAACTTGAAGCAGGAATCCAATGTTTTGCACTATGGTCTGTCTTATTAGAAAAACAAAATTAAAGAATCTGCACTGCACAGATACATCTCATACAAGCAACAATTTTCATGTCCTTGAGTCTCAAAATTGAAAAGCAAAAGATCTTCACTCATCTTTAGGAATAGGTGAATCAATCACTTCCATGAAATATAAGAGAAACACTGTTACACGAAATTCACATCAAGAAAATTGAGAGTAAGAATTCTGGTACCAATTCTTTAGAACCAAACAGGAACCTTCATTCACTACTTAAAATGCATCAGAAAAGCTAATAGCCCTGTTGGAAGTACCGTTCAACCTTTTTGGACCGCATTCCACAGAAGCCACTCCTGTTCATCTTCCATTTTGAGCCCTCAGAAAAATCCGAAGAAAGGTTACCAGAGAAAATTCCTAATACAAAACGTAAAAGTGAGAATGGATTCCTTAAGTAAGCCCATAATAATCAACTAGCTTAGTGAGGATTCACAAGCTTTGAAAATTATATTGTTATCCTAAATTCAGCCACCAAGGTACTCACATGACTTGTCACTTTGGCAATTTGTAAAAGTCAACAAATTTTATGCAAGAAACTGGTTTCCAGAAACTATGACAAGCTTTGATAAGTATGGAAATTTACCATTGGGTCCAGTTCCGGTATCTGAGATCTCTAAAGATGCTGAGGACAACCCTGCAAAATCAATAGACATTGGACATGCATATCATTTTGAGTGAAATTAACTGCACAGCCAAAGTGAAAAATATCATTGAGATCAATAAATCTATCCAAAAAGATAAAAATGCAGGTGTATCAACTGGTACAAAGCAAAACTGCACCATGGGATAATCTTGACTGCCAATCAATTCATAAAGTGCACAATAATTCCTAAATTCTATTAGCTGTTTCTTATGCGCGCCTACACAGGAGAGATCAAACTGTGTACCTCCATATTCAGAATCCGAATATAAATGCCACTTCTTCAGCTCATCCTTGGACTTGAAATTAAATATAAATCTCTCAGAAGGAGGCACCAGGTCTTCGACATTCCATGTGAGAGCTACAATTGACATTCCATGTACAACAAACAGAACACTGAGATACAAATATTTTGTAGAAATAGCCAGTACCTTTCTTGGTTGCTTACTACAGTACCTTTCTTGGTTGCTTGCAACAGTGATCGAAACCTGGACATTTCTCTTTCCTCAAAGTTCCTATATCAACAAATACAATCTAGAAATTCATATGTAGTATAAGATCAAAACCCATGAGGAACACTAAACTCCGGTCCCAAACCCAGCAGAGCAGAACCCATCTGCCCAAACCCAGAATCAAGAAACAGAAAAACAAGATGATAATCAAAGGGGGCTTTGTGAAATCTCAGTTTGGAGTAGAGACAGCTTACCAAAGCTGGGTGGAGAATGGAGGAGCACCCACCGAGTGGAATCCTCACTCGGACAAATAAAACCCATTTATGTGTGGGTTGTGAAGCCCATATCCACGGAAAGGCGTAGCCCACATTTCCCTCTACAGAAGACCACGCAATCTTAGCTGCTGATCAGTGATCCATATATGTATTGTTAAACCAAAGTATTGAGGTGGCTTCCGCCACGTGATTTAAGATTCATATTTGGAAAAAAATTTTGGTGCAGGTAGCAATACTCATGTGAAAATATACGTTGTGTACTAGACATGTTCTTCAATTAAAAATGGATAATGGATTAGTGGTCAATACAAAAAAAATGTATAAGTGTGTGAAACTTATAAGTTACAACATACATATGTTTATTGATCATAAAGAAAACTACAAAGATTAAGGAAACCGAAATGACATAATATCAGGTTGGATTCATAATTCTTGCCAATTCATTTGTAGTCGATCAAAACCACGAGAAATTTGTTAATGCTACTGTAGCACTATGTGACAATGCCTAGTGGTGTTACATTCCAATCAAAACAAGACATATGGATTTATTACAATTAAAATAAAAACAATTGATTTTTATATTTTGTGAAATGACATTCAAGGGTATTTAGTGAGTTCATACTATGGTCTAAGGTTTAAGTTTAGGGTATCCAGTATAGGATATATGGTTTAGGGTATTGGGTATAGGGTATATGGTTTAGGGTTTAGGATTTATTACAATTAAAATAAAAACTATTGATTTTTATATTTTGTGAAATGACATTCAAGGGTATTTAGTGAGTTCATACTATAGTCTAAGGTTTAAGTTTAGGGTATCGAGTATAGGGTATATGGTTTAGGACATATGGTTTAGTATTTAAAAAAACAATAAGAAACACAAAATGGTCTTTAACAATATAGCTAAAATCTATATATTTAAGTTTAATTGTAATAAAACCACATGTCTTATTTTGATTGGAATGTAACAGCACTAGGCATTGTCATGTAGTGCTACGGTAGCACTGAAAAATTACTCACCACGACGAAATGGAAACAACAACAGCAAAGAAAACTAAGAGCATCTCCAACAGCTCATGTAAAACTAGAATAATCTCTATTTTTGAGGAAAACATCATTTTTTGGCTCCAATAGCTCATGTAAAAGATCCTCTATAATACAAAAAGTGAGAAGAGAGAGAAACATATCCTCTAAATCTATAGAATTTTTTACAAATTTGTATCTTCATGTAAACTTTATTGCTTACCTTTTGAATTCATTTTCTTCCCTAAAGAAAGAACAAAATATCATTAAGTTAAAACAATTAACCAAATAATTAAGGTTTGATTTGAATGAATTTATATATTTCTATAAATTTATTAAATTATACGAAAAATATTTAATTTTGTATATAAAAATAGAAGAGCTGTTGGAGTTTAACTCATTTTTTATAGAAATTTTATGATTCTCTCTTCTATAATAGATAATTAATAAAAAAAAATTGTTAAAGATGTTCTTTGTTAGGTATCAATTTATAAAACTGTTTTCTGCACTAAATTTACGTTCAGTTAACAGCTTAAAAAATACAAGGAAAACAGTTTTCAGAATTCAGATTCAGAATTATGTTTAAAATTTGGAAAACCTGTCTGGCACGTTTTCCTTGTTTCCAAGAATTTGTTTTCATATTGTTCCCAAACTAACAAAACATGATAACCCAGAATTCCTAACTGGATCTCATTCGAACAATCTATCCTATCTTTCAGAGATGTATCATGCATCTCTCGTATGCTCACAAACATGCTTATGGCGTTGATCTTACAACCTATTATCGACAGAGAATTGAAGCTTCTATCCACTTCTTCATCCATTTCTTTCGTAGATCACCATTAACATAATTGCACCCAAAAATCATGAATTGTTCTAGTCTGGGTATTTTCTTACCTGATATGACACTAACTACATGAAGACAGGATATAGACAAGAATTTGATATGTAGAGGCTCGAAAGAATTCCCTAAATTTGTGAGTTCATTGTCTTCCTTCCCTCAGTTTTCAGAATTCTTCATACCCAGATGAGTTCATTGTCTTCTTCGATTAATTGCTCAATTTGTGACTGTGCTTCTCTCCTATTAAGAATAATCTATGGGGAGTTCTCCACCATCATGAAGCTTCGGTTGAGACACAAGAGTTCAAGCTTTGAAGACGATGAAAAAAAAGCAAGAAGATGGGTCATACTCAATGTTAGATATACATGGCCGGATCTAAGATTTTAAGACCTGAGACGAGATCTAAAAATGGTGCTCTTTAATTGTCTATAAAAAAGCTCAATCGATCATATAACTGATAGAAGAACTAAAGGTATTCCAAAGCAATATAAACTGATTTTTTTATGACGCGAGAATGTATGTTGGTCAGACAATCTGACTTCACCTTAGGCAAGAAGAGTTTGAGGAGAATACTATAGGTCTATAGGGAAAATTTGTAATGGGGAATGACCGCATAATGCTATTATACTAAGATGTATTTACTCAAATGATAAAAAAATGTGTATCTATGCTCAGGGAATGAGCCCACTAACTTTAACAATGGGGTAGATACCGTAGATTAGGAAAAAAAATCAAATCAAAGTTGAGAAACAGGGATAACGCAAAACCCAGATTTTTATTCATTCAAACGTTAGTGCAAGTCTGCAACTCCACATATTCATAACTCATCATCATCGCAATCATCTCCCTACTCTTCTCTTCTAAACCCAACTATTTATCTTCTCCTCGATTTCTCATGTCAGATGCCCAAAACCCATAAAGCTATAGCTGTAAGCTGCTGCCACGATGCCATCGCTTTTGGTGCCCCCAGATTTGCTGGCCCTGAGTCGGCCGCCTCTTCGGTCTCATCTCAGGTCTAGACCTGTAGATATATAACTGCAGTACAGGATAAACAATTTATGTTATAGATAAACCTCACCAAATTCAAGTTCATAGAGATAGAAAGGTTTAGATGATCACATTTTACTTTCTTAGTTTTGAAAAAAAAAACCATCTACAAAATTATGCTACCAAATCCATATTCAAATGGTAAAAATGCAAAATTTAATTAATTGTTTTCATTTTATAAAACCGTTTTGAAAATGAATTTGTAAAACAATACATTACAGACTCTAAAGATTCAGCAGCTAGCTAGCTTAGCAAGTCCAACAACTTCTTTATATTTTCTACATAATAGGAAAGTAAAAGTTAAAATCACTATAATTTTTATTTTTTAATTCCAACAATTTATCTATTTTGTAGACTTTCACTAATGAATTATTATTCTTAGCTGACGAAATCGAAACTGTTTTGTCGGCTAAGTTTTTCTTAGCCGACGAAATAGGTTCGTCGGCAATGAAAACTCATCCATCGGCTAAGAAGTTCATAGTCGACGAAACAAGCTTGTCGGGAAGCTCCGTTGACTAAGAACTTCTTAGTCAACGGATCTGTATTCCTAGCCGTTTTCGTCAATAAGAATTTTCTTAGCAAACGAAACAATTTATATTCTGTCTGCTGAAATCAAAAATACAATAGCAAGTCATACATAAGTTCTTGTCCCTACCCGGGAAATCAGAATTTGTTTTCCCGGGTAAGGACATGAACAACTTCAATTTATCAAAGGTGAGAGAACCTTTTAACAAACAAAAGCTGTGAGAAAAGAAAACATAAAATCAGAGGTAATTTAATGAAGGAGAACTTTATTTCATTATGTGTTCTTACAACCAACATGAGCTAAGCTCATAAATAAGACTTAGCTCACAAACATAAAAGTAAGCTTATGGTATAAGCTTTATTACACCAACAGGAAAGTAAAAAAACTGCAAACTACTGGTTTAATCCTCCTTCTAGACCTTTGATTCTTTAGCTATTATGCCATATCCCTCAAGAGAAACATCTGCACAAATTTATAAAGGGGTGAGCCAAAACTCAGTAGAGCAAATCTCAATAGTAATTCAATACACTGACAGTAGGCACATGTAGATTAAAATTTTCTTATTGGTACTCTTGCACTATCCTTGGTCACCAGGGTCTTCTTGCCAAAAGATTACTTTATCAATATCAGATTGAAAGGGCTTCTCTCTCTATTTGTATACAAGGGCTGACTTAATTGGTCTCTTTCAAGTGATAGCCTCAACCCCATATTCAATTCCATTTTTTCATGTTTGCATGAGACCATAAAATAACATGATGAAGAGTTAAACATAATAACCCACTGTAGCAGTAGCATAAGAAAATCAAAAAAAAAGATAGCAAGTAAATAAAATCAAACATGAGATTCCCCATAACTTCCCTTACCTCAAACCTGTTTTACCAAAGTTCAGACTTCACTATCAGACCTCTAGTAGTTGCTGTAGATTTCTACCAGTGTCTTTCTTAATTTTACTCTTTGTTCTGAGTTTCAGTCTAGTTTCTACTTGTCATTATCTCAGGTGACCTATATTTATACTAAAATTAGGTCTATAGGTATAGACTAGCCACCTCTAGCCTTTCCTGGCTTATCCTAGTCATAATCTTATCTATCTGACCCTAACTAGTTGACAGCTGCTACAGTAAAAACATATAAGATTTATCTTGTAGTTCCAGCTGCTATTTTTAAACTTGGTGTCCAAGTTTTAAGCAGCTGAGTGAGCAGCTACTTACAGCCACATGTATGCTTATACTTTTCAGACTTAACCTTGTGAATGGCTGCAGGTAAGCATGTGTTAGACATAAGCAACCAAGTAGGTGATTCAGCATATTAGAATAAGACAAAACAATAGTCTAAGTAATTTTTCTCTAATTTTTAAATTATTTTCTGTGTGTGTTTCATTAATATATCATAGCTTGGATGTTTAATTTAATTTGTATATAACAAGGGGTCGGCAATGAAGAATTTTCTAATCATCAATTCATCCCATTCACAAGTTTCACTTGGTCCCAAATGGGAAAGACAAAAGCAGATTAACGAAGATGATACTGACTGACCAAGATAATATATATTATTAGTTGCTGAAGAAGAAAATTATTGAGCTATTATCAACTTTGTAGTCACGGTATGTTGCCTCCTCAAAAAACAATGCACATTTGCATTATCAAATTAAAATGAATAGTTCACGATCATTAAGTTAATGACAGATAAAAATATCGTTAATCAACGTCTAATGTGGACAATGCAGTAGGATATCATACCAAGGTAAGCAGAGAGTACTTAATTCTGTACACTCAACAGACCAATATAAACTCCAAATAGAAATTATCCAAATGAAGCTTTAGAGTTTAGAGGGTTTGGTAACCATGGGAGTTAGAGGCAGTAAGTTGAGCCAGATTATTGGAGTGAGCAAGAGAATGAGATCGAGCACTACAGTTATGACTCCTAGAGGTTATGTGCCTGTTTGTGTCGGAGTCGATGGTGATTTCCGGCGGTTCATGGTTCATACTAAATTGCTTGGACATCAAGAATTTATGGAGCTGTTGTATAGATCAGCTGAAGAATATGGTGTCTACAATGATGGGGTTTTGAGGATCCCATATGAAGCTAAGGATTTTGAGGAGTACTGGATGATCAAAAAGTCCATTCCAATGATTTTCAAGGTTAAACCAATCTAGCTAGCTCTAGTATTTACAGGACTCATGTCAGTTCAGTGTTTATTGTAATTCTTTTGGAATGATATGTTTCTTCATAATAGGTTGGCTTGTGAATACAAATTATGCGTGATTTTTCTGAAATATTAGTTTGTCTGCGATTTAAATGATCGACCTCCATCTTTTGGAAAATTCTGGCAGCTCAATTTGACTTGATCTTTCTAGTTTGTTCTGATGATCGAGTGTGGCTGATAATTTTCTGGGTTACTGTGTATGACTACTTGTAGAACAACATGGTAAATAAGAACTAGAACTATTTGCAAGTTTAAGAAAAATACGTTTTCAAATTAGCTATGGTAGAAAAAGTAAAAATTTTTTATCATTGCATTCTATCTTTTGATCAAAGAAGCCTCTACTTTCATGGCCAGAAATTTCCCATTAGTGAATCCTAGAATTTTTTGTAGGCTCGCATGAGCAACACTAAGGCCCGTTTGGTTCAAAGAATGGGTACGTAGGAAAGGAAACCAAATCCTTGAATTTTCCATAGTCATGGGAAATTGCAAATCCTATCAATTTTCCTTTCTAACGTTTGGCAAAACCAGGAAAATAGTCAAGAACGTGGAAACAATATCATACCAGTTTCTCAAAGATACCCTCAAATCAAAACTTCAACTGAAGTTGCCTCAATTCACAGATAGATGACAGACAAATAATTCTCAGTAAGTTTCTGTTGCAAAGCTAGCATCTGGACTATCTACGGTCCAGATTTTCTCAGAACTTACAGGTTTGCAAGATGAAACAAATAATAACATACCAGACCTCTAGAAGATAATCAAGACTCATCATCATCATGCTCTCCACACAGTAAGAATATCCTACATCCATAACAATGTCCAAATACGAATTCTTGAACTCAACCAACCACAACTATAACTATTTGACAAATCAACAGCACCCAGATACAACAATTTGAGATTTTCATCTTTCAAAATTCTCATTTCATAAGCTGTCACTACCGGAATCAGTAGTTTGGCCGACGAAAAATTTTCGTCGGCCTGTTAGCCCAATTCGTCGGCTAAGATCTTAGCTGAAGAGTTGTCGTCGGCTAAGAAGTCGTCGGCTATGACTTTAGCCGACGAAATAAAAGTCGTCGTCGGCTATAGTGTCACACGAGGTACTCACTGTCTTCTCGAGAGTCTTTCCTGTGACGGGACCTCTCTTCTTCCTTGTTGGCTTGGCTCCGACAGTACCTATCATAAATTGATTATTAATAGATTATTTTTATTATGACATTATAAGAAAACAAATTATTTATATATCATTACCTAAGGCGGTTAGGGCGGACGCGACAGATTCTGACTCTGTCGCCGATGATGATACCCTCGCAGAAATTAAATCCGTACCAAAAGGTAGGAACAGGTACGCCGCTGATGGGGTCACCTGCGGGGGCAGTGGATAAATCGGCGCCCCTGAGTCATCGACTGCAGGTAATGCCGGTATCAACCGCGGAAGGTAGAGAAGAGGCAGTGGCATTTGTACCCCAGAAGACCCACCCTCCGAAACAGTAGGGCCCGGAGTCGGTGCCCTGTGTATCTCAGGCATACATGGTGCAGACACCTCCGCCTGAGTCGGAGGCCACAGCTGCCTCGAGGAGTGAGGGACGCTCGGCTGCTTTGAGGGAAGGGCGTCCGGCTGCCTGGAGGAGCGAGTGGCGTCCGGCTGCCTGGAGGAATGTGTGGCCCTCGGCTGTCTCTGTGTCGGCTCTAGAAGAGACGCACGTCGGGCTGTCATTAGGCCCTAAAACGACGCCCGAGGGTTGCTAGACGTTCCCTCAGACGATTCAGACCTTTGGCTCTTTGAACTCTTAGATTTACTAAACAAGTCTTTCATCCTGTTTATTGAATAATTAACAACATTAACATAAATATATTAAATATACCAATTAATATTTTAATATACCAAATTTATTAAATATACCAAATTAACAAAAATTATCAACATTATCACAAATATATTAAATATACCAATATATATTTTAATATACCCAATTTATTAAATATATCAAATTATAAAAAATTAACAACATTATCACAAATATATTAAATATACCAATATATATTTTAATATACCCAATTTATTAAATATACCAAATTATAAAAAATTAACAACATTTATGCAATATTCACAATTTCAATAACAAATATACCAAATTAACCAAAATTTTATATAATTCAATATATACATCAATAATTGAAAATAGTTATATAATTGAATATATACATGGAATTGCATACCTTAATTGCTTGGGAGAGGGCAGTGGCTATGGGAGACGGAGTGAAGGCCGAGAGGAGACCAAAAAGAGCAAAGAAAGTCGAAAGGAGAGGAGAAAACGCAGTGGAGGCCGAGAGGGAGAGGAGAAAACTAGGGTTCTATCGTTGGGTCCGAATATATAGGAAGAAATATAGCCGACGAAATAAAAAATTCATCGGCTAAAACTTAGTAATTTCGTCGGCTATAGTTCCACTTTAGCCGACGAATTGCTTTAAATTCGTCGGCTAGTTACAATACTAAGCAATTCGTCGGCTAGTTACAATACTATAGCCGACGAAATTACTAAGATTTCGTCGGCTATAGTATTTTTTATAATAATTTATTAAATTTATGTCCAATTTATATGTTTAATCTTGTGAAACTAAAATCTGACCGTCAGATATCATCATTATGTTAAAACATGTGTGGGGGTAAATTTTCAGCTTGATCCGACAAACTTAAGGACTCGATCCGGATGGTCAATCTAGTTAGTCAAACCCCTAAACACAAAGAAACGGTAATTTGACCATCTAAATTACGTATTCTGTCCGGACATTCAACTACAAATAGTTTCAAATCGATGAGACGCAACTAGTGGTATAAAAATACAAGAAAAATAACAGGTTGTTGAATGTAACCATACTAATTTCCTGCATATATCACAAAAATTAAACTAAATTATGAATTCAACAGCTTGTAGCATGTAAAACACACATCAATTTGTATTACAAATTCAAACTAAGAAGGCTCGTAATCGAAATCATCTGATGAGTCTTCTTCGGTGTCAGAATTAATTTATGGAAATCTATGCATTTCTTCATCACAAGAGTCGTCGTCTGTTTCTTGATTTGGATCCACATCAATAAGCCTTGCGTCTAAATCACGAATTCGAACCGAACGACCCGCTTTAAAATTATTAAGGCGAATTGTAGAGCAGTCAAGAATACCTATTGCACTGGCTCTTGATACGCAACATCTTCTTTCTTGTCTTCGGCCTCTCCAAGTGTAGCCGCCCGGTAAATGTTTCGAGGGTGCACAAGGTTGACGACTTTCCACGCGTCACCCTTAACAAGGACATCAAAATAAAACACTTTTTTTACCGATGTTGCAAAAACAAACGGGTCATCTTTGTAACAGCTTGTAGCAGTGTTCACCGATAAAATCCCATACTGATCAATCTTCATGCTCTGCGGGCTTCTAGTATCAAACCATCTACACTTGAAGAGGTGCACTGTCATGTCTTGCCCATAAACAAGTTCCACCAGTGAATCAAGAACACCGTAATAATCAACTCTATTCTGCCCACCATGCGTCATCACCCCAGAATTTTGTGTTCTCCGTCTGTTGTCTCTCTGTTCACATATAAATTGCACGCCATTCACCTTGCACATCGGATAAACTCTTGACATTATCGGCTTTATCGCTAGAAGTCTTAGTTCGTGCGACCAATTTGGTTGACCATCAAATTGAATATGATTCATCTGTCACCAAATATTCCATGTATTGTAAATATGAATAATTATGCAACGAATGAGTTATGAACAAAAATAAAGAATTACATACCCAGCCGCCAAAATAGTTCGCGAACTCCTTGTTGTGGTAGTCAAGAGCACCTTGAATGTCTGGACAATATAAATGGATGTCTTTCCAGTATTCAACTTCTGGACAGTTAATCAATACCCACCAATGGGCTATGACTAGCTCATGTGGTTGCAACTTGTAGGAGTCTGGTAAAATTCCATAAACTTCAACATCATTAGAGACTATGGAAAGGTTGAACTTCGGTACATCTACCGGTATGGTTTGTGGAGTTTCCTTCAACGCTCCTAAATACAACTTCATGTAGGTGACACACTCGTGCGCAATATATGGTTCAGCTAACATCCTTCAGGCGCAGATTTGTTAGCCACATAAGCTTTGTAGTCTTCAAGTTGTCTATATATAAATAAAATTATTGTAATATGTTACGATTATATATTGAACATGTAGAATAAAAAAATTACGTGTAAAAAACATACCTTTCCATAGAATACATCCAAATATAGTGTATTGGACCGGTAAGCAACAATTGCTCGGGAAGATGGATCATCAGGTGCGGCATGATGTCAAAAAAATTTGGAGGAAATATCCTCTCAAATTTACACATGATATAAATAATGTCCTGTTGCATTTCACGGAGGTCAGATTTTGTCACTTCCCTTATGGATAACTTCTGGAAGAATCTTGATAACGCTACTAACGGCTCCACCACCTGACGGGGAAGGAACGGTCGAATGAAAATAGGGAAGAGACGTTGTAGCAGAATATGACAGTCATGACTCTTTAACCCGTACATTTTATTGTCCCGAATGTTTACACACCGGGCTATATTTCCTGCGTAGCCTGAAGGATACTTCACGTAACTCATCCACCTGAAAATTACGTTCTTCTGGTCAGGCTTCACGGTGTAAGGAGCTTGAGGCATTTTTTCTTCCCTTCTTTCAACCACAAATGTCTTCGTACCTCCATTTTTTTAAGATCAATGCGTGCCTTCGGACCGTCTTTCGTCTTTCCCTCCAAGTTCAGCACTGTTCCCACCACACTGTCACACACATTCTTTTCTATGTGCATCACATCTTGGTAGTGCCTGATCAACAACTTACTCCAGTATGGGAGTTCTTAGAATATGCTCTTATGTGTCCAAAATTTATACCTGTTGGGTCTGTCAGGTATTGCCGCCACTATATTGGGATGATTGCTGAGCTGCCCAAAATCATACTCATTAAGCACTGCTAAAATTTCTTCCCCCGTCCGTCCATCTTCTAGGAGGCACACCGTTTTCTATAGTCCCATCAAATGCCTTGTCATCGAACCGCCATTCGTGATCATACGGAAGGAGAGTATGGTGACCCAATCTGCATATCTTGTTGCAATGACTACTGCTCCCCTCATCGCTAAGGCACTCTGGACAAGCCTTGTATCCCCTAACAACGTTGCCCGACAACAACCATGGCATGCATCTGGAACATCTCGTGCATGAACTTATCATAAGTGGGATGACCAACGTCCCAAAAAAACTTAAGCTCTTCAATCAAGGGTCTCAAATACACATCGAGACACTTCCCTGGATAACCGGGTCCCGGAATCAACAAATTCAACATATTGTATTCCTTCTTCATGCACATCCATGGAGGAAGATTGTATGGTACCAAAATCACCGGCCATACACTGTATTGAAGACTCATGTTGCCAAAAGGATTGAACCCGTCGGATGAGAGCCCGAGCCTCACATTTCGGACCTCTGACGCAAAATGAGGAAACTCCCTATCTATATGCTTCCAGGCCTCCCCGTCTGTAGGGTGTATAAGGGTATCTTCGCAGTGCAATTCCCTATCAGCGTGCCATCTCATAGATTTGGCCGTGTGTGATGACATGTACAACCGTTCCAGCCTATCCCTCAACGGGAAATACCGAAGTACCTTCATAGGTTTTCTATTGCCTGTAGGAGTCAACTTATACCTGTCACTCTGACATACTGGACATGTGTCAAGGTCACCAAGTTCATTCCCTTCTGGATCTTTACCCTAGAAGAGAACACAATCATATCTGCATGCATGGATCTTGATGTAGGAAAGCCCAAGATCTTTCAGTATACATCGGACGTTATGATGAGTGGTAGGAAGACGATGACCGTGGGGCAACATCGAAGCATTGTACTGTAGATACTCATCAACAGCCTTCACAGTCGATTTTGTCTCAACTTTAATCTTCATAACGTCCATCACACTTTCAAGAACCGTCTTCTGACAACCAGGGTACACAGGGGTCTGTTGGAAAGCAAGTAGTTTGTTGTACCTGTCAATACCAGCAGTGTTGACAACTCTAGGGAAGGGCTGCACCGGCTCAGACATATACGGTCCTTCAGAGCATACACCGCTCTCATAAAGAAACATATCGTTGATGAAGACCGTTGTTGGATCGTTGGATGTATTGCCTGTCTCAGAAAATTGCCCATGATCATGCGGACCCCCTAATGATGTTTCACCGTGATATATCCAACATGTGTACTTCTCCCAAAACCCATTACTTTTAAGGTGCTGCCAAACCTTGTCAATTGCAAATCGATGCATATCGCCCCGACACTGACATTTAGTGCTCGGGCAATAGAAAATTGTATTCCCTTTAGCATTATCCATCACATATTCAATAAAACTAATAACTCCTTTACCATATCTTTTGTCCCATTTTGGAAGCGAAATCCAACTCTTATGTATGTTTTGGATGAGTGTAGATTACTTGCTATCTACTATATAAAGTATAAATCAAGTAGTTTAAGCACCTACATAAAAAAATGGTATATGAATGCTTTGACCTGCTTGTTGAATTTACCTAAAGTGATACATGTAGTTTGTTCAGGAATTTATTGAAGCGACCAAGGAGCCTGACATCATATTCTTGGTAGCCAAATTTGATGGCACTTTGGCCTTGGATTTCAAGAGATTTCAATGGGAAATGTTGTTCTTCTGTGGTATTTCAAGAAATATCTAAGTTTGGTATAATATGGTTAAGCAGGGTCTTGTTGAAGTTGTTTTCTCATTCTGGTTTAACAACAAAGCCCACGAAGAGAAGGTGAAATTTTTTTGTGGAGTGGATCCTAATCATTATGTCCGAGAACATACATATGTTTCTGTTACACAGAAAGGCTATTGGCAGGTTAGTGTTCCAATCTTTCATTTGCTGTCTTATGAAAACATATGTTAGGTGAATGTCAAGTTTTTCTAATTTTAATTTGCCCATTTATATGCTTTTGTTTCAGTGACATGCGTGATATTTTAATTGATGATAAAACAACTGGGAGGAAAACACTTTTAGGGTTGGTTTTTTTTACACTAGATATTTTGTTTCATTCACTTATATTAGCATCCATTTTGAAGATACAGAGGAGTGAAGACAAGAAATAGAGGTGTTGAGAAATATCATTGCACAAAGTGTAATGAATGCATCTATTTAGCATTTAGATCCAATTTGAAATGGCTTGAATATATTTTGTGTAATGCACATTTCGTTAACTACGGTGGAGAAGTCTTTTGTGTAATTTATAGAATTAATGTACATATTGAGATAAAAGTGATATATTAATAAATTGAATTCGGTTATATATAGAAAAACACAACTATTCATATTAATATCAATTTATAACATAATATGTCCATTTTGTCACTATACCCTCTCAAAGCAGTTTTATTTTACAACTTACCAAACATTCAAAATTGCTTTTTGAGTCTTACAACATTTTTATAAACAGTTTACCAAACACATCAGCTGATTCCTCTCATAGCAATTCTAAAAGTGATTCTTCTTGCAACAATTTCAGAAGCAATTCTTCTAACAGCACAGCTGTCCCAAACTATGCCTAAAACCAAGAGGTTAGAGACGTGGAGGTATATAGTAATTTTAGCGAGTCTTTGTTCTTCTCGTTCGAATGAAGCATTTTACAAACTGTAGACACATAAAATTCAATGAAAATGAAATCGTTGAATATTCAAACCTCATGTGGGCCTGATAAAATCGTGTACGTGGTACGTGAGTCAACAAAGTCAAAGACACTCCTGAAGTACACATGACGACGTGTGATTGGTCGGTCAACAACAGATCCGTCAAATTCCGACCGAAAATAAATATTAAATGTCAATCAATAATCATACGTCAATCAAGTTAAATTGATTATCTGACATTTAATAAAGTTGACGTAATACCTTATCAGTCATAATCAAGTTAATCAATAAATACCGATTGATTTATTTATGTAAATAATTGTAATTAGATCAATCAATCAAAATTGATTGATTTAATTACACTGTTAAGGAAATACGATTAAATGGTGTCTACAAAACATTCCTTACACGGAGAAGTATTGACACTATAAATACCCCCTCTCATATCAAGAACAGGACTTCCGACGAGAGAGAAAATTACTCCCGAGAGCTCAGAAGTCTCAAAACCCTTTCGAAGAACAACCAAGCTCCTTAATAGTCTGTTCATCACCAAACCCAAACACTCGTTACGTGATCAATTCTCGTGACTACTTTTTCATCTCAAGAACAAGTGCCTTGTCACCCTTGAGTCAAATTCAAATTCAGAGATAGAATCAGAGAAGTTCACAAAGATTTGTAACCCGTAAATTCATCAATAAAATTATATTATTTTATACGCATATTGTTTTGTCATTTGCACAGATAAATGTGTGTTTACACAAACACTTCGTCTTTGATAGTTTACTATGACGATCGTATATTCGTATTATGATGTGAAGTTATACTGAGATCTGTTTGGATATCAATCGTACTGATCGAATTAAGTTATCATATTTATGGCAAAACAGATAATTGTTTGTCTGTTTGTTTACATAAGCATTTGATGTCGCATTCTTGTTACAACTTCTCCTGATTGCTTCCAGTCATGGCCTCCTGGGGTCAGCTTCCGTTTCGACCATAATGCTTGCCTCTGGGCCAAAATAGCCTGCAGTTTCCTTCTGCACCTTCTATCTCATAACCTATATTTAATTTCTTCAGCTAACCAATTAGCCCCTGCATTTCTGTTCTTATATTAATCAACAACTTTCAAGTTTCAAGTCTCTACCATCTCTTGGCTCTTAAGCACTCTGGGGTACACTGGTGGTCTCTCCGGCTAAGAAAAGGAAGCCGGGGCATCTGTATGGGTCAAAGAATAAGAAGAAAGGGGTGGTAGGTGTGTCTGAAGAGGGATCAATGTTATTGGGTCCTATGAGAGCCAATAAACATTTTTTTGGGGCTCCTAATTAAAGCGCAAGTGTGTAAAAAGACGGTGGTTTTAATCGAGGCCCCAGGTGCTCTAATGTCTTAGGCAGCTACGGATGAGGTGGTGGAGAAGAAGGTAAGTACTCCTACACCTGAAGGGATATCCCTTGTAATATCTGTCATGGAGTAAGCTGGTTTTGGCTTGGTTTTGAGGCTCTCCAGAATAAATAGTGTTTTCTAGGATTTTTTTAGATTTGCTTCGATTTTGTTGTTACCTTTGGCTACTTGGTTCTCTTGCTAGTGTCGACCGCACCTACGAGTTACAGCATAGAAACTACCTAGGACTTTCTTAGGATTTTTGTAGATAATTTTGCATGAGTCTATTTTAAAGTGTCTCAATGACGTTTTATATTTATGTTATAATTTAACTTTCAGTTATCAATATATTACGTGACTACCGTCACTTACATATATAAAAAAAGTCTCAAAACATCTCTCAATTTTTTTATTTTCTTTTTTCAAATCATATTAAATAGCTTATCTTTCCCCTTGATTTAAGCTTTTTGAATCGGTGTTCATAAAACAAGATATTCTGTCCCTAATCCATCTACCACTCCTTTGCCAAATTGCAAATAGCCAGGTACTCAACCCATATCGATCGAATAAACTTATGCCTGTGGGCAATGCCCATAGTATACCGCACACAGTTTATTGGTCTACCCCGACATCTGTTGTCTACTCCTGCTTTGAGCCGTTCATATAATTATTGAAGATAGAGCATCTACACACGTACAGTGTTAAGCTTCTCAGTGATAATCGTAAAGTTCAATGATGCATCTCACCAGAATGTCAGTTTTCCTTGTAGCGTTATGTCTCGGTCGACTTTTATATCAGTTTACAGTTTACAGTTTACAGTTTACAGTTTACAGTTTACAGTTTACAGTTATCAACCATGAATGTGGTTTCCTTGTTTCTTCAGAGAAGACTTTTCCTATTGTGGTTTGGGAAATAATTCAGTTGAGCTTAACATATATATGTGGCCAAATACAAAACAATGTATTCAAGATTGTGACCTACGTAATTAAATTCTATCACCAAAAGTACTTATGAAAGATAAAGGGCGATTGCTTATCTGAAGTATGAGATCAAAAACTTTGACGGGAAGATCGATTCAAGTTGTGGCAACTGGCAAGCAAAGGTGTAACAGATGTAAGATTGAAATGGACATTATCATTTAACTCAATAAGGTTATTAACAACTTGTCATGTACTTGGAGACTAAGCAATGAGAAATCTTATACCATGAATGTCAGATTGCCTTGTCATAGTGTATCTATATGATTAAGGAAAAGGATCCAATATTACTTGGTGATCAAACCTCGTATCTATAATATACATATAAGGATATATGATTTGATGCTTATTGGTTTCCTTTATGGGAGGACACTAAACCCTAGCCGATTCATATATAAACTTGGTCCCTGCACTCTCTCTACTACCAGTCAATTTAGAATCTTGTCCCATAGAGATATCAGTAGAGAGCAGTAGCAGAAGATCATTGTTTGTAGTCCAATGGCCTCTTCAGGTTTGTTGGTCTTACTTAAATACTTTATTATGGCTGTATGTTATTAAGTTGATCATATCGTGTCTTTGCTCTTTGTGTAAAACACAATTATTTTTACATGTGGTATCAGAGCCACCACACAAGGACCTAGATCGATTATTATTATTTTTTTTGGTTGCCTAGAATGTCAGTATGCATGTTCTGGGTTTTTGGGGATTCAGGGTTCATAAATTTTCGTTCTTCTGGGTTTTTGGGGATTCAGGGTTCATATTGCTGGGAAAAGGATTTTTCGTTCTTGCTTCCGATTGGTATGAGACTTGACCTTGGATTGCTTCTTTCATATTGCTGCTATATATATTTGCTTCCGCTAACATGTTCTATGCAGCGCGGGAGCGTTCGGGTCAGTTTTCTTTTGTCAATCTATGATACAAGATCTTAGTTGAATGAACTATGAGATTCCTAGAGATTGATATTGTTGATTGATGAACTGGATGATTGAATTTGTATGCGATGATTTTCTTCAGACTGCTAACCTGTACAGAGAATATCCTGAAATATATGAACGCATCTATTTATATGTCATCACGCGTACAATTGGTTTTGAGTCAATGAAGGTTTCAGCAGCACATATTGCATACAGCAAAGTGTTCTGGGATTTTCATTGATTCGTGTGGATACAAAAAACCAGGAAAATTGTGTTTATGCCTTTTAATTTATAGTTGTATCTTACACATAAGGTTTAAAACTGTTATAACTTAAATTGCATAAACAACACACTACAAAATTGGTTATATGCATCAGGTTGCATAGGTCTTTTCTTTTTGCCATACAGGTGTTGACTGATCTTAGCAAATTGCATACTGATCTGTTTTGGTTTTGTGATAAAGAAAAAAAAGGATGTTATGTTATTTTGCCATACAGGTATTACATGACATGAAAAATTATAAAGGACTAGTTTCTGAAATTATTATGGTTGTTTTGCCTTGCTTGCTGTATTGTTTGTGAGCCAATTTTTTTTAATAGGCTGGATGCATGCATTGTTTTAACTATAAATCTAGACAAGACAGTAGACTTAAGGAAGTTTTTCCTTTTATCTTCAGTTCTGTCTTCGTCTGGAATCAGCCTTGCTACCATTGAACCATTGACTGGTTCAAATTTCAAGAAGTGGAAGGCAGACATTGAAATTTATCTAGGGCTTCTCAACATTGACCATTGCTTGATTGAAGCTGAACCTGCTGCTATTACAGAAGATACTTCTGATCAGGATAAGGTGAAAGCTCAAGAATGGGTGAGAGCCAACAGAATGACGAAGCTCATTCTCAAAAGAACCAAGAGTGATATTGTGAGGGGCAGTATCTCTGATGATGGCACAGCTAAAGAATACCTTGATAGGATTTCTAAGATGTATCATGAGAGTGAAAAGGCTGAAACTGGTCAGCTTTTAGATTCCTTGATCACTATGAAATATAGTGGTTCAAATGGGGTGAGAGAGCATATTATGAGGATGATTGATGCTGCAACCAAGTTGAGGGACCTGTCTGTCTCTATAGATGACTAGTTCATTGTGCATCTGGCACTGAACTCACTACCTTCAAGTTTTAGCCAACTGAAGACTGCTTACCATACTCAGAAAGACAAATGGTCTTTAAATGAGTTGATTGCCATTTGTGTCCAGGAGGAGGAGAATCATAGGAGAGATGTTACTGTCAACCTTATGCTGAAAAATAATGGCAAAAACTGGAGGTACAAGAGTAAAAAGGCAGTAATTGATACTTCTAAACCTAGTACCTCAGGCACCAAATCAGTTGGGATTACCAAGCCTAAGAAAAACATTGTCTTCAAGTGTTATTTCTGTCACCGTGAGGGGCACATGAAGAGGGAGTGTCCTAGGTATAGGGACTGGCTAAAGAAACGAGGTAACATAGTCTTGTCTATTGAAATTAATTTGATAAATGTTTCACAAAACTCTTGGTGGTTAGATAGTGGTTCACCCATACATGTTTCCATTTCTATACAGGGGTTTCTAAGGTGGAGGGAACCAAGAAAGAGTGAGCAAAGGGTTTGCGTAGGGAATGGGCTGAGAGTAGCGGTCAAAGCTATTGGAGTAGTCCGTCTTGACTTAGGTTTTGGAAAATTTTTGGATTTAGATGATGTTTTTTATATTCCTTCGTTAAAAAGGAATCTTCTTTCTCTTAGTCTTTTGATGAGAATTGGGTATTGTTTTTGGCTAAGTTTGAGTGAAATAAAAATTTCTTATCTTTCAAATTACATTGGCTCTGCTGTGTTGGTTGGTGATTATATTCAATTGAATTGCTCATATCCTAAGTGTAAAACAGTTTTGCTTTTAGAATCAAATGAAGATGTTGTTCAAACTGTTGGCATTAAAAGAAAATTTTCTGAAAATTCTGCTTTTTTATGGCATAGAAGACTTGGGCATATTTCAGTTGAAAGAATGAAAATTTTGGAAAAACAAAGTCTTTTACCAAACTTAGATTATACAGACTTGGAAACTTGTATTGAATGCATTAAGGGAAAACTGACTTCCAAAAGAAAGAAAAATGCAACTAAAAGTTCAGGTTTATTGGAAATCATTCATACAGATATCAGTGGACCATTTAAAGATGAAACTATCTGTGGAAATAATTTTTTCATTACCTTTATTGATGATTTCAGTAGATTTTGCTATGTTTAACTCATGAGTAATAAGTTCCAGTCCCTAGAGAAGTTTAAAATTTTTAGGGCAGAGGTAGAGAAACAACTTGAGAAGACCATTAAAATTGTGAGGTCTGACAGAGGGGGAGAGTTTTTTGGAAAAGTAGATGAGTCTGGACAACACATGGGGCCATTTGCAAGGTATTTGCAAGAACATGACACCGTAGCCCAATACACCACCCATGGCACACCCCAACAGAATGGAGTGGCTGAGAGAATAAATAGGACCTACCAAAATATGATAAGAAGCATGATGAGTGCTTCTGGTCTTCCAAAAATTTTGTGGGGAGAAGCATTGAAGACCTCCAACTACCTCACCAATAGAACTCCAAGCAAGTCTGTTGCAAGTACTCTTTTCGAGCTGTGGAATAGAAGAAAACCTAGCTTCCATCATTTGCATGTATGGGGATGTAAGGCAGAAGCAAAACCTTATAATCCTAAGCTAGGAAAATTAGACAGTAAAACTGTTAGTGGCTTCTTTATTGGTTATCCTGAAAAATCCAAGGGTTTTAAAATTTACTGCCCTCACCATAGCATGAGAATCATCGACATAAATCGTGCTATTTTTTATGATGAGATGCTTCAAAATGAGTCGATAGAAGAGTATGTTTTTGAAGCTGAGGGAGAGGCAGATGAGATCTCAGTTGAAGTTTGCAATCAGACCCCACAAATTGAGTTATCTCTCGAAGCACCTGTCATGACAACTACTCAAGCTCAAACCCGTGATTGAGCAGAATGTGCAAGAAGAAGACCTTGTAGTAGAAAACAATCAGGAGCAGCCACATGCAGAAGTTGCAATTCAAATGGAACTAGTAGAGCATGTTCAACCTGGGACCCAACAACAAGCTGAAATCCCACAACAAGCTGAAATCCCACAACAACCATTGAGGAGGTCTGAGAGAATAAGAAGACATGCAATAAACACTGATGAATATGAAGTGTTTTTACAGGAAACTGAAACTGAAATTGAATTTAGTGAAGGTGACGATCCAGAAAGCTACAAAGAAGCTATGCAGACTGAGAATGCAGAAAAGTGGGAGGATGCCATGAGAGCTGAGCTGCAATCCATGAGTGACAACCAAGTCTGGGAGTTAGTTGAGCCGAGTAAAACTCACAAAGTAATAGGGTGCAAATGGGTTTACAAGACCAAGAAAAATGCATATGGCACAGTAGAGAGGTACAAAGCAAGACTAGTAGCAAAGGGATTCACACAGACAGAAGGAGTTGACATCAATGAAACATTTTCACCAGTTTCAACGAAGGATGCATTCAGAACCATTATGGCACTTGTTGCGCATTTCAACATGGAACTACATCAGATGGACGTGAAGACGACCTTTTTAAATGGAGATTTGGAGGAAGAAATATACATGAGGCAGCCTGAAGGCTTTATTGCACCTGGTAATGAGCATCTGGTATGCAAGCTGAAGAAATCCATTTATGGATTAAAACAAGCTTCAAGACAATGGTTCTTGAAGTTTGATTATGTTGTGAGTTCTTATGGTTTTGTTGAAAATTTGGCTGATGAGTGTGTCTACATGAAAACTAGTGGGAGTCATTTTATTTTTCTTGTATTGTATGTTGATGACATCTTACTAGCTAGTAGTGACTTGAGATTGTTGGAACAAACCAAGGAATTTCTGTCAAAGAATTTTGACATGAAAGATCTTGGTGAAGCTTCTTATGTTCTGGGAATAGAGATCAAAAGAGATAGGAAGAGATTTCTGCTTGGATTATCTCAGCAGAGTTATATACAAAGAGTGTTGAAGAGATTTGACATGGAAAAGTGTTCGGGAGGTGATGTTCCTATGGCCAAGGGAGACAAAGTGACGAAGTTTGACTGTCCATTGACTCAGCTGGAAAAAGATGAAATGAAAAAGAAGCCCTATTCCAAACTTGTTGGCAGCTTGATGTATGCACAAGTGTGCACCAGACCAGACATTGCTTTTGCAGTTGGCATGCTTGCGAGATTTCAATCTAATCCTGGAACTACACATTAGATAGCTGGGAAGAAAGTGTTGAGGTATTTGCAAAAGACTAAACAACACATGTTGGTGTATAAGAGAGTGAAGGATTTGGAAGTAACAGGCTACACAGACTCAGATTTTGCAGGGAGTTATCCAGCCTCAAGTAAATCTACTTCTGGTTATATTTTCATGCTTGCTGGTGGAGCCATTGCTTGGAAAAGTGTGAAACAAGGGCTTATAGCCACATCTACCATGCAAGCAGAATATATTGCCATATATGGGGGTATGTGTCAAGGACTTTGGTTGAAGAGTTTTCTTCAAGCAACCAACATGGTAGAGTCCATCATGTCTAGACCTATGAGAATTTTTTGTGACAACACAGCAGCAGTGTTTTTCACAAAAAAAATAATAAGAGGTGTACAAATTCAAAGCATATTGATTTGAAATACTTGAGTGTTAGACAAAGAGTCAAACGAAAGGAGGTTGTAGTTGAAAACATTGGCACTCTGATAAGTGCGTTTTACGCTATGTTTTTAATGTGTTTTTACCCTCATTTGTACCTTGTTTATTCCTTAGTAATGTTGTTTTTACTTATTTTAAGTCAAAAGGGTTTTTCTGTAGAGTAATGGTTAATATGTGTCTTTATACAGAAATTTGTGCTTAAGTGTTGCAAATTCGATTTGGAACAAACACTTGGTTATTTCTCTTATGATTCACCGTACCTTTACATTGTCATTTTTGATGAATTTGGTTTAGTGTGTAGATGACATGTAAATGAGCATATGAGAACAAGAATCATGAAGATTGGACTCATGGAGGACAACAAAAGAAGCCATGGAAAAGAAGAAACTCCGAAACATAAGGTTTTGATCCGAGCAGGAATTTCCAGAAACCATAACTCAACTTCAAAAATTTCTCTAGGACGATCCAGGAGGAATCAGGGAACGTGCCATATATGGATGGAAAGCTGTGGATGTCTAGTTTCTAAATATTTTAGAATCGCAGCAATCCGAGTTCTGATGAAGAAGTTATGCCGGAAACAATGGCCGGAGGTCAGTCTCGTGAATGAAACTCTCCCGCGAATGAAACTCTCCCGCGAATGAAATCTTACTCGCGAGCAGAAATTTATAGAAACCCTACATCAACTTCGGAAAATCATATCTAAAGATCCAGGAGGAATCTGAGGTCGAGCCATATATTATTGAAAAGCTACAGAAGTCTAGTTTTCAGATCTTCTTGAATCACAGCATTTGGAGTTCAGATGAAGGAGTTATGATCAAAACAATGGACGGAGGTCAAGCTGCAAAACTGGGCAGTTTCTGCCTAAGTTGTCACACGAGTTTGGGAGGATGTTTCTTCACCAAAATTCTTCCCAAGCATGTCAAAGGACTTAAGAGAAGCTTAATGAAGTCATGGGAAGCTGCATTGAAGAAGAAGATTCGAAGAATGCATCATGGCAGCCGAAACAACCAAGTATGGAGCTTTTCCAGTCAAACCGGGAAAGTCTGTCCTTGCCGAGTTTGTCCATGATTTCGGCTGCCTATGAGCCCAAGAACTTGTGTATAAGGCCTACATGGATCCAATAACATGTAGAGGAGTCCAAGAAATCAGAAATCCAAGGTCCAAGTCGAAATCTTTGTCCAAAGATAAAAGGAGGAAACCAAGCTCAACAAGGAAGGTGTCTCCTTGAAGTTCCTGAATTCTCTAGGGTTTTCCCTTAAACTTTCTGTATAAATAGGACCTATGTACATCAAATTTCGTGTCTTTCAATTGCTCAAGCCTTAGTATAGCCAAGCTCTACCAAAAACCCTAAACACACAAGCTGCTGCCGCCGCTGCCGCACCAACCAATTGCTTCCATCCGCCACCGATTTCACCTTCTTCCCTAGCCGATCTATATAGGTAGCCTAGGTATGAAGTTCATCAAGGTTGTGTGTAAAAATCTACTGTGTTTTATCAAGTTTTATTATAGATTATTCTATGGTTTTCGGTTTTATATGTTGCATGTGTTCTTAAGTTCTTCTTTGTGATTTTCTTGAAACCATGTGTGATGTATAACGTTCTAAGTATATTTTAGTTTCATGATTTAGATAAAGTTGCTGTATGTTCTTGTGTGTAGTATGTGTTAATTGATTAATCATCACCTGATCATGTAATCAAACCTAAAGATAGTCTAGGCCAAGACGTTTCTAAGGGGGGAGTTTAATAAGCCGTAGTAATCTAGGATCAAGTTAGGCATATTTGATAGTTTGATTCTAGTTGCTGCAAAGGGTTTTTAGGGTGAGTGATTTGCATGTTGAATAGGATGAGTGACGCCATACCTAGGACCATGTCTTCAACCGACTCCAGTTCGTAAGTGTATCTTGTTTAGATTAGGCATATTTGATAGTTTAAACAAGGTGACACATATGATTTAGGTTCAGGCATATTTGAAGTTCCTAAAAACACATGAGAAGTCATAAGAGGTTGAAATCAATGAAAACATATGATAGTGCGAGCATCACTATTTAATCTTTCATGAAATTGTTATATGCTTATTGCGGTGTTTGTTATGTTGTGTGCTTGAGTATTGATTGACCATTGTATGCAAATATTTCTGTTTTCTTTTCTTTATGTTTCGAACACCTTATAAATCCCCCATTTAAAATCGTAAATATGTTAATACTTTTGCATTTGTGTATACTCGTATATTATGTGACAGATAATTGTGTATGCTATGTATTTGTGTATTTTTGTATAAAGTGTGTGAATATTACTAACGATTTGTTTTTGCAGAATATAAGTCCTTCCCTAGTGTCCCCGGCTAGAACGATCCCTACTTACTAATACTACACGATAGGGTTTTAAATTGCAGGTTGTTAACTAATGGCCTCGTCACACTCTGTCACAATTTGCAGACCCCTTCACCAAGGCATTACCAGTTATTGCTTTTCAAAAGCATGCTAGTAATATTAGAGTCTTGCGTAGTTTTGATTGCTGAGAACAGTGGGAGTTTTTTTTCTTCTTTTACTGTTCTAGTTGTTTTGTGTTATCTGGCTTTTGAACTATGGTATTGAATTCAGGAATTAAGACCTCAATTTTGTTCGGATTCTTGTTATTGCTGCAGCCTATGAATTACTCATTTGATTTCACCTTATTGTTCATATGAGTGACATGTTGCATTTCAGTTTTTGCATACATGTGAAATAGCTATTTATCAGATTACAGGTTGCTTTTATTTGTTAAAGCAACATAAAGAAAATTCAGGAATTGAGAACACACTTTCAGTTTTGAAGTTGAAATAAAGATCAGTGTTTCTTAAGGACCTTTGCATTAGAAATTAAAGTTGATACCCTCCGGAACTCTAATGCATATTACAGGTATGTTATTGTTGGTGATTCATGTGATTTGTAGTTGCAACATTAGTGGTTATGCAAGTCTTGCATTCTGTTGAATGTATTGTTCTTTCACAACCCTTATGTTTTAGTTGCAGATTGACAGAGTCATGAATTGGATCAGTTTCAGGTTTTGGATTTCCAACTGTGCACTAAAGAACTGATTGCTATATCTAAATTCTTGACATTCTTGTTAAGTGAGTTTCATGATATGTCCAAGTGAGAGAATGTAAGATTAAAATGGACATTATCATTTAACTCAATAAGGTTATTAACAACTTGTCATGTACTTGGAGACTAAGCAATGGGAAATCCTATAACATGAATGCCAGATTGCCTTGTCATAGTGTATCTATATGATTAAGGAAAGGGATCCAATATTACTTGGTGATCAAACCTCGTATCTATAATATACATATAAGGATATATGATTTGATGCTTATTGGTTTCCTTTATGGGATGACACTAAACCCTAGCCGATTCATGTATAAACTTGGTCCCTGCACTCTCTCTACTACCAGTCAATTTAGAATCTTGTCCCATAGAGATATCAGTAGAGAGCAGTAGCAGAAGATCATTGTTTGTAGTCCAATGGCCTCTTCAGGTTTGTTAGTCTTACTTAAATACTTTATTATGGTTGTATGTTATTAAGTTGATCATATCGTGTCTTTGCTCTTTGTGTAAAGCACAATTATTTTTACAACAGATCCTTGTGGTGCAAGGCCTAGAAAAAGCTTTGGGCGGAAAACCTGAAGCTATGAAGGAAGAAGAGAGGAGAAAGCATGACGAGGAAGCATGCTCTACGATCCGGTTGTACTTGTCGAAGGAGATTGATCAAACTATCAAGGCAGAGAGATCGGCTAAGGAAATCTGGGAAGAACTTGAGAAACTTTACAATTTCAAAAAGCAGTTACAGGTTAACCATGGATGAAAGCACAACTATATAAGACCATATTAACGAGTTTAATAGGATTCTAGGGAAATTGTCAGATTTAGATGTCAAGGTAAGTGAGGAAGATAAGGTGTTGGTTTTCTTGCGTCGCTTCCTAATAAGTATGATCACTGGGTGACAATTCTGTTGCATGGGAAGAAGACTTTAGTTTTGGATGATATCACTTCGGTGCTTCTGTTTAATGAGAATTATTGGTGTTATCAGATGAATGCAAACAATCATGCAGGAGCCGACTATCTGATTATCCCTAATTATTTTGAGTGCGGAAATGCAACTGAGGGCGCCATACGTACGGCCCCTACCTCCATCTCTTAAGTTGTACATGTAATAACATAACATCAGTATTTCAAGAAGTGTACTCAGATATTTCTTTTACTTTGGCTTGCTAAATATGAATTTGTTTGTTGATAAATGTGGATTTGATTAAAATTCATATCTGAATGATAATTACATACCCTAATGTTGTTTCATTCTTCTTCTTCTTTCTCTCTCTCTTTTTTCTTTAAAATGGTGTGCTCATGTGTCTTTCTCTTAAGTCTTGATTAATAAATGGAATTGTAGATTAAATGTTGTCTTCTGTTGACAAATCAAGAAGTTGTGACGACAAACCACTGTAGCACATACTGTACATAACTGATTATATCAACAACTCCGAAATAGTTGCATGAGTTCTCCTTAATTTCCAGATAATTACTGGCACACTGCGTTGCTATAAACTATACATGGAGATGCTTAATTAGTATTGCAATAGTTTTTTTTGAATAAGGACGGGTGTAGTTGTCTTCAAGCCTTCATATATTAATGACACCGTCGAATAGAAAATCTCTACAATAGACATGTATTTAAATAAGCACATAGTAAAGAGTATTACTCTAATGAT